>CM076578.1:1822045870-1822645870 GCA_034641835.2 Pinus albicaulis
AGGGGTATTACCATGATTTTGGCACACAGTATTGAGCGATGTATGGTTTATTTGATTCCGTCCAAGAATACCATCGGAAGTGGTGTGGTTTTGGCTCATGGTATTGGTAAAAGCTAAATCTATTTAAGGAGAAGAAGATCATAGGGCAAGGTGTGCATGAGTAAGGGTTGTTGATGAATAAATATCTCTAAGGAATATTTGCATGGATGAACTCTGTTCTTAACTGATAGATCTGAATCTATGATGCATCCATGGATCTAAGGATGGTTCAAGATCTCTAGATCTGATGATGATGAATCTCTAAGATGATCTGCAGAAGAATAAATGGTGAAGATCTAGCGCACAGTCTGCTGAAGATAATGAAGAAATCTGGGTAAGTTTATAGATCTGATCTGTTTTGCAAAGTTTTCTATTTACATATCTATATGCTAGTTTGTCTCGTCAAAAGCACGTGTATATGCGGGTTCTCTTAATGAAAATCGCGTATAGGGTTTTATGAAGAATAAAATACACAGAAGTATACACGGGTTGGTGTGTAGGAAAGCACGTATGTATGCGGCTTTAGTAAAGAAAATTAGTGTATGCTATTTGAATTAATGGAAGATTAGGGTTGAGTTTGTATCTGCATATCTATTCTGAAGTCTGGGTTAGTTCTGATATTCTGGTTACAGTGGTCTCACTGTTCTGTTTGAAGTATTGGGCAAAGTATGGTTGTTGATGTTATGTAAAGGGTTGTGTTGAAGCTGTTTGATCCAGTATGAAAATTGATGAAACGTGGTCTGCAGTGGATCTGAAGGTTGAAGCCTTCAGTATGGAAGTAGAATCTTTCAGCCAGTAGAAGCTGGTGTTGAATTCAGGGGGTCGAATCTCCCTTCCAGAAGAGGTTGGTAAACGAGTTGAGGGGGTTGGAGCTCCCTTCCAGTTGCAGCTGGAAAACGAGAGAAGGTTGCAGCCTTCTACAAGTAGAAGCCTGTGTGCTGGTATGAGTCTGCATCAGTACTATGTTGTAAAAGGTTTTCTATATAATAAATATTGAAGACATCGACGACAGTAGCAGTGGTTTTCTCCCGAATTGGGTTTCCACCTTAAATATTGGTGTTCATGTGTGTGATGCTTTATTCTATCGATTACTGTTCGTAACTTCTAACCTGATACATAACTGATAAATTTGTTTATAAGACTGCTTATGAGAATTTCTCTAAATCTGGAAAGTTAAATTAGTATACGCTAGTTTCCTTCTGCATTTCCGCGTGCATACGCTAGTTCTGTTCATAAAAACCGCGTATGGAAATCTGCTTAAAGAAAAATTTGAATTTATGTTATAAGCTCTAAATATTGATTCACCCCCCTCTCAGTATTTTTCCCAACAATTGGTATCAGAGCAAGTCCTTCTGAAAAAGCTTAGCCGCTAGAAGGAAGATCAAGGAAGATGAGCAATCAAGATGGAACAACATCTATCAGGCCTCCGCTCTTTAACAGAAACAATTTAATCTTCTAGAAAACAAGGATGAGATCCTATCTTCAGTCTCTGGGAGTAGATGTATGGGCTATTGTTGAAGGAGGATATCAATATCCAACTGCAGTACCAACAGATCCGACGGAAAGGAAGAATTATGAAACAAATGCAAAGGCGGTCAATGCTCTATTGGGAAGTCTAACTGAATCAGAATTTTTCAAAGTCATGCAGCTGAATACAACAAAGGCAATATGGGACAAAATCATTCTGAGTTATGAAGGTGATGCAAAGGTAAAAAGTGCTAAACTCAAAACTCTCAGAATTCAATATGAGAATCTAAAAAATGGATAATGAGGAGAGCATTGCCAATTTATTTTTACGTCTTGATGATATTGTAAATCGTATGAGAAATCTGGGAGAAACAATAACCGAATCTACTTTGGTTGAGAAAATTTTAAGATCACTAACGGAAAAATTTGAGTCAAAAGTTTCTGCTCTTGAAGAAAAGTAGGATCTTCAAAATCTTACTGTGGTGCAACTTCATGGCATACTAACTGCATATGAAATGAGAAGAGGAAGACCATCTGAAGTCAAAGAAGCGGTCTTTAGAGCTTCTACAAAAGGGAAAGAAGTACAAGGAACAGAAGGATCAGGATATATCTCAGAAGATGATGAGATAAATTTTGTAAAGAAACTTCAACTTGGCACATGACGGTTCAAAGGTAAGCTTCCTTTCAAATGTTTTGATTGTGGAAGAGTTGGTCATTATGCTGCTAAGTGTCCTCATAAAGAAACACATGAAAAAGGGAAGGTAGTAGCAAGAAGGAATAAGAATCGGTTTAGCACTAGAAAAATTTACTATATTCATGAAGACAGTGATGGGTTATCTGATAGTGAGGAAGAATGTGAACAAGATCTTAGAATTATCATGGCATTTGAAAAAGAATCTAGAGAAGAAAAAGATACTTTTATGGATGCTTTAGAAGACAATGATTTTCTTGATGAATTCAATCAACTCAAAATATGCTTAGAAGAAAGTAAAATATCCATAGAAACTCTAAAAAATCAGCTTGAAGAAAAGGAGAAACACAATGAGAAATTAGAATGTGAAATAGTAAGTCTAAGAAAAGAAATTGAGAAAGTGAAGACTTTGAATCTTAGATTTGCTAAAGGATTTGAAACCTTAGATGAGATTATCAAGGTACAATGTTCTCCTTTTATAAAGACAGGTCTTGGATATATTGGAGAATCTTCACAGACTTCAGCACCAAATTATCTAAAAGCAACTACAGCCAGTATACAACATTCTGCCACTCATCAAGGGAATAAAGAATCTTCATAGGTAAAGCATGACCAAATCAATTCAAAGAACACTAACAAGAATACCTTTCAAAGAAACACCAACCAACAGGTAAATTCAAATAGAAGATTTCATGATCGTAGAAATTTCTACTTCAATGGACAATGTTTCTCATGTCACAATTTTGGTCATAAAGATGTTCAATGTGTTGCATATAAAACCATCATGACAAGAGAAGCAAGAAAGAAAAGGATTGATATTGTAACGAAGAAGAATACCTATAACAACTTTTCTCCTCTTCAAAATGAAGTTGAATGTGCTTATTGCAATAACTTTGGCCATGAAGAATCTAAATGCAGGAGCAAAGTCCAGCCAAAAGAACATTTTCCTTCAAGCTCCAAAGTATGGAAAAAGAAGGAATTACAGGTTAAAAATTGTGGCATAGCTTTATTTGCAGAAGGTGAAGAAAATCAATGGTACATTGATAGTGGATGCTCAAAACACATGACAGGTGACAAAAACAAACTTCTTGCATATAGTTCTCTAGAAAAGGAAAAGAATATTACATTTGGAAATGATACTCCTGCAGTCATTAAGGGAAAAGGGTCTGTTTTTCTAAAAGAAAAGGTGAAAGCTAATAATGTCATGTATGTGGATGGATTAAAGCATAACCTGTTAAGTGTAAGTCAAATGTGTGATCAAGGAACTGAAGTTATCTTTAGTTGAAAAGAATGTGTGGTATGTGATCTTGATACAGGTAAAACAATTATAAAAGGAAAAAGAACTCCAAGCAACTTGTATGTATTGAAGAACTGCAAAGAACAATGTTACTTGAGTAAATCTTCAGAAAACTGGCTATGGCATAGAAGTTTGGGGCATCTGAGCTTCTCTCAAATCAACAAATCAAGCAGACTTAAAGTTGTTCGTGATCTTCCCAATATTACTCTACCTGAAAGTATCATATGCAAATCTTTCCAATTCGGTAAGCAAACCAGAGTGCAATTTAATGCCAAGGAAGGATCATCAAGTAAGCCTCTTGAACTCATTCATACTGACATATGTGGACCTGTGAGGAAAAATTCACCACGTGGTGAACAATACTATATCTTATTTATTGATGATTTTTCTAGAATGTGTTGGATTGGGTTTATTAAACACAAAGATGAAGAATTTGAGAAATTTTAGATCTTCAAAGCACTGGTTGAAAATGAATTAGATCTAAAAATCAAGTGTCTTAGATCTGATCGAGGAGGAGAATATACATCAGATGGATTCCTTGAATTTTGTGAACAACATGGCATAAAAAGACAGTTTTCTGTAGTTGGCACTCCACAAAAAAATGGCGTAGAAAAAAGAATGAATAGAAAAGTTCAACAAATGGCTAGAGCTATGCTTGATGATTCCGAAACACTTGACACTTTTTGGGGAGAAGCAACACATACAGTGGTAAATATTCTTAACAAGGCACATGTTTGTGTAAATAGTGATAAAATGCCATATGAACTCTGGTATGGTAATCCTCCCACTGTGAAGCATTTTAGAGTTTTTGGAAGCAAATGCTTTATCAAAAATAATGATGAAAAACTTGGCAAATTTGAACCTAGAGCAGATGAAGGAATACTTCTTGGTTACTCCTCTAGGAGTAGAGCATATAAATGTTACAATAAAAGACTTCGGAATATTGTTGAATGTATTGATGTTGTTATTGATAAGTCTCCTTCAGCTCCAAAAGAAGAAAAAAAAACAACATATGAAGACGATGATGACGTATATCCTTCTACATCAATTAGAAATGATATAGACAGTGGACCCAATGAATAACCCGAAGATGATTTATCTGAAAAAGCTCCATCCATATATGTTCAAAAGAATCATCCAGAATCTCAAATTTTGGGATACAAGGGATCAGGTGTACAAACAAGAAGGACTCTTGTGGGATCTTCTAGCTATCTGTCATTTCTATCCACTATTGAACCACACAATGTCAATCAAGCTAGCAAAGATGAATGTTGGATTCAAGCCATGAATGAAGATCTTGATCAAATTGAAAAGAATCACACTTGGGAATTAGTACCAAGACCTCATGATAAAAATGTCATTGGAACTAAATGGATATTCAAAAAAAAGTGAAATGAGAATGGGGATGTTATAAGAAATAAAGCTAGAATTTTTTGCAAGGGGTATGCTCAACAAGAAGGTATAGACTTTGAAGAAACTTTTGCTCCTGTAGCTATACTTGAACCCATAAGAATTTTTCTTTCTTTTTCAAGCTTCCAACAAATCAAAGTTTATCAAATGGATGTTAAATCTGCTTTTCTCAATGGTGATCTAGAAGAAGAAGTTTATATAGAACAACCAGAAGGATTCATTTTGGGAAATGATGAAAATCTTGTTTGTAGACTCAAAAAGACTCTATATGGTCTCAAACAAGATCCAAGGGCATGACATTATCGTCTTGACAAATATCTTCATCAACAAGGATTTTCAAAGGGGTCTGCTGATAGCAACTTATACAAAAACACTGAAAATGATAAACTATTGATTGTAGTTGTATATGTTGATGATATCATTTTTGGAAGTAATGAAGAGTCTATGAGTTAGAAATTTTCTTCTGTTATGCAACAAGAAATTGAAATGTCTTTACTTGGGGAACTAACATTATTTCTTGGCTTGCAAGTGCAACAAGCAACATATGGAATATTCTTATCACAAGAAAAATATCTTAAGAAAATTCTGAAGAAGTATGGCATGGAAGATTGCAAACCTGTAAGTACACCAATGGTAACCGGATGTAATCTCTGTTCTAATGATGACTCCCCCACAGTGAATCAATCAGAATATAGATATATGATAGGAAGTCTACTGTATCTCACTGGGACAAGACCAGACATTGTTCATTCAGTTGGGATTGTTGGACGATTCCAAGCTAATCCAAAAGAGTCTCACCTCTAGGCTGTCAAAAGAATATTCAAATATCTACAAGGAACTCAAGACTTTGGACTATGGTATCCAAAGAATGTTGATCTTACTCTTCATGCTTACACTGATGTAGATTGGGCTGGAAATGTTGATGATCGGAAAAGCACTAGTGGTGGTGCATTCTATATGGGGCCCCGGTTAGTATCTTGGTTCAGCAAGAAGCAAAGCTCTATTGCCTTATCTACAGCAGAAGCAGAATATGTGGCTGCCGCATCATGTTGCACTCAACTCCTTTGGATGATGCAAACTTTACAAGACATTCAAATCAAATGTTCACCTCCTATCTCCATTATGTGTGATAATACAAGTGCCATCAGTATCTCAAAGAATCTTGTTATGCATTCCAAGACCAAGCACATTCCCATCAAGTATCACTTCTTACGTGAACAAGTGCTTGAACAAAAGGTGAAATTGGAGTATGTTCCTTCCAAAGAACAAGTTGCTGATATATTTACCAAACCTTTGCCCAAGGAAGCATTCAAATATCTCAGACAGAAGCTTGGAGTAGTCTCTGCCATGCATAGGATCAGATCTGCTTAAATTCAGAAGATTAAATTGGATACACGGATTTCATGAAGGATAGTCGCGTATATACGCGAGTTTATACACAGAAAACCGCATATGGGTATTTGCTGACAAAATTCTGGTTCAGCATTCTTCAGCATAGCTGCAGTGTTTTTTGGTATCTCTAGTGGTATTCCAGCTCTCATAATTCTGTTTCACTCTCTGATGTTTCTTGATAAAGATGCCTTGATGATTTGCTGTTGAAAGTGTTCAGGATGCACAGGCTAAGGGGGAGCATTGGTCTTGTGGAAAGGATGCATTGTTGGCATTCTTATTATTTTCTATAATCTGATCTCATGTTTGAGATTCTTTGGTCTTCATTGTATAAGTCATTTCTGTAATTTGATGAAAAGGTCATGTTAAGACCTATGATGTAAAATTGTAATATTCAGTCATGTAAGGACTTCTTCATTTTTGTAAACCCACTTGGTTGGGTATTTGAGTCACATATGTAAATCCACTTGGTTGGATCATTGATGTAAGTATGAGTCCTTGGTGATAGGAAAGGTCATAGAGTCATGTACTTCATTGAAAAATGTGTTTGAAGATTCAGCATGAACTCAGGGGGAGCATGGTAACTTTAGATCCGCCCTTTGCCCTTGATGTCAAAGGGGGAGAGTATCATGGTGTTTGAATAATAGTTATAATCAATGTATCTATCTGCTATGGCGCACCATAATGGTTGCCATCAAGTCCAAAGGGGGAGATTGTTGGCAATATGATGTAATGTGTTGTCCATGATGGCAACCTACTTGATAAAGTTGTTCTTGATGGAAACTGACTTGATGAGTTGTCTTTGTTAGCAAACTATTTGATATTAATGTATCTATAGATTAGTTCAGAAGTAGCAGAAGAAAGAATTTCCAGTAAGTGCCAGAGAAATAATAAATAGGATATATCACAAATAATACGCGGTTTTGTAACATCCAAGTCGCGTATGTACGCGGATTAGTACGTCCCAAGTCGCGTATGCCCTTTTGCGCTCCAAATTTACAATACCAAGGGGCATTACCATGGTTTTGGCACACAGTATTGAGCGTTGTATGGTTTATTTGATTCCGTCCAAGAATACCATCGGAAGTGGTGTGGTTTTGGCTCATGGTATTGGTAAAAGCTAAATCTATTTAAGGAGAAGAAGATCATAGGGCAAGGTGTGCATGAGTAAGGGTTATTGATGAATAAATATCTCTAAGGAATATCTGCATGGATGAACTCTGTTCTTAACTGATAGATCTGAATCTATGATGCACCCATGGATCTGAGGATGGTTCAAGAACTCTAGATCTGATGATGATGAATCTCTAAGATGATCTGCAGAAGAAGAAATGGTGAATATCTAGCGCAAAGTCTGCTGAAGATAACAAAGAAATTTGGGTAAGTTTATAGATGTGATCTATTTTAGTTTACAGATCTATACGCTAGTTTGTCTCGTCAAAAGCGCGTGTATACACGGGCTCTACTAATGAAAAGTGCGTATAGGGTTTTCTGAAGAATAAAATACACAGAAGTATACGTGGGTTGGTGTGAAGGAAAGCGCGTATGTACGCAGCTTCAGTAAAGAAAAGTAGCGTATGCTATTTGAATTAATGAAAGATCAGGGTTGAGTTTGTATCTGCATATCTATTCTAAAGTCTGGGTTAGTTCTGATATTCTGGTTACAGTGGTCTCACTGTTCTGATTGAAGTATTGGGAAAAGTACGTTTGTTTATGGTTGCGTTGAAGCTGTTTGATCCAGTATGAAAATTGATGAAACGTGGTCTGCAGTGGGTCTGAAGGTTCAAGCCTTCAGTATGGAAGTAGAAGCTTTCAGCCAGTAGAAGCTGGTGTTGAATCTGGGATCGTCTCTTCCGTGAGAGGCCGGTAAACGACCCGGTGGGCCGGGAGCTCCTTCCAAACTTGCAAACTCGGAAAACGAGAGAAGGTTGCGCCCTTCTCGCAGTAGAATCAGGTACCGGTATGAGTCCGTACCGCACTATGTTGTAAAAGGTTTTCTATATAATAAATATTGAAGATACGACGACAACAATGCTGGTTTTCTCGAATTGGCTTTCAATCTTAAATATTGGTGTTCATGTGTGTGATGCTTTATTCGCCGATTATCGTTCATAACTTCTAACCCGATACATAACCGATAAATCGTTTATAAGACCGCTTTCCGAGAATTTCTCTAACCGAAAGTTAAATTAGTATACACTAGTTTCCTTCTCGCATTTCTCACAGGTATTAGCGCTAGTTCCGTTCATAAACCGTGTATGGAAATATGCTTAAAGAAAAAGTTGAATTTATGTTATAAGCTCTAAATCGATTCACCCCCCCCCCCCCCCTCAGTATTTTTCCCAACAAAAGTAAAAGATTTTGATTCTTGTAAATATTGATTCACACCCCCCCCCCCTCTCAGTATTTTTCCCAACAATTGGTATCAAAGTAGGACCTTATGAAGAAGCTTAATCGCTAGAAGGAAGATCATCTAAGATGAGCAATCAATATGGGACAACATCTATTAGACCTCCACTCTTCAATGGAAACAATTTAATCTTCTAGAAGAAAATGACAATATCCTATCTTCAATCTCTTGGAGCAGATGTATGGGTTATAGTTGAAGGCGGTTACTAATATCCAACCTCAGTTCCAGTAGATCCAGCAGCAAGGAAGAACTATGAAACCAATGTAGAGGTTTTCAATGCATTATTGGGGAGTCTGACTGAATTAGAATTTGTCAAATTTATGCAGTTAAATAAAACAAAGGATATATGGGACAGAATCATTCTGAGCTATGAAGGTGATGCCAAGGTAAAAAGTGATAAAATCAAAACTCTCAGAATTCAATATGAAAAACTCAGAATGCATAATAATGAAAGTATTTCTAGTTTCTTTTTACTTCTAGATGATATTGTAAATCATATGAGAAATCTGGGTGAAGTCATAAGTGACGCCACTCTAGTAAAAAAAGTTTTAAGATCTCTAACTCCTAAATTCGAGTCAAAAGTGTCTGCTATTGGAGAGAAGAAGGATCTTAAAACTCTTACTATTGTTAACCTTGATGGGATTATGACTGCATGTGAATGAGGAAAGGAGGTCCGTCTGAAGTCAAAGAAGTTTCTTTTAGAGCTACTGCAAAAGGTAAGGAAATGGAAGAAAAAAAAGAATCAGGGTATGTATCAGAAGAAGATGAGATAAATTTTGCAAAAAAACTTCAACTTGGCACTGGAAGATTCAGAGGTAAGCTTCCTTTCAGATGATTTTCTTGTGAAAGAGTTGGTCATTATGCCCTAGAGTATTTTTGTACACAGGGAAAGCACCCGTTATGAGGATGATTCCCTTATTTTTGATGACTTTTGTATCTTTGGGCTGGCAGTTGGGCCAACGACACTATTTTTTATCCTCAGATGTACACATTGTGATATATATATATATATATATATATAAGAGAGATATTTTTGTGACTCTACATGATGTATCACCTATTTCGGTTTATGTATTCTGTTATGCTGATGAATATCTATATTTTTGGTTTTTTATGTATGACGGTTTGTTCAAGATGCATTCCAGTTTAGGATATTGCGAGCTATGCGATCAGCAGTTTGGTTTTTACTCCTTGGTACATATGTAAATGTGATATAGTCAAATTGTATGCTTCATCTTTTGGCATGCAAATATTTTCTGAACAGATGTGTATCTCTTGTCTCAAATGTTTAGCTTAATTGTGACACTACTATTTGGGAATCGAGGTAGACATGCATATGGTGTATGCCTTGATGGAGGGCGTCACACATAAGTCCGATGACAGCGTCATATTCCGCCTGATTGTTTGTTGTTGAACCGATGCACACACTGTTTGAGTAGAGTGGCGATTGGTCAGGGTGGTAAATGACCCAGGCAGTTACGGCTAAACTTTGAGACCATCTTGATGCTCCATCATCAAATCCGAAATAGGTTTCATGTTGGTGATCCATGGTGATACTTTGAGCACTTTTGAATAAGTCTTTGGGTCAAAAAATTTGAGTGGTGGGGTTTTGTGTCTGAGCACTCTAGGGAAGGGCCGTCTTGGCCCTTATGGGTAGAATTTCTTGAGGTAAAGGCTGTTGATGGGATTATTTAGGCAGGTCCCGTCCGGTTCTGTCAAGATGTATGCCCCCTGTCGGAGGCAATGTTTAATGATGTAGGGTCCTTTCCACAAGGTTTCGAACTTTTTTGGCCCTAAGGCCTCTTTTGCGACATCATAGCGGAGGACTAATTCTCCCTCAGTGAATGAGCAAGGTGTGATGTGGAGGTAAAATGATGCTTTTACCCTTTTCTTGTGGGCCTCATTGTGCTACAGTGACTGTCGTCAATTTTCATCCACAAGCTCTAGTTGTACTAGGCACTTCTCTAGAGGTTGGGTATTGTCAAGGAGTTCGATAGTTGCATGTAAATTGGGAATCTTGCAGAAATCTATGCAAAAGCGCAAGGTACCTTGGTCTTTTGCAACAAGAATTAGATGGAAATCCTGGGACGAGGGGACAAGAACAATCCTGTGGCTAATATGTGCTGATACAAATCATATATGGTGGATTGTGTCATCGGCGTTTGGCGAGGGAAGAATCTCTGTAATGGGATTTTGTATGAGCGCAAGGTTGGGTTCCCCACTAGGATGGTCAGTTTCCGGTATGTGGAAATTGTGCCTACCATAGAGGTTCCTGAATGTTTCCATTAGCGGGCATAACTCTGGTGTGTGATTTTGGCCAGTGCAGATGGTGCACGGTATCACTGAGCCAACGGAGTAGATAGTGTGATATTCTATAGTACTCATTGTTCCTGAAGTGGATGCTTGCAAAGGGTCTGGCGTAGAAGATGTTTCCTTCTACTTCCATTTCCGTATTGTTGGCTTGGGTGTGTCTACCTCTTTGGTGAATTGTAGACTCAATGCAGCTCTTGCTGCTCTCAGCTTGGGGAGGTGCACACATTTAATCATATGGTGAAAGTGTGAACAAATATGGAAATAGGTACGCGTGATCTTCTCTTGGTTTGAGAGAATTTTTTGAGGGAGAGAAGAGATTATGCAGAGAGTGTTCGCAAGGGGCTTCAGTTCTCTACATTGTTTGACTCGGTGATCATTCGGATCAGATAGTCCATATGTTATCCTAGTCTTAGCCAGGGTCATGCTTTGTTGATGTGTGGTATTAATTTGTTTGTCACACCATTGCGGGGGTGGGGATGTTGATCCGATGATGTATTTTTTATGCCATTCTCGGAGGTCGTCCGGTCTCTTCTCTATGGTATTAATGATGTCGATGGTGGGACGAAGTTGCGAGGAATAAGTAAAGTGATGCTCATAATGATTGCCCTGACATATAAGGCAAAATATCCTTGATATGAAGGTTTCATCGAGCTCAGTTTGAGGTCTGACGGGGAACCAGAGCCATAATGCAGCTAAATTAGGACAATAAATGACCGCATGATCTAGCGTTTTGCATAACATGTATGTTGTTCATGTATGTGGAGGGTGGTTAGCGTAACTAGGGATTCCTTGATTGGTTGCTCTTCAACAGACAAGAACATGATGGATCTACTCATCACATATTCTTGGGTTTTGGAGTTGTGCATGGACTCCACATCCGTGTCATCTTCTTGGGAGAGGTGGACTATAGCGGAGCGCAAGCTACCTAGGGTTAGCAGGAATCGAGGTATATAGTGACAATCCTCCAAAAGGTGATTGTTGGCACATAGCGAACATGTGAATTGTACTTCCCGCAATCCAACGTAGTACACCCTTTCTATTGGATACCATTTGTGGAGGAGTTCTAGGGCTGTCCATTCTTTAAGGAAGTGACCACATTCATCACATAGCGTACAATTTATAACGACCATGATTGGGGGTCTTTCTAGAGCCCTTCATTCTTCCTGCAGGTATAGGATGGTACGAGGTTCATTTCCGGATGCCTAGGTGGAGGGATCCTCTTGATAGGATCACTCGATGGTGTGTAAGGCATCCCTATATTGCAAAATCTCAGGGAAATGGTGGGTATAATGCCCATTGTTGCTGCAGAGGGTGCATTGTGATTGGTACATAGCGTTTTTCCTTTACCTTTGGTGGTAGGTTCCTTTTTATGGGAACGCAGTGTCATGATGTCTATCTCAGATCCAAGGAGTGGTTTTAATTCATCCAGCTCTAGAAAAATATGGGTAGGGTAACCGATTACGTCGCATATGGCATAGACTGGTGATTCCCGTTGAATGGTGGGGGTCACCATCTTCTTTCCTCTCTTCTCGGTTTTCTTAGCCATGATCACTAGTTTTGCAATGGGGACTTCCTTTGGAGGGGCGGTCTCGACTGTTTCTTGGATAGGTGGGGGCTCCTCGGGACTGAGGGGCTTCATTCCTATGGCAGTAATGTGGGTGGATCCTATTCCTACAGGGGGAAAAAGGTACCAAACTGGGGTTTCCAACGATATGTTGGGTAGTAGCAGTGTTGCCAAAACCTGTTGGGAGACGAAACCAGCTAGTGGGTAGAGGAAAGGGGTTTGGGAGGCAGCGTATGATAGAGAGGCTATCGTGGCTGATGACTTGGTGCCATTACTGCTTGTGTCTGTGTCCTGACTGGCTTCGACACTTGAAGTGGACATCATGCACACCGGACCCCCTGTGACATCAGGTGATGATTCAGGGATTATGGGAGGATCTCCTAGGAATGACCCTAGAATAGACGATGGTTTGAATTGGCCGGGGCCATATTCTTGGTACCGTGAGAGAGTATCTGAAACTGTACCTACATAGGGTATAATTACATTAGTGTTTTTTAGGGGATGCTTCTTTTTTTGCGTTAGTTGGTCTACAGTAATGATGCGGTCCTCGTGGGGGAACATCATGATGCAGAAGACGGAGGAGGTTATGGCAGACATGGTGTACATATAACTCCGCCCGAGGAGTATATTGTAAACCAAGTGAGCATCCAAGAATTCAATGTCTATGTGGACCATATTTCTAGCTAATCAGACCGGGATGTTTTGGTAGAGGCTGACAGGGGTCGAGGGAAGACTGTCGTATGCTCGAAGCGTGATGACTAAGGGTTTTAGTTCAAGAGAACCTAACTTCTGCCAAACATTTTTGGACATGATGCATGTGGATGCACCCTTGTATATGACACATCGATGGATAGTGATATTATGCACCGACACTAGTATCTGGAAGGCAAACATGGAAGGAAGCCGAGGGGTGGCTTTGTCTAAGTCAAAAGCCATTAGGCACGTATCGGCAGGTTTGATAGCTCCTAATGCAGAAATGAGGGCTTTCCGCTATTTTGGGCATGACTGTAATACTTCCAAAGCTAACATAGAAGCAGGATATTGTGCTAAATCATCCACGATACGATACTATAATTATGGGCCGCTTTGGAGTAGTTTCCTGCTCACCTATTAGGTCCCTTTTCCATTTTCGGCAATGGTTCTATAGTCATCTTTGAAATGGTCAAAGGTGCAGTTGGTGCATTGGTACTTTCCTTTGACATATTGGTGTCTGGTGGGGTGTCATAGTTGTGATTCCGTGTTTAGAAAAACATCTCTTCTCCAATCATGTAGATTTCATGGCTGCTTTTCCTGGAATCATCTGTATTTTACTGGTGAGTTCTTACCATCTCTTGGTTTGGGAAAGGTTCTTGCATCACGGCTGGTTGTTGGGAAGATCCTCCTTGTCCTCGGTTACTCTGTAGCTTCTTCAGCTCAGGGAGATCGGAACAGTGGTGAGTATAGTGACCATACTCACCACATATTGAACAGAAATGGTTTGTTCGAAGAGGTGTCCTTTTGCTCTGTCGTTGGCCATTGCTTGGCTCCTCATTCTAATTTTAGTTGGAGTTGCCTCTAGCCTGGGATCGCGGTGAGCGCTGTTGGTTGCTGCACCCCTGTCTAGGGTTTCCTTTTGGCTTTTTTTTGGAATTTTTCTTTACCACGTTAGGCAGGTAGTTTTCCTGATTATATTGGCGTGGTTGGTTTTGGGACGACTTCACAAAGTTCACCTGTACATTGTTTTGCATAGGCAGGTCGTGTGTTGGGGACTGAGTGTAATGCGGTCCCTGGTTTGCACATGACCATTGGAGGGGAGTTCTTCAGTCAGTGTTTCTTTCTGTGTATTGATTCCCCTAAGCCGGAGGGTAAGGTCGTCCCTAGTGATACGTTGGTGCCCTATTGGTCAAATTTTTTTGAGGCATATGATGAATTTGAAAACCAGGTTGAGGCACATTCTAGGTAGAACTGTATGTGTAATCGGGGTTTTGACTGTTGTTGCTTAGGTAACCTTGGGTCAATGACCCAATTATTCTGTCTGCAGAGTTCAACGCACCTGGAAATTCTTGATAAGTTTGCAGGAACGAGGAATTAGGTAGGTGTTGTAAATGAATCTTGACTACGTATAAATCAGCTCAAGATTTTGGGCTTTGTTGATTATGTCCTCTTCGGATGTGGGATTCTACTACACCACGTCCTTTGAAATATTTGTCGTAAGAGTTTTCAAGAACAAATCTAAGAGAACCCGATTGTTGAGTTTAGCTTTACATAAACTGCAGTGCTGCCTCCATTCATGGAGATGGTTCGAGATGTGGACAGCAGGGGTTTGTCTAAAATGAGTTAGTAATTCCATTCCAGAATCATGGTGAATGGGTAACTGAAAATATGTTAGGAACACGGTAGCGAGGATGCTAAAGGTTCTATTAGCCATCTATAATTTTTGTTACACCTAATGATGGCTAAAATAATTTTGTAGTCTTCAAGAAACAAATTTGGAGAAAATCTATGAGTTTTTGAAGCCTCGCTATGTCTCTTGTCCAAGGATCCATCTCATTGATATCTTTATTCAAATATCCCTACTGATTCACAAAGAAAATTTTCTTCAAACTCATAATCCTCATCATTTCTCCATTTCAAAATGTGTCCTTCATTTCCCCCCATTTTTCCCTTATTTTCCCCTCATTTACCCTTCATTCCCCATCAAAATCCCTTAAGACCTTATAAATCATTTTTTCTGGTCTTGAACCTCTTTTTCCCACTTATCAAAACCCTTAAAAACCTTCATTTCGGCCTAATTCTACTCCTTTTAGAAATTCAGGCTCAAGCGCCTTTCAGCTTAGCCCTAGCCCCTTTTCGTCATATAGCCTGGTCCTGTGACCAAGCACTAAACCCCATCAGCTATCGCATATCGCAGCCTCCCGATTCTGCTTTACCCCACTGATGTCGCACCCCCGATAGACATTCCACCGATGGAATCCTGACCATTGATCTGCTTCCCTTCGATGGTCTGCGCTTCATTGGCCATCACAATCTTCCATCCCGCCTTCCCTTCTCTCCACAATGTGCATCCTCCCCGATACAATCCTCACCGTTTGATTAACCCACATCTACGGAACAGGTTGCACAACGGGGGCACCAAACCAAAGTAGCCTGTACACCCCAGTCGCCCCGCACCCTCGATCTCCACTGTCGATCTTCTCCCAATCCAATGGCCAGCATTTATTCCATATTTCCCATTCACTAAGGAGGCACTCGGCCCCGAGATCCCTCCGTAACCCCCAGTCCCCCCACAATTAATCTCCACCATTGATCTATTCATATTTAACGGCCACCATTTCCCCCTGCTATTATGTCACGCCTCCGGTCCCAGCACTCCTCCAACCGATCAACTCTGTCGTATCGCACTCATTCCTCACCGTTGATCTAGCTCCCTCAGATCCAACGGTCTGCACTGTCTCACATTATCGCTATTCCTCCGCCCCATTCATTCATTTCTGCCATTCCCCGATATGATCTCAACCATCGATCCTCCTAATTGGATGGTCTGCGCTTTCTCACAACTTCCCCTCCCCTCACACCATTTGTCATTTGTGCGACCTGGTGGAGAGATCTGGGTCGTCGATCTACCCGATCCAACGATCATTATTCATCTTCGCGCCCAAATCACCATTTCTCCTTGGAGTGAAATTCTAACGCGAAATGATTATTTTTATAGGGACATGCGTCACTCTATAACATGTATCGCATTCCCCTAGTTCCTTATCGCTTACCACCCAAATCATGCGCGAATACCACCTCCAATATTCCCGAAAACTGCCATTGCATCTCTTCGCGCCAAATTCAGTTTTGAACCCTAGTTTTCGTGGTTTTTCGCCATGAGGCCTTTTTCTGCTACATCTGTCGCCTCCTCATATCTCCTTTGCTTCCGCCCGAGCCTCTGAAGCAGTTCAAGCCCTTGCGCAGGTTTTGTTTAACAAGTTGATTGGTTTTTGCAGATTTTATGGTGGTTTGAGCTATTCAAAGCATCCCACAGTCACTAAAGGTGGCATAGAGCTCAGAGTGACGATCCTTTGGCCTATTCAATGCAGAAAGGGATTAATGGGTTGATTATTAATGTTTTATCAGTGTCTCATGAACACTGGTGAAGAACAAAACCCCCAGCGCGAAAGCCCAGCCACCTGTACACAAAACAGATAAAGTGAAGATCAATGAAGATTAAAGAAAGATCAGCAAAAGAATAAAGGTTAAGGGTCCATCTCATAATATTAAAAGCTTAAACCGAAAATCAAATATAAAAACACAGTTAAATCCAAATCAGTGTTAAATTAAAAAGACAGACAAATCAGCAAAGGAGAGCTTCGAATGACACATCAGTGAAGTTATTTACTCCTCCCAGGATTAAAGACACCTTGACAATTATTATGCTGACAGAACCTCTTTAAATTGTCAAGGATGTTATTGTAAAGGTATGGGTGGTCTCAAAACCCATACTGTCCACTTTACTTGTACCAGAATAAAAGACAGGACTACAACAGCCAAAAGACTTCTCCACAAAGACACTCTCTGGAGTTATTACCATTCTAACAATTAGGCCTCAAAGTCTACAATAACTACTAGAATGGGCAAGAAATTAATGTAATATTTATGACACAGAATGGGCATTCGAATGCTTTTCTCCTCTGTTTTAATTAACCATTAAGACCATCTCTATCACCTCTCCTCCCCATTCACTTATAAATCCTATTCGAACTCTCATTGTAAAGATTGGCATTTGATGAATTCTGAAGTAATACATAGACTATTTCTTTGAAGAAGGATTGATACTTTGAAGAAGTGTGGATGTATTTGCTTTTCCATTGATAACAGAGGCTAGAACATTGGATCCCTAAGCCTGGTTTTGGTGAAGTACTCTCTATTCGTTAATGTTATTTCCTATTTTTTGCTTTGTTTCATTATGTTTGCTTGCAGTAGAGTAAAAAGCTTAGGCTAAGAAATGTCTACTAGAAGCACCTTAGGCATGTTTAATCTTCACTGCCTTTATGTTTTCATCTGTTGAAGGTTTTATTGATTAGTTTGACTGTTTTTAAACCCTTAATTTTTTTCATTTCAGAATAGTCCAAATAGTTGGTGTCAAGGTTGAAATTATGGTTTTCCCTGCCTGCTTTCTGCCTCTTGAAAACTATTTCTGAAAGCATCCTTCAAACACTATTGTCTGTATCTTGGTAGAGAGAATTTGTTCTGATCTTACCCTCTGTTTCTTGCTGAGATAGTCATATTTTAAGGAACTTATAATTGCAGTCTTAGATGCTTGGGTTTTCCCCCTTTTATGAATGCAATTATTTGTGTTCTTTATATCTTTTATAACTCCTTTAAGTGAAACAATTAGAAGAAATAGAGTGTTCCTCTCCTTCTTTGTCTTACTTGAAATTCTGTCTTGTTTATGTTATCCGCATAAAGTATGTTGGTAGGATTGATGGTTAGACCTGGCTATTGAATATTTCTTTATGTTTAGATAGTGTTGAAAGTCCCTTCGTTGAAAGGTATACATGATTAAGGAGTCTTAATAGCCCTTAAAGCTCTAATTTTCCTTCCAAATCATTTATGTTCATCTCATCCCACCTATATGATCCCACAGATCCACTGACTAAGTTAGATTTTCCCTTTGGTTCCCAAAATTCATAAATCGAAACTGTTTAGACTTCCACATGACTCCATTGCCCAATGGCTTGTAGAATATCACACTCTATCTATGCTGCCTAAATCATCTATGTCCAACCAACAAAAAAACAAATTTGCACTTCATAACTAGCCTAAAATCGACCTCTTAAAAGCATCAAGCTATATCCCTACAAACATATTGAGAGATCCCTCTCTGAGACTAGGAGGGCTAGATCCTAGAGCTCTAAAGCTTGGTTTGAATGTTTCCTTGTCATTTGGTTTTCCAATCATCCAAATCACAGGACCCCAACATTTTGGCGATCACGGTGGGACCTCTGAGTTCATAGTTGCCTAGCAAGCTATTATAGGCTCTTTAGTCCTTCAATTACTATAGAAGATTAGCTGATAAGCCATAGAGTAGACCCTGTTTGTTTCATCACCTTAGCTGAAGTGTTGAATCAGGTATAGGCCACTCTCACAACCATAGAACTACAAAAAATTGAAAAACCCAAAACATTTCAGATTGGTTTTTAAATAAATGATTGGTCGTAGACCATAAAACATTTTACCTTCAGAAAAGCTAAAAATTTCCACCTAGCAACTCCACTAGCTCCAGTAGGTCTATTACTTCTCTAGATCTCTATATTTCCTTAGGACTATGTTAACCAGCCCTGAGAAAGTTTAGAAACCTACTCCCCTATTATAGAAATCATTGTGAGAGGAAGCTTTTGAAAAACAGTCCTAAAAAACCTCAGCCTCTCTAAATTTTGGAAACTGAAATCTGGCTTCACATAGGGTCAACACTAGATCCCATCTAGATCCTAATCCTCCTACCATAGTTGATAATCCAGAAATGATTTTGTGGAAAACTTATAAATCTGGAAAAGAAACTGCTGATAGGGCCATCCCAAGAACAAGATCTCAAAATCTTACAGTCTTAAAAGATCCTGACTTTGACTCACCCCATACAAAGAATTTGTTCAAAAATAAGTCTCAAAGTGATTTAAAATAGGCTGACTTTGAAACCACAGATTTGAAACAGATTTTTAGTAGAGAAGCTTCACCTTCTACTCCACCTGACTCTCAGCTTCTTCATCATTTCAGCTCCTTCCATGACAAATCTGCTCATCATCAGTTTGTTGGTCCAAGTGTTTCTTCCACTCCTGTACACACATACATTGTTCAAGGCACTCCAGGTCAGCCCAATTTCCCTCTTGTAAATCCACCTCTTATAAACCCCCCATTATTTCCTATCATGGAAACATGGTATGCTCCACTAGTGTTACCACAACCTTTGGTTCCCTTATCTAATGAATATCAGTCCAAAATTCCCCATTTCACTGGAAATGAACCCACTACTCCTCAACAACATGTAGACAAGATCAACGATGCCTTTGACTATATGGAAATAGAAGATGAGACCATCAAAATGAGAATTTTTGCTCAGAGTTTGGGAGGAGAAGCCAAAAAATGGTTCAAAGGCCTAACTCCCCATAGCATACATGATCTCCCTTCTTTATTTCAAATGTTCACTAACAAATGGGAAATTAAAAAGAACCCTCTCCAAATACTTTCAGATTACAACAACCTCAAGAGAATCACTGGGGAAAGTGTTCAAGATTATTGCACTAGATTCAATAGTGTTTATAACGCGCTACCCCCAGATATGAAACCTCCACAAGGCTTAGCTTTGGCCAAATTCCCTGAAGGATTTGATCCCAAAATGGCCTATCAGCTAAGAGAAAGGGATCCCTTAACTTTAGAAGACATGTAGAAGAGAGCTCTTAGTGTGGAAGCAAATCTGATTGAGAAGAGAGCTAGTTTGAGAACGGAGGAAAGAGTCACATATAAAGATGAAAATATGGCATCTACTTCTTCATCTGAGGCCAAATTTGACAACCTAGTGAGGGTAATGGAAAGAATGCTGGAAAAGATCAATTTAAATGAAAGAAACCCTCTTAGAGAAAACTAAACCAACCCTCAAAACAGAAGAAGAAATTCAAATATCAGGAGAGATCCCAATCAAGATAGGCATAGAGACAATGACCTGCAAATTAGGCCTCCCTTTCAACAAAACTATGTAGAACAAGAGGATGAAGGGGAAACTGATAGGCTAGAAGAAAATCATGCGAACTTGATAGGATCTGATGATGGAGATGATATCTTCCTCACCGAGGAAGAACAGGGATTTTTCTCATCAGAACAAAATGAACACAATCAAGAAGAGTGTGAATATTATAGGTTTGGGTTCAAAAAAAAAATTATGGAATTTCACAGCCAATATGATCTCATAAGCAAAAGGAACCCAGAAATTTCTAATGACAAGAACACTAACATTGTTGTTGGAAAAAACTCAGAAAATTAGCCTAAAAAACCAACAAATAATACCAACACTGTGGCCAATAAAACTGATCTAAACAAAGACAAAAACAGCCAACCAAGTGTTGAGAAGAGCTGCCCTAGTACTTCTGCTAGTGGCCCTGTCAAAACAGTCCCAATTAACAGTCCTAATAAAATGCAGCCAGCCAAAATTGTTGAAAGAAACATAAGCGAAAAATTAGATGTGAATATACCGAAAAAAAACACTCCCTTTCAGCCTCGAAGGTGAAATTTCCAAGATCAAAATTAGCATGCCTCTAGCTAAACTGGTAACTCAGGAAGTGTACAAAAATAAATTTTTAAAATATCTGAATATAAACATCGATGATGATACTTTAAAATTGACGGATGACCAACCAGAATGTTGTTTTGTCCTATAATTGAAGGAAAATACCAAGAAGGGGTTGTCCCTCCCTTTTATGTTAGTCTAAACATACATGATAAGATCCTACACAATGTCATGCTAGACTCTGGAGCATCACATAACCTTAGGCCCAAAGTATTAATGGAAATCCTAGGCTTAGAAATTACTAGACCATATAAAGACTTATACTCTTTTGATTCAAGAAGGGTCAAATGCTTGGGCTTAATCAAAGATTTATGTGTTAACATGTCACAAATTCCTGCTAAAAGCCTAGTGATGGATATAGTGGTAGCTGAAATTCCCCCAAAATATGGCATGATTTTGTCTAGATCATGGGGAGCCAAGGTTCAAGGGAGCCTTCAAATGGATATGTCCTATGCCACCATACCAGTGTTTAGTCAAACTAGAAGATTATATAGGGAATCCCTCATGAAATACATGGTGAGCAGCAAAGACAAACCCAACAACACTGCTGTCTATTCCATACATTCAGACTTAGATTCATTTATCTTATTCAATGAAGATGAAATCACCCAAAAAGAAAAGGAAAATAAGCAAGAAATTAGTGCACCAGAACATTTAAATTTGCCTTTCACTCAACCACGAAATGCCCCAAATCTCAGTAGCCTTGGGAAGCAAAAAGAAAAAGAGAATGAGATAGAAACACTTTGGAAAATGAGCTTTGATGGCTCTTGTAGCTAGGCCAGTTCAGGGTTTGGTGTATGGATATATAACACAAACAAGGGATACTCCTATAAACTAGATTTCCCATGCACAAATAACATTGCAGAATACGAAGCCCTCATCCTCGGCTTACATTTGCTCAAAGACTTAGAGGTTAAGAGGATATCAGTCCAATGGGATTATGAGCTAATCATCAAGCAAATAAAAGCGGAAGAATATAGAAATGCTTCCCTTGATCTCCTTAAAACCTTTGAAAAATATGAACTCATTTTTGTACGAAGAGCTCAAAATCATCTAGCTAATGAACTTTCCTTTACTTCCAGCAATTGCGAAATACCACAGATAAATGAACAATTCAATATAAAGGTGAAAAAATGACCAGAAGTGCTTGACAATGAATATTATTGGCAAGTGTTTGAAAATGATAAACACATAAATTATTTCTTGCAATCGAGGAATGAATTTTCCACAACAACACCAATTTCCATCCATAAAAAAGATTGTTGCAATAAGGAACAAACCCCTAAAACAGAGCCCTCCTTTTCTGCGGATATAAATAAGTTTGAGCACCTTTTTAAAGCAGAGTTATTTGACAACCCAGACCAAAAAAACCTTGAATTTTTACAATGTAAAGGTGATACTATACCAAAAGGCCTTACACCATTAGACCAACTATTTGATTTCAATGACGTGGCCAAGGAACCGAAAACAGAGCCTATGGAAACTAACATTGAGGAACATAACATAGGCAGCCCCACTGAACCCAAAATGATCAAGCTGTCCAACACCCTACCAGCTCCTGTCAAACAGTAGTACATAGCACTTTTCATGGAATTCGTAGATGTGTTTGCATGGGACTATAAAGATCTGAAATCTTATGATACTAGCATCATCCAACACAAAATCCCTCTTAAGGAAAATCAGAAACCTTTCAAACAGAAACTAAGAAGGATAAACCCCATTTTATTACCTTCAGTAGAGAAAGAGATTAGGAAAATGTACGACGCTAGGATCATAGTTTCTCTCAGATACTTAGAATGGGTTTCTAAACTAGTATATGTTAGGAAGAATACAAGGGAAATTAGGCTGTGTATTGACTTTAGGAATCTAAATAGAGCCTCCCTGAAAGCTAATTACCCCTTGCCAAAGATGGATCACATACTCTAAAAGTTGGTTGGGTCTAAAAGAATATCATTGTTGGATGGGTTCTCAGGTTACAATTAGGTTTTGGTACTCTCAAGTGATCAACATAAAACTACTTTTACTACACCTTGGGGTACATTCATGTATGTCAAAATGCCATTTGGTTTGATGAATGTAGAGGCTACCTTCCAGAGGGCCATGGACATAGCCTTCTCAGAAGACATAGGCTATTTTATAACCATTTAATTTCATGATATTACTGTCTTCTCCAAAACTGATGAAGAAGATTTGATCCATTTAAGAAAGGTTTTCGAGAAATGAAGAAGGTTTGGCTTGTCTTTGAATCCCAAAAAGACACTCTTTGGCCTCCAAGAAGGAGAGCTTCTTGGTCACATAATCTCTGAAGAAGGGATCAAAGTAGACCCTAAAAGGATTGATGGCATATTGAATATCAGCCACCCAAGAAACCTCAAAGAATTGCAATCTTTCATTGGGAAGATAAATTTTTTAAGGAGGTTTATCCCAAACCTTGCTGAGCTATTAAGAAACATCACTAATATGCTTAGGAAATAAGTAGGTGTTAAATGGACAGTGTAATCTAAACAATCATTTGAACTAGTAAAACAAGCCCTCACTCAAACACCGATTCTAATTAGTCCTGATTTCACCAAAGATTTCTATATCTTCTCTTTTGCATCTGAACATACCATAGCTGCAGTATTATTGAAAAAGAATAGCATGGGGTAGGAACAACCAATATCCTTTTTTAGTAAGTCTTTGAGAGATGCTACACTCAAATATAATATCATGGAGAAGCAAGCCTTAGCACTGATAAAAACATTAAAAGACTTTAGAGTGTACATTTTACATTCACATATCATTGCCTTTGTGCTGCACATTGTAGTCAAAGATATTCTAAGTCAGGACCCTGATGGTAAAAGGGGAAAATGGATTGCCACTATTATAGAATATGACTTAGAGATCAGGCCCACCAAACTCATCAAAGGGCAGGGATTAGCAAAACTCATGGCTGAGTCAAACTTCCAAGCTTTATATATGAACATGGTTGATATTTTGGAAGAGATAGAAGAATGCACAGCACCATTCATTGAAGAAACATTCATGAACTATCCTTGGTATGCTGACATCATATATGTGTTGCTTTATCTGAATGCCCCTCCTTCTTTGTCAAAAAAAAAAGCTAGATTTGTCAAACAAAAGGCTTTAAATTATTGTATATTAGATGGAGTTTTGTATTGGAAAAATGTTGTGGGGATTTTACTTAAATGTTTGCTTGAGGTTGATGCAGGAAAAATCATGCATGAGATACATGAAGGATAATGTGGAGGACATCTTAACTGGAAGACCACAGCAAACAATATCCTCAGGTCTAGATACTATTGGCCCACCCTCTTCCCAGACACCCATAAGTTAGTCATGTCCTACCACAAGTGCCAAATATTTGATGGAAGGAGAAAAATCTTACCACTACCTTTGAAGCCTATCAGTGTGGAGGCTCCCTTTCAATAATGGGGTTTGTACTTCATTGGGGAAATTCACCCATCATCCTCAGCCCAACACAAATGGATCCTCATGGCCACTGATTATTTTACCAAATGGATAGAGGCCATACCCACTAGGAATGCTACTAACTCTGTCATCATCAAATTCCTTGAAACCAACATACTATCTAGATTTGGTTGTCCTAGGAAAATAATCACAGACAATGCTGCTGCCTTCAGGTCCAAGAGGATGGTATATTTCTACAATAAATATCATATCACATTAGGCCATTCTATTGCCTACTACCCCCAAGGAAACGGTCTAGCTGAATCCTCCAACAAAAGCTTTGTTAATATCATCAAAAAATTGTTGGAACAGAACCAGAAATCTTGGCATAGTAAGCTTGTCCATGCCTTATGGGCTTATAGATTGACTAATAAAAAGTCCATCGGCATGTCTCCCTATCAGTTGGTTTATGGCATGGATGCAGTCTTCCCAACATCTCTAGGAGTCCCAGTCATGAAACTCCTTCAAGAGGTCCAAGCTGAATAAAATGATATGCAAAGGAGGACCAATCAAACTAGAGGAAGTATATAAAAGGACACAAGTAGTCAAAGAAGGAATCAAGAAATTATTTGATAGAAGGACCAAAGAAAATGACTTCCAAGTTGGAAATGTAGTTCTAAAATGGGATTCCAGAAGGGAAGAGAAAGGGAAACATGGTAAATTTGAAAATATATGGAAGGGGCCCTACATTATTCATTCCATAAGGGGCCACAATGCATTTTTTTCTGTAGGAGTTGAATGGAGAAGAGGTGTTTGGAGGTCCTATCAATGGCAGGATGCTCAAATACTATTTCTATCGAGAATCTTAGTTTCAGATTTTTTCATCCATTGTACATACCATTGCATGAGAAAAATGAAAAAATACAAAAAACAATAGAAAAGAGAAAAGAGGGAAGATGAAAAGAAGAAAGGTACAATCCCATACCAAAAAAGAGAAAAAATCTGAAAGTGTGCAAGCCTAAATGCCACTACTTGAAAGAGCACTACGATTTAGTCATACAAGCTAATCATGACTAGATAGATTTCAATTTATTGCTAATAGGTTAGTGAAGAAAATTTTCCAAACTTTTTTAGGAGGTTACCTCTTGGAAATAATGTTTCTGCGCGTTCTACTTTCCTAAGGTTTCTGCTCGCTCCTACAACGGCGCAGACTGACCCCTCCTGCCAACTGCAATCCATTGGCACTTACCTAATCGATCGCTGTTTTCTGGCATAGGCTTCCCTGCAATGGCATGCCCTCTGGGGGGGGCTTCACAGCCTTCCCCCTTTGACAAGGAAGAAAAAAAAGCTAAGGAATCGACCAAAGATTTTGTCTCAGAACAAACTAATTCTAGCACTAAGGACACCATGATGCAAGAAATTCCAAATGTCTCAATAGAAAAGCCAGACAAGCAAAGTGAAGTACAAGAAGAATAAGTTGGGCAAAAAGAAACGCCCATGGTGACATCAAAAACCTGCAAACCCATCGCTGCTAAAAGGCCCAAAATCGAACTTCCCAGCCACAGAATCAATGGTCAAATCCAGTACATGGAGGACCATGCCCTCATTGGTAAATTCATTGGATTTTGGCTGACTGAAAAAGCTCTTCAAGGATGGATTTCTGCCAAATGGAAGCCCAAGGGACATGTAACCCTGCAGCTAGGACCAAAAGGGTTTTTCACTGCGATCTTCATCTGCATTGAAGACCGCAATAGGGTTCTGGATGAAGGTCCCTACTTCTTTAACTCTGTTGGCTTGTACTTACGGGACTGGGTGGAGAGATTTAAGCCAGACAAGGAGAATTTCAGTTGGGCACCAGTGTGGATCCAGATGCACTCGCTCCCTGTGGAATACTGGGATGAAGAATCGTTGAGAGACATTGGCAAGGGGATGGGGGAGTTCATAAAAATTGCTGAAGAAACGAAGCTGCGCAGATACACCTCATATGCACGCATATGTGTCTACATGCACTTGGACAGAGCCCTCCCAGACTCGGTAAGTCTTTATCATGATGACTTTGAATGGATCCAGCCCTTATATTTTGAACATGTACCCTTCCATTGTCGCAAATTTCATGTTCATGGGCATCTCTTCCAAGACTTCCCTCTAAATGCAAAGCCCCAAACCTCTGATCTCCTGGATAAGTCTACAAAAGAAGGTTTTACCAAGGTCACAAGTAGGAAAAGGTCACACAAAAAACCTGCCTCAAGGAAAAATCCCCATCAAAAAGCCTCTTCCATCCCCTCCACGAGTAATAGCTTTGAAATTATTGCTAAAACTGCCGAAGGCCCCACTCAAGCCAGCTAGCAAGTCCTCTGACTGCCTAAATAGACTTCCTCCCCCCCTGGCCTGCATCCATCCTTCGTCCTTGGGTGACAAACTTGGGAATCCAGATGCATTTCTGAAAGACCCTGATTAGCAACCAAATGGAAGGTATGTTGATTGCATCCCCATCCAGCCCTTACTCTCTATCAATACCGCCACAGAAATTAGTCAAGTGAAAAATATGGATGATGAACCGGAAAGAATTGATCTGGGTGGACTTGACATCTTTGGGCTTGAACAAACCTGCCAAAGGAAGGAATTCGACAAAATTCACGAGCATCAGCTAGATACTCTAGAAGTCATCATCTCCAGGGCGTTTCAGCAGTGTCAACTGGGAATACAACTGAGTAGTCACTAGGATGGAAACCACTTTCCTAGAGACTCCAAGAAACGCGGAAGAAAGATAGATCTGCAAAGAACTATCAGAATAGGAAAAATCCTGATTGAATCAGGAAGATACGCCAAGTTGACAAAGTACTACAAGCCTCTCACAAATAGTGAATCATGAAGCTCACTTCATGGAATCTAAGAGGGCTCAACAGCCCCGGGAAACTCAGAATGATAAAAAACATGATAGAGCAGGAGAAACCCCAGATCTTCTTCATGCAGGAAACAAAATGTAATAGCACCACTCTTGGCAACATCCTCTCAAAATCCTGGCCAGGATGTGTCTCGGTGGCTGTGGACGCTTCGGGAGCCTCAGGAGGGTTGGCTATTGCCTGGAACACGTAGGCCATTTCACTCTCATATTTCCATGCCTCCCACCATATTATTCAGGCTACTTTTCACATAATAGGCACTAACATTCATGGTCATCTTACTAATGTCTATTTTCCTCAGGAAGTGGGAATTAAGACTGCACTTCTAGATACAATAGAAGCGCTCAACTCCAACAGACTCCATCCTCTATGGATCATCAGAGGTGACTTCAACATGATCACCAAGTTGGAGGAAAAGCAAGGAGGTAGACCCAAACTGGAGCACGAGAGTGGCCACTTTAAATATTTCATCCAAAACAATATGCTAATAGATCTACAATTTTGTAATGGAATTCACACATGGAGCAACCGCAGGGCAGGGCGGAAACAAATTGCCTCCAAATTAGACAGATTTCTCATCTCAGATAATGCAGTGTATCTTGGAGGAGATATCTCGGCCTCTATTCTCCCATTTTTTGGCTCAGATCATTGGCCTATCTCTCTTCAGTGGCAAAGACTAGGCAACTCCACCCGACGTCCTTTTCGCTTCGAAGCTTTCTGGCTTAACCACCCCGCCTTCAACAACCTCATCAGCTCCACCTGGCAAAACTTCCCTCTGCTAGAAGGATAAAAAATGTTCCAGTTTCAACAGAAACTCAAATTCCTTAAAACCCAAATCAAGCGCTGGAATCAAAACACCTTTGGCAATATTTTCCAGGCACAACAGGATCTAAACAAAGAAATGAGGGCTCTCCAGCAACATATCATCACAGAAGGCCACACGGAAGGGACAATGGAACAAGAAAGGAAGATTCAAAATCAATTGGAGGAAAGAATAAATCAGGAAGAAATACTCTGGAAGCAGAAATCTCGAATTAGATGGCTGAAGGAGGGCGAAAGAAACACCAAATTCTTTCACAGAACTACTATACAAAGGAGGATGCACAATACCATCTCTTTCATTCAAAATAGAGTGGGGGAACGAGTGGAAAACCATGCAGAGATCGAGGAATAGTTCATCAATCACTTCCAGGCGGTACACCGAGAGCCCCAAATCGATAGACAACCAGCTATAGAAAGAATCACTCAAAATGTTCCAAAAATAATCACAGAGGAACACAACCAAATTATTCTACGACTAGTCTCGACTCAGGAGGTCGACTTGGCCATGAAGCAGCTCAAGGAAGGAAAAGCTGCTGGTCTAGATGGTTTTGCTACCACCTTCTTCCACAAATTCTGGGATCTTATCAAAGAGGAGGTTTGGATGGTAGTGGAGGAATCACGCACTCTACATTGGCTTCTTCCCTCAATGAATTCAACCTTCATTGCCCTAATTCCAAAAGAAGAGAACACTAGTACGTCGGAAAAATTCTTCCCAATACCCTTATGCAATGTCATATACAAGGTCCTTTCCAAAGTAATAGCCAATAGGCTGAAGCTGCTTCTACCCTTGCTCATCTCGCCAGAACAATCAGGATATATGGAAGGAAGGAAAATTCTGGATGGCATTATCCTCACTCACGAAATCATACACTCCCTCAAGCAAACCAAATAGGCAGGTATGATTCTCAAGATTGATCTTTCTAAAGCATTTGATAAGTTAAGCTGGACCTATATTCAAAAAATGTTAACAGTCTTTGGCTTTTCCCCAACTTGGGTCTGATGGGTAACAAGTTTGATTTCCTATACTTTCTTTTCTATCCTTATTAATGGTATTCCCTCTCGACCTTTCAACCCCTCCCGAGGTATCAGACAAGGGGATCCCCTATCTCCCTTCCTCTTTGTTTTAATGGCGGAAGGTCTTGGTCGTCATCTTAAACAAGCCCTTCTTTCCCAGCAGCTCAGAGGCCTCTCTATCCACAAATCTCCGGCTCTTACCCACCAGCAGTTTGTTGATGACAACATGTTGTTTGGGCACCCTTTAGTACAAGAAGCCTTCAAATTCAAATCCCTTCTAGATGATTTCTCTGAAGCCTCAGGGGCGAGTATAAACACGGTTAAGTCCTAGATCTTCTTCTTTCATACCCCTACAATGACTCAGCATGATATTGCCCGCATTCTTGGCTTCTCCATAGCCTCCCTACCTTCCAAATACCTGGGAGCTCCCTTAATTGACTCGGCTATCAAACATGCCTCATGGAAAGTTATCCTTGAGAAACTCGAAGCTCATCTCTCTTTATGGACTTATCAAACTCTGAATATAGCTAGCAGATTGGTTCTAATCAAAGTTGTGCTACATGAAATGCCTCTTTATCTTTTCTCAATCCTGGTAGCGCCAAAATGGGTCCTCAAAAAAATTAAAGCTCTACAATGCAACTTTCTCTGGGGTTCAACAGGTACCAATCGCAAATGGGCTTTGATAAAATGGGTGACAGTTTGCAGGCCATAAGAAAAAGGGGGCATAGGACTATGAGATCCTCATCACAGCAATGCTATAATGGGTGCTAAAATATGGTGGCAATGGCTCTCTGCTCCCAACAAGCCATGGGCTATCATTTGGACAGCAAAGTATACCAACCACAGACCACCGGAAGAACTCATTAGGTTCACTCCAACAGATAAGGGCTCACTAATCTGGAATGCTGCCAAACAACACTTTCTATTGATACAACAACACAGCTTCTGGGAAATAAGGAATGGAAACATCAATCGGTTCTGGACTGAATCTTGGCATCAACTTCCAAAGCTCATCAGTATATACAGGCCGCCTCCTAGTCAGGACTGGGATGTGCAACAAATGGAAACTGTCCAGCAACAATGGACACCTAATATAGAACAAGGGTACAGACAGTGGAAGCAAGTCGAAATACTTATCAGGAATGCAGATGAGAATACAAAGGAAGCCATAAAATCTGAGCTTCAAAATCTAAGAATCATATTATCTGACAGCAGGGATATACTAAGATGGGGATACACCCCAAAATTTTCCTTCTCAACCAAAGAGGCATATAAAATAATGTGCGATGATCCAATGCCCATGGATCCTCTATGGAGTAGAATATGGACAATTGGTATATGGCCTAAAGTTTCCTTGTTCCTTTGGCTTTTTGGTCACCAAATAATCCTCACTTGGGACAATCTGCGGAAAAGAAACTTTCATTGCCCTTCCAAATGTCCCAATTGCAATACTCAAGAGGAAAATCTGCAACATCTCCTTGACTCTTGTTCTATGGCCAACCAATTATGAGAGAAAGCCAATTTCCGATGCCAAAAAAGATGCAGAGTATCTGAAGACATAATCAACTCCATTCGCAATTGGCATCAGAATCCGTATAAAAGTGAATTACTAAACCAATTGTGGAGAATTATCCCTGGCCTTCTCCTTCGGACAATCTGGAAAGAACGAAACAAGCACATCTTCAAAGATCAAAGCACTCCTTTAGACATCATCTGGAGCAATTTTTGTCTCAATCTCACGGAAACCTTGGTGCTACAATCATGGCATACTGAAGACTTTCCAACTCTTGCAAATGAGAAGGACATATGGGAAAACTGGAACATTCAACTCCCCCAAGGTAAGAAAAATCACAGATCTTCTGGGCTCAACATTACCAGAAAGAAATCATGGATTCCTCCTCCACATAATACTTTCAAACTCAAATTTGACGGAGCTTGAAAGGGTAATCCAGGCAAATCAGGATTTTGTGGAATTTTCAGAAACCATGATGGTCATCCTCTCTTAATCTACTTTGGAAGCATAAGTTGGGACATGAACATTTCTGCTGAGTTGGAGGGTATTTGGCAGGGTCTGCTCCTATCCCAACTTCATGGATTTCACCCTCTGGAGATTGAAGGGGACTCCCAAATTCTAATCAATATGACCAATCATCTCCTAAATGGGGCACATGTGCACAAAATCACCAACAGTTGGAGACTTGAGGCTAGATTGGATGCAATTGAACAGTGGCTCCACACCAATCGTGCACTCTTGTTCAAGCATGTCAAACAGGAAGGAAATAAGGTCGCTAATCTACTTGCCAATCTGGGAGTGGATAGTGTGCATAATCTTCTCACAGGATCTCTTGACATAATACAGAACCATGATCAAAAACAGGAATGCAATACACTAGCCCAGAGGGATGCAAAGTTCCTGGATGCGGATGAAGAGGGCAGCGTTTAATGCAATGGGACTTGGGTGCGGCACAGTGTGGATCCACCTGCCCACCCAAGTCACGGCTGGAGGATGGAATTTAAGAAATGCTGTCAGCGTATCAACTCCATTTACTTCTGGTGATGTTCGTGATCCGACCTCCATTCCCCTGTGCGATTCCACATGCGCCTCAATGTTTCGGCCTTCGGCTCTCATCAATGAGCGATTAATGTTGGGTGTTCTTCAATGAAACTTAATTTGGATTGATAACATGGATAATTTCTCTGGTTTCTCAGACGCTCCTCCTCCGATGAATTGCAGGTGCTCTCCGGCTGCTGGGCTCCCCAGTGTGCACACTACAACTGGCAGAAGAAGCCTGTTGAGCTACTACCTCAACCTGGGTGATAATCTCCACTTCTCTCATTCTGGCCTCTGTATGTCTGCCTCAGTCTCTTTGAATTTTCACTTTCCTCAAGCCTCTGTCATTCCTGCTCCTCCACCTCTTCTCGTGCCCTCCGCAGAGACTAATCCCATGCCTCGCTTATGCGAACGGATGCGGTGCCGCCGAGGTAGCACGAGAAGCCAAATCCTGCACACTCCTTCTAGCTCCACCTCCAATTCGTCTTCTCATTCCAGTGACTATTTTTCGGGCTGCTATCCCAACACCAGAAGTGGGAGGGGTCGTGTTCATGGAACTGGCCACCGTTTGGGCTCCTCGGTTCCTCCAATTCCCATCGCTCCGCTTTTTCCCACGCGTCACACAGCGCATTTCTCATTCATTTGCTCTCTAAACCGCCCTTGAGTCACTGCCTCAATTACTTTTGTTTTCCATGAAGAGCCCCAAGCGGAAGAACAGAGCATTGGGCTGGTGGGTCTGAGTAGAGTAGTAGCCCAGACTTCGGGCCATCAGGCGGAGCCGATGCACACGTAGGGCAAGGAGGTGCACGGTGTTCCAGGGAAAGCGAGTGGGATTCGTGACATGGAGATGGCGCAAGGAGACCCAGGACCTTCCATGCCGGTTGCTACTTCCATCACGGACCTGTTAAAGAAAGATGGAGACACGTCTGCACTCTGGTGTCGAATCGTGGAAGAACCGCCAGATGAGTAATTGTTTTCTTATTGTCTGGTTTTCGTGCCTTGCGGCCCATTCTATTGGGCTAGTTTTTTCTTATTTTGATGTGTTAGGTTATAGTTTTGTGTTTGAATGTTGTAATCGAAGTAACCTACCTTCAGAAGCATCAACAAATGGTACCCCTGCAAGGGCAATGCAACAATTTGAAAAATTTTCAAGGTTGGTTTCCCCCCATAAGGGCAGTATTTTTTCTTCTTTTTTTTTGTCAAGATTGCCACAGTTTTTGGTAAATACTTGGCTTCGACCATGATGTAAATTATTTCCTCTGTTAATAGATTAACCTAACTTAGAAAAAAAAAAAAAATCCCAAACAATTTAATCTTGGCTTATCAGTAGACTAAATTAGAATAGAAGAAAAAATGGTTCAAACATGCTCAAAATTTGAACCAAAGAATCAAAAGAAAGAAAAATATGGCTCTAACATGATAAAAACTTGAGCCAAAGAAAGAAATAAAGAAAGGATGGTTCTAATATGCTAAAAACTTGAACCAGGAAAAGAAGAAGAGGACAACTCAAAAGGATCAAAATCAGAGCTGAAAAAGAAGGGAAGGATGCTTACTATTCTCAGATCTTAAGTCTTCCAAGTTTTGTTTCATTTTTCTAGAAATAAGGTCTATGTGCATCTTGTTTCTCATGCCTTAGACATTACAACAAATTAGACAGTCTAATCCTAATTTGACTGTGCTTAAATTTCTGTTTTAGAATATAGAGAATGAAAATTAGTCAAACAATTTAATTTTGGCTGATAGATAGATTAGGTAGGGAATGAAGAGTCCAACTGTTTAATCTAGACTCTTGGAATAAATCAGGGTAGCATTAAATAGTTTTATCTTTCTGTTTTCAAAAATAATATGTAAAAGAGATGCCAGTCCAAGTGCACTCAAGAGAAGAAAAAATGCTAGGACAAGTAGTTTTGGGTAGGTAGAGATGTGGTTTAGAGTTTTCATGCTGCAAGCCGTTGAAGAATTGTCAAAATGCAAAGAAAATCAGCAAGAAAACAAAGAAATTTTTCCCAATGGATAAGGCACCGGTCTGCTAAAAACCAGAGATTGATAAACTGAGGTTCTGGACACCTAAATGGAAAGTTTTCCTCCCCAAGTGGAGCCACTGTTAGCCATCTATAATTTTTGTTACACCTAATGATGGCTAGAATCATTTTGTAGTCTTCAAGAAACAAATTTGGAGCAAATCTGTGAGTTCTTGAAACCTCACTATGTCTCTTGTCCAAGGATCCATCTCACTGATATCTTTATTCAAATAGCCCTGTTGATTCACAAAGAAAAATACCTTCAAACTCATAATCCTCGTCATCTCTCCATTTCAAAATGTGTCCTTCATTTCCCCCCATTTTTCCCTTATTTCCCCCTCATTTAACCTTCATTCCCCATCAAAACCCCTTAAGACCTTATAAATCATTTTTTCTGGTCTTGAACCTGTTTTTCCCCCTTATCGAAACCCTTAAAAAACCTTCATTTCGGCCTAATTCTGCTCCTTTTAGAAATTCAGGCTCAAGCACCTTTCGACTTAACCCTAGCCCCTTTTCGTCATATAGCCTGGTCCTGTGACCAAGCGCTAAGCCCCATCAGCTATTGCATATCGCAGCCTGCCGATTTTGCTTTACCCTGCCAATGTCACACCCCCGATAGACATTCCGCTGATGGAATCATGACCATTGATCTACTTCCACCCAATGGTCCGCGCTTCATTATCCATCGCAATGTTCCGTCCTACCTTCCCTTCTCTCTGCAATGTGCATCATCCCTGATACAATCCTCACCGTCCGATTAACCCAGATCTATGACACAGGTTGCACTATGGGGGCACCCGACCAAAGTGGCCTGTACTCCCCAGTCCCCCCGCACCCTTGATCTTCACCATCGATCTTCTCTCGATCAAACGGCCAGCATTTATTCCCCATTTCCCATTCACTGGAGAGGCACCCAACCTCGAGATCCCTCCGTACCCCCCAGTCCCCCCGTAGTTAATCTCTACCGTTGATCTATTCAGATCTAACAACCACAATTTCCCCCCGCTATGACGTCATGCCTCCGGTCCCACCACTCCTCCGACTGATCAACTCTGTCATATCGCACTCATTCCTCACCGTTGATCTGGATCCCTCAGATCCAACAGTCTACGCTGTCTCGCATTATCGCTATTCCTCTACCACATTCATTCATTTCTGCCATTCCCCGATATGATCTCAACAGTCGATCCTCCTGATCAGACAATCTGCGCTTTCTCGCAATTTCCCCTCCCCTCGCACCATTTGTCATTTGTGCGACCTAGCAGAGAGATCTAGTCATTGATCTACCCGATCCAACGGTCATTATTCATCTTCATGCCCAAATCACCATTTCTCCCCAGAGTGCAATTCTAACGCGAAATGAGTAGTTTTAGAGGGACACGCATCACTCTCTAACCTGTATCCCATTCCCCCAGTTCCTTACCGCTTACCACCCAAATCCTGCATGAATACCATCTTCGGTATTCCCGAACACTGCCATTGCATCTCTTCACGCCAAATTCAGTTTTGAAACCTGGTTTTCGTGGTTTTTCTCCATGAGGCCCTTTTCTGCTGCATCCACTGCCTCCTCATAGCTCCTCTGCTTCTGCCTAAGCCTCTGAAGCAGTTCAAGCTCTCGCGCAGGTTTTGTTTAACAAGTTTATTGGTTTTTGCAGATTTTATGGTGGTTTGAGCTATTCAAAGCATCCCACAGTCACTAAAGGTGGTATAGAGCTCAGGGTGATGATCCTGTGGCCTACACAATGAATAAAGGGATTCACGGGTTGATTATTAACGTTTTATCAGTGTCTCATGAACACTGATGAAGAAAAAAACCCCCAGCACGGAAGCCCAACCACCTGTACACAAAAGAGATAAATTGAAGATCAATGAAGATTAAAGAAAGATCAGCAAAATAATAGAGGTTAAGGGTCCAACTCAAAATATTAAAAGCTTAACCCGCAAATCAAAGATAAAAACACAGTTAAAGCCAAATCAGTGTTAAATGAAAAAGATAGACAAGTCAGCAAAGGAGAGCTTCGAATGACACATCAGTGAAGCTATTTACTCCTCCCAGGACTAAAGACACCTTGACAGCTATTATGCTGACAGAATCTCTTTAAATTGTTAAGGCAGTTATTGTAAAGGTATGGGTGGTCTCAAAACCCATACTGTCCACTTTACTTGTACCAGAATAAAAGACAGGACTGCAGCAGCCAAAAGACTTCTCCATAAAGACACTCTCTGGAGTTATTACCAGTCTAACAATTAGGCCTCAAAGTCTACAAGAACTACTAGAATGGGCAAGAAATTAATGTAATATTTATGACACAGAATGGGCATCCGAATGCTTTTCTCCTCTGTTTTAATTAACCATTAAGACCATCTCTGTCACCTCTCCTCCCCATTCACCTATAAATCCTATTCGAACTCTCATTGTAAAGATTGGCATTTGATGAATTCTGAAGTAATACATAGACTATTTCTTTGAAGAAGGATTGATACTTTGAAGAAGTGTAGATGTCTTTGCTTTTCCGTTGATAATGGAGGCTAGATCATTGGATCCCTAAGCCTGGTTTTGGTGAAGTACTCTCTATTCGTTAATGTTATTTCCTATTTTTTGCTTTGTTTCATTATGTTTGCTTGCAGTAGAGTAAAAATCTTAGGCTAAGAAATGTCTACTAGAAGCACCTTAGTCGTGTTTAATCTTCACTGCCTTTATGTTTTCATCTGTTGAAGCTTTTATTGAGTAGTTTGACTGCTTTTAAACCCTTAATTTTTTTCATTTCAAAATATTCCAAATAGTTGGTGTCAAGGTTGAAATTATGGTTTGCCCTGCCTGCTTGCTACCTCTTGAAAGCTATTTCTAAAAGCATCCTTCAAACACTATTGTCTGCCATTTGATGAATTCTGAAGTAATACATAGACTACTGCTTTGAAGAAGGATTGATGTTTTGAAGAAGTGTGGATGTCTTTGCTTTTCTGTTGATGAAGGAGGCCAGATCATTGGATCCTTGAGCCTGGTTTTGCTGAATTACTCTCTATTCGTTAATGTTATTTCCTGTTTTTCGCTTTGTTCCATTATGCTTTGCTTGTAGTAGAGTAAAAATCTTAGGCTAAGAAATGTCTCCTAGAAGCACCTTAGGCTTGTTTTCATTTCACTGCCTTTATGTTTTCATTTGTTGAAGGTTTTATTGAGTAGTTTGACTGCTTTTAAACCCTTAAGTTTTTTCATTTCAGAATAGTCCAAATAGTTGGTGTCAAGGTTGAAATTATGGTTTTCCCTGCCTGCTTGCTGCCTCTTGAAAGCTATTTCTGAAAGCATCCTTCAAATGCTATTGTCTGTAGCTTGGCAGAGAGGATTTGTTCTGATCTTACCCTCTGTTTCTTGCTGAGATAGTCATATTTGAAGGTTTTTATAATTGCAGTCTTAGATGCCTAGGTGTTCCCAATTTTATGAATGCAATTAGTTGTGTTTCTTATATGTTTTCTAACTCCTTTAAGTGAAACAATTAGAAGAAACAAAGTGTTCCTCTCCTTCTTTGTCTTACTTGAAAGTTTGTCTTGTTTATGTTATCTACATAAAGTATGTTGGTAGGATTCATGGTTAACCTTGGCTATTGAATATTTCCTTATGTTTATGTTGGGTATGTTTAATATTCTTTCCACGACTAGCCCCACGCACTGGGCACAGCAGGGGGGTCACAGGGGGGGCGGCAGCCCCCCCTGTCAGGGTCCGGGGCAGCGCCCCGACGAAATTTTTTTCGGTATGCGGTCCCACTCATATGCGGACCCACCCATGTTTTGTGCATGAGTTTGCACATGGTTTTTTGGGGTACGATGGTTTTCGGCCCCTGGTATTTTTTGTAGATCCAGTCAAGGGAACTATGGTTATGTTTTAATCCAGGGTTAATGGATTGGGGTTTATGTATGCTTCGGCATGTATATATATGTGTTGTAACACTAAAAGGAATATAATGAAAAATCAAGCTGGTCGTCTCGATTTGGGATCCAGGGGAAAAATATCCTCGTTTCTATCTATTTTATGTTTTATGCTCTCGCTATTGCTTATTTTCTCGTTATTATTCGTGTACATACTTCTGCTCGGTGGCTAAAACCTATTCTACATTTGGTATCGCAGTTGTTTCGGCTTCAAGGGGACGCCTTTTGCCGTCGAGGGTTTTTTGTTCGGCCTCGAGGTAGACCTTGCGGTTGCGGGAGATCTCAGGATCGATTCGTGGTATGGCACATGGCGAGCGACCGAAAGATAGACCGAGAAATTTAATGGGGTCAGATTTTTGAGTTGTGGAAGCTCAAGATGGAGGATCTGTCGGTGGATAAAGATCGTTGGATCGTGGTAGATCCAGGTACTAAACCAATGGCAATGTCAGATGAATACTGGAAGAAACTGGATCGGAAGGCTAAGAGAACAATATGGTTGTGTGTCTCAGATTCTGTATTGTTGAATGTATCTGGGGAAGCTACGATGAAGAATTTAAGGGAAAAACTTAGGACTTTGTACCAATCTAAGTCTCTCATGAATAATTTGTTCCTGCGGAAAAATCGTATAACCTAAGGATGAAGGATGGAGACTCGGTGACAGAGCATCTGAACGCCTTCAATACTGTGGTAAGTCAGTTGTCATCTATTGATATTAAAATCTCAGATGAAGATAAGTGCATCATCTTATTGTGTTCTCTACCAGACTCATGGGACAGTCTGGTTATTGCAATAGGTAGCAACACAACTACCTTGAATTTTGATGACATTGTCTCAGCCTTGCTATCGGAGGAAATGAGACGGAGAAATATGGAGGGTCAAAATGAAGATGCCTTATCTGTACGAGGAAGGTCCTAGAACAGAAACAAGAATAAGGTTTCGAGTGGGAGATCTAAATCTAGAGGGAGATCTAAATCTCCTGGAAAGTTTGTAAAGGTGTGCTCGAAATACGGAAAGGAAGGGCACTACAAAAAGGAATGCAGATCTAAATCTCCCCCGAGAAAGGAAAGGGATCTCATGATGCTCCTTCTGTAGAGGCAAAAACCACCTCAGATGAAGGTGGGGATGTGTATTTGGATTCTTCTTCAAACACACATGTAGATCATGAGTAATGGTTGACTGACTCGGGTGCATCCTTCCACTTCACTCCCATAGGGAGTGGTTCTGTGAGTATGAGAAATATGATGGCAGCGATGTCTTCCTAGGGGATGATAGGAAGGCCAGAATCGTCGGACGTGGAAAGGTCAAGCTGAAGCTGCAAGGTGGAAGGATTAGAACACTTCGGTGTTCTGCATATTCCTGCATTGGCCGTAAATATGATTTCTATAAGTAAGATGGATGATGCATGTGTAAAAATAGTGTTCAAGAAAGATGCCGTAAGATGGTTCGGGGAGCAATCGTATTAAATGCGGGAGTTCGGACCGGAACTCGTACAAGATACAAGGTAGCATCATGGCTGATGGAGCGGGCCGCCCGTGGTTCCCCGAAAGTGGAGCGGAAAGCCTAGCTGTCTCTCGGAGAAAGACCATGCTATGGCATCAAAGACTTGGACATATTGGAGAGAAGGGCCTTCGGATACTGCATAGAAATGGTATGGTAGAAGGTATGTCTAATTGCTCTCTGGATTTCGATTTCTGTGAACATTGTGTATATGGGAAGCAGAATCGGGTGAGTTTTCCTTCTGGTGCTAAGAGGGCTAACAAGATATTAGAACTTGTGCACAGTGATGTGTTTGGGCCTGTGTCAGTTCCATCACTGGGAAAGTCTGTGTACTATGTTTCATTCATAGATGACTTCTCAAGGAATACATGGATATATTTCTTGAGGAAGAAATCTGAAGTCTTTGACAAATTTAAAGAATTTAAGGCTCTGGTGGAAAACCAAACAGAGAAGAAGATAAAGGCACCGAGGACAGATAATGGTGGGGAGTTCTGCAAGAAGGAATTTGAAGAGTTCTGTAAGAAGTGTGGTATAGCACGACAGAAGACTACTCCATACACACCGCAGCAAAATGGAGTTGCAGAAAGAATGAACAGAACACTGATGGAAAAGGCAAGAATCATGCTCAGTGGTACCGGTTTAGGACAAGAATTCTGGGCAGAGGCAGTGGAGACTGCATGCTATCTGGTTAACAGATCACCTTCATCAGTGTTGGAGGATAAGACCCCACATGAGGTATGGACTGGTAAGAAACCTTCTCTTTCACATCTAAGGGTATTTGGATGTGATGCAGATGTACATGTTCCAAAGGAGAAAAGGACCAAGTTGGATAATAAATCTGAAAGGTGCATCTTTATTGGGTATAAGGATGGTTTAAAGGGTTACAAGCTTTGGAACCCAGAAACAAGGAAGGTTGTGTACAGCCGAGATGTTGTGTTTAGAGAGGTGAAAGATGTTGTTAAACATGAAATCATACCAAAGGAACCTGAGAAGATAGAGTTTGAGCTAAAGGAGGATGAATCAGACTCTACAACAGAAGAAGATTCAGAAGAGGAAGAGCCACAAACTCCAGCTTTGAGAAGATCAGTTCGGGAAAAAAGGCAACCAAAAAGGTATAGTCCATCTGCTTTCTGTTCAGGTTTTGTGTTAACTATAACTGATGACGATCCCAGAACTTTCAGGGAGGCAATATATTCAGAGGATGGAAAACTCTGGAAGGAGGCCATGGTTGATGAAAGGGCATCCTTGCACAAAAATGAGGCATGGGATCTGGTGGAGTTGCTAGCTGGAAGGAAGCCCATTGGGAGCAAATGGGTGTTTAAGAAGAAGAAGAATGTAGAAGGCAAGGTGGAGAAATACAAAGCTCGGTTGGTAGAAAAAGGTTATTCCCAAGTGCCAGGAATTGATTTTGGTGATATTTTTTTCTCCTGTTGCCAAAGTTACTTCTATTAGATTACTTTTATCTGCTGCTGCTGCATTTGATTTTGAGATAGAACAGATGGATGTGAAGACTGCATTTCTTCATGGGGATCTAGAAGAGGAAATCTACATGAAGCAACCTGAAGGCTTTATTGTGAAGGGTAATAAAGAACTGGTATGCAGGTTGAAGAAGTCTCTGTATGGGTTAAAACAGTCACCAAGGATGTGGTATCAGAAATTTGATACCTATATACGGGGACTTGGCTTCACCAGAAGCAAGGAGGATCACCGTGTTTATTTTAAATTAATTGGTGACCGTGTTATTTATTTGGTCTTGTATGTGGATGATATGTTGTTGATTGGAAATGACAAAGAAATTATCCAAAATTTGAAGACCCAACTGTTCTCCAAATTCGACATGAAGGATCTTGGTGCTGCAAACTATATTTTGGGCATGGAAATTAAGAGAGATCGGGCAAAGAGGAAGCTCTGGTTAAACCAGAGGAAGTATGTCGAGACTATATTGCAGAGGTTCAATATACAGGATAGTAAACCGATGAAAGTTCCTATTCCTGTAGGTGTAAAGTTGTCTGCTGAACAGTGTCCCAAGACACAAGAAGAAGAGGAGAATATGTCCCGTGTTCCATATGCAAGTGCAGTGGGTAGCCTGATGTATGCAATGGTTTGTACTAGACCATACATTGCACATGCAGTGGGAGTATTGAGCAGGTTTATGTCAAACCCAGGGAAGGAGCATTGGACAACAGTGAAGCGGGTTTTCAGATATTTACGTGGCACTAGTGATTATGGCTTGTGCTACCAAGGAAGACTAGGATTAGAAAGAATGTTGGACATTCGTGGTTTTGTTGATGCAGACTGGGCTGGAGATCTGGACCAAAGAAGATCTACAAGTGGGTATGTGTTTAGCTTATTTGGAGGCGCAGTCAGTTGGATGAGTAAAAGACAGTCTGTAGTGGCTCTTTCAACTACAGAGGCATAATACATAGCAGCCACTCATGCAAGCAAGGAAGCAATTTGGTTGCAGAGATTGTGTTCAAGTATGGGGTTGGTACAACAAGCTATAAGGATAGACTGTGATAGCCAAAGTGCAATTTTCTTGGCTAAGAACCCCGCTTATCATTCAAAGACAAAGCACATTGATGTTCAATATCACTTTGTTAGAGATATGGTTGAGGCTAAAAGGGTGTTGCTGGTAAAGGTGGACACTTTGAAGAATGTTGCAGATGCATTGACGAAGTCCGTGAGCACTCAGAAGTTCTCTTGGTGTAGAGAAACAATGGGTGTTGAAGAATTGGCCCAATGACTAAGCTCTCCTGTGGCCCCCTGTGGAAAGAAAACAACAAGTGGGAGAATGTTGGGTATGTGTTATATTCTTTCTACGACTAGCCCCACGCGCTGTACGTTGCGCCGGGCGTAGCAGGGGGGTCACAGGGGGGGCGGCAACCCCCCCTGTCGGGGTTCGGGGCAGCGCCCCGGCGAATTTTTTTTGGGTATGCGGTCCCACTCATATGCGGACCCACCCATGTTTTGTGCATGAGTTTGCACATGATTTTGGGGTACGATGGTTTTCGGCCCCTGGTATTTTGTAGATCCGGTCAAGGGAACTACAGTTATGTTCTAATCCAGGGTTAATGGATTGGGGTTTATGTATGCTTCGGCATGTATATATATGTGTTGTAACACTAAAAGGAATATAATGAAAAATCAAGCCGGTCGTCCCGATTTGGGATCCAGGGGAAAATCTCTGTGTTTATCTGTTTTATGTTTTATGCTCTTGCTATTGTTTATTTTCTGTTATAAGAATCGTGTGTAGATATTTCTGTTCAGGGTTAAAACCTACATTTGGTATCGGAGTTGTTTCGGCTTCAAGGGGACGCCTTTGTTGTTGAGGGTTTTTTGCTCGGGCCTGTGGTAGACCCTGTGCAGTGGGAGATCTGCGTGATCGATTCTTGCGGTGAAAGAATATGGCGAGCGGCGGAAAGATAGAGATCGAGAAATTTAATGGTCAGAGTTTTGAGTTGTGGAAGCTCAAGATGGAGGATCTGCTGGTGGATAAAGATCAGTGGATCGTGGTAGATCCAGGTACTAAACCAACAACAATGTCGACAAGACTAGAAGAACTGGATTCCAAGGCTAAGAGCACAATACTGCCAGTGTATCGTATTCGGTATCACATCGTATCCGAAAGCGACGAGAACACTTTTATGGGAAAACTGGGACTTTTACCAATCTAAACTGGGTGAATAAGTTGTTCGCAGCGTAAAAAGTCAGACAATTTCGAGGACAAGGATGAGACTCTAAGTGACGAGCATCTAAACGCCTTCAATACTGTGGTAAGTTAGCTGTCATTTGCTGATATTAAAATATCATATGAGGATAAGTGCATCAGTTTGTTGTGTTCTCTCCCAGACTCATGGGACAGTTTGGTTATTGCAATAGGTAGAAATACAACTACCTTGAATTTGATGACATTGTCTCTGCCTTGCTGTCGGAGGAAATGAGACGGAGAAATATGGAGGGTAAAAATGGAGATGCATTATCTGTACGAGGAAGGTCCCAAAACAGAAGCAAGAATACGGTTTCATAGAGACTTAAATCAGAGGGAGATCTAAATCTCCGGAAAGTTTGTAAAGGTTCGTAAAGGTGTGCTCGAAATGCGTAAAGGAAGGACACTACAAAGAATGCGGACCAAAGCTCCCGAGGAAAGGATCTCGATGAAGCTCTTTCTCAGAGTAGCAAAAACCACCTCGGATGAAGGTGGGGATGTGTATTTGGCTTCCTCTTCAAATACACATGTAGATCATGAGTCATGGTTGATTGACTCAGGTGCATCCTTTCACTTCACTCCCCATAGGGAGTGGTTCCACGAGTATGAGAAATATGATGGTGATGTCTTCCTAGGGGATGATAGGAAGGCCAAAATCGTCGGACGTGGAAAGGTCAAGCTGAAGCTACAAGGTGGAAGGATTAGAACACTTCCCGGTGTTCTGCATATTCCTGCATTGGCCAGAAATATGATTTCTGTAAGCAAGATGGATGATGCAGGTGTAAAAATGTTAACCGTTGTAAAAATGTTGTTCGAGAAAGATGCCATGCAAGATGGTTCAGGTGGAGCATTAGATAATGCGGGGAGTTCGGATTCCGAACTCGTACAAGATACAAGGTAGCAATCGTTATCGATGGATGTGCTTATGTGGTTCCTGAAAGTGGAGCACAACGCGTTGATGTCTCTGGAGAAAAGGTCATGCTATGGCATCAAAGGCTTGGACATATTGGAGAGAAGGGCCTTTGGATACTACATAGAAGTGGTATGGTAGAAGGTATGTCTAATTGCTCTCTGGATTTTGAATTTTGTGAACATTGTGTATATGGGAAGCATAATTGGGTGAGTTTTCCTTCTGGTGCTAAGAGGGCGAACAAGATATTAGAACTTGTGCACAGTGATGTGTTAGGACCTGTGTCAGTTCCATCACTGGGAAAGTCTGTGTATTATGTTTCATTCAGATGACTTCTCAAGGAATACATGGATATATTTCTTGAGGAAGAAATCTGAATTCTTTGACAAATTTAAAGAATTTAAGGCTCTGGTGGAAAACCAGACAAAGAAGAAGATAAAGGTGCTGAGGATAGATAATGGTGGGGAGTTCTGCAAGAAGGAATTTGAAGAGTTATGTAAGAAGTGTGGCATAGCATGACAGAAGACTACTCCATACACACCTCAGCAAAAAGGAGTTGCAGAAAGAATGAATAGAACATTGATGGAAAAGGCAATAAGCATGCTCAGTGGTACCAGGTTAGGACAAGAATTCTGGGCAGAGGCAGTGGAGACTGCATGTTACTTAGTTAACAGATCACCTTCATCAGCGTTTGAGGATAAGACTTCACATGAGGTATGGACTGCAAGAAACCCTCTCTTTTCACATCTAAGGGTATTTGGATGTGATGCATATGTACATGTTCCTAGGGGAAAAGTGAACGAAGTCGGGATAACAATCCGAAAGGTGCATCTTTATTGGGTATAAGGATGGTTTAAAGGGTTACAAGCTTTGGAACCTTAAACAAGGAAGGTTGTGTATTGTACCGAGATGTGGTGTTTAGAGAGGTGAAATATGTTGTTAAACATGAAATCATACCAAAGGAACCTGAGAAGATAGAGTTTGAGCTAAAGGAGGATGAATCAGACTCTACAGCATAAGAAGATTCAGAAGAGGAAGAGCCGCAAACTCCAGCTTTGAGAAGATCAGTTTGGGAAAGAAGGAAACCAGAAAGGTATAGTCCATCTGATTTCTGTTCAGGTTTTGTGTTAACTATAACTGATGATGATCCCAGAACTGTCAGGGAGGCAGTAGATTCAAAGGATGGAAAACTTTGAAAGGAGGCCATGGTTGATGAAATGGCATCCTTGCACAAAAATGAGGCATGGGATCTGGTGGAGTTGCCAGCTGGAAGGAAGCCCATTGGGAGCAAATGGGTGTTTAAGAAGAAGAAGAATGTAGAAGGCAAGGTGGAGAAATACAAAGCTCGTTTGGTAGCAAAAGGTTATTCCCAAGTGCCAGGAATTGATTTTGGTGATATTTTTTCTCCTGTTGCCAAAGTTACTTCTATTGGATTACTTTTATCTACTGCTGCTACATTTGATTTTGAGATAGAACAGATGGATGTGAAGACTACATTTCTTCACGGGTGTTATAGCATCATGTCTCACCTTCATATGATTCATGATTTCTTTTATGGCTTTGGGCACCCATTCCTACAGACTTGGACAAAATTCACTAAAAAACAGTGTAAAATTCCCCATGCGCGGTTATGCCCAGACTTTTCCGCGACTCCACTGGGGATCACATTCTTGTGATTCCCCTGTTGGGTGGTTTCAGCTATTTGATAGGTTTCCAACAGTTTTAACTTTTATTTCCAGTCTAGTCTACTCTTTCTTAGTCATACTGAAGTCCTGGTTTCTTATCCAGGCTTGATCTTTTTTGTTTTTCACTATTTACCTTTATATACGCGCTTTTGTCTGCACACAGTCGCGTATACACACATTTTTTGTTAAAAGGAGTCGCGTATATGCAAGATTCCTTTAGCACAGTCGCATATGCACGCTTGTTACTGATCTGTTCAGTCGCGTATACCTAGGTCAATTTTGAAATTTTAGGTTTTCTGGCTTTTTGGCCCTGTCTGTCTGTGGAGACCTGTTCCTGCAGTGTCTTTGTACCCTCTGGATTGTGAAGAAAGTGGTCTTTGGTCTTTTCTCTCTCTTGTTTGATTGAAAACTAGTCTTTTTGGCAAAGTGTTGTTTCTGGTGTTGGCACTTCTGGTTTGAGTACCAAGATCTCTTTCTAAGCATTCTTGGATGTTCTGCTTCATCAGAACAGAGAGCTCCTGCTCTTTTACTCTTTCCTATCTTTGTGTTTTGCTTTGCACTACGATTTTTGCCCATTTCGTGGTTGGTTTTCTTGAGTTCAGTTGGCTACGTCTTGTTGCAACTTTTGAAGAGTCTTTCTTGGTTCTTTGAAGTTTTTGTTTGCGGTGAGGTTGTACTATTCTTCTAGGCTGAGTGGCTGATTTTTCTTGTCTTCTTGTGCTCATATTGATCTTGCTACTAGTTAGCCCTATAATATTTGGAGCATTTTTGAAGTTTTTGCTTGAAATTTAGTATTGTTTGGCTTGGGATTTGATAGTTTCGCTTGGTCTTTTCGAGCTCTTCCTTTATAAAACTCAAAAGCTCAAAAAACATTTTTCTTTGCTTTTGTTTTTGCGTTTCAAAAGCTCAAAAAACATTTTGCTTGTTATTTTATTTTGTTCTTGCATTTTTGTTTTTCGTTTTACTATATCTTTTGAAGCTTTGTTGAGGTTTCTTGCCCTTGGATTTTGACTCGATTTCGGAAAGGAGTTGTCATTGATTTCTTCCTCTTGTTTTTAATCTTTTTTGGTGTCTTCATATTAAGATTTCTTGATTTCGGGAACTAGCTTTCTGGACAACCAAAAAGAGTTAAAACTGAAGGATCTTTTGGGAAATTTCACTCTGCTTTAGAATATTTTGCATCTTAGAATTTGCATGCTTGTAGTGATTTGCATCAGGTGCACTTAATCATTTAGTCATTTTCATATTTTTTGTGAGTGTGAGTGTATTATCTGAAAAGAAAAATACAATTTTTAATCTCGTAGAACCTGTATAGAAGTTTCTTTTCATCGAAAGACAATAACTGCATTTGCATGTAGTTTGGTTTTTATTAATTTCTTTCTACGTCAAAACACCATAAGTTTCATCTCCATATCCTTTTGACTTAACTTAATAGCCCATTAAAATAAGTGATATAATTTAAAATCAACTAGCCAGTTTTCTAAGTGTCATACACCAACTAGCTAGGTTGTAGGGCCTTGGAATAGGTGAGTGGAGAGTTAACTCTCCAAGGCCGCTCAAACAAAACATAGAAGTTGATTAATTGAGCGAAATCCAACTCCGTTAGGTGGACAGGGAAAGCTCTCCTCCAGAGAGTCAAGCGCGAGGGGAAGTGAAGGCTGAGAAGAGGGATACCCCCTCTCTGATTAGCTGAATCTGACCTCAAGACCGTTCCGCCTGGCTTCTGACACGGATTGGTGCCCATAGTTGCCACTCCTAGGTTCCACACAAGTGACTGCGAGGGGGAATACCCGTGGTACCTGAGGCAGACGTCGCATCACTTTCAGCAGTACTTCTGGGGGGTGCCCTTGCGAAGCTTGGGTGTTTGAGTCGGCAAAGGCTGTTGTTAGGAGGTTGGTGTAAATGTTTCTGATACCTTCACTAGTAGGCCTGGGCCTTAATTATCCCAGACTGCTTTCGGGAGGTCCTATATTTCTCTTTCCTGTATTTTGGTGTCCGGTCCTCATCACCCGGAGTGGAAATACTTGAAGGTTGTTTGCTTGATTGTATCTCAGGGATTTTTCTTATAGTGAGTGCTCTTTGCTCCTAGCTTGCTTAGCTTTATATTTTTTGAGTCTAATTAAAATTTTCTAAAGTGGCTGATCAAGCGCCTCGTCGATCGAGGAGAATCTGGGGGTTATCTCCCGAGAGTCCAGAGCCTTCTTCGAGAATGCGTAGGAGTGATTTAGCAGGTGGTTACCACCCTGTGACATCTGACGCAGTGGAGAGAGATCCTCCACTAGGATCTGAAGGTTTCATAGCTGATTCTGGTGTTGGTTCCGAGAGGAGCATTCCGCTCACCTCGCGAGTGTTATTTCCTCAGGAAGAAGATTTTCAAATTGAAGAAGTACCTGAACCTCCTGCGTCAGGTCCATCTCCTCTTCCTCCTGATTATCCGTTCGTTGTTCAATACATCGGACCTGAGTCAGAGAGATCGGAATATCTTCTGTATCATTCATACCTTTCGATGGCCACGACTGGGAACGCAGCTTCTGTTGTGAGTGCTGCAGGCATTCATACTCCTGCTTCTGTTGAAGGAGGAGGCACTATTGCTTTATCTTCGATTGCTTCTAGTGCTGCTATGTTTGGCTCTGGTTTCACCCAAGCACATGCTTCTCATTCTGGTCCCTTCTGTTCAGGGATGCCCACTAGTGGGAATCCCTCTTTTTCCTTTTCCGCTGCTGCAGCTGGATCTACACCCATGTCTTCCATGGCTAGTGGATCAACTTCTTTTCAAGGGTTCCCCTTCGGAACTGGACACATTCCTAGTTCGAATCCTTCTTTAGGGTCCTTTCCGTTTACTTCTCAGACCCAGAGTTTCAACCCTTGGTCTGGAGATCAAAGTTCGACTACTTTTACAGGTTGGAACCCTGTATTTACTACAGCGGGGGCAGGGAATCAGTTTTACGCAGGTCATCAAGGGAATGCTTCTTTCCCTTCGTCGAGTGCTTATCAGACCTTTTCTCCTCTTTCTAATTCCTAGAACCCATATCAGGGGCTTTCCTCTTCATTTCATACTTCAGCGGGGGGAACTGGTCTGGGCTTTGGTAACTCTGCGTTGGGGGGAGGTTCTTCTCCTTTTTCTACGAGTCCTTTTTGGCAACCTGGTGCCTCATCAAATCTAGGCTATTCTTTTCAAAATGTTGGGAATCCATCTCATCAAGGATGGAATCCTCAGGCTTCGCCTCGCTTACCTTTTCTGGCAACGTTAAACTTGCCAAATCTGTTGAAGTTGACTAATGATCCGATTCGTTATGGTCCGGGGTGGCCTCCGGTTCCCACCAAACTTCCTTCAGACATTCCAAAGTTTGAAGGCAAGAATGGAGAAGATCCGGCTGATCACATCACTACCTTCCATTTATGGTGTTCTTCGAACTCCCTGATCGATGATTCGATTAGGTTGAGATTATTTCAACGCACCCTAACTGGAAACGCTGCCAAATGGTATATTGAGCTAACTGGGGGCATTTTTGCTACATTTGGAGAACTGGCTGTTACATTTCTGAACCATTTTCAGTTGCCTGTCCGATATGACGCTGGGACTGAACTCCTAGCTAATTTTAAGCAGGACGAAGCAACCCACATTTCTGATCACATTCAGGAATGGAGGAGAAGGAAGAGGCTTATTAAAGCTCATATTCTAGGTGAATTCCTTTTGGAATGGTTTCTCAAATCCCTGCAGTCAGATATTTCGAAAGATGTATCCCTTTCTGGGGTATTTTCCGAGGAGCAGGCCATTTTTAGGGCCCAGCAGCTGGAACTGATCTATTCTCAGTCTGGGGTCCTCCATAAATATCTGCCCAATGCTCCTCACTCCAAATTATATTTATCTAAAACTAAGCTCGTTCCTCATGGTGACGGACTGATTGGATCGATCAATAGTGGTGCAGCCATCCTACTTACTCAATTGCAGCAGTTGTCTTTACAATCTGCTCCTTCTGGTCAGGCTATGCCTGCTGAGTCATCACCTTCCCAGTCTTTGTCCATAAATGTTGTCCAAGCTTCTGATCCCAAAGGAAATCAACAATCCGATGGGAATAAGAAGGGACGAAATAACAAGAAGAAGGGCAAGAACAGGAAGGGTAATGCGAATAAAACCAACGAGCATGTTGGTGAGGGTCCAAAGGAGAAGAAGAAAGTGAAGTTTCCATGCAAGTTGTGTACTGGAGACCATCTCACACACCTTTGCCCTAAAATTCAGGATGCGCAGCGCTTGTTAGCCCAGCAGGGTTCTTCTAGTTCCCAGGTTGTGTTAACAAACCCTTTTCCCCAAGGGCAACAATTAGTTGTTGGCGCGAACCAAAATCCTGGGGCTTCCTCTGGGGGCACCCAGGAAGGGGAAATTCCATCGAACATTTTCATGATGAGTGCTCACGCGGATATTGCTACGAGATCCCGTGATTATGGCGGAGAAGAGTCTTCGAAAGCTAAGGATATTCCTGATGCTACTGAGCCGCTTCACATTACGAAGCCTACTGTTGAGTCTATGCCTCGGATGCCCAAAGCATCTTCTAAGCGATCAACGATTAATCCAAATGCTAGGGCTGCCCAGAACTACTCGATTGTGGAAGATCTGGCGCAGAGTCCTTGTGCTATGTCGGCTTTAGAGGTACTCCAGTCTTGTCTGGCTCAGCGCAGTGCTTTTCTCACTGCCATTGGGGCTATTGATCCAAAAAATTCTCTTCTGATTACTTTTGATATGACTAATTTTAAGAAGAGACTCCCCCATCACATGGCTTTTCATATTAAATCATCGTATCGGAAGTGCAATATCTTTCAAACGGTTGTTGATGAGGGTGCTTCCACATGTGTGATGTCTCTCACATGTTGGAAGACAATTGGATCTCCCAAAGTTGTTCCATCTACCACTCTTCTGACTGCGTTCGATGGTCATTCTCACAGACCCCATGGTATTGTCCCAGCTTTGCCCATCTGTGTTGGGGGCAAAACTGTCAATATAGAGGTTGAGGTAGTTGACGCAAGCTTGGACTACAACCTTCTGTTGGGGAGAAACTGGATTTATGATATGGATGCCATTGCATCCTCATTATTTCGAATTATATGTTTCCCCCACGAAGGGAGGATTGTTACAGTGGATCAACTGGACTGTCCTCCTGTAGACCCGAATGCATCTACTGACTCATCTGTTCCTAAGTTGGATAATACTAAGGCACCTGTTGAGAATTTAGGAGTTGGAATGTATTCTTCCTTGATGGGTACTTTTGATATTCCTCCTCCTACGGTTCATATTAATGCAATTTCATCCTCCAAGGCTCCTCTTCGAAGAGAGTTCTTTAGAACTCATTATTTTTCAGACCCTTGGACCTTACCTTCCCCTACAACCACATTAGCGGAAGGTCAAGTGGGTGGAATGGCATTTCCGATGTCTGCAGCTGAGATTGCTTATCAGTCTATTGTTGACTCTGCAGAATCCAGTCCAGCTCCTCTTTCACCGGAAGAGTTGGATGGAGATGTGGCTCCCGCTTGGACACTTAGTTCTTCTTTGGCCCAGGATTGCGTTAATACCACTCTTCCATCTGAAGAGGCCATCCTGGAAGCCATGACTGGTATAGATAGACCGTGGGATGATTTGCATCATCGGTCTTACTTTTTACCTGACTTGAGCGAAGTTGAAATTTTTTTTCCAAGTTCTCCATCTCCTGGTCCTGTTCACCCAGTCTTGAACCCTTTAGCACCAACACAGGTTTATGCTGAAGGGAACATGGCTGTGATTTCTCCTACTATCCCGGTGAACATTTCCAGGGATCCCAATATTATTGAGAATGTTTTCATTGGAGCTGAATGTTCCCGTGAAGAGATTCAAATTTACACCGAGCTCTTTAAAGAGTATAGGGATGTATTCGCTTGGTATTATGAGGAAATGCCTGGAATAGATCCATCTATTGTCCAGCATGAGATCAAGACGTATGAAAACGCTAAGCTGGTCAGGAAAAAACTTCTTCCGGTCAATCCTAGGAAGGCAGTAGCTATCAAAGCTGAGGTTGAGAAGCTGCGTAAGGCGGGATTCATTTTCCCTGTTCCTTTGACTGAATGGGTTTCAAATCTCGTTCCTGTAGATAAAAAGCAAGGAACGATTCGAGTTTGCATCGATTTCAGAGACCTAAATAAAGCATGTCCTAAAGATAATTACCCCACACCATTTATCGATCAGATCATTGACGAGTGTGCCAGTAATGAGATTTTCTCCTTCATGGACGGTTTCTCCGGATATAATCAGATTACTATCCGTCCTGAAGATCAGCATAAGACTGCCTTTATTTGTCCCTAGGGTACTTTTGCATACAAGAAGATGCCTTTTGGTCTTAAAAATGTTGGGGCTACCTTTCAGCGGGCCATGTCATATGCCTTCCACGACATCAAAAATATTATCGAGGCGTACTTAGATGATTTAGCTGCTCATTCTCGAAAGAGGATGGATCATCCTGCTCACCTCCGGCAAATATTTGAAAGATGTCGTTTCTATAAGATTAGATTGAATCCGAACAAGTGCGTTTTCGCAGTTACATCCGGTCGGCTATTGGGATTCATTGTGTCTAGGGAAGGGATTAGGGTAGATCCCTTCAAGGTTGAGGCAATACTTTGGTTGCCTCCCCCGTCCTCTATCCGTCAGCTTCAAAGTCTACAAGGAAAGTCTAATTTTCTTCGGAGGTTTATCGTCAATTATGCTGAAGTTACAAAGGGATTTATGAGATTGTTGAAGAAGGGAGTTCCTTTTCTTTGGGACGACTACGCTTAACACTCATTCCATGCTTTGAAGAAAGCATTGACCTCTGCTCCTTTATTGAGTCCACCTGATTATAGCAGGGATTTCCTTTTGTATCTGGCAGCAGCAGAATCTACCATTGGTATGGTTCTGGTTCAGGAGGATGATGCTCTTGCAGAGCATGTTATTTACTACCTTAGTCGAGGATTGGTAGGACCTGAACTCTGGTACACTCCGATAGAAAAGTTAGCTTTAGCAGCAGTTCATGCTGTGCAGTGACTCCGGCATTACATTATTCTTCGAAAAACTTATGTTTTGGCAGTAGCTAATCCATTTCAGTTTGTCCTCAGTAGGCGAGTGATTGGGGGCAAATACAATAGATGGATTGTGATTTTGCAGGAATTTGATCTTGAGTTTATGTCTGCCAAATCCAAGAAATCATTAGTTTTCACGGAATTGATCTCCGAGTTGCCCCGTGGAGAAGAGATGATCTATGATGAATATTTTCCGGATGAACATTTATTTCTTATCTCTTCACAGGATCCTTGGTATGGAGATATAATTGTGTATCTCCAGACTGCGAAGTTTCCCTCTACTTTTTCGAAAGATGAGCCTCGTAAGCTGCGTCACTTGGCCAAGAATTATTTGATTATTGGTGATGCTTTATATCGTCGAGGGGTTGATTCAATCCTGAGACGCTGCTTAAATCTCGAAGAAGCTGAGGTTGTGCTGAATGATTCTCACAGTGGAGCTTGTGGGGGTCATTTATCTGGGCTTGCTACAGCCCAAAAGATCTTGCGTGCTGGGTACTTTTGGCCCTCGATTTTCAAGGATTGTATTGAATCGGTCAAAAAGTGTCATCCATGTCAAGTCTATACTCGAAAAATGCGCGCTCATCCAGCTCCGATTTTTCCAGTCATTACTGTCGGTCCCTTTACAAAGTGGGGAATTGATTATACTACTTGTAACCCGCCTTCGGCTAAAGGTCACAAGTATATTATTGTAGTAGTAGACTACTTTACGAAGTGGGTTGAGGCTATGCCTACTTTTGGGAATGATGGTGAGACTGTAGCTCTTTTTCTTTTCAACCAGGTTATCGCTCGTTTTGGTATTCCTAAAGAGATTGTCACTGATCATGGCAGTCATTTTCAGAATAGTATGATGGCTGAGTTGGCTCTCAAATTGGGTTTCCGGCAGGAGCATTCATCTCCGTATTATCCTCAAGCCAATGGGCAAGTGGAATCCGTGAATAAATCCTTGAAGACAATTCTTCAACGGACAATTTATAAAGCTAGATCCAACTGGCATATTATGCTATATCCTGCACTTTGGGCATACAGGACGTCAGTGAAAACTGCAACTGGCTTTACTCCGTTTCAGCTAGTGCACGGGTTGGAATCCGTAATTCCCATTGAATGCGAGATTCCTTCTCTTAAGTTAGCTGTTGAACTTCTTCCTGACACTTCTAGTCTTGAAGAACGGATCCTTCATCTGGAACATCTCGATGAGCAGCGTCGGGATGTCGCCACGATGAATGAAGCGCATAAAAACCGAGTCAAAGTCCAGTACGATAAGGCGGTCAAACCCAGGGTTTTTTCGGAAGGTGACCTTGTTTTGGTCTATGCCCAAGAAAAAGATGCCCTGGGGGCAGGAAAGTTTAATTCTATGTGGTATGGCCCCTATATCGTTAAAAAAGTCCTTAAGAAAGGAGCATATACCTTGGTTGATTTCGAAGGGAACGAGTTGCCGGAGCCCCGAAATGGGCTCTATTTGAAGAAGTATTATGCCTAGGCTTCGGCCTGGCATGTTGCTTTTGTATATAGTAGTTTTTTTTGCTTTGTACATATCTGGTTGATTTTCGATCTTTGATGAGTTGGTGATGTTTTTGATCTGCTTTGGCAGGTTGTGTCGGATGTCATGAGTCATTTTGGTTTCACCGATGGTGCTAGTAGACACACCCAGAACTTAGCTTCCGTGGCTTGGGTGCTTCATTATCCTTCCGGTCAACTGTTAGTATCAAGAGGGGTCTGCATTGGTCCTGCTTCCAATAATTTAGCAGAATACACTGCAATTGTTTATCTACTCTCGGAGGCAATATCTTTGGGTGTTGATTCGTTGGTAGTATTCTTGGACTCTCAGCTGGTGGTGTCGCAGTTGAACAATACTTATCGGGTTCGAGATCCATTTTTATTACGGTTGTTCTTGAGGGTACGTTTGTTACAAAGATCATTTCAATTTTTAACTTTCATTCATATTCCTCGAGCTGACAATTGGTTGGCTGACTCATTAGCTAATCAGGCATTGGATTGGCATATTAATCATTCCATACAATAAAATTTTATCATAAAAAACATCATACATTTTGATACATTTATCACATCACATCAAATATCGCTGTATATATATCATCAGAGTGTTCAAAAAACTTTACAAAATTTGGATCCATAAGGTCATACAAAATTTGGGCTTATGCCCGATCATGTTCAGTCTCAAAAATATACAGTCATCTGATACATAATATCTATCTACTCCTGAGGTCCCTGCCCAGAAGTCGTGTTCTTATAGAACATGATCGCGGTGGCAACTCGGCGGAATAATCGTACCCAGTCTCGGGGCACTCCTACCACCCGTCTCTGGATGGCTTCCGGCAGATCTTCCACAGCAGCCATAGGTATTTGGCGGGTTAACCCCTCCAAGTTCCTCTGTACAGCCTGGAGGGTCTTGTCTGAATCCACTGGATCTGCTTCGCCCCTGCGACGCTTGTGGTGCGGGAAACCCTCAGGACGAACTGGTCCAATATCTGTATCATGATCATATTTACATTGTTAGTCATTATGAATCCAATCAAAAACATGTTTTTTTTCATTTTTTCATACATATTTGAAAAAATCCAAAAAAAAAATTAAATAAGTCAAAAAATTGCAAACTTACCGACTGTACCCCATGCTGTGCCTGGTGGAAGAACAAGATCTGGATCTCCACGAAAGTCCATCCCGGCATAGGGATAGTCGTCCACAGCGATGATTTGTTCTCCCCACCAAAGGAAGAACTCATCATCCCAAGTGGTCCGGGGAACTTCACTTCCCCCTAATCTCTTCATCATATCTGCCCAACGGGCAATTCTTGGATCTCTAGGGCTGTTGATGGTAGAGATGACTCTGGGTCTCAATGCTGGTATCTTCTCAAAGAATAATGTCATCAAAATTGTACCGTATCCAAAGTGTTTTGTCTTTACTTGGCGGATTGAGGTCAACTATTGCTTCATGTTCAGTAATAGGGCTGTGCACCAATCATATACATGAGTCAAGAATTCTACTGCTATGCTCATTTGCGTCCTGGACGCCTGATGTAGGGAGGCAGATCCTGCCATTCTGCCAATGGTGAAAAGGAGGATTTTCATGTGCAAATCCCTTAAATCTTTAATTGCAATTTGAGTTCCAACTTTCTTGGAACCCTCTACGCAATACACGTGGACATAATCTTCCACGATTAACCCTCCCAGGGGCTTCCCGTGCAAGTCTACTGGTTCTCCCCTCCGGGAGAGTCCAGTGATAAAATATATGTCTTCCACTTCAATGCGTACTGGCATCTGATCTATAATGAAGCAATCTTGGTCTGGTTCCCAATAATTCATGAGCATTTCTAGCAACCGAACATTGCTTTTCATATTTGGCATTTTGAAAAATTTGAGCAATCCGCATTTCCGAAGAATATTTTGCGATGCTCGATCGCGCATGACTTCTTGATCAATTGCACTGTGTTCACGCTCTCTCCATGAGATTGTCATCCTGTCAAAATTCAATAAATCTTGCATTAGCCACGCATTTTTTGATTCGGGCCTGCGCATACGCGAATTTTTCTATGCACAGTCGCGTGTATACGCGACTTTCCTGTTACCAACCCGCGTATGCGCAAGTCCGAGTTTTTTAGCAAGGGTTTTAATGGTGAAAATCACTAAATTTTAATTTATAAACGGACAAAATGATTTGCAAGGATGATTGAGGAGCCTACCTGACAAATTCGGTGCGATTCGACGGTCGGTTGCTCCTGATTTGACGAAAGAAGTTTTTTGCTCCAGAGCACTTTTTCCAAATCAGCAATGTAATAATGAACCAAATATGAGGTAATTTGTCTATTTATGGCTAAAAATTTGAAAATTTTCGCAAAAATTTGTTATGCTTATTTTTCGATCTATCTTAAGCTGCATAACCCAGATGCTTGGAAGTGCCCAGTTTGGTATGTTTTTAGGTACATTTTGACGATTTTGAGATTTTTCCCGGTTTTTGATCCATGATTACCGACTCGTCACGGCAGGTATATGATCTTCACTGGCATATAGGTTAGGGAAATCACTTTCCGTTGCATCTTGCATACTAGCCTTCATACTGATCACTTGCCATAGGGTCGATCCCATCAGGTCATGACTATTACACCCATTTCACTTGCCGATTATTTAATCATGACTTGGTGGTAGAGCCTTCCTTTACATGGGCTTCCTAGTTAGTTCCTCGCTATCACTTGTTGCCCATGCTGCGTTTTATGTAGGCTCGGGAGTCCTCTTTAGTCCTGCCATGACTTATGTGTTGAAGCTTCATTCTTCTTCTTCCTCACTATCATTTTCTGGCTATTACCCTAGAGGCTCCCTGGTGTCGTTAAGTTGTATTACTGCATTGCATATTGGCTACTTGTTTATCCTGGCCTTTAGCCAGCTTCATTTGGACTCGATGTTTAAGCCAAATTTTGACCTTGTCTATCTGTACAAGTTAACCATTGCATGCACTTAGCTATCGCGACTTGACACCCTTTTACCCATGGATGGAACATTCCTTTAAGTATCGCTTACCAGTTTCCGCCACCTTGCATTGAGCATAGGATTGTTCCAATCCTAGGAACTAGTGCATCTGATTTTTGATACTCGTTCTATCCATTGTACCATAGCATTCTTTTATTCTTTTTCAGGCTTATTATATGAAAAAGACAAAAAAAATAAAATATAACAAAAAGAGCGGGAACGGGATGTATCTTCGTTGTTTTGATGGCAGTACAGAGTCAGTTTGTCGCCCTTGAACAAAGCACATATACTTATATATATTTCCTACATTTGGGATGGTTTTAGTTTTGACCTAGGTTCAGCCTTTACCTTGTTTCACTTGTCAGTCCTCCCCCGGTTAGTTATCTCTTCCAATCATATGGAGAGTTTGTTCTGCCTCCTGCATAACAGACTTATACAGTGTCACTTTTTACTGCCATGGTCATCACGAGTCATGCTTTTGTTCAAGGGAAGTTTAGCCTGAGTCGGCCATTCTGCGGTGTCTCTTGACTCATTATTCAGTCGGCCTTCCCGGTCATGTCAGTATCATGTTCTATCACATCAAATGTTTTGGTCTTCTGCTCGTGCTGGTTTGAGAAGGTCCCCATTGACTTCTTGCCGGCAGGTTTGTCTCTTATCGACTACGACACATTGCTCTGAGAGCAAACCTAGAGCCGCACCTTGGGCCTATTTCCATCATTGATAGGTGACCTTATGCTCAGCATTTGATCATCATCGTGGGTCTTTGACTGAGTGGTTTCCCCTGTGTTCGACATCAGCACACATTATCACACTTGGGATTCGTGCGGTACCTTGATTTCCATTTGACCCTATCGGTGGATTTCTCGCCTCTGTGTCAGCTTTCATTATTGGTTGGTTCAGAGGGTTTCTTCCGTGCGCTAGCTTCATCTTGTGCATGTCGGAAACGTACTTCGGTTTTGGTTCCATCACTCTACTTCGTCCGATTCCTTCCAAATCTTGGCATGCGGGTTACACTCGCGCTGGACTGATGTGGGATGCCTTAATGCCTTCCTTCCAGCAGATCTTTTCCCATCGACTCCGACTCATTGCTCTGGGAATAAGGTCTAGAGTCTTTTTGTCAGTACCTTAGGGTTTGCAGTCATCAGTGGCAGACTCTTCGCTATCGACGGTGGGGATTCATCATTGCCTCCTGATTGGTAGATTCTTTCAAGTGTTCGACTTCAACTCATTCATTCACACTTGTTAGATTGTACTGGGGCACCTTGACGCTCATTTTCATTATTGGTGGGTTGTCTCGCGTTGGTTAACGGTATACATCATTGACCGGTAATCCAACGATTTCTCACATGGTCGACTTCAACTCATTTATTCCCATTGTGTAGAATTGTGCCATAGTGATCGGTGAAGACCTTGGGTTGCATCAGCATTTCTCAGTTCACTTTTGACAGTCCATTCAGTTTCTGCCAGTGATGTCGGTCACCCTTATATGTTGCAGTTCAGTACAACAGCATCCTATATGTTGGCTCCCGAGTTGCGTGATTGTACCGTTTGTTCCACCTCTTATGATTTGGTACTTGGAGATTCAGTTACTTATATGATCAGACATCCGGTTGCACCATCCTTGATCAGCTTTCTATATGTGATACTTGGACATTGATTCAGACTTATATTTCCGGGCCATGCTCAGATGATTCATTGTGTACTTTCAGTTCAGTTATACTTGTATACATGTTGGATCTATTCAGTACTTTCTATATGATGTATTTTTGACTGAGCATGGGTATGCCCGCCTCAGCATGAGTTGACTCTCTGTTTCTTTCATTGGTTTTTGGCAGGCTGAAATCTGGTGAAGTCCTCTCTTGTCCTTGCGAAGTTCTTTCTATGTGCATAATACATTTCGGCCATCATGTACCCCTTCTGACCTCATATATTAGGGGGCATCTGTTATAGCATCATGTCTCACCTTCATATGATTCATGATTGCTTTTATGGCTTTGGGCACCCATTCCTACAGACTTGGACAAAATTCACTAAAAAACAGTGTTAAATTCCCCATACGCGGTTATGCCCAGACTTTTCCGCGTGTATACGCGAGTCCACATGTACTTTCCCGCATATGCCATTAAAATCATTAAAAAATATATTAAAATTCCCTATTTTCGAGCTGGGTTGATGGTTACTCTGGTAGTTCAACCACCCTAGCACGTGGCCAACTGTTTCCAACTGTTGAAACTACTTTGAGGGAGTATAAAAGCCCCTCATGTGCATGGCCTAAGGGAGAGAGAGAAATCATTGATATTATACTCTGTTGGATTCCCAGTTCAAGTTTGATTCCCCGTGCCTCCTGCACTTTCCCAATTCATTACAGGAAACCCTTGTTTCCTGGAGATGCTCATCTCCCTATATGTCATCTCGTATGCACCAATTCGGAAAGAATCTTAGCGAGGCAAGGGCGGGACGGATCCGGACGATGGTCTGCTCGAAGATCATGGAAGGATTCAGGTGATCTCTCCACTCGTTATTTTTGTACATGCTATTTATAATACAGAAGAACCGTCTTGTTCCCGAAATATACGTGTTAGTGTCTGCTTGCATATATGAGAATATTGTTATTTAAGCATTTATGATGGTTTATCTAATGTTTCATATGGATTTCACTAACATTTAGAGTAGATATATGCTGTACAACCAGTTCTTCGTGCTTGTTTCTTCTTGTCTTTCAGGTTAAGAAGGAAGGACGGTTGCTGGGGGTTTGGACCCCGCGGGATCTGCTTCAACCGTAGGACCTACAGGTAAGTTCCTCGATCTGCTCTATTTAGTTTTTCATGAAAATGTATGGTTGTGTGAGTCCTTCTTAAGTAGCATGCCCTGCTCTGTGGAGGTTGTAACCCAACGAACCTCTAGGGTGACTTTCCCCGAAACAACGGGGAGCTAGAAGAGGAAATATACATGAAGCAACCTGAAGGCTTTATGGTGAAGGGTAAGAAAGAACTGGTGTGTAGGTTGAAGAATTCTCTATATGGGTTAAAACAGTCACCAAGGATGTGGTATCAGAAATTTGATAACTACATACGGGGACTTGGCTTCACTAGAAGCAAGGAGGATCACTGTGTTTATTTTAAATTAATTGGTGACTGTGTTATTTATTTGGTCTTGTATGTGGATGATATGTTGTTGATTGGAAATGACGAAGAAATTATCCAAAATTTGAAGACCTAGCTGTTCTCAAAATTCGACATGAAGGATCTTGGTGCTGCAAACTATATTTTGGGCATGGAAATTAAGAGATATCGGGCAAAGAGGAAGCTCTGGTTAAACCAGAGGAAGTATGTCGAGACTATATTGCAGAGGTTCAATATGCAGGATAGTAAACCGGTGAAAGTTCCTATTCCTGTAGGTGTAAATTTGTCTGCTGAACAGTGTCCCAAGACACGAGAAGAAGAGGAGAATATGTCCCGTATTCCATATGCAAGTACAGTGGGTAGCCTGATGTATGCAATGGTTTGTACTAGACCAGACATTGCACATGCAGTGGGAGTATTGAGCAGGTTTATGACAAACCCAGGGAAGGAGCATTGGACGGCAGTGAAGCGGGTGTTCAGATATTTACGTGGCACTAGTGATTATGGCTTGTGCTACCAAGGAAGCCCAGGATTAGAAAGAATGTTGGACATTCGTGGTTTTGTTGATGCAGACTGGGCCGAAGATATTGACCAAAGAAGATCTACAAGTGGGTATGTGTTTAGCCTATTTGGAGGTGCAGTTAGTTGGATGAGTAAAAGACAGTCTGTAGTGGCGCTTTCAACTACAGAGGCAGAATACATACCAGCCACTCATGCAAGCAAGGAAGCAGTTTGGTTGCAAAGATTGTGTTCAAGTATGGGATTGGTACAGCAAGCTATAAGGATAGACTGTGATAGCCAAAGTGCAATTTTCTTGGCTAAGAACCCTGCTTATCATTCAAAGACAAAGCACATTAATGTTCAATATCACTTTGTTAGAGATATGGTTGAGACTAAAAGGGTGTTGCTGGTAAAGGTGGACACTTTGGAGAATGTTGCAGATGCATTGACGAAGTCTGTGAGCACTCAGAAGTTCTCTTGGTGTAGAGAAACAATGGGTGTTGAAGAATTGGCCAAATGAATAAGCTCTCCTGTGGCCCCCTGTGGAAATAAAACAACAAGTGGGAGAATGTTGGGTATGTGTTATATTCTTTCCAAGACTAGCCCCACGCACTGTACGTTGCGCCGGGCGCAGCAGGGGGGTCACAGTGGGGGCAGCAGCGCCCCGGCGAAATTTTTTTTGGTATGTGGTCCCACTCATATGCGGACCCACCCATGTTTTGTGCATGAGTTTGCACATGGTTTTTTGGGGTACGATGGTTTTCGGCCCCTGGTATTTTTTGTAGATCCGGTCAAGGGAATTAAGGTTATGTTCTAATCCAGGGTTAATGGATTGGGGTTTATGTATGCTTCGACATGTATATATATGTGTTGTAACACTAAAAGGAATATAATGAAAAATCAAGCTGGTCATCCTGATTTGGGATCCAGGGGAAAATCTCTGTGTTTATCTATTTTATGTTTTATGCTCTCGCTATTGTTTATTTTCTGTTATAAGATTCGTGTATAGATAATTTCTGTTCAGGGTTAAAACCTACAGTTTAGATAGTGTTTCAAGTCCCTTCGTTGAAAGGTATACATGATTAAGGAGTCTTAACAGCCCTTAAAGCTCTACTTTTCCTTCCAAATCCTTGATGTTCATCTCATCCCACCTATATGACCCCACAGATCCACTGACTAAGTTATATTTTCCCATTTGTTCCCCAAATTCATCAATCGGAACTGCTTAGACTTCCACATGACTCCATTTCCCAATGGCTTGTATAATTCCACACTCTATGTATCCTTCCTAAATCATCTATGTCCAACCAACAAACAAACAAATTTTCACTTCATAACTAGCCTAAATCGACCTCTTTAAAGCATCAAGCAATATCCCTACAAACATATTGAGAGATCCCTCTCTAAGACTAGGAGGGCTAGATCCTAGAGCTCTAAATCTTGGTTTGAATTTTTCCTTGTCATTTGGTTTCCCAATCATCCATATCACGGGACCCCAAAATTTTGGCAATCATGGTGGGACCTCTGAGTTCATAGTTTCCTAGCAAGCTATTATAGGCTCTTTAGTCCTTCAGTTACTACAGAAGATTAGCTGATAAGCCATAGAGTAGACTCTGTTTGTTTCATCACCTTAGCTGAAGTGTTGAATCAGGTATAGGCCACTCTCACAACCATAAAACTACAAAAACTCAGAAAACCCAAAACATTTCAGATTGGTTTTTAAATAAATGATTGGTTGTGGACCATAAAACATTTTACCTTCAGAAAAGCTAAAAATTTCCACCTGGCGACTCCACTAGCCCCAATAGGCCTATTACTTCTCTATATCTCCATATTTCCTTAGGACTATGTTAACCAGCCCTGAGAAAGTTTAGAAACCTACTCCCCTATTATAGAAATCATTGTGAGAGGAAAATTTTTGAAAAACAGTTCTAAAAAACCTCAGCCTCTCTAAATTTTGGAAACTAAAATCTGGCTTCACATAGGGTCAACACTAGATCCCATCCAGATCCTAATCCTCCTACCATAGTTGATAATACAAAAAGGATTTGGTGGAAAACTTCTAAATCTGGAAAAACAACTGCTAATAGGACCATCCCAAGAACAAGATCTGTCCCTGAAAATCTTACAGTCTTAAAAGATCCTCACTATGACTCACCGCATACAAAGAACCTATTAAGAAATAAGTCTCAAAGTGATTTAAACCAGGCTGACTTTGAAACCACAGATTTGCAACATATTTTTAGCAGAGAAGCTGCACCTTATACTCCACCTTACCCTCAGCTTCTTCATCATTTCAGCTCCTTCCATAAAAAATATGTTCATCATCAGTTTGCTGGTCCAAGTGTTTCTTCCACTCCTGTACACACATACACTGTTCAAAGCACTCCAGGTCAGCCCACTTTCCCTCTTGTAAATCCACCTCTTATAAATCCCCCATTATTTCCTATCATGGCAGCATGGTATCCTCCACTAGTGTTACCACAACCTCTGGTTCCCTTACCTAATGAATATCAATCCAAAATTCCCCATTTCACTGGAAATGAACCCACTACTGCTCAATAGCACGTAGACAAGATGAACGATGCCTTTGATTATATGGAAATAAAATATGAGACCATCAAAATGAGAATTTTTGCTCAGATTTTGGGAGGAGAAGCCAAAAAATGGTTCAAAGGCCTAACTCCCCATAGCATACATGATCTCCCTTCTTTATTTCAAACGTTCACTAACAAATGGGAAATTAAAAGGAACCCTCTCCAAATACTTTCATATTACAAAAACCTCAAGAGAAACACTGGGGAAAGTGTTCAAGATTATTGCACTAGATTCAATAGTGTTTATAATGCGCTACCCCCAGATATGAAACCTCCACAAGGCTTAGCTTTGGCCAAATTACCTGAAGGATTTGATCTCAAAATGGCCTATCAGCTAAGAGAAAGGGATCCCTTAACTTTAGAAGAAATGTAGAAGGGAGCTCTTAGTGTGAAAGTAAATCTGATTGAGAAGAGAGCTAGGTTGAGAACGGAGAAAAGAGTCACATATAAAGATGAAACTATGGCATCTACTTCTTCATCTTAGGCCAAATTTGACAACCTAGTGAGGGTAATGGAAATAATGATGGAAAATATCAATTTAAACGAAAGAACCCCTCCTAGAGAAAACCAAACCAACCCTCAAAATAGAAGCAGAAATTCAAATAGCAGAAGAGATCCCAATCAAGATAGGCATAGAGACAATGACCAACAAACTAGGCCTCCCTTTCAACAAAACTATGTAGAACAAGTGGATGAAGCGGAAACTGATAGGCTGGAAGAAAATCATGTGAACTTGATAGGATCTTATGACAGAGATGATATCTTACTCACTGAGGAAGAACAGGTATTTTTCTCATCAGAACAAAATGAACACAATCAAGAAGAGTCTGAAGATTATAGGTTGGAGTTCGAAAACGCAATTATGGAAGTTCACAGAAAATATGATCTCAGAAGCAAAAGGAACCCAGAAATTTCTAATGACAAGAACACTAACACTGCTGTTGGAAAAACCTTAGAAAATCAGCCTAAAAAATCAACAAATAATACCAATACCGTGGCCAAGAAAACTGATCTAAACAAAGACAAAAACAACCAACCAAGTGTTGATAAGAGCTGCCCTAGTACTTCTGCTAGTGGCCCTGTCAAAACACTCCCAATTAATAGTCCTAATAAAACTCAGCCAGCCAAAATTGTTGAAAGAAACATAAGCAAAAAAACAGATGTGAATATGCCGAAAATAACACTTCCTTTCAGCCTCGAAGGTGAAATTTCCAAGATCAAAATTAACATGCCTCTAGCTGAACTGGTAACTTAGGAAGTGTACGAATATCAAGTTTTAAAACATTTGAATATAAACATCGATTCTGATACTTTAAACTTGATGAATGACAAACCAGAACTGTTGTTTGGTCCTAGAATTGAAGGAAAATACCATGAAGGGATTGTTCCTCCCTTTTATTTTAGTCTAAACATACATGATAAGATCCTTCACAATGGCATGCCAGACTCTGGAGCATCACATAACCTTATGCCCAAAGTATTAACGGAAAGCCTAGGCTTAGAAATTACTAGACCATATAAAGACTTATACTCTTTTGATTCAAGAAGGGTCAAATTCTTGGGCTTAATCAAAGACTTCTGTGTTAACCTATCACAAATTCCTGCTAAAAGCCTAGTGATGGATATAGTGGTAGCTGATATTCCCCCAAAATATGGCATGCTTTTTTCTAGATCATGGGGAGCCAAGGTGCAGGGGAGCCTTCAAATGGATATGTCCTATGCCACCATACTAGTGTTTAGTCAAACCAGAAGATTATATAGGGAATCCCTCATGAAATACATGGTGATCAGAAAAGACAAACCCAACAACACTCCTATCTATTCCATACATTCAGACTTAGATTCCTTTATCTTATTCAATGAAGATGAAATCACCCAACAAGAAAAGGAAATTAAGCAATAAATTAGTGCACCAGAACATTTAAATTTGCCTTTGACTCAACCATGAAATGCCCCAAATCTCAACAGCCTTGGGCAACAAAAATAAAAAGAGAATGAGATAGAAACACTTTGGAAAATGAGCTTTGATGGCTCTTGTAGCCAGGCCAGTTCAGGGGCTGGTGTATAGATACATAACACAAACAAGCGATAATCCTATAAACTAGATTTCCCATGCACAAATAACATTGCAAAATACGAAGCCCTCATCCTCGGCTTACATTTTCTCAAAGACTTAGAATTTAAGAGGATATCAGTCCAAGGGGATTCTGAGTTAATCATCAGGCAAATCAAAGGGGAATATTCAACCAAAAATCCCAGACTCAAAGAATATAGAAATGCTGCCCTTGATCTCCTTAAAACCTTTGAAAAATATGAACTCATTTTTGTACCAAGAGCTCAAAATCGTCTAGCTAATGAACTTGGCTTTGCTGCCAGCAATTGCCAAATACCACAGATAAATGAACAATTCAATATAAAGGTGAAAAACAGACCAGCAGTGCCTGACAATGAATATTATTGGCAAGTGTTTAAAAATGATAAACACATAAATGATTTCTTGCAATCAAGGAATGAATTTTCCATAACAACACCAAGTTCCAGCCATAAAAAAGATTGTTGCAATAAGGAAAAAACCCTTAAAACAGAGCCCTCCTTTTTTGCAGATATAAATCAGTTTGAGCACCTTTTTAAAGCAGAATTATTTGACAACCCAAACCAAAAGGACCTTGAAGTTTTACAATTTAAACGTGATACAATACCAAAAGGACTTACACCATTAGAACAACTATTCAATCTCAACGACGTGGCCAAAGAACCGAAAACAAAGCCTATGGAAACTAACATTGAGGAACATAACATAGGCAGCCCCACTGAACCCAAAATGATCAAGTTGTCTAGCACCCTCCCAGCTCATGTCAAACAGTAGTACATAGCACTTTTCAAGGAATTCGTAGATGTGTTTGCATGGGACTATAAAGATCTGAAATCTTATGATAGTAGCATCATCCAACATAAAATCCCTCTTGAGGAAAATCAGAAACCTTTCAAACAGAAACTAAGAAGGATAAACCCCATTTTATTACCTTCAGTAGAGAAAGAGATTAGGAAAATGTACGACATTGGGATCATAGTTTCTCTCAGATACTCAGAATGGGTTTCTAACCTAGTATCTGATAGGAAGAAGATAGGGGAAATTAGGCTATGTATTGACTTTAGGAATCTAAATAGAGCCTCCCTAAAAGATAATTACTCCCTGCCAAAGATGGATCACATACTCCAAAAGGTGGTTGGGTCTAAAAGAATATCATTTTTGGATGGGTTCTCAGGTTACAATCATGTTTTGGTACTCCCAAGTGATCAACATAAAACTGCTTTTACTACACCTTTGGGGACATTCATGTATGTCAAAATGTCATTTGATTTGATGAATGTGTTAGCCACCCTATGAAATTCTTGGCAAGAAAGCTGGGGGCTAGATTTTTTGGGAGCCTTCAAGGAATGCCTTTCCCCCGAAAGCCCATCCTCCTTGAAGTCTCTGTTTATTGTACCTAAAATATAGCCCCTCTGCTGGTCCATTTCTCAAAGGGCCCACTATTGCCCCTTTATACCCCTGCAAATACCCTCATTTTACCCTCCCCTTTCCTTTGTCAAAATCCCTTCTCTTCCTTTTATCCCCACCATCACCCTATTAAATTCTCCAAAATCCCCTTAAACCCCCCCTTCACCCTTTATTTCCCTAATTATTCACCTCGCCTACCTATCGTTCCTTTCCTTGGGCCTAAAAATGATTTAAAATGTCCAAAAATCATATTTCAGGCCCTGGCCCCTTTAGCCATAGCCCCGCGCTCCTTTTTCTCTCTATGTGACCCGGCGCCGTGACCTAGGTTTTTTCCTTGCGGGGGTTTTGCTCTGTCCGTAGAGTCAAACCATGGAGCCCCCATAGTTGACTCCTCGGGATGTGGGACAACCCGATCGAGCGGTTGTTATTGACTACGAGGGGTCGCTCCAAATTTTCGTGCCCGTACACCTTGGCCCCCCCATAGTTGATCTCCGCCGTCCAATTAATATATGATCCGACGGCGCGGAGCGCGCCCGAAATGGTGGTCCCCACCCCGCCTTCGCATTTCAAAACTGGTGGTTTCATTCTGCACCACCCATCCATAGCCGACGGTATTTCCTGCGGACCTAGCAATTCCATATGCTGGGTGATGCGTGTCCGAGTGTACTATTTCAAAAACTACCCATTTCGCGCATTATCTCCCGGACGAAAGCCAGGCAGCGGAATTCACCTCGGCCGTCAGATCTTGGAGCCCTCATCCAACGGCGCTCATTCATCAAACCTGCGCACTGCTTTACCTCCACCCATCATACCAGCTGACCCCCCGTTCGTCGCTCCCTGCCGTCGATCTCCACCCGATCGACGGTCTAGATCTGTCCATGCATTGTTGACCATTCCACAGTCTCCTGCCTCATCCCATCACCCGTCTACCGTCTTCCGTCCCACCACGTCACTCCACGTGCGCCCCCTGTACAGTCTCTCATTCCGTTGCATATATACGTTCAAAGTTCGTGTTTTTTAATGTTTTTCATGCATTTTCGCTCTGTGTTCCGCCAACCCCAACCAAAGCAAGTTTTCACTGTTTCCTCTGTGATTTCTTCCGCCATGTCACCATATGTGCCCATTACCTCCATCCACCTCATCCGTTGTTCACCTTCATGGTTTTCTTCACAGTTTGTTTTTTTGCAGGGTCGCTAGAGGTAAAATACTCTATATTTCTGTCGAACCATCTTAATGGAGAATTTTGCGGACAGAACTAAATCCAAGGGCCGGCGCTGCTATAGAATTGTCAAGGAAAGCGGCTGATGGGATTTGCACTAAAGAAAAGCAGGATTTCGAACTCTGAAAATCTCCCATCACCATTAAAACCCGAGCTGACCTGTCAGAGATGGAATTGAAGCAGCAGAGTGTCCCAGTACAGAGCATAGAGAGTAAGGCAAACTAATGAAGATCTTAAGCCTTAATCACAAGTTTAGAATGCACAGCAACAAATTACAGATCCCGAGGATCGATCAAAGGATCTCGAGCATAGGAAAAAGGTAATATCAGGGTTTTCATCAGCAGAATGTTTCTTCTTCATCAAGTACATGGCGCCCATACAAATTTTATTATGCACCATGTCCTTGAAGAGTTCTCCACCAGACAACAGACCTGAAAACGCCTGAACATTTATGAGACACACCTTCCTAGTAGTTTATTTCATTTTTGTTCAAATCATTCAGGAGTACTTCAGCCAAAGGATGTCAAGATCAAATCTGAAGCAGATCATCCTCTCACAAGGAAGGTGACAGAGATTAAATATACAGCATGTCAAGAAGAATGGGTTTCGGCCCTGCATTCATTGTTGTGTTTAAAGATACATTTAATTTTCACCTACTCCTTCAGTCGATCTTAGGCTCACCCTTTGCTATAAAGCACAGAAGGAAACATTGTAATGGTTGTTGATTAGATATCAGTGAAATGCAAGCATTGTTCCTCTTGAGACAAGTTATCTGTGTAATATTGTAAGATAGACTGAGACTAGATGTATTCAGACTGAATGTTCAAGCTATGGGCTATGATGTACCTGATTGGTGTGGTTTTTAATATGACAAGCATGTTTCTTTGGATCCTGATCTAAAGCAGCTGGTGATGTTTTCCTTTCTCTGTATTTGTGATTGACTTGCTTTCATTTCATTATGTTTCTTCAGGCTTGCATCAGAAGTTTAGCATAAGATTTACCCTTGATAGGTACCTTATGTTGCTGCTCTCCCGGCCCTTAATGTTTTCTGCTTATATGTGTATCTGAATGTTGATTTCAATTAATTTAACCAGTGTGGTGGATGTCATTGCATGCTCTCTGATGTATGAGTTAATGAAATCTGTATTTAGATTTTCTTGTTAAGATTTAGTTGAATGTGTCGAGAACCCTTGAGGTCTAGAACCTGGTCTCCGCCTCTTTGGGGTCTTTCCATCCCAATTAAACCTTCCCAAGATCCTTTGTTTTGCCTCTAATTCTGTCCAAGCGGGCCTGGAGTTAAATGACCCTTGGCCTGATCTATAGACAGAGTTGGTTGGTTCTCCTCCTTTAATTTTCCATCCTTAATGTCCCATCCCACCAATCATCCTTTAAGATCCAGATGCTCTAGATGACTAGCCCAACTAACAGCTTGCACATTGAACACAAATAAATCCTTTCTTGACTCCATAACCTAATGGCTGTGATGTTCTCTAAGTTATATATCTCTGCCTAAGCTTCCTCTTTGCTCATCCTTGTCTTATAATTGGACCTTATTCTTTTGATTCCCTCCAACCAAACACAAACAGTCAAACCAACAACCCTGAGCCTACAACTAGCCTAAAATCATAACTTAGAGTTTCAAAGATATATCCTTTGACTTGTATAGAGAGATCCCTCTCTGGACGTAGGAGGGCTAGATCCTAAGGTTCTATGTTGTCTCATCTTTTGGTCTCTGTCAACCTGGCCAAAACATGGGAACCCCAACATAATGGCGACTCCACTGGGGACAATCTGAGTACATTTCACCTTACACACTTCCAAGACTCAGAAACTTAGAACTCTGGTTAGGTTGAAAGTAAGTCACTCCTTTCTTGAATCGACCTCCATTATTGAATATCCATCATACTCTTAGACAGAGTCTGGAAAGGGCCAGGTAGCCTCCAGATCTCATCCTCTTTAGGAGGTGACATATCTGGTAAAAGCCCTCCCAGTCAATCTCTGGTTGGAGTTCACTATCATAAGGAGATTCCTGAAAGGTGATAGTGCCTGAGCATTTTGGTGGACAGTGTAACCCCTTAGACCTACCTTGAAACCCTCCACCTGGCGACTCCATTGCCCCTAAACGAAAATACTCCACTGGTGATCAGTAGGCCTCCTGATTGTCTTGGTTTCACAATAGACTCCACTGGGAGACCAACCTTTGAAACAACATTAACCAAAAAAGAAGTAACAAGAAGGGGCAAGCTGCTTGGGTAGAAGTATAACATTCTGGCTTTCAGAACCATCCACACAAGAGCTTATCCCAACCTCGACCCACCTGAGATAGTTGACAACCCGGAGAGTATCCTCAGGGAGGCTCCTACACCTAAAAGACCAACTATTTCCAGTCACATTTATAGAGCTAATTCTGCACCAGAAGATCTAACAGCTCTATCACTTTTTCTCCCGGACCTAGACCTACCAAAAAACTTACCTAGAGCTAGGTCATTCAGTCATCCAGACCAGCCAGACCCTGAGCTTCTTAGCACACCATCTAGCAGTGGTCAAAACACTAGGAACACTGGGACCCCTCCCTCTACACCACCTGATATAAACTTTGTTCAAAACTTGGGGCTCTCTCACCCTAGATCTGCTCAACAGACTTCTGCTGGTCCCACTATCCCTGTCATTCAAATACCAGCTACTAAAATTAACCCTTTGCCTCACTAGAATATCATCATGGCAGCTTGGTATGAGCCCCTGGTTTTGCCTCAGCCTTTGTTACCCCTACCCAATGATTATCAGTCAAAAATCCCACATTTCACCGCAAAAGAATCCATCACAGCTCAACAACATGTAGATAAGATGGAAGATTCTTTTGATTACATGGAGATTGACGATGAATCAATAAAAATGAGAATCTTTGCCCAAAGCCTGGGAGGTGATGTAAAGAAGTGGTTTAAGGGATTACCTCCTGGAAGTATCCCAGATCTTCCTGCATTGTACCAGACCTTCATAAAAAAATGGGAAACCAGGGCAAACCCTCGTCAACTCCTAGCGGAATACCTGACCCTTAAAAGGATTGTAGGAGAGAGTGTCCATGATTACACCACTAGATTTAATAGAATTTACAATGCCCTCCCTCCCCATATGAAACCTCCACAAGGTATGGCCTTAGCAAAATACCCTGATGGGTTTGATGCTGACATGGCCTATGAGCTTAGGGATAAGGAGTACACCACATTGGAAGACATGCAGAAAGGGGATGTAAACATAGAAGCCAATTTGATTGAGAAAAGAGCAAGACTAAGGTCTAAGAGGAGGGTAACCTATAGGGATGACAATGTAGCTTCCACATCCGATCCAAACTATGACAAATTGTCTAAAAACGTGGAAAGACTACAGCAGATGATGGAAAAAATGGTTGTCATGGTTAGCAATCAGAACAGAAACTAGAACCAAAATCAGAACCAAAACTTTAGAAGGAACAACAATGCTCCCAACAGACAAAAAGAATCAGATCAACAAGTTATTCCCCCATTCCAAAAAAATTTAGATGAAGATGAGGGAATTATAGAAGAATCTGAAGGGAATGCAATTAACATGTTTGAAACTGAAGACTCGGTCCTTAACTGTGATTCATGAGAAGATCAACCCTCACCATCATGTGGGGATGAGGAATGGTTAGAAACTGAAGATTACAGATTAGGATTTGAAAATGCCATGTTACAGGTCAGGGAACAATATGAACTTAGGAGCAAGAAAAGCCAAGATACTTCCAAATCCAAAACTCCTGAGGTTACCATAAAGAAAAGACCTGATAAATCTTCTAAAGTGACTGCTGAAAATAGCAAAACAGCAACTGAAATTTCTGGTAAACACAAAGAAAAAGGCAACCAAGAGATTGGCAAGCAAAGCCAACCAACCAGCAGTACTAGCACTTCAGTTAGTACTCCTGAAACAATTGTTCCCAACCCTGTACATATTGAGAAACCACAAACTGATTCAGCTACTAAAGCAGTAGCAAATCAAACAAAATTAAGTGTCACAAAGGTCCAGTCCACTTTCAATTTAGAGAGTGAGATTGCAAAAATCAAAATCTCTGTACCATTATCGGAGTTGGCCACTCAGAATGTATATAAAGGCCAAATTTTGAAAGCATTGAATCTGGGGGAGATAAATGATTCTGTAAATCTGAATGATGATCAACCATCCCTACTCTTTGGTCCAAAAATTGAGGGAAAATTTCAGGAAGGGGTAGTTCCACCTTTCTATGTCAGTCTCAACATTCATGACAAGATCCTTCATAATGCCATGCATGATTCAGGAGCCTCACACAACTTGATGCCCAAAGTAGTAATGGAAAGACTAGGCCTAGAAATCACCAGGCCCTACAAGGACTTATATTCATTTGACTCTAGCAGATTTAAGTGCCCAGGTCTAATTAAAGACTTGTGTGTGAGTTTAACCCAAATTCCTGCTAAGTGTATGGTCATGGATGTGGTGGTGGCAGATGTGCCACCCAAGTATGGCATGTTACTATCAAGATCATGGGGAGCCAAGCTGCATGGAACAATGCAGATGGATGGCTCATCTGCCACTGTCCCTATATTTGGCCAACTCAGAAGACTGTATAGAGAATCTCAGATGAAATTCCTAGTCAGTAGCCCCGAGAAGCCTGAAAATTCACCACTGTACTCTGTGCACACTGACCTGGATTCTTTCATTCTTTATAACGACCAATCCTTGGGAGATTCAGAATCCGGAAACATGGGTACAAACGTAGAGGCTAAAAGCACAGACCTGAATATCATGGCTACCCTGGAAGAAATCGACGAAGAAAACAGCAGTGAAACCTGTAGAATATGCGGTGGGAGCCTAACTTAGAACGAGCTAGAAACACAATACAGTCAACCTATCAGTCACACCCTTCAAACTGATACACCACGTGAAGAACAAGACGACCCACAACCTAGTACAGATCCCATAACGCGACATAATGGCGAACCCTTGTGGGAGATGAATTTCGATGGGTCCTGTACTAGAAACAATGCTGGGGCAGGGGTGTGGTTGTGTAACACTGAAAATGGTCACGTAGAGAGCCACACTGTCAATCTGCACTTCAAATGCACCAATAATATTGCAGAATATGAGGCTCTCATCCTTGGCTTAAATTTGCTAAAAAAGTTAGGGGCCCGTAGGATAACTGTGCATGGAGATTCTGAGCTAGTGGTCAAACAAGTGAATGGTGAGTATTCAGAAAAACACCCCAGGCTTAGGGCATACAGGAATGACACTCTGGATTTGGTGAAAACGTTTGTTGAATATGAATTGGTGTTTGTTCCTAGGGGTCAAAATACAATAGAAAATGGATTAGCTTGCCTAGCTAGCTCATATCCTAAGGCCTCAGTTGACCAACAAATTATCATTCAGACCAAATTCAGGCCTGCAGTGCCAGACAATGAAAAATATTGGCAGGTCTTTGAAGGAGACAAACAGATCGAAGATTTCCTGGTGGGCAGGAATGAGTTTGAATTTTCAGATTTAGACTCAATCTCTGGTGATAGCTGCCCAAGAAAGGATCCCCCAGATGAACAAGAAACACCCTGTAACATAGAAATAAATTATTTTTCTGAGCAAACTGGAAATCCAATCGAAAATTGTGAAAACGCAGATACAGAAGAAGTAGAGGTGCTGCAGGCCAGAGATAAGAACATACCAAGAATCCTGACACCCTTAGAGGACCTTTTTGACTTTGATGACGTAGCAAAGAGGCCCAAAATTGAACATGATGATTCTGATGTGCAAGAATGCAACATTGGCACTGAAGACAAACCCAAAATGATAAAACTGGCTAAGTCTATACCTGCAGACATGAAGAAGAAATACATTGACCTGTTCAAGGAATTCATAGACGTGTTTGCATGGAGCTACGAAGACTTAAAGGCATATGACACCAACATCATTCAACATAAGATACCCTTGAAATAAAATCAGAAGCCTTTCAGACAGAAACTCCGTAGGATCAATCCAAAGCAATTGCCTGCAGTTGAGAAAGAAATACAGAAGATGTATGAAGCAAGCATTATAGTCCCTGTAAGGTTTTATGATTGGGTGTCAAACTTAGTGGTTGTAAGGACGAAAACAGGGGAGATCAGACTATGCATAGACTTCAGAAACCTTAACAGAGCCTCCTTGAAAGACAACTACCCTTTGCCTAGGATGGAACATATCCTACAAAAGGTAGTGGGCTCTAAGAGAATCTCCCTGCTTGATGGTTTTTCAGGATACAACCAGGTTCTGGTACTCCCAGAAGATCAACTCAAAACAGCTTTTACCATTCCATGGGGCACCTTCATGTACTTGAAAATGCCTTTTGGATTGATGAATGCTGGAGCTACCTTCCAGAGAGCGATGGACATCACTTTCTCAGATGAGATTGGACACTTTATAGTTATCTACTTGGATGACTTGACTGTCTTTTCTAAAACTGAAGAAGAACACTTGAAACATCTGAAGAAAGTCTTTGAAAAATGTAGAAGGTATGGTCTGTCCCTAAATCCTAAGAAAACTGTTTTTGGGTTGCAAGAAGGTAAACTTCTGGGCCACATTATATCTGAGAAAGGGATTCGGATAGACCCACAGAGATTTGAGGGAATACTTCAAATCACACACCCAAGGAACATCAAGGAGTTGCAGTCCTTTATAGGGAAGATCAATTTCCTCAGGAGATTCATTCCTAATCTTGCTGAGCACCTTAGAAAAATGACTGAAATGATAAAGAAAGATGCATGAATTAAGTGGATTGTTGAAGCCAAGAAATCTTTTGAGTCAGTAAAACTTGCACTCACTCAGGCCCCTGTCCTTATCAGCCCTGACTTCTCAAAAGATTTTCTGATCTTCTCACTTGCTTCCCAACACACAATAGCTGCAGTTTTGCTGCAGAAAAATTCAGAAGGTAATGAACAGCCTATAGCCTTCTTCAGTAAAGCCTTAAGAGATGCACCCTTAAAGTACAACATCATGGAGAAGCAGGCCTATGCCCTGATTAAGGCCTTAAAAGACTTTAGGGTGTACATTCTGCATTCTCACACCATTGCTTTCGTGCCAAATATAGTGGTCAAAGATATCTTGTCCCAAGACCCTGATGGGAAAAGGGGCAAATGGATTGCTACCATCTTAGAGTACGACCTTGAAATAAAACCCACCAAACTGATCAAAGGTCAAGGCCTGGCCCAATTAATGGTTGAATCAAACCAGCAGGCCCTAACATTAATATGATAAATGCCCTAGATGAGCAGGAAGGATTGCCCCATCCCACTATTGAGGAGCAGTTTCAGAACTCTCCTTGGTATACTGATATCCTTTACGTGCTCACAAACCTCAATGCCCCTCCCGAACTGTCCAAAACAAAGGCCAGATTTGTAAAACTCAAAGCTAGAAATTACTGCATTATGAATGAGAGTCTATATTGGAAAAATCCAAATGGCCTTTTACTGAAATGTTTGTCTGAAACTAAAGCTGAAAGAATCAAACAAGAATTCCATGTCGGGGAGTGTGGAGGCCACTTGAGTTGGAAAGCCACTACAAACAAGATACTCAGGGCTGGTTACTACTGGCCTACCCTCTTCAGTGATGTCCATAAAATGATACTTGCCTGTCATAAATGTCAGATCTTTGAAGGAAAAATAAAGCTCCTTCCCCTTCCTCTGCAACCTATCACCATAGAAGGTCCCTTCATGCAATGGGGCCTAGAATTTATAGGGGAAATCCGCCCTCGTTCTTCTAGACAACATAAATGGATCCTAACTTCTACAGATTACTTCACTAAATGGATAGAAGCTATGCCCACTAGGAATGCCACTGACTCTGTCATCATTAGGTTCCTAGAAGACTTCATATTATCTTGTTTTGGTTGTCCAAGGAAAATAATCACTGACAATGCTGTTGCTTTCGGATCCAAAAGAATGATTGATTTCTGTCACAGGTACGGAATAGCACTTGGACATTCAACTGCCTATTACCCCCAGGGTAATGGCCTAGCTGAATCATCGAATAAAAGCCTGGTTACAATCATTAAGAAGCTGCTGGAAGAGAACAAAAGGTCATGGCATAAAAAGTTGATACATGCCTTGTGGGCAGACAGGCTCACTACAAAGAAATCTATTGGCATGTCACCCTTTCAGCTAGTTTATGGGACAGAAGCAGTTTTTCCTACTAGTCTTGGAGTTCCAGTGATCAAACTTGTCCAGGAGATCCAATCAGAGGAAAACAGTATGGTAAGGAGAATCAATGAAACTATCCATCTGTAGCAAACAAGAGAGAAGGTTTATAGCAGAGCTGTCAGAGTACAGGAAGGCATAAAGAGACAGTTTGACAAAAGAACCAAAGCTTCAGACTTCAAGGTTGGAGATAAGGTTCTGAGATGGGATTCGAGAAGAGAGGACAGAGGCAAACATGGAAAATTTGACAGCCTATGGCAGGGTCCATACATAATCCAAGCAACTGTGGGTCCTAATGCGTTTTTTCTGCAAGAACTTGATGGCACAGAATTTTTTGGGGGTCCTGTCAATGGCAGGATGCTCAAACATTACTTCTATTGATTTTCCATTTCTAGTTTCATCTTCATTGTACATACCATTGCAAGTTTTCATTTTCAGAAAAAGAGAAAATGTTCCAAAAAACAGAATGAAAAGAGAGGTTCAGACATGCTCAAAACATGAACCTCTGAAGTAAAAAGCATGGCTCAAACCTGATCAAAATCCGAGCCAAAGAAAGTAGAATAGCTGGTCCTAATAAGCTCAAAATCTGGATCAGCAGCGAAGGAAGAACCAGCTCTAGTATGACCAAAACCAGAGCTAAAGCAAAGAAAAGAGGTGACTCAAATATGCTCAAAACCTGAGTCACAAGGAAGAAAGAAGAATGTTTCAAAGTTGCAGGATTCCATGCCTTCACAGTTTTGTCTTCTACAAGTTTCTTCCCAGCAAGTCAGACAGTCTAATCCTGGCTTGGCTGTGTTTAAATTTCCTGTCTTAGAATGTAGGTGAAGAAACCTGTTGGACAGTTTAATCCCAAAAAGTAGTAGATTAGGTAGAGAATTGTATGAGGCCAACAGTCTAATCTGGCCTCATGGAGCAATAAGGGTAGATTTAGAATAGGTTTGTTTTTGTTTTACAAAATAAAATGTAAAGGGTCTGCTAGTTCAAATGCACCCAAGGGAAAATTGTAGAACTGTAGTTTGGGTAGGTAGATTGGTTGGGAAATACTTTGCTGATGTTTCTATCATACTGTGGCAGCTAAAATTGAAGAAGAAGGATGGCTTATGATAACAGGCATCTGGCCTACTCCAAAGATCATATCTGGTTTCTTGACTCCTCCAAGGAGAAGCCATCCCCATGTGGAGCCATTGTTAGCCCCCCTATGAAATTCTTGGCAAGCAAGCTGGGGGCTAGATTGTTTGGGAGCCTTCAAGGAATGTCTTTCCCCCGAAATACCATCCTCCTTGAAGTATCTGTGTATTGTACCTAAAATATAGCCCCTCTGCTGATCCATTTCTCAAAGGGCCCACTATTGCCCCTTTATACCCCTGCAAATACCCTCATTTTACCCTCCCCTTTCCTTTGTCAAAATCCCTTTTCTTCCTTTTATCCCCACCATCACCCTCTTAAATTCTCCAAAATCCCCTTAAACCCCCCCTTCACCCTTTATTTCCCTAATTCTTCACCTCGCCTCCCTATCGTTCCTTTCCTTGGGCCTAAAAATGATTTAAAATGTGCAAAAATCATATTTCGGGCCCTGGCCCCTGTGGACATAGCCCCGCGCTCCTTTTTCTCTCCATGTGACCCGGCGCCGTGACCTAGGTTTTTTCCTTGCGGGGGTTTTGCTCTGTCCGTAGAGTCAAACCATGGAGCCCCCGTAGTTGACTCCTCAGGATGTGGGACAACCCGATCGAGCGGTTGTTATTGACTACGGGGCGTCGCTCCAAATTTCCGTGCCCGTACACCTTCGCCCCCGCGTAGTTCATCTCCGCCGTCCAATTAATATATGATTCGACGGCATGGAGCGCGCCCGAAATGGTGGTCCCCACCCCGCCTTCACGTTTCAAAACCGGTGGTTTCATTCCGCACCACCCATCCATAGCTGGTGGTATTTCCCGCGGACCCAGCGATTCCATATGCTGGGTGACTCGTGTCCGAGTGTACTATTTCAAAAACTGCCCATTTCGCACATTATCTCCCGGAAGAAAGCTAGGCAGCAGAATTCACCTCGGCCGTCAGATCTTGGAGCCCTCATCCAACGGCGCTCATTCATCGAACCTGCGCACTGCTTTACCTCCGCCCATCGTACCAGCTGACCCCCCGTCCGTCGCTCCCTGCCGTCGATCTCCGCCCGATCGACGGTCCAGATCTTTCCATGCATTGTTGACCATTCCACGGTCTCCCGCCTCGTCCTGTCACCCGTCCACCGTCTTCCGTCCTGCCACGTCACTCCACGTGCGCTCCCCGTACAGTCTCTCATTCCGTTGCATATATACGTTCAAAGTTCGTGTTTTTTAATGTTTTTCATGCATTTTCGCTCTGTGTTCCGCCAACCCCAACCAGAGCAAGTTTTCACTGTTTCCTCTGTGATTTCTTCCGCCATGTCACCATATGCGCCCATTACCTCCATCCACCTCATCCGTCGTTCACCTTCATGGTTTTCTTCACAGTTTGTTGTTTTGCAGGGTCACTAGAGGTAAAAGACTCTATATTTCTGTCAGACCATCTTAATGGAGAAGTTTGCGGACAGAACTAAATCCAAGGGCCGGCGCTGCTATAGAATTGTCAAGGAAAGCGGCTGATGGGATTTGCACTAAAGAAAAGCAGGATTTCGAACTCTAAAAATATCCCATCACCATTAAAACCCGAGCTAACCTGTCAAAGATGGAATTGAAGCAGCGGAGTGTCCCAGTACAGAGCAGAGAGAGTAAGGAAAACTAATGAAGATCTTAAGCCTTAATCACAAGTTTAGAATGCACAGCAGCAGATTACAGACCCCGAGGATCGATCAAAGGATCCCGAGCACAGGCAAAAGGTAATATCAGGGTTTTCATCAGCAGAATGTTTCTTCTTCATGAAGTACATGGCACCCATACAACTTTTATTATGCACCATGTCCCTGAAGAGTTCTCCACCAGACAACAGACCTGAAAACGCCTGAACATTTATGAGACAGACCTTCCTAGCAGTTTATTTCATTTTTGTTCAAATCATTCAGGAGAACTTCAGCCAAAGGATGTCAAGATCAAATCTGAAGCAGATCATCCTCTCACAAGGAAGGTGACAGAGATTAAATATACAGCATGTCAAGAAGAATGGGTTTCGGCCCTGCATTCATTGTTGTGTTTAAAGATACATTTAATTTTCACCTACTCCTTCAGTCGATCTTAGGCTCACCATTTGCTATAAAGCACAGAAGGAAACATTGTAATGGTTGTTGATGAGATATCAGTGAAATGCAAGCATTGTTCCTCTTGAGACAAGTTCTCTATGTAATATTGTAAGATAGACTGAGACTAGATGTATTCAGACTGAATGTTCAAGCTATGGGCTATGATGTACCTGATTGGTGTTGTTTTTAATATGACAAGCATGTTTCTTTGGATCCTGATCTAAAGCAGTTGGTGATGTTCTCCTTTCTCTGTATTTTTGATTGACTTGCTTTCATTTCGTTACATTTCTTCAGGCTCGCATCAGAATTTTGGCATAAGATTTACCCTTGATAGGTACCTTATGTTGCTCCTCTCCCAGCCTTCTATGTTTTCTGCTTATATGTGTATATGAATGTTGATTTCAATTGATTTAACCAGTGTAGTGGATGTCATTGCTTGCTCTCTGATGTATGAGTTAATGAAATCTATATTTAGATGTTCTTGTTAAGATTTAGTTGAATGTGATGAGAACCCTTGAGGTCTAGAACCTGGTCTCTGCCTCTTTTGGGTCTTTCCATCCCAATTAAACCTTCCCAAGATCCCTTGTTTTGCCTCTAATTCTGTCCAAGCAGGCCTGGAGTTAGATGACCTCTGTCCTGATCTATAGACAGAGTTGGATGGTTGCCCTTCACTCATTTTCAATCCTTAATGTCCCATCCCACCAATCATCCTTTAAGATCCAAATGCTCTAGATGACTAGCCCAACAGAAAGCTTGCACATTGAACACAAATAAATCCTTTCTTGACTCCATAGCCCAATGGCTTTGATGTTCTCTGAGTTATCTATCTCTGCCTAAGCTTCCTCTTTGCTCATCCTTGTCTTATAATTGGACCTTCTTCTCCTGATTCCCTCCAACCAAACACAAAAAATCAAACCAACAACCCTGAGCCTACAACTAGCCTAAAATCACAACTTAGAGTTTCAAAGATATATCCTTTGACTTGTATAGAGAGATCCCTCTCTGGACGTAGGAGGGCTAGATCCTAAGGTTCCAAAGTGGTTCTATGTTGTCTCATCTTTTGGTCTCTGTCAACCTGGCCAAAACATGGGAACCCCAACAGAATGCAGGAGCTACCTTCCAGAGGGCCATGGACATAGCCTTCTCAGAAGACATAGGCTATTTTATAATCATTTACCTTGATGATATTACTGTCTTCTCCAAAAATTATGAAGAACATTTGATCCATTTAAGAAAGGTTTTCGAGAAATGCAGAAGGTTTGGCTTGTATTTGAATCCCAAAAAGACACTCTTTGGCCTCCAAGAAGGAAAGCTTCTTGGTCACATAATCTCTGAAGAAGGGATCAAAGTAGACCCTAAAAGGATTGATGGCATATTGAATATCAGCCACCCAAGAAACCTCAAATAATTGCAATCTTTCATTGGGAAGATAAAAATTTTAAGGAGGTTTATCCCCAACCTTGCTGAGCTATTAAGAAACATCACTAATATGCTTAGGAAAGAAGTAGGTGTTAAATGGACAATGCAAGCTAAATAATCATTTGAACTGGTAAAACAAGCCCTCGCTCAAACACCGGTTCTAATTGGTCCTAATTTCACCAAAGATTTCTATATCTTCTCTTTTGCATCTGAACATACCATAGCTGCAGTATAGTGCAATTCTATAAACAATTCAATCCTAGTCCCGAAATTCCTAGTGCAAAAATTGAACTAAACTAAAAAATTTTACACTAGTAAAAGAAAAAATAGCTATGCATGCGTGGTCTTGGGCCACTTACTTGGGCTAGTTATCTAGGTGTGTAAGTACCAAAATTTTCAAAACATAATTTTTTTCGGAATGCAAGTTATTTTCCCCCCCTACCTAAACTATGTGTGAACTTTGTAAAAATCAACTTGAAGTAAAACTAACACTAAGCCTACAAAAGCAGCTAAAAGCGAGCTTTAACAAGTTGCGGGGTACCACAACCAGTGCTGGAAGGTGTATTAGGGGCTGCCAAGAACCTTCCAAGTAGGAAAGACAAAAATTAGGGAGAAATTTCTCATTCTGTAATTTGCACGCAAAAGGCTGAGACATGCACGCTCTCTGTGTGCGGTTCAGGTCTGAACGTGCACTCTACGCCTCTGTGAGAAGAAAACGCGTGCAAATTCTTGCAAGAAAAAAAAAAAAAATTAGGAGTTGTTCTGTGTTGGGCCTCAGTTTTGTCTCATTTTCCACTCAAAATCTCTCCTGCTACTATTTGATTAAATGATTATTGTTGCAAGTATTTGTTACTTCTTTGGTTTTAATGGGATAAATACCATTAATGGAAGTTTAATAAAGGTTTGTATGTTGCAGGTTAAAGTTGATTTGATCATGTTTTGAACCTATAATTACTTGCCTGCATTGTGCAACATATTCCTGCACCAATTCAGTTCTTACAGCGTGGCTGCACCAGTGCAGTTAGTGTGCCTGCACCAGTGCAAGTTTTACAGCGTGCCTCCACCAATTTGGGGCTTTGATACATTGAAACATTTCTGGGAGAATTTGAAAGAGTTTTATGATCAAAATGTCATTTGAACACTTCCACATAAGCCAAGACACACCCAGGTCATACAGATTTATATTTAGAGAATAATTAATGCTACAACCCTGAATTTCTAGCAGTTTCCAAACTGCCTATCTACACCTCGATTTTCTCATCGATCATAGTGAATCTCATAATTCTGAACATGGGTTTCTCTCTCAGCATGATAAATTGAGTAACCAAAATTTATAATGGTTAAGGAGATGTGAAGGGGGATTTGGAGGAAGTTTGTTAAAAATACCAAATTTTCCAGAATTCTAGAAAATGCCCAGATTTGGGAAATTCGTGGTAAATATCCATTATTTCTATATGAAAACAGTTGTACTGATATTCTATTAATGATAATTAGTTTGGATTCAATCCCCATGATGTTTGCAAAGGATTGGATTGTTTTATGCCAAGTTTGGAATGTAAAAAAATTATAAAAGAAGAGTTATGGCTCCAAGCCTAACTACTCAATTTTAGTCAATCAATTAAGCATAGGGTAGAAGCACGCACAGGCAAGCATAGTGCAGAAGGGAGGAGAGGTTGTTCCAATCTAGCAGCATGTGGATTTCAGTGTGGAATGTTTCTCCTACTTGCTGGGATTAGCCGATGTCTGCATTATGTAACAGACTGTTTTTTTAATTAATTGAAGTATTTTTTATTCATGCTTTGTCTATTCATTTATTGCATCTAATGATTTCGATTTATGTGTGAACCAGGCACTCAAAGAGGGTGCAAGTTGGCTGGGTTGGCCGCCAGACCAGCTCAACATCGCTCTCATATTTTAAATAGCATTTCAATTCTTTTTTATTTGCTATGTGAATTTAGTTTTAAGGTTCATTTGAGTTGCTGCAATTTGTTTCTATTTCATTTGCTGCATTATTAATTATACTTGCACCTGAAATATTTTAAACAATGATTGCACCCTCCAGATTGTCCAAATCCATAAGATCAGCTCTACCACTATGAGCTCTAAGTCTAATTCTGTAAATTAATCCAGATCTATTAATTTATATTTAAAGATGTGATTTTTACATTTGCTAAGCCGATATTTATAAATACGGAAACTAGATGTTTGAATTGATAAATTCTTCATTAATATTATGGTTTCCTTTAACTTCTGGATTATTCTTACACATAATTAGTGCAAGTAGATTTTCTGCTTGCACCAGTGCAAGCACGTTATAATATACAGTAGTGCAGGAAGAATTAGTGCAAGCAGAATAGTTTGAATTGCTTTTGAATTTATTCTAGCATTTATAGTCTTTTCGTTATTGTGCCAGCACTGCTTGATTTCTAGTTCTAAATAACCTTCTATTTACTTGCAATTAAAATTTCCTTTTACATTGATTGCTTTTACTTTCCTGCATGCTCTTAATTTTTTGGATTGGTGTTTCTCACACTAGTGCAGGATTACATTTATTTTCAAGATTAATCACAATATAAACTAGAATTTGTTTTGCAGGTTACCAAGGACTCTCTCTGGAATTTATAGTGTTGCGTCTCGAAGTTCACGAACTCTCTGGATTGACAAATTAAATGTTGGTACATTTATAGACCCTATACTACACCCAAAATTTGTGCGCCGTTACTGGGGAGGCACTTAGGGGATGGACCTTGGTGACCTGTTGCATTTGGTTTCTATTCCTTCACCTAGTTTCTCTTGCAATTTTATGTTCTTTGAATTTATTTCTTTCCTGCATTTTTTCTTTAAGGTTTCTCATTTTATTTAATGTTGTAATAACCCCCCACCCACCCTACAAACATATATATACACTATTCATGTGCTAACAAATGTACCAGTGGTCTCATTGAAGATAGAAAAATGGCATTTTGAGGCATTTTTCAATGAAGAGTTAAAGGCTAACATCAATCATTCAATGCACCTATTTTACTGATTAGTCGGAAGAAACATTCAAAGGAGTCTCAAAGTAGTACATGGAGAACCTATTTTAGTTTGGTAAGAAATGGAAGACATTGTTACTTTTGAATTTCCTATCAAAGATCTAGGAGTGGCTGAAATGCATAATATTTCCCCATCTGCACTACCAAAATTTCATGGTTTCGAAAATGAAGACCTAGATACATTCTTATTTGCGTTTGAAGTACTTTGTATAGGATATGGTTATTGTACTAATTCTCAAAGGTTGCAAGTTTTTCCTCTTACTCTTAAAGGAGCAACTCTCTGATGGTTCATGAGCCTTGGTGGGAACTACATTGAAACATGGGAAGACATGAAGAATGTATTCTTGGAGAAATATCAAAACTATTGCTAGTCCGGTGAAGATATTTTTGGAATAACACAAGGGGAAAATGATGTTGGGAAAGATACTGAGAGGGGGGTTGAATCAGTATCTTGATCTATCAATCAACTTTTTACTTTTATTTTTCTCAAAAACCCATACGCTACTTTATAGAACAAAACTAACGTATATACGCGGTTATCCTTAAGGAAACTCACGTATGCTCAGATCTCTTAATAGGCAGATAATTCTTATCTCTGATTATTGCATCATTAATTCATTAGATGTTTAGTAAGCAGTAGATATGTGCAGTAGGAACAGAATAAATCAACACACATAAGTATCACTTATGAACACCAGGATTTTAGGTGGAAACCCAATTCGGGAGAAAACCACCGTTGTCGTCATCTCAGTCTTCAATATTTATTATAAAGAAAACATATTACAACAATGTACTGGCGCAGACTCATACCAACACGTAGGCACCCACCTGCAGAAGGCTACAACCTTCTCTCATTTACCAGCCTCTCCTGGAAGGGAGCAACTACCCCCTGCTCTCGTTTACCAGCTATTACTGGAAGGGAGCTACTACCCCCTTACTGAAGGCTTCGACCCTCAGCACCACTGCAGACCACGTTTCATCAATTTTTGAATTGGATCAAACCACTTCAACACAACCCTTCACTTATCAACAATCATACTTTGTCCATTGCTTTCAACAGAACAGTGAAACCACTGTAACCAGAATATCAAAGATAACCCAGACTTCAGAATAGATATGCAGAATCACATTCAACCTTGAGCAACTATAAGTTCAAATACCATACACGCCTTTAGTTAAACAGATCTGCGTATACACGTGTTTTTCACGAAATGAACCCGCGTATACATCTGTGCATTTTTCAAAATAACTCTAACTGCCCATACGCGCCTTTGTTTAAACAGATCCGCGTATATACGTGCTTTTCACGAAATGAACCTGTGTATAGATCTATAAAAGATAAACTTTGCAGAACAGACCATATCTATGAACTTACCCAGATTTCTTCAATTTCTTCAACAGATTTGCGCCAGGTCTTCATTACTTCTTTTCAGATCATCCTAGAGATTCATCATTTCCAGATCTAGAGATTTTGGACCTTCATCATATTCATAGGTGCATCATAGATTCAGATCTATCAATTAAGAACAGAGTTCAACCATACAGATAAACTTTAGAGTGAAGTATTCATTAAATCCCAGACACCTGCACACCTTGCACAATGATCTTCTTCTCTTTATATACATTTAGGCTTTGTCAATACCATGAGCCAAAACCACACCACTTCCGATGGTATTCCTGGACGGGATCAAATAGATAATCTAGCGCTCAATACAATGGGTCAATACCATGGTAACACCCCTGGATTTATAAATTTAGAGCGCAAATAGCCATACGCGACTTGGCACGTACTTTTCCGCGTGCATACGCTACTTCTTCTTAACAAACCCATGTATGCCTTGTGACATGACTTATTTATCATTTCTCTCACACTTTACTGGAATTCCTTTCTTCTGTTACTTCTGATCTAGTCTGTAAATATATCATCCTTCATTTTAACACATAGATACATAATTTCCATCAAGGACAACTTCATCAAGCAGATTCCATCAAAGTCAATACATTGTATCATATTGCCAACAATTTCCCCCTTAACTTCATCAAGTAGGTTTCCATCAAGGAAAAATTCATCAAGTTATGCTGTCATCAAATTTATCTAGTAGGTTGCCATCAAGGACAACACTCTGCATCATATAGCCAACAATTTCATCAAGTAGGTTGCCATCAAGGACAACACAGGCCAACAATCTTCCCCTTTGGACTTGATGGCAACCATGATGGTGTTTGATCACCACAATAGATAGATACATTGATTATAACCATTATGAAAACACCATGATGCTCTCCCCCTATTCAAACACCATGTTACTCTCCCCCTTTGACATCAAGGGCAAAGGGCAGATCAAAACCAAGACAAGGTTTTTCTTCCCTTGTATAAAGAAGAGCTCTGTAGATCTGATGTGCACTGAAGTTACCTTGCTCCCCTTGAGTTCATGCTGAATCTTCAAACATATTTTTCAATGAAGTACATGACTCTATGACCTTTCCTATCACCAAGGACTCATACTTACATCAAAGATCCAACCAAGTGGATTTACATATATGACTCAAGTACCCAACTAAGTGGGTTTACACATTTTGACTCAACTACCCAACCAAGTGGGTGTACAAATTTGAACAAGTTCTTACATGACTGAATATTACAATTTTACATCATAGGTCTCAACATGACCTTCTCATCAAAATACAAATATGAAAGACCTCAAGAGAGATCATATTTCAGAATCATCATAATGCCAACAATGCATTACAATCAACAAGGCTAATGCTCCCCCTGAGACTATGCATCCAATGCATCCTTTCAATATAATCAAAACTCCTCCTTAGCTTGTGCAACCTGAACACTTCCAACTGCCAATCATCAAGGCGTCTTCGCCCAATATCAGAGAATAAAACAAAAGTATAAGGGCTGAAACATCATCAGAGATACCAAATAGCACTGCAGTTGTGCTGAAGAAATGCTGACCCAGAAAAATTGTTAGCAACCACCCATACGCGGTTTTCTTTGTATGAACTCGCATATATACGTGACTATATTTTAGGAAACCCGCGTATCCAATTTAATCTTCTGAATTTAAGCAGTTCTGATTTTCTGCACAGCAGAGACTACTCCCAGCTTCTGTCTGAGATATTTGAACGCTTCCCTGGGCAGAGGTTTGGTAAATATATCAGCAACTTGTTCTTTTGAGGGAACATACTCCAACTTCACCTTTTGTTCAAGCACTTGTTCTCGTAAGAAGTGATACTTATGGGAATGTGCTTGGTCTTGGAATGCATAACATGATTCTTTGAGATACTAATGGCACTTGTATTATCACACATAATGGAGATAGGAGGTGAACATTTGATTTGAAAGTCTTGTAAAGTTTGCATCATCCAAAGAAGTTGAGTGCAACATGATGCGGCAACTACATATTCTGCTTCTGTTGTAGATAAGGCAATAGAGTTTTGCTTCTTGCTGAACCAAGATACTAACTAGGGCCCCATATAGAATGCACCACCACTAGTGCTTTTCCGATCATCAACATTTCTAGCCCAATCTGCATCAGTGTAAGCATGAAGAGTAAGATCAGCATTCTTTGGATACCATAGTCCAAAGTCTTGAGTTACTTGTAGATATTTGAATATTCTTTTGACAGCCTGAAGGTGAGACTCTTTTGGATTAGCTTGGAATCGTCCAACAATCCCAACTGCATGCATAATGTCTGGTCTAGTCCCAGTGAGATAAAGTAGGCTTCCTATCATAGATCTGTATTCTGGTTGATTCACGGTGGGAGAATCATCATGAGAACTGAGATTACATCTGGTTATCATTGGTGTACTTACAGGTTTGCACTCTTCCATGCCATACTTCTTCAGAATTTGCTTAAGGTATTTTGCTTGTGATAAGAATATACCATCTGTAGTTTGATGCACTTGCAAGCCAAGAAATAATGTTAGTTCCCCAAGTAAAGACATTTCAAATTCTTGCTGCATGACAGAAGAAAATTTCTGACTCATAGATTCTTCATTACTTCCAAAAATTATATCATCAACATATACCACTACAATCAATAGTTTCTCATTTTCAATTTTTGTGTATAAGTTTCTATCAGCAGACCCCTTTGAAAATCCTTGTTGATGAAGATATTTGTCAATACGATAATACCATGCCCTTGGAGCTTGTTTGAGACCATATAGAGCCTTTTTAAGTCTACAAACAAGATTTTTATCATTTCCCAAAATGAATCCTTCTGGTTGTTCTATATAAACTTCTTCTTCTAGATCACCATTGAGAAATGCATATTTAACATCCATTTGATAAACTTTGATTTGTTGAAAACTTGAAAAAGCAATAAACATTCTTATGGCTTCAAGTCTAGCTACAGGAGAAAAAGTTTCTTCAAAGTCTATACCTTCTTTTTGAGTATACCCCTTGCAAACAAGTCTAGCTTTGTTTCTTACAACATCCCCATTCTCATTTAACTTGTTTTTTAATATCCATTTAGTTCCAATGACATTTTTGTTATGAGGTCTTGGTACTAATTCCCAAGTGTGATTCTTTTCAATTTGATCAAGCTCTTCATTCATGGCTTGAACCCAACATTCATCTTTGCTAGCTTGATTGACATTGTGTGGTTCAATAGTGGATAGAAATTCCAGATAGGTAGAAGATCCCACAAGAGTCCTTCTTGTTTGTACACCTGATCCCTTATCTCCCAAAATTTGAGATTCTGGATGATTCTTTTGAACATATCTGGATGGAGCTTTTTCAGATAAATCATCTTCAGGTTCTTCATTGGGTTCATTGTCTATATCATTGCTATTTGATGTAGAAGGACATAAGTCACCATCGTCTTCATTTGAAGTTTGTTTTTCTTCTTTTGGGGCTGCAGGAGACTCATCAATAACAACATCAATACATTCAACAATCTTCCGAAGTCTTTTATTGTAACATTTATATGCTCTACTCCTAGAGGAGTACCCAATAAGTATTCCTTCATCTGCTCTAGGTTCAAACTTGCCAAGTTTTTCATCATTATTTTTGATAAAGCATTTGCTTCCAAAAACTCTAAAATGCTTCACAGTGGGAGGATTACCATACTAGAGTTCATATGGCGTTTTATCACTATTTACACGAACATGTGCCTTGTTAATAATAATTACCGATGTATGTGCTGCTTCACCCCAAAAGGTGTCAGGTGTTCCGAAATCATCAAGCATAGCTCTAGCCATTTGTTGAATTGTTCTATTCATTCTTTCTGCTACGCCATTTTGTTGCGGAGTGCCAGCTATATAAAACTGTCTTTTTATGCCATGTTGTTCACAAAATTCAAGGAATTCATCTGATGTATATTCTTCTCCTCGATCAGATCTAAGACACTTGATTTTTAGATCTAATTCATTTTCAACCAGTGCTTTGAAGATCTGGAATTTCTCAAATGCTTCATCTTTGTGTTTAATCAACCCAATCCAACACATTCTAGAGAAATCATCAATAAATAAGATATAGTATTCTTCACCACGTGGTGAATTTTTCCTCATAGGTCCACATATGTCAGTATGAATAAGTTCAAGAGGCTTACTTGAAGATCCTTCCTTGGCATTAAATTGCACTTTGGTTTGCTTACCGAATTGACAAGATTTGCATATGATACTTTCAGGTAGAGTAATATTGGGAAGACCACGAACAACATTAAGTCTGCTTGATTTGTTGATTTGAGAGAAGCTTATATGCCCCAACCTTCTATGCCATAGCCAGTTTTCTGAAGATTTACTTAAGTAACATTGTTCTTTGCAGTTCTTCAATACATACAGGTTGCTTGGAGTTCTTTTTCCTTTTATAATTGTTTTACCTGTATCAAGATCTCGAACCACGCATTCTTTTGAACTAAAGACAACTTCAGTTCCTTGATCACACATTTGACTTACACTTAAAAGGTTATGCCTTAATCCATCCACATACATGACATCATTATCCTTCACCTTTTCTTTTAGAAACACGACCATTTTCCTTTAATTACAGTAGGAGTATCATTTCCAAAAGTAACTTTCTTTTCCTTTTCAAGAGCACTATATGCACGAAGTTTGTTTTTGTCACCTGTCATGTGTCTTGAGCATCCGCTATCAATGTACCATTGATTTTCTTCTCCTTCTACAAATAACGCTATGCCACAATTTTCAACCTGTAATTCCTTCTTTTTCCATACTTTGGAGTTTGAAGGAAGATGCTCTTTTGGCTGAACTTTGCTCCTGCATTCAGATTCTTCATGGCCAAAGTTATTGCAATGAGCACATTCAACTTCATTTAGAAGAAGAGAGAAGTTGTTATAGGTATTCTTCTTTGTTTCAATATCAATTCTTTTCTTTCTTGCTTCTCTTGTCATGATGGTTTTATATGCAACACATTGAGTAGCTTTATGGCCAAAATTGTGAGATGAGAAACATTGTCCATTGAAGAAGAAATTTCTGCGATCATGAAATCTTCTACTTGAATTTACCTGTTGATTGGTGTTTCTTTGAAAGAAATTCCTGTTAGTGTTCTTTGAATTGAGATGATCATGCTTTACCTGTAAAGATTATTTATTCCCTTGCTGAGTGGCAGAATGTTGTAGACCAGCTGTAGCTGCTTTTAGATAATTTGGTGCTAAAGCCTGAGAAGATTCTCCGGTATATCCAAGACCTGTATTTATAAGAGGAGAACGTTGTACCTTGATAATCTCATCTAAGGTTTCTGATCCTTTAGTAAATCTAAGATTTAGAGTTTTTACTTTCTCAAGTTCTTTTCTTAGACTTACCACTTCACATTCTAATTTCTCCTTGTTTTTCTTGTCTTCTTAAATCTGATTTTTCAGTGTCTCTATGATTATTTTACTTTCTTCTAAGCATATTTTGAGTTGATTGTTTTCATCAAGAAAATAATTGTCCTCTAGAGCATCCAAAAAAGTATCATTTTCTTCTCTAGATTCTTTTTCAAATGCCATGAGAAGTCTAAGATCTTGTTCACATTCTTCCTCACTATCAGATACCCCATCACTGTCTTCATGAGTATAGTAACTTATTCTAGTGCTAGATTGGTTCTTATTCCTTCTTGGTACTTCCTTTCCTTTTTCAGGTGTTTCTTTGTAAGGACACTTAGCAGCATAGTGACCAACTCTTCCACAATCAAAATATTTGAAAGGAAGCTTACCTCTAAACCGTCCTGTACCAAGTTGAAGTTTCTTTACAAAGTTTGCCTCATCTTCTTCTGAAATATATCCTGATCCTTCTGCTTCTTGTACTTCTTTCCCTTTTGTAGAAGCTCTAAAAGCAGCTTCTTTGACCTCAGGTGGTCCTCCTCTTCTCATTTCATATGCAGTTAGTATGCCATGAAGTTGCACCACAGTAAGATTTTGAAGATCCTATTTTTCTTCAAGAGCAGAAACTTTTGACTCAAATTTTGCCGTTAGCGATCTTAAAATTTTCTCAACCAAAGTAGACTCGGTTATTGTTTCTCCTAGATTTCTCATACGATTCACAACATCATCAAGACGTAAAAAGAAACTAGCAATATTCTCATCACTATGCATTCTTAAATTTTCATATTCAATTCTGAGAGTTTGAAGTTTTGCACTTTTTACCTTTGCATCACCTTCATAACTTAGAATGATTTTGTCCCATATCTCCTTTGTTTTATTCAGCTGCATAACTTTGACAAATTCAGATTCAGTTAGAATTCCCATTAGAGCATTGACGACCTTTTCATTTGTTTCATAATTCTTCTTTTCAGTTGGATCTGTTGGTACTGCAGCTGGATATTGATATCATTGTTCAATAATGGCCCATACATCTGCTCCCACAGACTGAAGATAAGATCTTATTCTTATTTTCCAGAAGATTAAATTGCTTCCATTAAAGAGCGGAGGCTTGATAGATGCTACTCCATCTTGATTTCTCATCTTGCTTGATCTTCCTTCTAGCGGCTAAGATTTTTCAAAAGGACCTGCTCTGATACCAATTGTTGGAAAAGATACTGAGAGGGGGGGTGAATCAGTATCTTGATCTATCAATCAACTTTTTACTTTTCTTTTTCTCAAAAACCCATACGCTACTTTACAGAACAAAACTAGCGTATATACGCGGTTATCCTTAAGGAAACTCGCGTATGCTCAGATCTCTTAATATGCAGATAATTCTTATCTCTAATTATTGCATCATTCATTCATTAGATGTTTAGTAAGCAGTAGATATGTGCAGTAGGAATAGAATAAATCAACACACATAAGTATCACATATGAACACCAGTATTTTAGGTGGAAACCCAATTCGGGAGAAAACCACTGCTGCCGTCATCTCAGTCTTCAATATTTATTATAAAGAAAACATATTACAACAATGTACTGGCGCAGACTCATACCAGCACGCAGGCACCCACCTGCAGAAGGCTACAACCTTCTCTCGTTTACCAGCCTCTCCTGGAAGGGAGCAACTACCCCCTACTCTCGTTTACCAGCTATTACTGGAAGGGAGCTACTACCCCCTTACTGAAGGCTTCGACCCTCAGCACCACTGCAGACCACGTTTCATCAATTTTCGAACTGGATCAAACCGCTTCAACACAACCCTTCACTTATCAACAATCATACTTTGCCCATTGCTTTCAACAGAACAGTGAAACCACTGTAACCAGAATATCATAGATAACCCAGACTTCAGAATAGATATGCAGAATCACATTCAACCTTGAGCAACTATAAGTTTAGATACCATACACGCCTTTAGTTAAACAGATCTGTGTATACACGCGATTTTCACGAAATGAACCCGCGTATACATCTGTGCATTTTTCAGAATAACTCTAACTGCCCATACGCGCCTTTGTTTAAACAGATCCGCGTATATACACGCTTTTTCATGAAATTAACTTGCGTATAGATCTATAAAAGATAAAATTTGCAGAACATACCAGATCTATGAACTTACCCAGATTTCTTCAATTTCTTCAACAGATTTGCGCCAGGTATTCATTACTTCTTTTCAGATCATCCTAGAGATTCATCATTTCCAGATCTAGAGATTTTGGACCTTCATCATATTCATAAGTGCATCATAGATTCATATCTATCAATTGAGAACAGAGTTCAACCATACGGATAAACTTCAGAGTGAAGTATTCATTAAAGCCCAGGCACTTGCACACCTTGCACAATGATCTTCTTCTCCTTATATACATTTAGCCTTTGTCAATACCATGAGCCAAAACCACACCACTTCCAATGGTATTCCTGGACGGGATCAAATAGATAATCCAGCACTCAATACAATGGGTCAATACCATGGTAACACCCCTGGATTTATAAATTTAGAGCGCAAATAGCCATACGCTACTTGGCACGTACTTTTCCGCGTGCATATGCTACTTCTTTTTAACAAACCCGCATATGCCTTGTGACATGACTTATTTATCATTTCTCTCACACTTTACTGGAATTCCTTTCTTCTGTTACTTCTGATCTAGTCTGTAAATATACCATCCTTCCTTTTAACACATAGATACATCATTTCCATCAAGGACAATTTCATCAAGTAGATTCCATCAAAGTCAATACATTGTATCATATTGCCAACAATTTCCCCCTTAACTTCATCAAGTAGGTTTCCATCAAGGACAAATTCATCAAGTTAGGTTGTCATCAACTTTATCTAGTAGGTTTCCATCAAGGACAACACTCTGCATCATATAGCCAACAATTTCATCAAGTAGGTTGCCATCAAGGACAACACATGCCAACAAATGAAAGCTTGGAGGATTATGTGGAGCGATTTAGATACAACCTCCAAAAATAAAAGATACTTTGAAAACACTCCTACTCAAAGGAAACAAAGATGAATTTTTAGAACCTTTAAATCTTATAGGGGCAGGTGATGTTTCTCACGTACCATGTGATGATGTTTGTAAATTGTGCATTATTTATTCAAGAGGAATCTCCAAGATCGGTAAGAATTCTCGAGAACTTTCTTCTGAATTTTTGGAATCTACCACAAAAATAGGAGCTACAAAATATTTTCTAAATTTACAATTGGATGATTTGTAGGAAGAATGGAAGTAGTGTAAGGATAATCATTCAAAAAATTATTTTCCATCACTGTCGGGCTTTCAATAGGTATTTAAGGAATCAAGTAAGGAAATAAATCGACTGTCAGGTATAACTCAAAACTCATCATCGTTTAATACTTGGAATAATATTTATTGTCCCCAACAAGTTCCTAAACACATCTACAACCCTACAGTTCCATGGAAAACTTATAATCCTCCTTTGATTCAATACCCCACCTTATGGCCACAATGGCCCTCTCCTTGGCCCTCATCCTCGAGCAAAATATCTCCATGGCCTCAAGAATCGTTTGGATCTTTTTCTCTAGGGAAATCTCCCATGCAAATTCAATCATATGAGCACCAACAAAAATCACAATTTATCTCCAATACACCATTATGTTATCCTCCTCCATGTTCCCAACTGCATGTGCAACCTTATCTTAACCCTAATCCAAACCATGAAGTTGCACAACAGTTTGAACCTCCTAATATTTTTTCTGATTCCCATATTGAACGAGATGTTACACCTTCCATATTTGGAAAGGGAATGAATTTGGAAACTTCCCCTATTATTGCAGAACATTTACCCTGGGAAGATTTAATTCAAAGACCACCTGAGGATGAATCTTTCATTGGAACTTGTTCTAAAAATGTTGTTGAAACTAAAAGCCCTAGAATCTATCTCAACCTTTCTTGTGAATCTAAAAATCAAATATCTGAGCCTGAACTTGAGGAATTTATCTTTTGTCCTTCACCCGATTTTTCGTGCTTACAAGAGAATGACTATCAAACTGTGGAAGACTTGCATCAGTTGGAGAATCATAAATACATGGATTCCATTGAATCCTGGTTTCGAGCATCCATCAACCCATCTTATTTATTCATCATTCAAAAACTCTTGGTACCATGTCAATTAAAGAAACTGGTTTCTCACGCTTTGGTATGTATTGAAGTTTATTTTTTAAAACTAAGTGTGAGTATAATCAGCGCTCTGTTATGCACGTGGCGTCATTGGAAGTACACCTACACTTAAAGGTGATATTTCTCTCTTTAAAAATAGGGTAGGGTAATGAATAAAGATGAATAACAACACTCTTGAACTTGTGATTCCATAAAAGCACAGCTTTTGGAATTTTTATTATTACGCAGTCTCATGGTAAAACTTGTCAAAAGTACTTTACACTTAACGCTTCATATTTTTAAAGTGACTTTGATTGTGGATCAATATGTATTGTTATAAGTTACATGTAATACTTTTCTCTTATTCTAACAAACTATCATCCATAAAATATTTTCAAATTCCTCTTCGAAGAGACCAGTGAAAAACCTCCTATGGTGGACCACGCCTACAAAAATCTAATAAGCTTTCATAAAGAACCCTAGCGTGATAAACTCAAGGAATATTTTTGGTCATTATCTGAGATGTTTTTTTAATAAGTTCTTAGGGTAGCATGACCAACCAGTAAAGAATAGTAATTAAAAACTTTTCACGCCATCCTGCACTCTTAAGGAGTATATTTTCTTCCCCACCTATTAAGTAATCCATCTGAGGCTAATCATGATCAGAGTTTAAAAAAAAAAAAAACATAAACGAATCAATTGATGGATAGGAGGTCTCATTGCGAGCCGACCTACTATGATCATGGGTCCTAAGGATAATTCCATTACCGCACTGGTCACCAAGCCAGGGTAATGGATTTCAGTTGGAAAACTGGAAGACGAGAGGTCTCATCACGAGCTGGCTCATTCATTCTATTAGTTCTCATGAATGGAATTATTGTTAGCTGGTTACCAAGCCAAGAAAATTTCCTTAAATTAAGTTATAAAAAGAGAAAAATTAAATGCTCATAAATAACTCTGAATCTATATATAATAGGTGGGACAAAATCATTTCGCAAGGTTAAAATGTATCCCTGTCGAGGCTATGGATGCTTGTTGGCAGCAGGGGCATGCCTGTGGTATTAAAGTTGACTCTACACTATAATTTACTTGGTTGATTTTTCTTTCCGTGAACTCACTATCAATCTATTTTAGAATGGCTTTAAAATCCTTATGTTGTTATACCTTGGAGTTCTATCCTTTTGGAATGATTTTTATGGACGTGGGGACCCTCAGTGCTGGTAATTCACTGTGCCCAGACAAGAGAAGCTTTAACTATACATGGATAATGGTAAAATAATCATTATGGGAAGGTATTACTATGTCTACCTGTAACACCATATCATTTAAATCATGTCACTCATGTTTATAATGAGGATGTTAAAGTGAAACTTTTGATCACGTATGCCTCTGAGATATTATTTTTGAAATTTTTTAAAGTTGTCTATTTTCCTCAAGTAATAACACCATCCTTGCAATTTAGCTTTCCCAGGGTAGTTTTTGTTTTAGGTTTTCTTGAAATCAGTTTAAGTAAATAAATATTCTAGTAGACACTTTGTTTTTAAGAGCAATCTTTATCAAGTGCAGGAAATGTAATCATGCAGAATTGCAGGAACATGATTATGAATGTTTATACATGTTTCTAATTTTGTTTTTTGCAAAGGAGTAACAGTACCGGATTTTCTTGCATGAGGACATGCAAGATGTTCAGCATGGGGGGATGTTGGGCCTCAGTTTTTTCTCATTTTTCACTCAAAATTTCTCATGCTATTATTTGATTAAATGATTATTGTTGCAATTATTTGTTACTTCTTTTGTTTTAACGGGATTAAAATACCATTAATGGAAGGTTAATAAAGGTTTGTATGTTGCAGGTTAAATTTGATTTGATCATGTTTTGAACCTATAATTACTTGCCTGCACTGTGCAATAGATTCCTGCACCAATTCAGTTCTTACAGCGTGCCTGCACCAGTGCAAGTTTTACAGCATGCCTCCACCAATTTGGGGCTTTGATACATTGACACATTTCTGGGAGAATCTGAAAGAGGTTTATGATAAAAATTTCATTTGAACACTTCCACATAAGCCAAGACACACCCAGGTCATACAAATTTATATTTAGAGAATAATTAATGCTACAGCCCCGAATTTGTAGCAGTTTCCAGAATGCCTATTTACACCTCAATTTTCGCGTTGATCATAGTGAATCTCATAATTCTGAAACATGGATTTTTCTCTCAGCATAAGAAATTGAGTAAGCCTTGGGCCGTTTTCCAAAATTCATAATTATTAAGGAGATATGAAGGGGGTTTTGGAGGAAGTTTGTTAAAAATACCAACTTTTCCAGAATCCTAGAAAATGCCCAAATTTGGGAAATTCGAGGTAAATCTCCATTATTTCAGTAGGGAAACAGTTGTACTGATATTATATTAATGAAAATTAGTTTGGATTCAATCCCCAGGTTGTTTGCAAAGGATTGGATTGTTTTATGCCAAGTTTGGAATGTAAAAAAATTATAAAAGAAGAGTTATGGCTCCAAGCCTAACTACTCAATTTTAGTCAATCAATTAAGCAGAGGGCAGAAGAAGGCACAGGCAAGCATAGCGTAGAAGGGAGGAGAGGTTGTTCCAATGTAGCAGCACGTGGATTTTAGTGTGGAATGCTTCTTCTACTTGTTGGGATTAGCCGATGTCTGCATTATGTAAAAGATTGTTTTTTTAATTAATTGAAGCAATTTTTACTCATGCTTTATCTATTCCTTTATTGCATCTAAATATTTCGATTTCTGTGTGAACCAGGCACTCAAAGAGGGTGCGATTTGGCTGGGTTGGATGCCATACCAGCTCGACACTGCTCTCATCTTTTAAATAACATTTCAATTCTTGTTTATTTGTTGTGTGAATTTAGTTTTAAGGTTGATTTGAGTTGCTACAATTTGTTTCTATTTCATTTCTTGCATTATTAATTATACTTGCATCTAAATATTTTAAACAATGATTGTGCCCTCCAGATTTTCCGAATCCATAAGATCAGCTCTGCCATTATGAGCTCTAACTCTGATTTTGTAAATTAATCTAGATCTATTAATTTATATTTAAAGCTACGATTTTTACATTTGCTGAGCCGATATTTATAAATACGGAAACTAGATGTTTGAATTGATAAATTCTTCATTAATATTATGGTTTCCTTTAAATTTTGGATTGTTCTTACACATAATTAGTGCAAGCAGATTTTCTGCTTGCACCAGTGCAAGCACGTTATAATATACAATAGTGCAGGAAGAATTAGTGCAAGCAGAATTAGTACAGGCAGTATTAGTTCAAGAAGAATAGTTTGAATTGCTTTTGAATTTATTCCAACATTTACAGTATTTTCGTTATTGTACTGACACCACTTGATTTCCAGTTCTAATTTCCCTTCTATTTACTTGCAATTAGAATTTCCTTTTGCATTTATTGCTTTTACTTTCTCGCATGCTTTTAATTGTTTGGATTGGTTTTTCTCACACTAGTGCAGGATTACATTTATTTTCGAGATTAATCGCAAGATATACTAGAATTTGTTTTGCAGGTTACTAGGGACTCTCTCTAGCATTTCCAGTGTTGCGTCTCGAAGTTCACGAACTCTCTGGATTGACAAATTAAATGTTGGTACATTTATAGACCCTATACTACACCCAACATTCTGCTTCAGTCTATCACTTTGGATGAACTAGGGACTGTAAGAGAAATCAAGGAAAATTCAGCTCCACTCCATAGCACAGACAGAGACCTCTGCAAAAAGAAGGCACAACCACATAAACTTGGTGATAAAATGTTAGTGGAGTCACCAATCCTATTGTAGTGTGTTTGGTGCACGTATGTACGAAATCACACCAGCTTAAGGGGTGTGGTTTACCCCGTTAAGCTATCGGTAATAAGTAGAAAAGATGTGGAGTCAAGCAAGTTAGTGGAACAAGCTAGAATCAATAAGCATACTAGATAGAGTAAAAAGCATGAATATGTAAACTAAAGCTAAACTAAAACTAAAAACAAATAAACAGAAGCTCTGAAAATAGTCAAACAACAACAATAATACGAACAGTGGCTCTAGGTCCCTCTTATTGAGAGTTGGTAGTAAGAAGAGTGAAAATTTACCCTCTTGCCAAAGGGCCCCTAGACAATTGTTCTAGGTCCCGATGCAAGGATGTTTTATCCCAAGCTTTCCTTAGTGCAGTCTCCCTCACTCTCTACTGTGTGGACTGCACTTGTTGGGTGGCCAAAAATTGAGTCCCCTCTATCTTCAACTCCGGATCACACATTGCTGGTATTGCTTGGGAAATTCTTGCCAACATAACAATGCCATCACCCATTCTTCATCTCATGGTGGTCTTATATAGGATATTTAAAATCCTCCCTTCCATCTCTTGGTACATGGAGGTTGGTGACCCAAGAGAGGGGTATGATTCCTTTGTGTGCTCCAAATATTCCATTGTGTGGTCACATAGTGTCTAATGAGGCGTTGGTGGTTGTCCTTAGGTGGCTTCATGTAACGCATCACTTGTCATTTGTTTTGTGTGGTCCCGGAGTGACATTTTTCCACTCTCAGGAATGCGCGTAGAAGGCACTCTTCACGAAGGATTATGCACGCAAATAGCATTTAGGACTAGTTCAAATTCTATTTTCCTCAGACCTTAGAGATTTTTAAATACTTTCCATATTCTGTAATGTCTTCCAGCCTTGTAAATCCTTTGTCCTGCCATTAATTAATGTCATATTCTGTTGTACGATTTTCCAATGTTAACAAACACCATGACTATATCATGGTTGTGCTGACCTTCTTTCACGTTGTATAAATCCTAGGCTAGGACTAAGGCTCTTCTACTTCTTCGATCTTCCACAAACTAAGATAATATCTTTGGAACATGTCATAAATAATTGTTACAGTAGTGACAAGTGACACCAAGGACCAAGATTCTACTTGAGACAATGCTGACTCCTTAACTGAGGAAGCACTGGAAGATGTCACTGAAATATAATGATGTATTACGCCGAGACAGCGAAGAAAGTGTCACTGTAATGTTTCCCAAAGTATGTGCTACAATCCAAACTATAATCACTATGCTTTTCCTGAGTCATCATCCAAAACTTCTTGTTGTATATTATCTAAGTTCCATCATTGTTATACCTATCCGAAATCAGATATGCACCGAACTGTACTTCTGTCTTGTCACTGAAAAACCTCAGAGATAGGTCACTGAAAATCTCAGAGAAGATATTCGAGAAACTATGTTTGTAGACTGAGTCGAGGTTGCTATTTATAGTGGTTAGGCTTCCATAAATAAGCCGACATGACTTCTTGAATGGATGCATCCTATTTATGTAAGATGACATGTCAAATATATATTTAATGGGGCCGACTTTCAAGATGATTGTTTCTTGTCTTTTGGAGGTCTTCTTTCAAGTGTAACATGAATCTATTAACATAAAATGACTCTTAAAAATCCTCATGACATCAAGAAGAAGTCTATCTACATAGTAAATCTTGCTCATGAAACCCTTGAAGCAAGTACAACAAAATACATTTTATTATCTTTGTCTTCTTCTTTACATAAATACACAATTACATAGTCAACATGAAGACCGGCCTAGTTACACTTTACAACACTCCCTCTTAACTAGGGAGGTATTCATACATGTACATGGTCAATTTCAAACTGAAGAATCTAATAAGAAGAATCGGATTGGTAATCGCATCTGTATAGCATCATATCAAACAACATTTTCCTTGTGCAAGGCCTTGACTAACAACCCCATCTCTCAACGAGACAATGGGCTACAATACCGGTGAGGCACATGAAGAATACACACCATAGTCATTGTCTCTCCAAGGTACATAACCCACCTAGGTGTTCCCAGAGTATGACCTTCTTGGACTATTCTTCTCTTGGGTAGCCAACCCTCAAAGAATATCGGTCCACGACTACGTTTATCTTCAATTACCTATCTCATTCTCAAAGAGTATCGAATGCCAGATGATTACCCAATCCTCCATTCTATATTCTAGGTGAAGACCAAAATGATGTGTCTATCCATTCTCTTCACTTGGCCTTCACTAAGACTTACGGTTGTTAGTCCTGGTCTAGTGCATGACACATGTAATAGAGAATCGCGTAAGTCACTCCCTCTCAACACAGGAAGGACACACTTAAAGTTTCTTCCAAGAAAGAAAATTACCACCAGGCTTCCTCTCAACTAGGGTCCTGCAGCAGCAATCCAGCTACTCATGAATAATTCCTCCCCTCGATGTCATGGATTTCAATATTGAGGAATCTTCAACTTTTGGCTTCATAGGGCACAGATCATCCATCACTTTCATTCATGAGCCATTTCCAATATCAGAAAGTGATTCATCAGTATTTCTCATTTGGTCCACCATTATGCCATGCCGCTTTCCTTCAAATCACATTTAAGGATCATACATCCCTACTCATTATTATCAGCCATGCACAAATTCATCCAGATAAACATATACATATAAACTTTTGAAACAAAAGTTACCTCAGTGATGATATTTCACCATGACATCTTACTGTAGGCATCAACATCCTTCATTCATGTTGTCACATCTCCCTAGGTTATTTATTATCAAGGTTTCTATCTCTTCCATCAGAGACTTCATACTTTTCCAGGAGACATTTCTAGTCAAATCTTCTTGGTCTTCTTGGATGTTGATTGCTTCTCCATGGTTGCATATCTTTGTGATATCTTCCTTTCATCACACATATCTTTCTTAATAACTTTCAATCAGAGTTCCTTGATTATAGGTGGCCACCTCATACTCCATATGAGGACATATTATGTTGATTTCATATAGTGTGACTTTATGATTTCATGCATCCTTACAGAGGAGGAGATCATTTTTCCTTGATCATGTTTCTAGTGATCTATATTACCTGCAACCATTCGACATGTCAATATAATATTAAATACAAGTATACATACCTCATTTTTCTTTTGTGTCATCTATGTTCCTTTCAAAAACTTCCTAGATTGAAAGATATTCAATCCCTTGATCTGTTCTTGTGTCATCATATCATGAATTTCATAAGTTGGAGTTTTGTTGAAACACTTGCTTCTTCTCTGTATCGGTGAATATTCTAATGAAGATTCCATTAGAGAATCTTGAGGATCTTAAATATCCCTATCCAGCAGATGTTTCCCTTTTTATGCATGATGCGACTTGCTCTAGATGACTTATTTTTCTTCAAAATGTTGTGTTCTATAAAAAATATTGCTCTCAACTTGTATTCTTCCATAAAAACACTAAGTTATTGAATTAGGTAACTTAATTATCCTATAAATTGTTTCACCCTCATGATCACATGATTTCTTGTTTCAAATGATGTCACACTGCATCCTATTATTTATTGTAGACATATCTTATGCAGGATTTAGGAGTCATAAAGAGACTTATTGTGAGGGAGACCAATCTTTAATGATCTCTTACTCCCTCTGTCTATGGAATTATTTCTTCCATCCTTTCTGGTGTCATGAACTTTCTTTCCTATATTTGACGTTATCCTTTGAGGACCATTTTTTCTTGTACTATTCATAATTCTTCTTCTAGCTCCTTTTCTCTCTCCAATATTGTTCGTGTGAGAGAACCTTAGGAGTTCCTTTCCATGTATTCCAAGGAGACCCTTATCTATGACTTTATTTATGAGGACTATGAATATCCTCCTTATTTCATGCAAGGAAATTTGGTAATACAACCATCTTATATATATATCCATGCACAAGGAAGTCATTTAACCAAAATTGATTATGAAAATGAAAGATACTTACTTGGAAAATGAAGAGAATATCTTCACCTTCATGCTTCCTTGAATGATCTTCTTCTTAAGCTGCTCCAAACTATGTGGTATGACATCCATTTGTGTAGCTTAACTTTAAGACTTTATTCTTCCGAGGCTGTGACCACCATTGGTAAGTTGAGATCATGTCATTGAGTTCAACGATATATAATAATTATCTTTATTGCAGGAAGGACCAAATCATATATAAATATATAATTGAATTAGCATTGTAAGTGCCCTTGACTGATCTAAGTTTTAGTACTGAGATTTTTGGGATTTCATGATGTACTACAAGCTCTTACTGTAGTAGCATTGATCATATCGAATTATGATAGTATTACAGTTCTATCATTGTGGTAGTACTCATGACCGAAGTCTTGTCTATTTAGTCATGCCGAGAATTTCACTATGATATGTGATTAGCCTCTGAACTGTAGTATATCACCAAAATTTTCAGAATGAGTCCGAGCTGTGGAGATGTATGTAGGCCTAGACTATATTCAGGATACCTATATAACATCACTTCAAATACATGTATGTCAATACTGTGGAGACACAGTGACTGTGCGCATGTAAGTATTAGTGTATGGGTAATACTCCTTAACTGAGATTTGAGTTTGTTTAACCCATGCATCTGAACAAAAGTATCACTAATAGCCCTTTCTTATAACCAAATCTCTGATTCCATGTTGAGAATTAGGTAGGGAAAAAGTTAATACAAATTCTCTTGTATGATAATTGTTTGTGTTATTTCCTTATTATCTTTGTTCTTCATTATGATTACGTTCAATACATCAAACAACCATCAAAACAATAATATCAATGACACATTAGTTAGGCTCCAATCGAGGGCTAAGAAACCCTCCTCTTGAGGGGAAAACCTACAAATCTCTTCTTATAGATTCTTCACTTGATGAGAATAAAGACCATGACCAGAACCTTGACCTAAAATGCCTCTCTTATACCAAGACATAGTCATCCTCCTTGATTGCACCATGCATCACTGTGATATCTAGACCTATTATCAAACATCATCTTTTCACTAAACAACACCATGACTATATCATGGTTGTGATGGCCTTCCTTCACGATGTATATATCCTAGGATAGGACTGAGGCTTTTTCTACTTCTTCGATCTTCCAAAAACTGATGTCATATCTTCAGAACATGTCATCAATCATTGTTACAGTAGCACCAAGTGACATTGAGCACCAAGGTTATACTTGAGACAGCGCTGACTCCTTAACTGAGGAAGCACTAGAAGATGTCACCAAAATATATTGATTTATTACACCGAGATAGTGAAGAAAGTGTCACTGTAATGTTTCCCAAAATTTGTGCTACAATCCAAACTATAATCATTGTGTTTTTCCTTATTCATCATCTAAAATGTATTATTGTATATTATCCGAGTTCCATCACTCTTACACCCAGCTGAAATCATATATGCATTGAACTGTACTTTTTTCTTGTCACCAAAAAAACTCAGAGATAGGTCAATAAAAATCTCAGAGAAGATATCTGAAAAAATTTGTTTGTAGACTGAGCCGAGGTTTCTATTCATAGTGGTTAGGCTTCCATAAATAAGCCGACATGAATCCTTGAATGGATGCATCCTATTTATGTAATCCAACATTTCAAATATATATTTAATGGGGCCGACTTTCAAGATGACCATGTCTTGTCTTTTGGAGGTATTTTTTCAAGTGTAACATGACTCTATTAACATGACAATGACTCTTATAAATCCTAATGACATCAAGAAGAAGTCTATCTACATATTAAATCTTCCTCATGAAACCCATGAAGAAAGTACAAAAAAATACATTTTATTATCTTTGTCTTGTTCTTTACATAAATACTCAATTACATAGTCAACATGAAGACCGACCTAGTTACACTTTTCAATGTAGGGGACTTGCGAGCTTAGGTCAAAGCCATATCAACAAAGTTTAGGGCATGGAACACATACATTTTATGTGAAATACATGAAGAATAAAATTATTTATGCTTTGGATGATCATTTGTCCCATTATCAGTTCTGTCTTATTAGGCCACCGTCTCATTTGTAATTTATGTTGTGTAATAAATGATATGTAATGAAGTCCAAGGGACAGATGTGGAATGTGAATATTCACATTGGAATGTAATAATTCAAATATAAAATATGAATAGTCATAAAATTCAAATAGTCATGAGGAAGCTCAAATGTCATTCTTATTTGTTATAAATAACTCATAACGCAAAGAAAGGAGCTCGAATTCTTGGAGTCTTGCCTTCGCTTCTCTTGTTTCATAGGAGATAGATCATTCTTTAGAGAAGCAAGTTGTGGCTTCATGTTCCACCATTAGATATATTTTTTCATTCATGTAATAATGTACTTTGGATCTTTCACTCTTAATGAGAAGCTCAATGAGCTAACACTTCTTCATACATGTATTGTAGATATAGTTGGACTATTTTGGTTATGTTTATGGCATATGCTGCTTGAAATACATATTAAGTGAATGAAATACTTCGTTTCTTATCTATGGTTGTTATTGAATGTGTGTTGTTATTCTTTAATGATCGTTGTTTATTATGTGGACTAATCTATAGGTATTCAACAAGTATTTCTCTTCCTTCCTGGATCCCCCTTTAGGATAGTACTATTACTTTTCTAATGGGTGACTCATTTTCCCTATCAACCGTGGATGTTCCCTAGTGCACCTTAAGTTGGTGACTTGAAAATCTCACATACTTTCTGCCCCAAATAGGTGTTGCATTATCTTCCATGTAAACGTAACCAAGGCATATATGTGAAACCTTTCAAATAATGTCTAGACTATATGATCGGATGGGAATCATACACCAAAAGGTGTGAGGTCTAATTGAGACTTCATATCTGGGAGATTCCCTTACAATGTTGGTGACATCCAACAGCATCAATAGACCTATAACTCACATTTTTACCATATGTTTCACGAAATTTCTAGTGCATTCTAGGAATTTTAGGTCAAGTTTGGGTTTCAAGTTTGAATGTTTAGCATTGTCTTCATGCTAAAAATGATTCTTGAAAGTTACAGGAAGTTTTGGGCAGTGGTCTGGGGACTAGCTTGGAAACGTGGCTTAGATATTGGGACCGGTGACACATAATCGAGGAATTTAGGCCATAACTGCATGGAAACAAGCCTATGCATGTGGTTGGGGGACTATATATGCACCCTTTCCTTGTTGTATGTGTGGTTGGGGTGTTAGTTCATTGAAAAATCGTTCTAGTACAAGGATTGACCACCTGGGGTGGTTTGCAGCCATTTGAGTTGTCCGTGGTCTCTGAGGGATGCCAGTAAAGTTTTCGGTTTGTCAGCCCAACTTCCATAACTAGAACTTGGAGGTTGGGTCATGTCATAGTAGCACTCACCTCACATTTACCTTGGAATGTTGTAAAAGAGGGTAAATGTGGGAGGGGTGTGTTACAGCTTGGTATGAGAGATCCTAGGTTCAAACACTTGGACTGGATGGGTGAGATGTGATTGTTATGCATGCATGCTAGTCATATGCATGCATTATAGTGGCTATTTTTTTCATGTATATAGTTAGTGTTACATTTTGAGTTATCATGCATGATGTCGATATGTTGATATGTAGGTGCCTTTATGTGTATATACATGTATATCATGGTAAGATGGAATGATTTTTGTAGACGAGGTAGCCTCCCCTAAAACACACTAAGGTACAATTTTAATTATGTTTATATTTGGCTATATAACATGGTATTATTTCAGGAAGAAGAATACCAGAGATGATGAAAAGATTGGTGGATTATAGTTCATGTGACTCACCTTACCGATCATATGAGTAGCAAGGAGAAGAGTGCTCTCCTAACATAGTATATACCTTGAGATGTTTGAAGGGAGAAACCAGAAGTTGCAAGGAAGATACTGAGAGGATAATTGAGTCACAGGAAAGGTGTCAAAGCTCAGGAAAACAAAGTTGAGGTTAATGCATTGATCCTTTATATTTTATAATATTAGTAGAGATAGGGATAGAAACAAATCATTTATGGACAGGAAGAAAGGACTAATGGGGCATATATTATCTGGTCTTGATCATGATACAAGTTGGACAAGGATGACACAGTAAGAGGTGGCACATGGCTGGATACACCCGACAAGAGAGGTATTGGTTATGGGTTCTATTCTAGTTATGGTTCAAATAGACATCATGGTCATCGTCACCATCATCCTTATAGGAGAAGTGAGATTGGTTACTTGTTAGATGAGTTCAAGAAATCCATGCCTCCTACATTTGATTGAGAGTTAAAGAAATCAGAAGATGTGGCAGCATGGATCCTTGGGATGAAGAAGTTCTTCGAATTGCATGATTCTACAGAGAATATGAAATCCAAGATAGTTATTTTTAGTATCAAGGGAAAAATAGATATCTAATGGGAAGATGTAAAGTGTGTCAGACGCATAAGGACATAGGAGTTCAGTTGGCATGAGTTCAAAATAACCTTCCAAAAGAAGTACTTGTCCGAGAGATATTATGATGGAAAGGGTAAGGATTTATGTGAGCTGAGGATGGGGTTATGAAATATGAAGAGTATACAATGAAATTTATGGAACTGTTGAGGTATGTTCCTTGCCTCAAGGATGAGAAGACGAAGGTTCAAAGGTTCATCAGTGGAATTCCTTTAGTATTCAAGGATAGGATTGAGCATGATGAGACTTTTTCATTGGAGGAAGTAATTAGGAATTTGAAGCATTGTTACAAGCAGTCGAAGCGTAAGTCTAGTCCTAAGCATGATTGGAAATGGAATGAAAAGGCTAAAGTAAAATGGCCTCCGAAGCAGGAAAGAACTTAGGATGTAGGTGAGAAGTAAAATGTGGCTTCTTACAAGAATTTCAGTACAACTAAGAAGGGAAATGGATCTCCTCATAGAGAGAAACAAAATAAAGGTAGTTGTAGGGAATCATTGTAGTGTTAGAATTGCGGAAAGGATCATCGCAAGAATTATTTTCCATTATATTAGGGTGGCAGACCTCAGGTATATAGTGCCCAGGATGCATAGATAGTTGGCGGTGTTGGTTATAGAATTCCTTGTATTTATGCATCACTTGATAAGAGAGAAGTGGACCATCAAGAATCCATTATTAAGATGGAAGAAAAGCTCTGTGATCGAATTGTTTCCATTTTGATTAAACCTAGATCTAATTTTAGTTATGTTAGACTTGACCTGGTGGATAAGTGTGCCTTGAAAAAAGAGTGCATGTAGCGTCTTGGTTGGTGCAGTTGGCTAGAGAGACCAAGAAAAAAGTTCATCATTGGGTGATAACTTGTGAAATTGAGCTGAATGGTATGCCTCCATAAATACAACTAAATGTGCTTCATTTGGGTTCATATAGCATTCTTTTTTTATATGGATTATTTGTTTACTCATAGGACTAAGGTATATTGTTATGAGAAGGCTATTGAGTGTTTGGATGATGATGGAGTGAAGAGAATATTGCAAGGAAAGAAGAAGCATATATTAGTAAGAATAGTTACAACTATTTAAGCTAAGTGTAGTTTCAAGAAAGGGTGTGTAATATTTGCAGTGCATGTTTCCAGTGACAAAGGGAATGATGTTAATGATGCTCAACTGTCCAAGAGGTATCATTTTTTGCAGCGGTTTAGGATATATTTCCAGCAGATATTTTAGAGTTACCACCTCATAAGGAAGTGGATTTTTTTAGAGTTCATACAAGGAGAAACCCTAACATCTGTTAGGGTCCCGTGATTTGGCAGATTGGAAAACCAAATGACAGGGTAACATGGAACCAAGCTTTGGAGTCCGACAACCTAGCCTTCCTAGACCCAGAGAGGGATCTCTCTATTGGGTGCAAAGGATGTGTTCTTTTTTCTCTAGGGTTTTGATTTTAGGCTAGTTATTAGGTGTAGGGTTTGTTGATTGTTTTGGTTGGGAAATATGGTCAAATGGAATAGGTGGAGTGAGATTATGTCAAAGACATTGGGCTATGGATTCAAGTGAAAGTCAAGAGCGTCTAAATGATGAAACAAATTATTTTACAGGGCCGATTTAGAAAGGTCAATGGATTCTTAAAGTGATGTACGATGTGTAGTGAACATTAAGTTTGGGAAAGACTAAGAGGTCTTAAAAATATATAGTTTAAAAGTTACAATCCATGAGGTAGGGAAAACCATTGAGCTCAATAAACCATAATCTAAACTAATAAACATCAAGGAGAAACATTCCAGTGTACATAGAGAGCATAAGAGCTTCTAAATTTAGAAAATCACATTCATATTTTGGGAAAACATATAATACAATACAAATAACTCATTTTATGGACAGGGAACTCCTAAACAGCATAAACCAAGTTATTGGCAACTCTGAAACAAGTTTGCAAGCATGGACAAAGGGCAAGATCGAACGAGACCTCTTTGACTTAACCTAACAATCAATATAATTTTCACATAAAGGCTTCAAGATAGGGTTTTGAAAACTTCAAATACGCAGGGCATCCCATGAACCTTATTTGTAAGCTAGCATACTAACCATACATGAAACAAAAAAAAAAATTGGTGGATCTAAGGAGTAGTAAATAATTCCTTAAGATGGCCAAAAGAGAAAACATAAAGGCTATAACAAACAAGAGGACTGTGGTGCCTCAAAGAACACGTCTCAACCTATAATTTTATGTTTAATAGAAGCCAAGAAACATGAAACATAATGATAAAAAAGGAAACAATAGACAAATTAGGAAGACATCACCATTCACCATGCTATGGAATCTTGCAAACAAGCTTCTCCATCATCAAGCGAAGCAAGCCATTCATCCACTTCACAAGACCAATTTCTTCTCCAAGCTCATGAAGCCATGTATATTTCTCTTCAAGCTCATCAAATGACAACAAAATACATAGGGGCCTCATGCTCTATTTATGGAGAAAATGAGGACTAAAACCCTAAATGTGGTAGGAAAATGTCAAATATAGTCATAAATATCATTTATGTCCAAGAGACCATGCAAGGCCCAAGGCACATAATATCCCAAGAAATAAATGCTAAAATAACTATTTGCACCTAATTCTAGCTTAATTTCCCTCAAAAAACTCAAAAATATCTATTTGCAATAAATGAGTGTGTTTTGTTGACTTTTGGTCCAAAACACACTAGGCAGCCTTTGTGCGTAGCACCACTTCAGCAGAAAATAAGGTCTCTTGCAACTACGTTTTGGACCCCTTCCCGACAACGGATTTGGCTCTGTGATGACCCGTTGGAAAGCCTAATGAGTCTAATTTCCATAAAGTCTTGAGTTGTGCTGAGGGGATTCCATATACCTATTCAAAAATCAAATCTCCCAACACTACTCTGTGTGAAGCGCCTGGTATGAAAATGAGGCAGAAAGGTCAAATTTTTGATGTTTTTCGACCTTTTGAGGGGGCAAAAAGGCTCCAAATGATCTAAAAATTGGTGAGAAAACTGTTGGTGATGTGAGAAATCCAAAAATTAAAATTTTGAGAGCTGAGGATGCACCAATGTTTTGCGTAGCGCCTAGGGTGTTGCGCACCGAGGGGTCAAAATTTGGAAAAAACAAAAAGTTGTCCAATTTGCCTCACAATTTGTGGAGAGGTACCTCAAGAGGTCTTGAACACCTATGAAAAATCTTGAGTTATGTCTCCAAGTTTTTCTTGGTCTTTATTTTCTTTTAGTGCTTAATTTTCAATGAATTCTTTGTTTCTCGCACTGCCATCATCTTCATTGGTGTTTATACTTCTAACTTTGGTCCCACCTTTACCTGTTGCTTACTTAGGCCTTTCAAACTGATCATCACCTCCTTCACTTGCTTTTCTTTTGATCTATCCTTCACTAAGGTTCTCTTTTTGGTCGATTTCCTACACTGTTATCTTGAGTTCCTTGGACATTAAGAAGTTTATTAATGTTATGGCAGTCAATGATAGCTATCATGACTGTCATGACTATTTTCTAAGCTGCCTTGCTTATTAACTATCCTCTCTGTGCCTTTGTCTTGGCCACTGCCTTCATTTTCAAATTCTGTTGTAGCCTCATCAATTTCTTGTGTTCGATATTTTACTCCCTCATCATCTTCAATCATGTCATCATTGTCTGCATCATTATTGTGCTTACTGTCATGTACAAGTACTTTTAATCATGGTTGTCATGTAAAAATTCTTGTTGGCTACCATATTCATCATTCTCTTCATCACCTTCTTAGTCTCCATCATCACCCTACTTCTTTTCCCTTTAGATTCTATTTTTTCCCCACTGTTTTCATCATTTCCATCATCCTTATCTTGTTCCTCATTGCTGCTGTCATCGTATTTATTTTCATTAAACTCTTCTTCTGACCTACTATCATCTTCCTTAGGAGAAGGTAGGTTTTCTTGTGTAGAAGGCATAGGATGAAGTGATGGAGGGGTGGAGGCAAGTGAGTGATGTGTGGGAAAACTTTCAGCAAATGAGGGCAAGATGAAGCAATCATAGAATGTTTTTAGAGTTTAGAGGTAGGTTTACTGCCACTGAGTGTTTTTTCACCTATGATAACTCTCAAATTTGCAAACCCTGCCCTTAGAAGGTAAATAATTGGGTTTTCATGTAGATTAGGGTTTTGTCACATTAGGTATTAAATGCCTTCATAGATTATGAAAAGAATACTTGGAAGGTGAGGAAAACTACCACCAACCTTGCTTGATTGATGCAGGAGCTCTGGAGGCAGAAAAAATGGAATTTAGCCTCTTTTTGGGCAAGTTAGGTCAAAGAACATTGGTGCGTAGTGCCTACCTGACTACATGTTCAGGCCGGGTCAACTTGTTAGAGCGTAGTGCTGGGTCATCTCAAGTCGGAGAAGGTCCTGTCGAGCTTGTTGGAGCACAGTGTCAGTGTGTAAGGTGGGTTGTTGAGCCGTTCTGGGCTTGTGCGTAGCGCCGGGCTCCCGATGCGCAGTGCAGTGTTAAATAACACTGCGGACCCCTTGTCTGTGTGCAGTGCCGAGGGCTAGGTGCGTAGAGTCGGCCTCGGTGCACAGCGCCTGAGATTTTCTCCCAAATTTGCAGAAAAACTTTCCAAACTCACTTTCAACAGCTTCTTCTCCTTATTGATATGACAATGAGATGTAAAAGAGGCCAAGGAGGCTTTATAGTCTTTCTTGAAAATTATTTGATGCTAAAACCCCTTTGTAAGGTTTATTTCCCCTTACCCTTTCTCACTGTGCTTTTTTGGCCTTTTGGTCCTGCAAGTGTCAGTTTAATATAAAAATGGTTTTTCCTTTTGTTGGGAGCTTCTAGATGTCTCCCTTGTGCTCACAAAACCATTCAACCAAGTTTAAACAAGTGCCCTCAAACCACTTTGGACAACGAAACCTCTTTATGATGCTTATCACTTACAAAAAATAGATTTTTGTGATCTTTAGACATATTTTCCTGTGATTTACAATTTTGTCAGGTTTCCTCTCTAAAACAGTGAACAACCTCTCAGCATACAAGCCTTAATATCAAGCATCAATAGCCATTTAGTCTTTATGTTGGCGAACATTGTGAAAAACACTTGGTCTGTTTATCCTTATTAATTTTCCTGTAGGTAGTTTATCTTGACAGTCTTGTAGAAATGTCTTTTTATAGCTAACCTATCTTTTGGAGAATATACCTTGATAATGAAACCATTTTAGAGGCCTTACTACTCTCAAACAAACTATATGTCTATTCATAGTTTGCAAATGATGCATGTTAGTGTGGGAGGTGAGGTTTCTAAACCTTTTTTGTGCTTTCACTTGCCACTTCTGTTCATGCAGGTGCCTACACAATTTCTTCCTTTGGTCACTGTCTCTTTTGAGCTTGGACAGTTCATTTTATCAGTAATGACCCATGTTTTCCATAGTTGCCTCTTTGGATCTTTAAGTTCTCTGATTTTACCTTTTGATAAGGTGGAGTTAGTGCCTCTTGGCCAAACCCTTGTGGATAGTTTGAAACCCTTTGAAGCCATCTGTTGTTATGAAGGAGGATACTTTGCCATCATTTGACCATTTTTTGTTAACTTTCCCAAACTATTAGGTTTTAGGGTTGCTTAGGAAAAAGTAAACAGTGTTGTCTTCTAAGTTCTATGAAACTTCTCAAACTCATTCATCATTTCTTAAAGTCTTCAAAGTGCCCTTGATGGAGTTTGAGGTGACCTTCGTTTCTTGCAACCCTAGTACTAATTTAATGCTTGGTCAAAATAGTCATAAACCATGAATTTCATCAAACATATGCTTGTTGCTTTCTTCTTGCTATGAATGGTCTTCTTATGATGATTTTTCTCTTTGCCTTACCTATTGCTAGTCTGATGGTTATTTGATCCTCTTGCATAAATGTGAGCAAAGGGAAACTGTCCCTTTACAATATTCATGCTTTTAGGCCAAAAGACTTCCTTGAATGACCTTTTTTATCAACTTGGACAAGATCACATGTCCTTTTCTTCTTTGAATGTATTTTCTTCATATAGGAAAAAAAGAGCTTGTAGGGCACCAAATCCACCCTATGACTTTGTGAAAACCCTAGGTGACCTAGTGGAGGCCTTCTTGGACTTGGGTTTTGGACTGAAACCTAGAATATGGGATCATCAAGTGAAAGATAGATTTTATGATGGATTGATGTATTGAAGATCCAAAATCCAATGTACTTGATTTATCTAAAGAGTCTACAAAGATAGTTTGAGACCATCAGTGTTTGAGAGTGTTTTGGGAGACACAACAAAGTTGTTTTATTGGTGGGCTTAGGTAGCAGTGGGGGGTTTTTTAGGCAAAAAAATAAAAATGATTTGGGTCAAAGGTGAAAGCATATAGACAGGAATAGTGACATAAGCTACTAATGGGTTTTTTGGGACTGATAAACAATGCTAGACATGATGGAAAGATGAAATAGTGAAAAAATATTTTTAAGGATGATGAAGGCAGTGATATTTCTAGAACTAACAATGTTCAGGAACTTTGTTTCTAGAAATATAGGGAAAACATTTAGTCATCTATGCAGGAAAAAATTACTTATGACTAGCAGTGGCTCCACTTGGGGAGGGCATCTCCTTTTCAGGAGGTGTCCAGAACTTTAGATTTATGGCTTTATGAACTAGTGCCTCCTCCATTGGGCATATTTTTTACCTCTTTCTCTTTTTGATGCTTGCTCAAAGCTTATGATCTCAAAAAATATGAAATAAATGATTAACTTAAATCCATCTCTACCTACCCAACCTACTTGCCTAACATTTTTTCTTCTTCAGGTGAATTTGGACTAGCAACCTTGACATTGTTTGTTTTTTAAAGAAAAATAAGCTATCTACTTCTACCTTATGTCTTCCTGGAGCTCATATTAGGCTAATGAATTCATTTTATTCCCTACCTATACTATTCAACTGTCAAGGTTAAACTGTTTGACAGGATTTTTTCACTAGGCTACAAACATGAAATTCAAAACATGGCTAAATCAGGATTAGACACTATGATTTACCATGGGTTTGTGGCATAAAAAACAAGCTTCACACAAATGTTATTTTTGTACAAAACAAGATTAGAAAAACCAGGGCTAGGATACATTTTTTTCTATTCATCCTTGTTTTTTCTCCTTGGTTCTGTTTTGAGCATGTGGAACCAGTATCTTTCTACCTAATCTATCTTTTGACAAGTCAAGCTTGAATAATTTGACCCACTATCTTTCACTAACTTATCAACAATAAATTTAAAACATGTTTCAGCCATGATTAGGCTAGATGATTGAAACAATAATTATTTATGAACAAGTAGTGGCATTTAAGCTTGCACACTTTCAGTAGTACTATTTTTTGGGTATGGGGCTATACCTCTTTTTTCAAATCTGCCTTCTTTTTTCATCTTTTCTCTGTTTTTGTATTTTCAAAACAATCTATAACTAAAATATGCTGAAAGGCTGATCTTATTTGCATGCATATCTATCCTAATCTAATTTACACATGATATATACATTCATTTGGTGAACTTTCTTGGTTCAACTCTTTGAGGGTGCTGACAAAATTAAAAGGCCACTTCCACCTCACTTGTTTTTGGGCAGTAATGCTTAAAAATTTTCTCACACTTTGCAACAAATTTTTCTTGGCAGAACATACTCCTCCTTTAGATTTCTCAAGGAAAACAACAAATGGATCTTGGAATAATACCTGATCTAGCGGATTTGAGACATAAGCTTCATTTAGAACTACTCCTTCTCCCACTCGGCTATGCTTGGGACTCTTTTGGGAAAGAAACTCCACCTCTTCCTCATGATCTTCTGAACTGGTAGATTCATCATATATGGAAATGTTATCCTCTAACAAACCTGATGTGATTTGATAGAGTGAGCTGAGCTCTGTGTGAAAACCACCATGTTGATGAGTAAGAGCATTCCTTGGAAAAAAATATTCTTGAGAAAGAAGTGCAGCAACTTTCTTGTGATCATTAATTTCCATGCCTTCATCTGCAAATTGTAGTTCAAAGGAACTTGGTGGCTGCAAATCTGGAGTTAAGGAGGATTCCATGTTCCAAATGATTTCCTCAACCATTTCAGGAGAAGGATCCTCATTGACAACTTACTCAAGAAGTTCCTCATCCTCCTCAAACTCAACATCAAAGTTGAAAGACTATTGATTTCCAATTATGTGAAAGTTATTTCTGATGGACTGAAGTGCAGTAGAGCAAAGAGTCAGAGACTCCTCACTTACTTCTAAACTTTCAAGGCTTTCCTCATCAGTGTCATAGGTGACCTGTATTGGCTTCTTACCTTTTTCCAACTGATGACAGTGAACTTCATCCCATAAATCAACTGTTGATTGCTCTGCAAGGTTAGTTTCTATTTGGTAATCATAATCATCAACATATTGCTCAAACCTTGGAGAATCATTAATATAGGTAATGTCACCAGCCATACATATTGGACTATTGGATTGTTTCTCTTCAAATTGATTTACAAGTTCACTTTCTGACTTATGGTCGACAAGATTAGCAGGAAAATGAACCGAAATGTTTTTTTCATATGAGGGTTTAGAGGTTGTCTGCATGTTTAGAAGCTAGTTTATTTCTTCTTCAGTTACAAAATGAGACATTTCTTTTTCTCTTTGGAAATAACTAAAATTTTCCTCTTTCTCGTGTGAAAGTTGATTGGGAGGTTGAATTTCTTCTTGAGCCTTACCTATAAGAGATGATGAATCAATAGTTGAGCCTTTAGAGAGATGTCGTGGGTTTTCCTCTATTTCTTGATTGAGTTCTTCTTCAACTAACTCCTCTAGATTTTTGTGATAGTTAACTTGAGCATGGGTTTCATGAATAGTTGCTAAGAGATATTTAGGATGCAAATTCCATTTCAAAATCTGAAATGAATTAAAGCATAAGGGTAGAGATCCTAAAGGTTTTGACTTCTCCTCCATTTCAGATTTGATTTCATCTTCAACCAAATTTTCTTGATTTATGTGAGAGTTAACTTTAGTATGGGTTTCCTGAATAGTTGCTAAGAGATTTTCAGGATGAAAATTTCCTTTCATAATCTGAAATGAATTAAAGCGTAACGGTAGAGATCCTAAAGGTTTTGAATTCTCCTCCATTTCAGATTTGATTTCATCCTCAACCAAATTTTCTTGATTTATGTGAGAGTTAACTTGAGCATGTGTTTCCTGAATAGTTGTTAAGAGGTCCTCAGGATGCAAATGTCCTTTCAAAATATGAAATGAATTAAAGCATAAGGGTAGAGATCCTAAAGGTTTTGAATTCTCCTCCATTTCTGATTTTATTTCATCCCTAACCAACTTTTCTTGATTTATGTGAGAGTTAACTTGAGCATGGGTTTCCTGAATAGCTACTAATAGATCTTTAGGATGAAAAATTCCTTTCAAAATATGAAATGAATTAAAGCATAAGGGTAGAGATCCTAAAGGTTTTGACTCTTCCTCCATTTCAAATTTTGTGATTTCAAGATGGTTGATTGATTATTTAGAGCACTCCTCTCTATTTTTATTTGCAACTTGCTCGTAATGCTCTCTTAATAGTGAAGCACAAGATGTAGGAAAGTAACTAGTACCTACTTGGCAGCCTTCTTCACTCTCTTCTTTGCAGTCTTTCTCATCATGCATATTTTTTTTTTTGTTCTTGTCTTGTAGTGATTTAGTTTGTTCTTCCTATTAGCCCCCTATAAATTTTCGACAAGAAAATAAGGGGCTAAGATGTTTCTGAGCCTTCAAGGAATGCATTTCCCCGGAAAACACATCATCCTTGAAGCCTCCTTGTGCCTTATGTCCTCTGATAAATTCCCTTCTGCTGATTCCCATCATAAAGCCTCTCTGTTTGTGAAGAGATGCCCAAAGGCCCCCTTTTCCCTCTTAGTTCATTCCCCTAAGCCTTTGTTTTCTATCCCCTTTGTCTCCCCTTCTTTTTCCCCACTTGCCTTTCATTTCCCCTCAAAATCCCCTTTAAATTCTTTCCCCTACCCTTTGTAGGCCATCTTCCCCTTTGTTCCCTTATTACTTCCCTTCCTAACCTTCAGATCACTTTAAAGGGACAAATACCCACTTTCCTATCTTACTACAGGCCTTGGACCCCTCTTCCCCTCTTTTTCGACTTCCATCGCATTATAAACCATTTTAATACAAAATATGCGTTTATAGCCTTCCCCCTTGCATACCCCGCTTGTTTGTTATAAACTTTATTATAAATTTTATATCACATTATATAACCGCCGCCTATCGCAAGTCGCACATCGCAGTTTCGTTTTCTTGTTCATTGGATCCATCGCAAATATTTGCGATGCGACCATCGCTCGATCGCATAATCGCACCATCGCATTATCGCATTCTCACTTGTTCGTTCGAGTGATCCATCGCAAATATTTGTGATGCGATCCGATCGCGTCACAAATCCTCCACCGTTGATTCCCGTGCGAACCCAACCGTCATCGCATTCCCAACCGTTTCCCCTTCCTCGATCGCAATCGCAAATTATAAGTATGCGATCCCCCCTTGTCCATCGCGACTGCGATTCCCCGCCTAAACCTTGGCCAACCGTTGGGTTTAAGATCCAATGGCTCGAAGCAAATCGCCACCCGCCTGCGACTGGGTTCCTCCTCATCGCATGTCACTACCTTCCCTTCGCATTCCTTTGCATTTTGTCACCATTGTTTGGTGAAAGCCTCCATTCCGTCGCCGCGCTATCATATTTTTTGCCCTCCGCTCCACCGGTCTTCCATTGCATCGATTTTCCTCACACAGTTGTGATTTTTTCTATAGAGTACAAGGGTTGAAACGCCACCATAATTGCACAGTATGGAGGCGACCGCAAGTTTTCCACTGTCAGAGGAAAAGAATTTAATGAAGGGCAGGTGTCCACACTGGCAGAATGTCTTCGTCCGAAGAAGGATGAATTGCCCCTACCACTTGATTACATGCCGTGCTCCAGAGGAGATCTCCGCTCAGCACGCAGTCCAAGGAGATCTGAGCATTTGCTGCTCAAGTACGGCGGACCAGTCCGTTTTTCATTACCATTTTGTTTATTCACCAAAGGTACTACACCAGGATGCATCTGAAACATATCGGGAAATAATGAAGCCTGACGAAGACCCTCCTTTTCTCCAAAGAGTGCCAAAAATTAAGGCTCAGAGTTCCAAATAGAATGGGCTTCGGCCCTTTCCTTATTTTCTGAATTTAATGTTATATTTAGTGTTCTACCTACTTCCTCTGCTCTTTTTCAGCTATAAAAACTATGAGGAAGTTGTTGTAAAGGTGGTTGATGAGTTATCAGAGAAATGTAAGCAGTTCCTCCTGAAATAAGAACTTTGTGTATAATTGTAACGTAGGCCGAGTGAGATGTATTCAGATTAAGTGACCAAATTATTGGCTATGTTGTACCTGATTGGTGTTGATATTTAATATAATGAGCACATTCCTTTGGATCCTAATCTAACGCTGCGGTGATGTTTTCCTATCTCTGTGTTTATTTCATTTCATTTCAGTTCTTCTGGCTCGCATCAGAAATTTGGCGTAAGATTCACCCATGTTAGGTGCCTTATGTTGTTGCTCTCCCAACCCTATATGTTTTCTACTTATATGTGTATCTGAATATTGATTTCAATGGATTTAACCAGTGTAGTGGATGTTATTGCCTGCTCTCTGATGTATGAATTAGGGAAATCCATGTTTAGATGTTCTTGTTGGGATTTGATCGAATGTGTTGAGAACACTGGGAGGTCTAGAGCTTTGTCCCTGCCTCACTAGGATCTTTCCATTCCATTAAGCCTGTCTAAGATCCCTCGTGCTGCCCCTGATTGTGTTCAAGAAGGTCTGGAGTTAAATGACCTCTGACCTGATCTATAGACAGAATTAGACGGTTCTTCTCCTTTCATCTTCAGTCCTTAATGTTTAATTCCTACTGTCATCTTTAGGATCCAAGGCTTTCGATGACTAGCCCAACTGAAAGCTTGCATGTTGAATAGCAAGTAAATCCTTTCTTGACTCCATTGCCCAATGGACTTGGTTTTCCTGGACTATTTCTCCTATGTCTATATCCTTTGTTGCGCGGCCTTGTCTTATGACGAACCCTTCCTTCCTGATTCTCAACAACCAAACTCTAAATCAAACAAACAAACCTTGTGCCTATAACTAGCCTAATATCTTAAACTTGAGCTTCAAAGCCATATGCCTTGACTATTATAGAGAGATCCCTCTCTGGACCTAGGAGCGCTAGATCCTAAGGTCCGAAATTGGTTCTATGTTGTCTCATCTTTTGGTATTTCCAATCTTGCCAAAACATGGGAACCCCAACATAATGGCGACTCCGCTGGGGAGATTCTAAGCATTTTTCATTCCATATCACAAGGACCTTAGAAACCCTTCAATATCTGGTTAGATTGGCTTTCAATTGCTGATGGTGGACAGCATCTTGCTTCAAACATTCATATACATCCACCTGGCGACTCCACATTCCCTATGATCCAAAGACCAAATGACTCCACTGGTAGAAGACTCTGAACTGGTTGAGAAGAAGCAGTAGCCTTCTTTGCATAAATATAGATCCAAACATGGACAGAGATACAAAGTATGATTCTTTGTATGATAAATTATGTGAAATAACCGAAATGTTTGGTAAAGTGCTGGAAACGCATATGGCTAATATGAATGCAAATGATGATTATTCAGAACAACCTATGCCTTCTCCAGAACAAGAACAAACTCAAGACCTAGAAAATGAGCAGGACACATATGATACTCAAGAATCTGTAGAATATGAGGAGGAAGGTAATCAGGAATTGCCTGATTGCTTACCTATGCCTTGTGTTACGCTGATCAAAGAATATCAGGACCTTTTAGCAAAGGTTGATAGGGAAAGCTGCCTTGAAGAAACACGAGACCACATAAAAGAGGCAGAGCCTGATGTGGAAGAAGAGGCTCAAAGAAACATCCAACCTCCAAATCAGCTTACACAAGAGAAAGAAGACTGCTATTTTTCTGTCCGTAATGAGAGGGAAGCTCCTCTTTTGAAAGAAGAGGAGATTGGTCAAATATTAAACCAGCAGTCCACCCCAGAAGTATTCTATAGGACACACTCCCTCGCTCACTCATCTTATGAGTTTGATGATTCAGTTTCAGAAAACTCCTCTGTGGATCGGAATGAAGAAAGACCTGCTGAAAGTCTGATAGGTTTGAAGGGTGATATTAATTACAGTTATGATTTTCCTTTTCATGATCTATTTGAGGGTGAGTGCTTTCAAAGAGAAGTCGAGCTTGCAGGACCATCATCCTTAGATTCATGGGAAGAAAACCAGAGCCAGCAATTTCAGAGAGGTAATGAAACCAGTCAGCCTATCTATGACACTGATGAGGAGAGCTGCGACAATATATCAGCAGATGAAGATTCTTGGAATCTTCATTCTGCTCTACCACAGATCATCAGTAAGGTCGGAAACCAGCAGTCTTTCCTTTCAGAAGATGAGGACGAAAGCAAAGAAGAGGTTTTTGAGCGGGTTGAAAGAAAAGAGCCTTCTCTTAAAAAAGAGGAAGCAAAAGGGTACACCCCTGCTCAAGAATACATGAATCTTTTCATAGAGCTCAGCACACCGGATCAGAATGTGTTAGAGCTCCAGGGGGACATATCTGCAGTCTATGATAAGTCCTCCAGTTCAGAAAATGAAGAAGATGAAGGAGATTCTCTTTCTCAGGAGAGTCTCATTCTTGATCCAGTGGAAGAAGAAGAGATCCTGGTTGAAGCCTGCCTGTCAGATACTCATAGCCAGGTATCTTTTCATGATCCTTATGCACATTTCCTGCATACATTTGAAGAAGGATCAAAGGTCTTCTTGAGCAGCATGTTGCAAACAGAAGGAAAATTTTTCAAAGCTGTTGTTATTGAACAAAAAGAGTGGGAGCTGCCCTGCCTATCCAGCAGGCTCAAGGAGTTGAGCAAGAAGGACCAGCCATGGGATCACTTGATGGACTGGTTACATTGGAAGACAATGTTTGTAAGCTAGTCTTGTAAATATGTCAAGTTAGAATAGGGTAGGTAGGAAAAGCTCAATAAAGCTTATTCTATGATCAGGTAGTTAGTTGTTTCATTTTATGTCTTAGAATGTAGAGGAGAAACCTGCTAGACAGTCTGATCCTAGCAGGTGGTAGTGTAGGTAGCGAAACGCTATGGGACCAACTGTTTAATCTGGTCTCATGGAGCAATAAGGGTAGATTTAGAATAGGTTTATTTTCTATTTGTAAAATAAAATGATGTAAAGGGTCTGCTAGCTCAAATGCACCCTAAAGAAGAAAAATGCTAGGATTGTAGTGCGGGTAGGAAGTTTGATTGGGGAAAATGTTTCTGCTGATGTAACATATTCACATTGTGGCAGTTGATCAGAGAAAGAGATGTGCCAAGCAACCGGCAGCTGGCCTACGCCAAAGATTTATTTTCTGAATTCTTGACTCCTTCAAGAAGAAGCCATCCCCATGTGGAGCACTGTTAGCCCCCTATAAATTTTCGACAAGCAAATAAGGGGCTAAGATGTTTCTAAGCCTTCAAGGAATGCATTTCCCTGGAAAACACATCATCCTTGAAGCCTCCTTGTGCCTTATGTCCTCTGATAAATTCCCTTCTCCTGATTCCCATCATAAAGCCTCTTTGTTTGTGAAGAGATGCCCAAAGGCCCCCTTTTCCCTCTTATTTCATTCCCCTAAGCCTTTTTTTTCTATCCCCTTTGTCTCCCCTTCTTTTTCCCCACTTGCCTTTAATTTCCCCTCAAAATCCCCTTTAAATTCTTTCCCCTACCCTTTGTAGGCCATCTTCCCCTTTGTTCCCTTATTACTTCCCTTCCTAACCTTCAGATCACTTTAAAGGGACAAATACCCACTTTCCTATCTTACTACAGGCCTTGGACCCCTCTTCCCCTCTTTTCCTACTTCCATCGCGTTATAAACCATTTTAATACAAAATATGCGTTTATAGCCTTCCCCCTTGCATACCCCGCTTGTTTGTTATAAAATTTATTATAAAGTTTATATCACATTATATAACCGCCGCCTATCGCAAGTCGCGCATCGCAGTTTCGTTCGCTTGTTCATTGGATCCATCGCAAATATTTGCGATGTGATGGGATCGCATCACAAATATTTGCGATGCGACCATCGCTCGATCACATAATCGCACCGTCGCATTATCGCATTCTCACTTGTCCGTTCGAGTGATCCATCGCAAATATTTGCGATGCGATCCGATCACGTCGCAAATCCTCCACTGTTGATTCCCGTGTGAACCCAACCGTCATCGCATTCCCAACCGTTTCCCCTTCCTCGATCGCAATCGCAAATTATAAGTATGTGATCCCCCCTCATCCATCGCGACTGCGATTCCCCGCCTAAACCTTGGCCAACCGTTGGGTTTAAGATCCAACGGCTCGAAGCAAATCGCCACCCGCCTGCGGCTGGGTTCCTCCTCATCACATGTCACTGCCTTCCCTTCGCATTCCTTTGCATTTTGTCACCATTGTTTGGTGAAAGCCTCCATTCCGTCGCCGAGCTATCATATTTTTCGCCCTCCGCTCCACCGGTCTTCCATTGCATCGATTTTCCTCACACAGTTGTGATTTTTTCTATAGAGTACAAGGGTTGAAACGCCACCATAACTGCACAGTATGGAGGCGACCGCAAGTTTTCCACTGTCAGAGGCAAAGAATTTAATGAAGGGCAGGTGTCCACACCGACAGAATGTCTTCGTCCGAGGAAGGATGAATTGCCCCTACCACTTGATTACATGCCGTGCTCCAGAGGAGATCTCCGCTCAGCACGCAGTCCAAGGAGATCCGAGCATTTGCTGCTCAAGTACGGCAGACCAGTCCGTTTTTCATTACCATTTTGTTTATTCACCAAAGGTACTACACCAAGATGCATCTGAAACATACCGGGAATTAATGAAGCCTAACGAAGACCCTCCTTTTCTCCAAAGAGTGCCAAAAATTAAGGCTCAGAGTTCCAAACAAAATGGGCTTCAGCCCTTTCCTTATTTTCTGAATTTAATGTTATATTTAGTGTTCTACCTACTTCCTCTGCTCTTTTTCAGCTATAAAAACTATGAGGAAGTTGTTGTAAAGGTGGTTGATGAGTTATCAAAGAAATGTAAGCAGTTCCTCCTGAAATAAGAACTCTGTGTATAATTGTAACGTAGGCCGAGTGAGATGTATTCAGATTAAGTGACCAAATTATTGGCTATGTTGTACCTGATTGGTGTTGATATTTAATATAATGAGCACATTCCTTTGGATCCTGATCTAAAGTTGCGGTGATGTTTTCCTATCTCTGTGTTTATTTCATTTCATTTCAGTTCTTCTGGCTCGCATCAGAAATTTGGCTTTAGATTCACCCATGTTAGGTGCCTTATGTTGCTGCTCTCCCAGCCCTATATGTTTTCTACTTATATGTGTATCTGAATATTGATTTCAATGGATTTAACCAGTGTAGTGGATGTTATTTCCTGCTCTCTGATGTATGAATTAAGGAAATCCATGTTTAGATGTTCTTGTTGGGATTTGATCGAATGTGTTGAGAACACTGGGAGGTCTAGAGCTTTGTCCCTGCCTCACTAGAATATTTCCATTCCATTAAGCCTGTCTAAGATCCCTCGTGCTGCCCCTGATTGTGTTCAAGAAGGTCTGGAGTTAAATGACCTTTGACCTGATCTATAGACAAAATTGGACGGTTCTTCTCCTTTCATCTTCAGTCCTTAATGTTTCATTCCTACTATCATCTTTAGGATCCAAGGCTTTAGATGACTAGCCCAACTGAAAGCTTGCATGTTGAATAGCAAGTAAATCCTTTCTTGACTCCATTGCCCAATGGACTTGGTATTCCCTGGACTATTTCTCCTCTGTCTATATCCTTTGTTGTGCGGCCTTGTCTTATGACGAACCCTTCCTTCCTGATTCTCAACAACCAAACTCTAAATCAAACAAACAAACCCTGTGCCTATAACTAGCCTAATATCTTAAACTTGAGCTTCAAAGCCATATGCCTTGACTATTATAGAGAGATCCCTCTCTGGACCTAGGAGGGCTAGATCCTAAGGTCCGAAAGTGGATCTATGTTGTCTCATATTTTGGTATTTCCAATCTTGCCAAAACATGGGCACCCCAACACTTCCCACGAAAAAAATGTAGGTTGTTTTGAATAAGCAGCACCAACCTTAAGCTTGAAATTTTCTCCTTTCATGTCAAGTAGATGCATCAGTTTGCTAAATGTATCCACCAATCTCTCTAGCTTGGCCTCTCTTTTCATACTTGGATCCATCTTTGTTTATCAGAAAGAGGTCACTACATATTGTCAACCAGTCCAGATTTCTCTACCAGTGGAGTCATTAGGTCTATTGAGGGTTGTGGAGTCGCCAGGTGGAGGATTTCAACTTTGTTGTCCACCATCAGCATGATTGAGAATGCTTAATGCATTCCCAGGGGGTTTATGAGAACTAGTGGAGTAATAGGCCTACTGAGGACCAGTGGATTCACCAAGTGGATGATGTTTACTATTTTAAGGATGTTCTTGTTGTTACACCATTTTTTGGTCATCTAACCTATTATTATTAGATGAAACCAAGTACACCATGTAAGACCAATTTTACCCTAAGTAAAATTTCTTTCACCATATAAAATAACTTATTTGGTCATATTTAACCCAAAACACAGAAATTAATTAAATAAATCCTTATTTATTTAATTATTTCCTAAGAACAAGTTATTTAAATCATTATTTAAATAATATTCTTAGTTAAATTTGACTAAATCATCCATAAATAATTAAATAAACCATTATTTATTTATTTATATTCCCATCATTCCCCTAAAATGATAAATAAATCATTTATTTATTTATTATTTATAAATAAAGGAATTGACCCAAGTCAAGAATCCTTTTCCCTCCAACAAATATAATAAAATATTCCTAAAAGGTGCTTCTAGAATTCGATTAATAATATTTTACTCATGCACCAAGTTCTAGACCGCCCCAATATTTTGTTATAAATAGGGGGGTTTTCCCCATTCATTAGTCACCTTCATTGCATTAGATCACTCTGGATCTTCTCTTGGTCACCATTTTCCATTTTACTTTGTGAACTCCCATTGAGTTCTATGTTTGCCTTTCCACATCCATAAGAGAGAGAAATGCTAGATCTGAAACACTGAGGACTTTCAAGAACCCATCCCACTGAGGAGAACCGGAAAACACCTTTCTTGTTTTCCTCTCAGGTGCCCCATTCTTTAATATAATACAAAATTCTTTCAAATACATTCTTCTTGTCTTGTCCATTGGATTTATGGAGCCATATTATATTTTATTTGCTTAATGTCTTTTGTGCTTAGATCTGAATTTGTGCAGCAAACTTAAAGATATTTTGCAGCCATAATCGATGTTAGGGCTATTTGTTATGCGTAGCTAAAGTGATCTTTTACGACGAAATATTCATACTAACAATTGGCAACTCCACACGGGTTTTATTTTATGACCGTTGTCGTTTTATCTATTCCTGCATATCCAGCTATTTCAGACCCTAGGGTTTCTCTTCATTTTTCTGTTTTTATGGTGCTTTCCACCTCTAAAACCCTCAAACAGTCAAATTTTTAACTTCCATGTGTTTTTGGCCGTATTGCGTAGGTGACCGACATCAGCCGTAGCTGAGACAACATTTTTTTTCTAAAATCTTCCGCCGAGAGTACCGAAAGTGCAGGTCACACTTTTTGGCCCAAAAAGTGCATCCTGGAGCTTCAGGTCACGGAAAACAACCCAAAAAGTGCGACCTGAGTGAAAAACAGGTCAAAAACTGTGACCTGGCCTTTTTTCTGGATTTTTTCTGAAATTTTTCTGGGTTTTTTCTGAACCCTGTCAGGGTTGTATGACCTCTATCTTCGCCTGTTTAGACCTATTATTGCTCTGTTTTACTCAACTAAGTGGGAATCTAGCCCCCTAGGGCTTCAGTAACCTCCACGTTTTGTGGGAGAGTTTTCTCTGTTTCAGAAGTTTGAATTTCGAGAGTTTCAACCTTTTTTTTTCTTTCTGATCTGATACCTCCTTTTCAGATTCCTACAGATCAGCTCTTCTCCCTTTCAAAACACCTCATATAGTTTTGTTTGGGTTCATTTCAAGGGCCACCTCCTTGTCCATTCTATTTTTAGCTGATTTCCTCTTTTTTAACAGCAACCTTGCCTCTGCCTCTTTGATGTTTTCTGCACCTCTTTTTCAGCAGATTTCTCCTTTAGATCCCTGTTCCTCCCGACTTTAGATCTATTGGCCTTCTTTTTAGTGTGTTTTGATTAGATTTTTTCCCTCTTATAGACTATTTTTGAGAGACCTGCCTCCTTGGGTTAGATTGATGCATTGTTAGCTGTTAATTTTCTGTTATTTTAGTCTTATTTACTGTTGTCTGTAGATTTATTTTCAGTTATGCAGCACACTTTTTATTTTATTCTTCAAAACTTCTGGGTCTAAAAATTAAAATTAACACATGCCACACACTGACCCTAAGTGAAGAAGAGCCTGGTTAACACCACCTAGCAAAGACTTTAAAATCAATTGACACTGCACCTCTCTGCCTTTGTTTCGCCATTGTACTCACTTGATCTTGCACCACCCTACCTTTGTCAGTTTTTCTTCTTCCCATCATCATTGTGCCTCCAAGGCGTTTATCCCGGAGACTTCTTAGCCTTCACCCTCAGTTTCCGAATTGGTCGACTTGCTCCTTCCCGTCGTCGTTGAGTTAGTCCTCCCCCGTCTTCTGATTCTTTGGTTTCTTCCCCTACTTTCGGTTCTCCCCCTGTTACCTCCACCATGTCTGGTCCAGGGCCTAACACTAGTGGCAACCCCGACCCTAATGCTGGGGCGGTTACTAACGGAACCACCACCGGAACTACCTCGACTGCTCCCTTGCTCCCCTTCATGGCAGGCCTTAGTCTCCTCGATTTCAATCAGTTGATCAATGATCCTATCCGCCACGATCCTAGTTGGCCTGTTATGCCAACCAAGCTCCCCTCCGACATTCCCAAGTTTGAAGGCCTTGCTGGAGAAGATCCCTCCAACCATATCTGATCTTTCCACATGTGGTGTTCATCCCACTCCATTATTGATGATTCCATCCGTCTTAGATTGTTCCAACGCACGCTTACAGGGGCAGCTTCTAAGTGGTATGTTGATCAACCCACTTCCTCTCATACCACATTTTCGACTCTTGCCCGGGCTTTTTTATCTTACTTCCAGCTTCCCCTTCGTTATCACATTGGTATCAAACTTTTGACTTCTTTCCGACAATCATCTGCGACCCGCCTATCCGATCATGTCCAGGAATGGCGGCGAAGAAAGATCCTATGTCAATCTCCTACCTTCGAAGACCGTGTCTATATGGAATGGTTCCTCAGATCTCTCTTGCCACCTATCGGGAAAGATGTGGCATCGCATTGTCCTCAAACTGAAGAAGCTTCCCTCCAAATGGCGTTAAAATATGACCTGATCTACGCTCAGACGGGTTATGTTTATATTGTTCTACCTGACCTCCCTAGACCCGGTAATGCCCATGCACCGGGGGCACCTCATGCCGCTAACAGTATCGTTGGAGCTATCTCTCATCCATCAGCTCAACCTCCCATGAGCTATGGTTTCCCTGGGGGAGGGGGCACCACTTCCTGCACTTCTCCCCCTCCCAGTAGGCCGCATCCAGGATCCGGCACGCCTCCTCTTTCTGCCCAACCCCCTGTTACCCAACCTCAGTATCATCCATATACACAGCCTAGTGCCCCAACTCCTACAACATTAGCACTCCCGCCTCCCTTGCCTTCTCAACCCCCGCAACAGCAGCCACCACCCCCTCAGGGGCTTTTGTATGCACAATAGAATGCGACCAATCCTTTCCCGCAGCCAAGCTTCGTGGCTACCCAACCACCTCACAGACCAGTACCCACTCAACCTCGTACATTTGGTACCTCTGATTACCAGATCCTCATGATGAACTCTGACGAACCTATAACCACCGACCTTAACCTTCACACTCAGTCCCATCCATACCCCCAACCTCCTGCTCCATATGTCCCCGAGTTACCTTCTTCAGGTTCTACAGAGCCTCTTTCGAAAACTTATGGTCCCGTGCATATCCCTCTGCCCAAAGTCGAGGTTCATACCAAGATTCCTAAGGGACCCTTACGCAGAAATGTTGCTTCTGACCGAGCTTCCCATTCGTTCAGCATAGTAGATGAGCTGGCCCAATCTTTTTTTGCCATTTCAACGCTGGAACTCCTCCAGTCATGCCCCTCCCAAAGAAAATCTCTACTATTTGCCCTGGGCACTATAGATCCAGCAGATGACCAATTGATTGTTTTCGATGTCCATCAGTCGGAGTCTCCTCCTCTTCCTGCTTCCGTAGCTTTCCAAATCTCAGTCAAAATCCAGAATGCTAACATTTCCCGGTGCATCATTGACGAGGAGGCATCCACCTGTGTGATGTCCACTTCGGTTTGGAACCAACTCGGATCTCCTGAGTTGGCCCCTTCCATGATCACTCTTCGAGCGTGGGATGGCCACACCTCGCAGCCCATTGGCCTTTTCCATAATTGTCCCATCACTCTTGCGGGCAAGACTGTTTGCGTTGATGTTGAAGTCATCGACGCCCCTCTTGATTATAACATTATTTTGGGGCGTAGCTACACCTATGCCATGTCTGTTGTCCCTTCTGCGGTCCACCGCAAGATGTTTTTCCCTCATAATGGAAAGATCGTCACCATCAACCAGTTGACGTATCATGAGCCAAAATCTCAGACCTCCCCTGCGTCAACCCTCTCTTCTGTAACCAATAAACAAACCGTTGATTCTTTGACCAGTGTTTCCCCCGGCGTCTATAAAGACTCCTCCTTGCTTGGAACCTTCCCTGGTCTTCCTCATTCTCCTGTCTCTGATCCCATCTTAGCGAATGTTTGCATGATGCAATCGTCTCAGGCCAACCTTAAGCAACCCGCTTCGGCTAGTCAGGAATCTCAACCTCGCCCACCGCAACTTACTCCTAGCCCTTCACCTCAGCCAACTGGACCTCTCCTTTCTGCCCTTTCTCCTACTGCTGATACCCATGCGCCTCTCTACCCTCCTGGGTCGGTTCCACCAGGTCTCAACCATCTTGGAGCTATCCCTCCTGTCCATTACCCCGATGATCAGCTACCGTTCCTAGCTCCCCCACCAGGAGTGTACACGGTACTTGTCATGACCACCCTCTCTCTTCCTAAGCTGGCCCTTGGGATTCCCATCTGGTAACTTGATCCTCCAACTGCTACCCCACCTGGTCAACCCAAACCTTATCTTGCTTTGACCCCGGTCCCACCAGTCCCCATGACTTCTCCCGCTGTGACAGTGCCTCAGTCACCTCAACAGGACCCACCTCCTGTTGCGACCGCATCGGGTAAGAATGGAAAAGCTTGTAGGGGGGCATCAAAGGACAAGGAAGCCCCGACAAACCCTGCCCCTCCTCGGCCTCCAAAGCATACCATCCAGTGTGCTTTGTGTGATGTTTTTGGTCACGCCACCCATACCTGTCCTGAATTGCCTCATCTTAAGCCCATGATTAATGTCGCATTCCCTGAGTCCACGGTCCCAGAAGCCTTTGTTCCTTCCGTGGCCGCGACCAAGAACCCCAAGCCTATTCACACCAACCACCCCTGTGCTTTGTGTGATCTCCATGGCCATTACACCCACCTTTGTCCCCGCCTCAAGGACTTCCGCACCTCTCTAGCCGTGGTCCGCTAACTCGAGGCCAAGCGTAACAAGTCCACCTCTCCCCTATTTACACATTTTGCTTCAACAAAATTACTAGACATGACGGATCCCCTTGACATTCCCCCTCCTGATGTCAAGATGACAGAGCCTTTGTCCACCATGTTCTACCTATCATCATCCATGCGACCCTCGGGGAACATTCTCTTTGAATCCTCCCCTGTTGTTTCGCTTGACCTTCCTTCAACGATCACCCTGGGCTCCACATCGGCAGATCCCTTATCTGCTTACTCTTCTGTCACCCCTTGTGATGATACGCATGTGAACCTCTCTTCTCATGATGATGATTCAGGTAGCTTCACCGCATTAGGTGGTCTTTCTTCCACAAGTCAACCCATCTTCTATCACGACGACGACATTATGGAAGAAATCCCCACCCCTAACTTTATCTATTCCCCCTTACATCGAACCCATGCGTTCACACCACTTACACCTTGTGGCCATCACATTGAAACCCAATGTTTGAGTAAGGGGGCACCCATTTTTGAGAGACCAAGAGAAGAAATTATTTACAACTCTCCTATTATATCTGGTCTTGCCGACTTTAGTACCATTATTCTTCCACATTTCGAAGAACCTCTAAATTCCCATATCACTTCAGATCACTCTAGGGATGATACCCCTTATCATTCCTTCATCTTATATCAGCAACCCAGTCTGTTCGACCTTGTTGTTGACCAACCTGTAGGTTTTCTAAGAGAGCCTCAGCTCATTATCTCCAAATCCTCTGTTTGGGATAGTGGCACCAAGTATGCCAACCCAAAAACTTAAATTCCATTTGATTCATATATGCAGTACTAAAAGAATATTGGTAATCCTCCATTTCCTTTCTCAAACTGCATAACCATAACACAAACAAATGGCTCACCATATCCCTAAATTGTGCTTAAATTCCCCTTCTTTCTACATACATTTCGGCATGAACACAACATGCTTGGGGGCACCTATACCCCTCAACCATAAAAATCCCAGATCTGAGCCAAAAAACAGCCCTGTAACCCCCTTTCTCTGACAAGTCGCACTTTTCAGGTCATTTCCTGGGATAGGCCGCGGTTTTCTTCCTAGTACCTACTACCCAGGTCACAGAACAGACCCCAAAAATTGCGACCTGGCCTGTTCATGAGCTCTGGGTACCTTTTAGTTTTTAGTACCTTGATCCTTCACCAGGACACATTTTTTCCACGTAGAATCTATACACATCTCCTACAAATCGAATTTCTTCACTTACAATACTTGTACTAGGGGCACCACTTTGTCTCCTTACTTTTCTTTGTTCGTGTTGATTTTCGTCATGAGATACCCTATTATACTCATGTTTTTATGGTCCCCATTGGACCTTTACTGTGTGGCAGCACCATCGAGTCACCCTTGTTTAGAACATCCGAGTTGAGTCCTCATCAGTCATGGAGTCTACCTCGCATCCCTTTGTATCCCGCTATAGTCCTCCATCCTTCATTGCTTGGTCCCTCTCTCGTGTTGCACATTATGGCCTTCAGTACCATTGTCCCCTATCCCTCATGATCAAGCCATTCATGCCCTTTATGCTCTAACAAGGGAAGTCGTCATTCCGCTACTTAGTATCCCTCATTCCATCATCATCATTAGTGTCCGTCTGTCAGTCGCTCTACTATTTTCCCTCATGCCTTAGTTGGGTTTCCCTTATTGCCTCACCTATGGCGGACCTACTTCTGTCGACATCAGCTCATTTACTCCAGAAGCCAGGTCTAGGGGGCAGTGTACCTGGGTTCGAGCCATTCATAGCATGATCGTGATATATACACTTGATGGTCCAGTGACGCAGCATCAACTATTGGTGATTCCCGGGCATGTGTGAGATGTCTCAACCCTCATGTGGGGGTGGCCCTACAGGTAGCCCCCCACATGCCCGGATGACTTTATTTCCACCCTTGATGCAGCTCCTCCCATTTGATGATATCAGCCTCAACCGCTTGTGGCACCTCTTCAATTTGCATGTATTAGTCAGAGTTTGTGAGCCCTTCCCCGCGTATAGGGGGAATTTGGGTGTATTTGTATCTCATGTACTACCATATTATTGTATCAGTCCTGAAGATTATTCCAGGCATCACATGTATGTGGGATTCATCATGTTATTTATCTGGCTCATGTTTAGGCCATCACATGCTTCATTACGGCGTTCCATGGTTTTCCGGGCGTCTTATTCTTTGTACTTTGTCTCGGCGGGCATAGGTATGCATCCCCCGCCGCCTTTAGCACATGTACCACTTCATAAACTAGAGACTTGTTGCACCTGTAAGTCTCGTCTCCTCAGGGTCTAGTCCTTTACCATATCAGACAACATTACACTTCTCTCTCTCACTTCCCTTTTGATATCTAGTGATTGAGTTCTTACAACGTACTTCGGTCATACGATTTGCTCCTAACACTCGTACGTTGGGGGGCAATCTGTTACACCATTTTTTGGTCATCTAACCTATTATTATTAGATGAAACCAAGTACACCATGTAAGACCAATTTTACCCTAAGTAAAATTGCTTTCACCATATAAAATAACTTATTTGGTCATATTTAACCCAAAACACGGAAATTAATTAAATAAGTCCTTATTTATTTAATTATTTCCTAAGAACAAGTTATTTAAATCATTATTTAAATAATATTCTTAGTTAAATTTGACTAAATCATCCATAAATAATTTAATAAACCATTATTTATTTAATTATATTCCCATCATTCCCCTAAAATGATAAATAAATCATTTATTTATTTATTAAAGGAATTGACCCAAGTCAAGAATCCTTTTCCCTCCAACAAATATAATAAAATATTCCTAAAAGGTGCTTCTAGAATTTGACTAATAATATTTTATTCATGCACCGAGTTCTAGACCGCCCCAATATTTTGTTATAAATAGGGGGGTTTTCCCCATTCATTAGTCACCTTCATTGCATTAGATCACTCTGGATCTTCTCCGGGTCACTATTTTCCATTTTACTTTGTGAACTCCCATTGAGTTCCATGTTTGCTTTTCCACATCCATAAGAGAGAGAAATGCTAGATCTGAAACACTGAGGACTTCCAAGAACCCATCCCATTGAGAAGAACCGGAAAACACCTTTCTTGTTTTCCTCTCAAGTGCCCCATTCTTTAATATAATACAAAATTCTTTCATATACATTCTTCTTGTCTTGTTCATTGGATCTATGGAGCTATGCTATTTTTTATCTGCTTAATATCTTTTGTGCTTAGATCTGAATTTCTGCAGCAATCTTAAAGATATTTTGCAGCCATAATCGATGTTAGGGATATTTGTTATGCGTAGCTAAAGTGATCTTTTACGACAAAATATTCATACTAACAGTTGTTGTCCACCATCAACAACTAAATACCAATCTAAGGATGTTTGGGAGTTTTCTGAGATCTAAGGAATACTTAGTTTGTCACTAACTCAGAAGGTCCTACCGTGATTGCCAGAATGTTAGGGTCCCATGATTTGACAGATTGGTAGACTGAATGATAGGGTAACATGGAACCAAGATTTGGAGTCTGAGGACCTAGCCTTCCTAGACTTAGAGAGGGATCTCTCTATTGGGTGCAAAGGATGTGTTCTTTTTTCTCTAGGGTTTTTATTTTAGGCTAGTTATTAGGTGTAGGGTTTGTTGATTGTTTTGGTTGGGAAAGATGGTCAAATGGAATAGGTGGAGTGAGAGTATGTCAAAGCCATTGGGATATGGAGTCAAGTGAAAGTCAAGAGTGTCTAAATGATGAAACAGATTGTGTTGCAGGGTCGATTTAGCAAGGTCAGTGGATTCTTAAAGTGATGTATGATGTGTAGTGAGCATTAAGTTTGGGAAAGACTAAGAGGTCTTAAACATATATAGTTTAAAAGTTACAATCCACGAGGTAGGGCACACCATTGAGCTCAATAAACCATAATCTAAACTAATAAACATCCAAGAGAAACATTCCAGTGATACATAGAGAGCAAAAGAACTTCTAACTTTAGAAAATCACCTTTAGATTTTGGGAAAACATATAAGACAATAAAAATAACTCAATTTATGGAGAGGGAACTCCTAAAAAACATATACCAAGTTATTTGGAACTCTGAAACAAGTTTTCAAGCATGGACAAAGGGCAAGATCGAACGAGACCTCTTTAACTTAACCCAACAATCAATATTTCACAGAAAGGCTTCAAGATAGGGTTTTGAAAACGTCAAATAAGCAGGGCATACCATGAATCTTATTAGTAAGCTAGCATACTAACCATACATGAAACAAAAAACAGTTTTTGGTGGACCTAAGGAGAAGTAAAGAATTCCTTAAGATGGCCAAAAGAGAAAACATAAAGGCTATAATAAACAGGAGGACTGAGGTGCCTCAAAGAACATGTCTCAACCTATACTTTTATGTTTAATAGCAGCCAAGAAACATGAAACATAATGATAAAAAAGGAAACAATAGACAAATTAGGAAGGCATCACCATTCACCATGCTATGGAATCCTGCAAACAAGCTTCTCCAACATCAAGCCAAGCAAGCCATTCATCCACTTCACAAAACCAATTTCTTCTCCAAGCTCATGAAACCATGTATATTTCTTTTCAAGCTCATCAAATGCCAAAAAAATACATAGGGGCCTAATGCTCTATTTATGGAGAAAATGAGGAATAAAACCCTAAATGTGGTAGGAAAATGTCAAATATAGTCATAAATAACATTTATGGCCAAGAGACCATGCAAGGCCCAAGGCACATAATATCCCAAGAAATAAATGCTAAAATAACTATTTGCACCTAATTCTAGCTTAATTTGCCTCAAAAAACTCAAAAATATCTATTTTCAATAAATGAGTGTGTTTTGTTGACTTTTGGTCCAAAACACTCTAGGCAGCCTCTGTGCGTAGTGCCACTTCAGCAAAAAATAGGGTCTCTTGCAGCTCCGTTTTGGACCCCTTCTCGACACCGGATTTGGCTTCGTGATGGCCCCTTGGAAAGCATGATGAGTGTACTTTCCATAAAGGCTTGAGTTGTTCTAAGTGGATTCCATTTACCTATTCAAAAATCAAATCGCCCAACACTACTCTGTGCGCAGCGCCTGGTCTGAAAATGAGGCAGAAAGGTCAAATTTTTGATGTGTTTTGACCTTTTGAGGGGGTAAAAATGCTCCAAATGATCTGAAAATTGGTGAGTAGACTTTTGGTGATGTGAAAATCCAAAAATGAAAATTTTGAGAGCTTAGGATGCACCAATTTTTTGCGTAGCACCTAGGGTGTTGCACACCGAGGGGTCAAAATTTGGAAAAAACAAAAAGTTGTCCAATTTGCCTCAAAATTTGTGGAGAGGTCCCTCAAGAAGTCTTGGACACCTATGAAAAATCTTGAATTATGGCTCCAAGTTTTTATTGGTCTCTGATTTCTTTGAGTGCTTAATTTTCAATGAATTATTTGTTTCTGGCATTACCATCATCTTCATTGGTGTTTATACTTCTAACTTTGGTCCTAGCTTTACCTTCTGCTTACTTAGGCCTTTCAAACTGATCATCACCTCATTCACTTGCTTTTCTTTGGCTCTGTCCTTCACTAAGGTTCTCTTTCTGGTCGATTTCCTGCACTTTTATTTTGAGTTCCTTGGACATTAAGAAGTTGATTAATGTTATGACAGTCAATGACAGATGTCATGCCTATCATGACTATTTTCTAAGTTGTCTTGCTTATTGACTCTCCTCTTTGTGCCTTTGTCTTGGCCACTACCTTCATTTTCAAATTCTGTTGCAGCCTCATCAATTTCTTGTGTTTAATCTTTTACTTCCTCATCATCTTCAGTCATGTCATCACTGTCTGCATCATTATTGTGCTTACTGTCATGTACAAGTACTTTTCCTCATGGTTGTCATGTAAACCTTCTTGTTGGCTTCCATATTCATCATTCTCTTCATCACCTTCTTGGTCTCCATCATCACCCTACTGCTTTTCTCTTTAGACTCTATTTTTTCCCCACTGTCTTCATCATTTCCATCATCCTTATCTTGTTCCTCATTGCTGTTGTCACCATCTTTATTTTCATTAAACTCTGCTTCTGACCTATTGTCTTCTTCCTTAGGAGAAGGTAGGTTTTCTTATGTAGAAGTCATAAGATGAAGTGATGGAGGGGTGGAGGCAAGTGAGTGATGTGTGGGCAAAATTTCAGCAAATGAGGGCAAGATGAAGTAATCAAATAATGTTTTTAGATTTTAGAGGTAGGTTTACTGGCACCGAGTGTTTTTGCACCTATGATAACTCTCAAATTTTCAGACCATGCCCTTAGAAGGTAAATAATTGGGTTTTCATGTAGATTAGGGTTTGGTCCCATTAGGTATTAAATGCCTTCCTAGATTATGAAAAGAATACTTGGAAGGTGAGGAAAAAGACCACCAACCTTGCTTGACTGATGCAGGAGCTCTGGAGGCAGAAAAAAGGAATTTAGCCTCTTTTTGGGCAAGATAGGTCAAAGACCACTAGTGCGTAGCACTTGCCCGACTACACGTTCAGGTCGGGTCGGCCTGTCGAAGTGTAGCACCGGGTCAGCTCGGAACAGAGAAGGGCCTGTCGGGCCTATCAAAGCGCAACGCCAGTGTGTAAGGTGGATTTTCGGGCCGTTCGGGGCCTGTGCGTAGTGCCCGCCTAGGTGCGTAGCGCCTGCCCATGTGCGTAGCATCAGGCTCCCAGTGTGCAGTGAAGTGTTAAATAACACTGCGGCCACCTTGTCTGTGCGCAACGCCGAGGGTCAGGTGTATAGCGTCGACCTCGGTGCGCAGCGCCTGAGATTTTCTCCCAAATTTGCAGAAAAACCCTCCAAACTCACTTTCAATGGCTTCTTCTCCTTTTTGATATGAAAATGAGATGTAAAAGAGGCCAATGAGGCTTTATAGTCTTTCTTGAAAATGATTTGATGCCAAAACCCATTTATAAGGTTTATTTCCCCTTACGCTTTCTCACTATGCGTTTTTGGCCTTTTGGTCCTGTAGGAGTCAGTTTGATATAAAAATGGTTTTTTCTTTTGCTGGGAGCTTCTAGATGTCTCCCTTGTGCTCACAAAACCATTCAACCAAGTTTTAAAAAGTACCCTCAAACCACTTTGGACAATGAAACCTCTTTATGATGCTTATCACTTACAAATGGCAGATTTTTTTGATCTTTAGACATATTTTCTTGTGATTTACAATTCTATCAGGTTTCCTATCTAAAACAGTGAACAACCTCTCAGCATACAAACCTTAATATCAAGCATCAATAGCCCTTTAGTCTTTATGTAGGCAAACATTGTGAAAAACACTTGGTCTGTTTATCCTTATCAATTTTCTTGTAGGTAGTTTATCATGACAGTCCTGCAGAAATGTCATTTTATGGCTAACCTATCTTTTGCAGAATATAACTTGATAAAGAAACCATTTTAGTGGCCTTACTACTCTCAAACCAGCTATATGTTTGTTCCTAGTTTGCAAATGATGCATGTTAGTGAGGGAGGTGAGGTTTCTAAACCTTTTTTGTGCTTTTACTGGCCACTTCTGTTCATGTAGGTTCCTACACAATTTCTTCCTTTGATCACTATCTCTTTTGAACTTGGAAAGCTCATTTTATCAGTAATGACCCATGTTTGCCATAGTTTCCTCTTTGGAACTTTAAGTTCTCTGATTTTAACTTTTGATAAGGTGGAGTTAGTGCCTCTTGGCCAAACCCTTGTGGACAGTTTGAAACCCTTTGAAGCCATCTGTTACTATGAAGGAGGCTTCTTTATCATCATTTGACCATTTTTTGTCAACTTTCCCAAACTATTAGGTTTTAGGGCTGCTTAGGTAAAAGTAAATAGTGTTGTCTTCTAAGTTCTCTGAAAATTCTCAAACTCATTCATCATTTATAAAAGTCTTCAAAGTGCCCTTGATGGAGTTTGAGGTGACCTTTGCTTCTTGCAACCCTAGTACTGATTTATTTCTTGGTCAAAATAGTCATAAACCCTGACTTTCATCAAACATATGCTTGCTTCTTTCTTCTTGCTATGAATGGTCTTCTTATGATGATTTTTCTCTTTGCCTTACCTATTGCTACTCTGATGGTTATTTTATCCTCTTGCATAAATGTGAGCAAAGGGTAGTTTTCCCTTTACAAGATTCATGCTTTTAGGCCAAAAGACTTCCTTGAATGACCTTTTTGATCAGCTTGGACAAGGTCACTTGTCCTTTTATTCTTTGAATGTATTTTATTTATATAGGAAAAGCGGAGTTTGTAGGGCACCAAATCCACCCTATGAATTTGTGAAAACCCTAGGTGACCTAGTGGAGGCCTTCTTGGACTTGTTTTTTGGACTGAGACCTAGAATTTGGGATCATCAAGTGTAAGATAGTGTTTATGATGGACTAATGTATCGAAGATCCAAAATCCAATGTACTTGATTAATCTAAAGAGTCTACAGAGATAGTTTGAGACCATTAGTGTTTGAGATTGTTTTGGGAGACACAAAAAATTTGTTTGATTGTTGGGCTTAGGTAGCAGTGGGGGGTTTTTTAGGTAAAACAAGATAGAGGATTTGGGTCAAAGGTGAAAGAATGTAGACAGGAATAGCGACATAAGCCACTAATGGGTTTTCTGGGACTGGTAAACAATGCTAGACATGATGGAAGGATGAAATAGTGAAAAAATATTTTTAAGGATGATGAAGGCAGTGAGATTTCTAGAACTCACAATGTTCAAGAACATTGTTTTTAAAAATCTAGGAAAAACATTTAGTCATCTATGCAGGAAAAAATTACTGATGACTAACAACATCAAAGATACCTTATAGGATGAACACTCTAGAGTTGGTAGAATTGAAGTTGCAGCCAAAGGAAATGATTGATAAAGGATACATAAGGCCAAGTGTATTGGCTTGGGTTGAACCAATGTTGTTTAGGAAGAAGAAGGATGTTACTTTGATGTTGTGCATTGATTACAGGTAGTTTAACAAGGTGAATATCAAGAACAAGTACCCTTTGTTGCAGATTGATGATTCGTTTGATCAGTTGAAGGGAGAAACAATATTCTTGAAGATTGATGTGAGATCAAGATATAATCAGGTGCACATCAAAGAAGAAAATATTTACAAGACTACAAGTCATACCAGGTATGGCCATTATGAGTTTGTGGTGGTTTCCTTTCATCTTACTAATTCTCTAGATATTTTCATGTGCTTGATGAACAATGTGTTGTGTCCTTATCTAGATAATTTTTTTATAGTGTTTATTGATGACATATTGATATATTCTAAGAATGAGGAAGAGAATGCAAAGAACCTAACAAGAGTATTAAAATTGTTGAGAGAACATTAGTTGTATGCCAAGCTTAACAAGTGTAGTTTCTTTCAGACTGAACTTCATTACCTAGGGCATGTTGTTTCCAAGGAAGGTAAAATAGTGGACCTGGAAAATATTAGAGCTATCATGAAATGGTGAACTCCTAGGAATGTAGATGATGTTATATCGTTCATGGGACTAGAAATTTATTACAAGCGATTCATCATACACTTCTCATGGATTTCCTATCTTATTACATCTTTGCAGAGAAAAGGGAATAATTTTGAATGGACTGAGGAGTGTGGAACTAGTTTTCAACAGTGGAAGCATTTGATTGCAAATGCTACAGTATTGAAGATTGGAGATCCTGATAAGAAATTTGTGTTATGTACATATTCTTGCAAGAAAGGAATTGGTGGAGTCCTAATGTAGGAAGGATGGGTTGTATGCTACCAGTCAAGGAAGTTGAATGAGTACGAACATAAATATGTGACTCATGATCTTGAGTTGGAAACTATCGTTCATGCATTGAATATGTGGAGACATTATCTTCTTGGTAGGCAGTTTATTATGATGAGTGGTCACAGTGGATTGTGGTACATGTTTGAAAAACCTAATATGAATGTCAAAAAATCTACATGGTTGGCTGCTCTCAGTGAGTTTGAGTTTGAGAAAAGGTATATCGATGACAAGGAGAACAAAGTTGCAGATTCTCTCAATGGGAGAGTGTAGATGAATTATATTACAACAGTGAGTTCTTATGGGACAAATTTGCAGGAGTGGATCTTGTAGGCAAGACATCATGATGACAGATATCAACAGTTGAGGCACAAGTTATAGTAGCAAGATGAAGGTGATAGGGATGAGGAGTATCACCTCACAAGAGACGGCTTGGTTAGATTCAAGAATGAGATTTATGTCTCGGATGACAGTGAGCTCAAGAATATTATCTTGAGGAAGCTTCATGTCTAGTTGTATTCAGGTCACCCGGGATGTCATAAGACATTGAAAAAAATTAAGAAGTTCTACCATTGGCTGAACTTGAAGAAGGAGGTGGTTGATTTTGTCGCTAGATGTTTTGACGGTTAGCAGGTAAAAGCATAGTGTAATCATCTAGCTAGATTGTTACGCCGATTTCGATTCTAGAGTGGAAATGGGAGGTCATTTCCATGGAATTCATTACAGTTTTACCGAGGACATCGAAGAAACATGATTCCATCATGATTATGGTTGAAATGTTAAGTAACGTTACTCACTTCATTGTAGTCAAGTATGCTAATTCAGTTAGTGAGGTAGCTGAGATCTTCATCAGGGAGATAGTGAGATTGCATGGTGTTCCTAAGAATATTCTACAAGGAAAATATGGAAATTTCACTTCCAGGTTTTGAAAGGAGTTGTTTGCAAGCTTGCGGAAAAAATTGGCTTTCAATACAACTTAACATTGTAATATCCCAAAATAGGGATTTCACAGCAAGCCTGCTGAAATAGTGCACTCTTGAGAATTCAGTGCACTGAAATGAGTTTGCAGCTCATGGATCCCTTATATCAGCTCAACTAAGATATAAATCCAAAAGGAGAGAAAAAAAAATCAAACTAGGGGGGTTAAACAGATCTACCACAACCCAGTCTAGCTGAAAAACACCCAAAGAGAGGGGCTGCAGCTATATGCAAAGGACTGCTTCAGAAATAACGCAGTTTATCAATTCACAAGCATGAGACCAACATGGAGGTTCATATTTCAATTATACATCGACAAAATAGATCTACAATGCAGCTTATACAGTGTATAACAGGAATAGAAAGGATTTACAAGACAAAAGCCTCAAAATGAGATGCTACAACAACATGAAATGGAAGAATAAGCTTGACAGCGTTATTTTCATTGCTGAAGCATGTAGTATATTGCAACTCAGATCTAGAGCAGTTCTGTACACAAAATTATGGATCTAATTCAGATCTGTATACAAGATAGGCTCTGTTATACACTCCCCTTGGGGATCTCAGCAAAACATGAACAACAGGAAGTAGATCTGAGATCTAAGTCACAGATATGCAGAAATATTTAGAAAATTCTAAATCATAACATATGCAGCAGATCAAAACTAAACTAACATGGATTGATTGGCCAATCCACAGATCACCACAGTGAAAGGATGGATCCAATCACTAGAGATCTCTCCTCTAAAATGATGCCAAATCTCCCTGCAACTCTTCTCTTGCAAATAACGTAGTCATGGAAGAGGGACTGTGTTGTAGGCTCTGAGAATGCTTTGGCCTGCTGCCAATGTGTGGATCTAAAGCTCAATAGCTAATGCACTCTTCCAGGAAGTTAAAATACACACTCACTGAGAAGAGGCACTAGTATATTCTAGATTTGAGCAGATCTAGTATTTCCACTTGTTGTAGCTTACATGGACAACCCAATCCTAAACAGGACTCTGCTGTAGATGCAAGATGTGGCTTGGCCAAATTCCGGATAGCGGACTAGACAAACAAGACTCCTCCAAGACCTGCTCAAGGAAGGAGGTGGGATTCCTAAACAGGAAAGCACAATAAGGGATGTCTAAACAGACAATAGCTTCAGAAAATAATATCATCAACAACAACAACCCTTTTCCTATGGTCCTCCTCCTTATTTTATAATATGAAAGCCTTTCCAAACCCTAAACCACCTCAATGAGTTAGCTCCTTTCACATGTGGAGCCTCCATCTAAAACTTCATTGTGTATTCATGAGGTCCATTGCACCTAGACTGCGCTGTTGATTTGGTCAATGTTGACCCAGTCTCATGATTCAAACCCATTCACACTTGCAAGAGTTTATTTACATGGCCCAGATATGTCTTTGTTCACATAGGCATTGATTTATTCATTGTTTTCAAGAGTTTTACATGTCCTCCTTTATTCATTTATCCATGAAATAGAAAGATAAAACAAAAATGCATATTCCTCTTAGCTAAAGCTAAGTAGGAATATTACAGTCCTCCCCTCCAAAATTTTTCTTGTCCTCAAGCAACTGATAGGTTGAGTGCTACAACACTTCTCCTCCATTGGTGACATCATCAAAGATCAAGCTCTCATCATAAGCTAGATGCTCACCAATCCAAACCTCCATGAATTGTCCCTCCAAAGTCAATAAGAGATGTCCAAAATCCATCCCCCAAGGAAAAAATATCTCATGTGAAACAATCATGGTTTTCATAATGTTCCCTCTGAAATATATAACACAAAACACATTGAAAATTTTCAGCCCATTAGGCACATGCATACCTCCCATCCTCCCTCTATGGATTCCCAAAAAAAGTACAAGTATGTCATCAATATATGGGAGCAAAATAATGTACAACCAAACATAAAGGTGCACATATGGGGGTGGGTCATAGTCCCACATGTGGAACCAGCATAATGCATCCCCTGTCTGCATCAAACCAAGATGTGGTAAGTGGTTTTCCCACCACTTACTTGCAGCCCATGCCATCTCACTATAGCTGAATGTGTGAGATATGTTTGGTGCCCTAGGAAAGCACCCATAATGAAACAAGATCTCCCTTTGTCCACCAAGGGAGTGGCCAAGTGCATCAATTGTTGTGACCCCATATTTTCCATGGGATTGAAAATATATAACACTCCTCCTTGGAGTCATGGCCTGCAAAAACATGGTGTAAGAATGCATGAAGTCAGAATATAAAATACATGTACTAAGAGCATGCTCTTCACCAACAATTCTCCTCCTATCAATGGAATGGTGCATAGATCTACTCTCTCCTTCAAGGGAAGGAAGAGAGGGATGATTTAACTCTCCCTTAGAGCCATATTTCTGCTCCAACTCCACAGAATCCATGCATCTTTGACAATGCTGATATAGTTCCATTTCAAAGCCCTCCCAGTAATAGCTCCTCGATATGATATTGTTGAGCTGCATAGAATAAGTGTGGCTAAGATGGAACTCTTAATAAGCCCTCTGTAGAAGCTTCCCCTTGAGCTTGGAGGCTCTAGACAAGAATATTCTACCATGATTATAGATGAATCCATCAAGGATTGAATAGCTCCCTTCATGCAACCAGTCATCAAGAATCATGCAAGTATGAAGATCCTTGGAATACTCCACCAACGGTTGGGATTTCCAATAGGGATCTAAGGTGCCCAACAATGACAATGCTGATAGTGTGTCATCTGAAGTGTCTGCCACGCTATGGTTCTTCTCCTTGACATCTCCCATGTCAAATTTACTAGGTGGAAGGTTGTCAGTCCTCCCTTATTGCTTTCCTTGCTCATGCACATGCTGAAAAGAGGAGGGAAGTCCTTGGAAGTTAGCCTCCCTTGGAAGGCTGCCATCTAACCAAGACCTCCTTGGTTTTTCCGAAGTATGCATGTGTGTCCACTATCTCTCATCATGTATGGAAGAGGATCCTCCAAACAAGCTTGTCCCCAGATTCAGGAATTGCCTCCCTTGCTTCATGATGGTGTCATTCTTCATTCTTACAACATCTCCTCTCAACGCAGTATGGGATGAGAGAATGGATAGTGAAGTAAAGGGAAAGATGATTTCCCTCTCCTTGTACTTCCCCTATACTCTCAGCGCTAAATTATGGTCTTCTAATTCTCCCTCCCTCCTTGGATCTATGAAAGGAGCATCAATGCATGAAACATCTCCCATCAAATCTGAATCAGGTGGTCTACTAGGTGGTATACCACAAGATAATGATCTCTCATGGCTCATTCCCATGTGAATAATAGATGGGAACATCATATGACTACTTCCACTGCACAAATCCATCTCTAATTGCTGTGTGGAAGTATCATGGTAAGGAGAAGTTGGAGCAACTCCCCCATCTTCTTCTTCATCACCCACCTTCTGCAAGATCTCATAGTATAAGGTGCTCCCTTTAGTTGCAACTAACTCATGAACACCCATCATCTCCTTGGTGTCAAGAGTATTGATCACAAAGGACTGATCCATCATAGTGTGTGTTTCAAAATTTGGATGTAGTGTTGGGACACATTTCCTCCATTGTTTTTTCTCTTTGTCCATCATCATAGAGACATGCTGCTCTTTCTCTCCATGTATAGGATCCTTGGGGTCTCTTGCAGAGATACAAGGGCCCTCTTAGTGGAAGCCATAGCTTCAACTCCATTTTTCAATAAAAATAGATTCCCTCATGCTGTCACAGTGTTGGAGGAACCTTTCAGTTCTACTTCTTTCTTCTCCTCATCAATGGAGTATGCCCCATCAATGAGAGATCCTTTTTCTTGATCTCTCCTTAAGGAAAGGATACCCATGTATTCTTTTTGAGAAGAGTGATCTTGCTGAGGTAAGGCCTTTTCCCTTGGAAAATCATGTATCAGATCTTTAACCTCTCCAGCAATGTTCTAAAATGGAGTTATCTTCATGCATCTTCTTTCTTCTTTGAGTTGACAAAACTCTGGGAAGCCTAGATGCTCTTTGAATCTTTCAGATTGAGATTCATATTCTCGAAGGTAGTCACCAAGAGTCTCCTCCTCTGGTGTCTCTCAATCTCCTTTCCCTCTTGCAAGGAATGCAGGTACGCTGCAGCGTTGTAGATCAGATTGTGTGGCTGCATGCTCACACACATCAAGTGAAGTAGTGGGGCTTCCTTCCTGTGCAAACCTCTTCAAGAGATCTGTTGGTATTTCATTCCTCACTTCCCTGATTTCTTCCTTCAGCTAATGCAAAGCTTGAGAAAGAATGTTAGAGAACTCTACTCCTTTTATTCTTCCATACAAAGGGGTTTCTTCCTTGCTTGCTTTGTGTTTGGTGTAATCATTTTTCTTCTGTATTCTTCTATGATACCCCTGCTCTCTATTAGTGAGAGGCTCTCCTTCTCTTGAAGGCATATTGGATCCAAGAATGCATAGGCTGTGCCAAGAAATATGCTCTGATACCACTATAATATCCCAAAATAGGGATTGCACAACAAGCTTGCTGAAATAACTCACTTCTGAGAATTCATTGCACTGAAATGAGTTTGCAGCTCCTGGATCCCTTAGATCAGCTCATATAAGATCTAAATCCGAAAGGAGAGCAAAAACAAATCAAACTAGGGGGGTTAAACAGATCTTCCACATCCCAGTCTAGCTGAAAGACACCCAAAGAGAGGGGATGCAGCTATATGCAAAGGACTGCTTCAGAAATAACGCAGTTTATCAATTCACAAGCATGAGACCAACATGGAGGTTCATCTTTCAGTTATACATCAGAAAAATAGATCTACAATGTAGCTTATACAGTGTATAATAGGAATAGAAAGGATTTACAAGACAAAAGCCTCAAAATGAGATGCTACAACAACATGAAATGGAAGAATAAGCTTGACAACGTTATTTCCATTACTGAAGCATGCAGTAGATTACAACTCAGATCTAGAGCAAATCTGTACACAAAATGATGGATCTAATTCAGATCTGTATACAACACAGGCTCCTTTATACACTCCCCTTGGGGATCTTAGCAAAACATGAACAACAGGAAGTAGATCTGAGATCTAAGTCACAGATCTGCAGAAGCATTCAGAAAATTCTAAATCATAACATATGTAGTAGATAAGATCTGAACTAACATGGATTGGTTAGCCAATCCACGGATTACCACAGTGAAAGGATGGATCCAATCACTAGAGATCTCTCCTCTAAAATGATGCCAAGTCTCCCTGCAACTCCACTCTTGCAAATAACGCAGTCATGGAAGAGGGACTGCACTGTAGGCTCTGAGAATGCTTTGGCCTGCTGCCAATGTGTGGATCTGAAGCTCAACAGCTAATGCACTCTTCCAGGAGGTTAAAAGACACACTCACTAAGAAGAGGCACTAGTATATTCTAGATCTGAGCAAATCTAGTATTTTCACTTGCTGCAGCTTACATGGACAACCCAATCCTAAACAGGATTGTGTTGTAGATGCAATATGTGGCTTGGCCAAATGCCGAATAGTGGACTAGACAAACAAGACTCCTCCAAGAGTTGCTCAAGGAAGGAGGTGGGATTCCTAAACAGGAAAGCCTAATAAGGGATGTCTAAATAGACAATACCTTCAGAAAATGATATCATCAACAACAAAAACCCTTTTCTTGCTGTCCTCCTCCTTCTTTTATAAGATGAAAGCCTTACCAAACCCTAAACCACCTCAATGAGTTCGCTCCTTTCATATGTCGAGCCTCCATCTAAAACTGCGTTGTGTATTCATGAGGTTCATTGCACCTAGACTGCGCTGTTGATTTGGTCAATGTTGACCCAGTGTTATGATTCAAACCCATTCACACCTGCAAGAGTTTATTTACATGGCCCAGATATGTCTTTGTTCACATAGGCATTGATTTATTCATTGTTTTCAGGAGTTTTACATGTCCTCCTTTATTCATTTATCCATGAAACAGAAAGATAAAACAAAAATACATATTCCTCTTAGCTGAAGCTAAGTAGGAATATTACAAACATCCAAATACAGATGGACCAATAGAGAGTGTTAACAAGATTCTTAAGGATATGTTGAGAGTGTATGTTCTTCATCAACAATGAAACTAGGAGGATTATCTTCCACTGATGGAGTTTGCATATAATAATGTGTATCAAGAGTCCTTGAGGATGAGTCCATTTGAGGCTATTTATGGGTGGAGTTGTAAAAATCCTACCAACTAGAGTGATCTAGTGAACATGGTGTTGATTGGGTCGAATATGTTGGTTGAGATAGAATAATAGATGTGGGTTGTTAAGAGGAATGCGAAGGCAACACATGACATGCATAGGAGTTATGCAAATCAACATAGGGAATTCAAGGAATTTTACGATGTGAGCATATATACTTGCACATCAAACCCAAGAACAACTCCTTGAGGATTAGATCATGTACCAAGTTGGCACCTCGGTATTACAGGCCTTTTGAGATCTTTAAAATGATTGGACCAATATCTTACGGACGTGCTAGCGAATCATAATATTTTAACCTTTTAATTACACAAAGTTTAAAAACTTATTACATGTTTGGTTAAACCTGTGCTGATCTTCATTTATTCAAATATGTGATTTCCATGTATAAATTCAAGAGTGGTGAAATGCTATTATTCCGAATGTGATCCCACTTCCTACAACCAATTCTCCCACCATCCTTTGGAATATCAGTAGCTATATTGTAGATTAATCTAATGCATGCTATGACGGTCGTATTTTAAGCAATTTACTTAGAGCAGTAAATGGGATTTGTCCTTTAAAATTGTCTATGTTCCTAGAGTGAAAATCTTAAAATTTACTATGTTCCTCGAGTGAAAATCATTAGATATTTCAGTCGTTGAAATTACACCATGGATCATCCGCTAATTTGTTTTTCCCGACAATATTGTCTTTAATTGATTAATTAATTAATTGAGTTTTTAGCTTGATTTGCACATGAGTAGGTACGAAATATTTTACTGTATAGGTATCGATGAATGAAAATAAAAGGTCAGCTTTAATGATTAAGTAGTTATTGTGACCAGGGTTTTGAGGGAGAAAGGTGGCCTAAGATGTCATCAATTACTCCCTACCAACGAGTAATTTTGTCTTCAGCTGGTGTGCTCTCTACTTTTGTCATCAGCTGGTCTGCTAACCTACTAGCTTTGACTATCTATTAATAAGTTCAGACATTCAAACACAAGTTTTAATACATTAAGAAGCTATGATGATGATAATTAACAATTTCAATGATGATGGTAATTAACAATTTGAATAATTACACTAAAACCTTTGTAAATCCCATATATTGAAAACATTTTCTCTGGTCAAACTGAAAAAAGAAAGGAGGAGGGAAGGCAAGGCGACATATGGCCTGCCATACTAGACACTTTTCTCTTAACCATTGAACAAACTTAATTCCACTCGATCAATCTCAAAGTTTCTTTCTAGTACTACCATTCAAAGGTGGTAAGCTCACAAATCACATCCAACAACATTGGAGATGTAGATGTTCACTATTATATATGCTGAAGGTGAACATATCTCTGCATTGATATTTGTACTAGCTTGGTTTCTGTGTCTACTCAACATTTCTCTGAGGTCACACATAAATTCAAATTTTAGCAGTTGCTTCTGTTCAGTTTCTGCTATGACAATGGGGAAACAGAAAGACAAAGAATATGTGGTACCTGAATTTATTTCAAACTGCATGGAGGCTAAAGTTCTCATGAAGACAATAGTTGTCATGGCTTCTTTGCTTATAGCAGGCCACTTTTTGCCCTTTGGTAGACACAGTTTCTTCTCCTCTAAATATCTGGCACCAGCATTTCTCCACCAAGATTCAAATCCAGGTGCATACCGTTTTGAGATCAGAACTACAGAGCTCAAGGACATGGCCAAGGCAAGAAAAATTCATAATACCAGCAGAAACGCTGAACTTCATGTGAAAGAAGACCCGAATAAGAGGGTTTTTCTTCCTTATGGGAACGCTGCATACTTGTTTATCCAAATGGGGGCATACAGAGGAGGTGCAAACACCTTTGCTGTAGTTGGGCTTGCTTCCAAGCCTCTCCATGTTTATGGTAACCCACGATTTGAATGTGAATGGATCCCCAAGAATTCATCCTCTGGAAGATTGAAGGGCAAGGTTCAGAAAATGCTCCCAGATTGGGGCTATGGCCGAGTTTACACAGTCGTGGTTGTCAACTGCACATTTTCTCAGAATGTTGGCACCGATGGCCATGGTGGAGAGCTCATTCTTCACGCACACCACTGCAACGAGTCTGGGAAACCAGAGAAGTTCGTTGCTCTGAAGGAAGAAGAAGGTACCTACAATGGCTCTGTTTTCAGCCAGGCTCCTCCCTATGATTATCTCTATTGTGGTTCCCCGTTGTTTGGTGACCTGAGTCCTCAGAGAGTGAGAGAGTGGATGGCTTATCATGCCAAATTCTTCGGGCCTCGATCGCATTTCGTTTTTCACAATGCGGGTGGGGTTCATTCTCATGTTAGAAAGGTGTTGGAGCCATGGATTCAAGCTGGTCGTGTGACATTGCAGGACATAACTGAGCAAGAAAAGTTTGATGGGTATTACCATAATCAGTTCCTAATTGTAAATGATTGTTTGCACAGATACAAATTCATGGCGAATTGGACATTTTTCTTCGATATAGATGAATATGTCTATGTTCCGCCGGGGAATACTCTCCAATCTGTGCTGAATGAATTCTCAGATTATACACAGTTCACGATTGAGCAATATACCATGTCTGGCAATATGTGCTTGCAGTATAGTCCGCTTAACAAGTCCGCTAACAATATTCGGAATTCTGGGTATGGGTTGTTTATTCTTATGTTGATTGTAGATATTATATTGTAGATTTTATGAATATTTTAGAATCTGATATTGTATTGTAGATTTTAAAAATATTTTAGAAAATCAATTGTATTTCACTTTCACTTTCGCTATTATCGGTTAGATTCCAATTTCCAACAATTTACAATCAACCCTGTTTTTCAATACCCTGTTTTTCAATTACTTTTGGATTTGTATTTCAATATGATAATTTGGTTCTGAATTTTAATGTGATAATTTGGTGAACAGGGAATGGGGATTTGAGAAGCTAGTGTTCAGGGACGTGAAGACAGGAATATGGAGAGATCGCAAGTATGTAGCGCAGGCGAGGAATATGTACGCCACTGGAGTTCACATGTCTGAGAATTTGATAGGGAAAACAAGCCACAAGACAGAGGGTAAAATCAGATACTACCATTATCATAACACCATCTCCACCAGAGAAGAGCCGTGCAGGGAATTTGTGAAGAAATCGATGACAAACAACATGACTTGGTTGGGAGGCACTCCGTATGTATACGATGGGACCATGAAAGCTCTGGCTCGATCCATTAAACAGTTCGAGAAAGATATGATCGGATCTCAGCTTGAATCTACTCCTCTCTGAACGTTTGCTGGCTCTTTTGAAAATTATTCAGGTGTTATGACCCAGAGTTCCTGTGTCAAAAACAAAAGCCTAATCACACTCTGCAATAAAAAATCCAAACCCAAAACGAAAATTAAAAGGAATAAGATACCATGGGAATTGGAAAACCATCGTTACTAGGTTTACAGCGGGAAAAGTTTAATGTAGAAGTTGGTAGCAATAAATATTTAAGAAAATCACTCTTAATCTCTTTTGTGTACATGCCGAAATAGTGCGAGAGACTAGATTTGTTTTTGCAGTTGATAGAGTTCCGAGATGTCAATGGATGTAATCGTTTTCTCTGGTTGAGATATATCTTGTAATAAAATTTCTATATTTGCAAAATGGGTAACAAAAATTTTTATAGTATTTTTTTCTTTTCAATCAAAATTTTATGATACGTCGAAAATGCCCAACAAATTTTGGTATTCAATAAAGTTTTCAAATACATATGGTATTATGGGAAAAATAAATATAAATATATATTTAGTTATGTATTTTTAAAAATATAAAACCCAAATGCAAGCATTTAACCTAAAATTATGACTTGAATCGATCTCGATTTGAAATCACAAACTTTAACGGGCCTAAGATGTTGAGTGGCACGTCCTTGTTTAGGGAAGTTCCTATTAGGATTGCAGAACTTGTTTTAGTACTTCTCTGGGGAAGTTTAGTTTGAACACTAACATTATAGTTTATTAATTGTTATTATATGTAATATTTTAAAATGTTAAATTTTTTTTTTTAAAAATAACATGGATGATGGGAGTAACATGGGAGAAGAGTATTGGAATCTTATTTTAGGGTCATGCAGATATTTATTTTTATTTATCCAAGAATTCTTAAAATTAGTGAATTTGTTTATTATATAGATTAGCAAAATTTAGAGTTATTAGGAAGATAATAGTTGTATACTTATTATAGATTTATTTTAACGTTGGATTTATCAAGCACAAAGAGGGATCAAATCTCTTTATATACAAACTTTTTGAAAAAAAATGACATGGAGAGATTTGATACCTCATTAGGATGGATCCACCTTGATTACACACTTGATACCTCGTTAGGATGGATCCACCTTGATTACACACTTGATACAACCACCTTGATTACACACTTGATACCTCGTTAGGATGGATCCACGTTGATTACCCACACACATATATATAGACACACACAACTCCATGTTGAGCATGAAAGGAATTACATATATGTTTCATTTTTTTAGCAACATGGCAATAAAATGTTTCAACAATATATCCTTGTGAAATCGTAATATTTTATTGCTTGAATTGCATTTTTTATTCCATAAATATATTTAATTCCTTGAAAATCCAGGGTTAAGGGGCATTTAATCTATTTTCTTAGTGAATATTTTATTTTTACTTTAAAAGGGATAATTTCCAATTCTAAATTGAACATGGAAGGAATTACACATATCCATCATAAGATATTGTACAATGAATTTATTGAATAATTCATATTTTTAAGATTAAAACAGATATTAAACTAATATATGATAATTATAATATTCCATTTTTTATATGTTGTGACAACCATTGGAAATTCTCTTATAAGGTTAGGTTTTGGCTCTAGTGCAAACCCTGCTCACATTTGAAGAATAATGGAGCCCTAGTAGGGATACATATAAGATTTGGACACTATCACTATTTTCATATTTGATTACATTCATAAGTGCTTACGTGGAGAGGGACATGGGCCCCTCCTACAAAAAGGTTGTGACCGGGGAAAACCATTCACATGCTACTAGAGAGGGAGGATATAGAGCACCAAATGGAGGAGGAGAATCATGGGACACTGCGATTCTAGGAACATAATGGAAATCCTTATTCAAGAATTGGTGTCTGCCTAAACCAACAACCAACCCCAAATATGATGTTAAACTCACCAAACTAAAAATATATAGACAATAAATGAAATGTGACACCCTTATTTGCAATTTTAATGGTATATGGCCTTCGGAGAAAGTTTTGGTACGACGACTCTACAACAAATGGCACCCGAAAGGAAAAATTGATTTGAAATTGGCGGAAAAATGCTTCTTTATGGTTATCTTTACAAACTTGGAAGGCAAGGCTAGAGTGTTCGAAATTGACTCGTACTTCTATAATAAAGAAAGTCTATTTATGTGGTTCTCGGAGGAATGGTATAGCCCTGAAAAGGAGTGATTCTTAGCAACCCTGGTTACTTCTATGGGTGATAATTTTTTCTCTACCCAAAGAATTTTGGGATCTATTGATGGTTTACAAAATAATTCATTTGGTTGCCACAACATTTTAAGGTGTTTCCTTCTCTCAAGCTTCATGTTCAATATCAAGAAAAGTAGTGAGTCAATCTTAAAAATTTCAAGGAAAGGATAATGGGAACTCATTCCACCATCCATTTAAGGAAACCATATAAAATCATAGTGGCTCTATCAGTAGGTTACATGGAGAAGAAGATGTCACCCAGTTCAAGGAATCCTAGGTGCCCAAGGTATATGAAGTCACACTCAACTAGGCCAATACTATCTTGTCAACGTTCATGGTTTAGGCTATCTCCAAGGCCAAACATATTACCTCATGCATGCACCCTGCATTCTTTATACCTACTTGACACTACTTGCATGGTTAATTGTTTCATAATGATGGGATGGTAGTGCTAGCTAACTAAAGCTCCAATCCATGTATATTGTTATAACTTATGGGAGAATCATTGTAGAATCAATTATACACAAATATATGAGCAATTCATGGATGCTATATACAGGACAATCATTTGTGAGCCTAAAAAAGGTATGTTAGGTAAGTCCATGCAGGAAAATAGAAGTAGGTGATTGATATGTTACTAATAGGGGAACATACATCATAGTTTTTAGAGCCACCAAGTCTCCCCATTTTCTAGCCAAATTTATCCTTAACAAATTGGCCTTGTAGGAAGTAGCATATAAAACACTCCTATATTGAGTTAGAGCTTCCTTTTATGGTTTCAAAAGTGTCAAGGAAGTAGTTGTGGAGGTTGAAGTCTTGATCACCTTCCATTTTGGAGAGGAAAGGTTTAAGAGGCATGAAGCCTTAGAATTTTCAATAACTCTAGTGCCACACCTATAAATATGGGTGGCTCTAACTAAAAAAAGTATAGTAAGAAGAAGAAATCCATATAAGCACCACTATTTGAATGAAGTGACATTTAGGATGGGGAGAAATAATAAAATAGTGAAATATAAGAAAAGATATATGAAAAGAGGAAGCACACAAAATTGAAAATGAGAAAGATGAAATCGAGGGACAAGAAAGAGAAGCAAGGGAAGCAACAACAACTATAGCAGAGAAAGAAAGATTAAAGAAGGAGGCTTAAGCATTGAATGCTAGGTCCCTATAATACTAGTGTATCCCCTTATTATTATTGTTATTGTAGCCCCCTTATTTTTATTGTTATTGTATCCCCCTTATTGTTATTGTTGTGCCCATGTAGTCCAGATATTGTTATTATTGTGCTCCATAGAAGCCCACTATTGTTATTTTTGTGCCCTTACATTGTTATTGTTATGTCAGCTATGATTATATTGTGACCCCTTGGAATCCTATATATAGAAAAGATGTTTAGTCATTTGTATCATCCAAGAATGATTCATTTATGTGATGTAAATAATGTTTCCCCCTCAGAATAGTTGAATTCTAAGTCATTGATCTATATTTTCTTCTATTTTGTGAGTTGGTTTCATAACATTTGGTATCAGAGCTTTGGATTCTAGGGTTTCTCTTCTGAAAATAGGTAATCTTGGAATTATCGCTATAACTATTTTTCTACAAAGGTGCAGAAGCTATAAAAAAACCCATTTGAGCCAAAATCCCAAGGAACATTGTGTAGAAATTTCAAATCTTTTTGCACTACATTTTCATAGATATGATCTAAGGGAGTTAGGATTTGTACAAACTCCAGAATTTCATCTCAAATAGGTGGCCGAGGGTAAATGGTCCTAACTTTCATTTCGGACATCGAATTGGAATTCTGTAAAAATTGACCAAAAGTATAGAGATTGTAGTTTGGTGTGTATCAATTTCAAAGCCGAAGGTTGAAACAATGACAGGTGTCACACCATACAAGTTTTCTCTACTGAAGTAGTCCATAATTATGATATTGTGGGAGACCGGGAATAAATTTATCTTGAATAATCCAAATTAGGTATGACCTATGGTAGTTGAATAAATACTTAGAGGGCTACTATAGGACCAAAGATCAAAACTTGGGGATCTGATATTACAGAGATACGTCAGTTTCAATATCGAGCTCCTCGAAACTAAGAAAATTGTGTGTATTTTGTTTTTCAAATTGAATAAGTCTTGTTTGAAAAATTATTTTGAAGTGATTCAAAGGGAATGTTGAAGCATATATATGAGCAATGAGTTCTAAATTTCCCCCAAAAAATAATTCCACACCCATAAATCCCTTAGAAGGCTCTACTATGACTCATGAAGAGGAAGAAGTGAAACATGATATATCAAAATTACGAGACCAAGTGCAACAAATTTCGCTCTCGCAAAGAGTAACGAAAAATGAAATAGAAGCTATGATGGATGGTTTGAAGAAATAAATGGATGGATTAAAGAAAGTTGTGGAATCTAAGATGAATGGTTTGAAGAATGGCGTGGAAGCTAATATCGATGATCTAAAAGAAGACATGGAAACTTTAAAGGAAGGTTTGACAAAGCTGCTACAAGAAAGGATTCATAATGGAGAAATGGTAGTAAATGAAACTCATGATGAGAAAAAAATAAATTTTAATCATGATTTAATAGACTCTAATTTTAGATTTGAGACCCACCATATTCCAAAGACTGATATGAGTAAGTTTGACGACAAGGATCTGGTAACATGGATACTGCAGATGGAGCAATATTTGATCTCCTTAATGTGAAAAACACACAAAAGGTACGCATTGCAACTTTATATTTATAAGAAAATACATTTGTATGGTATCAATGGCTTTGCTCTCGTAAAAAAATTTCCACTTGGTCAATTTTTATGGAGGAAATGATAGCACATTATGAGGATAAAAAGAGACCCACCTTCTATAGCCAATTGATAAATCTCAAACAAAAGGGTTCCATGGTGCAACACATTGAGGACTTCCAAAAATTGAATATAAGGGTAACTGATATTCTAGAGGAAAACATGATTGATGTCTTCATAGGTACTTTAAAGGATAACATCTAACATGAGGTTTTCCTTTGGTAACATGATTCATTTGAGAAGGAATTCAAGTTGGCAAGAAAAATTGAAAGCAAAATTATGGTGACAAGGAAGCCTACGACTCACAACTATAAATATGGAAGTGTTGCTACTCCTAGACTTCCACAACCTATAGGGTTGACACCACAACAATTGGAATAAAAAAGAGCAAAAGGGATTTGTTATTATGATATAAAGTATATATACTAAAGGTCAGAAGTGTGCTGAGAATAAATTCCGGAAATATTATGAAGAGGAAGAAGAAAAATAACAAGAAACTTCAAAAGAATAGGATATACACCAGGAACTGACCATAGTGGAAGAAGAAATGAATCTGACCATATCCTGTAATAAATTGGAAGAAATTAGCACTCCTCAAACTCTCAATATAGGAAATATCAAGAAGAAAAATGTAAAAGTGCTTATTGATTCGGGTAGTACCCATAATTTTATTCATTGTAAGGTAGCCAAGAAATTGAATTGCTTCCTATACCTAGCACCAAAGTTTCAAGTGATGGTTGAAAATGGAGGAACTATAAATTTCTATGGAAAGTGCCATAATATCAAACTAAACATGGGGTAATTTGCATTGAATAGTCTAATTCTCTCCATCCCAATGGATGGTAATGATTTTGTACTAGGAGTACAATGGTTACAATATGTGGGGACAATAGCTTTTAATTTTCAAGAAAAGTTGAATTCTAAGTCATTGATCTATCTTTTCTTCTATTTTGTGAGTTGGTTTCATAACATTTGGTATCAGAGCTTTGGATTCTAGGGTTTCTCTTCTGCAAATAGGTCATCTTGGAATTATCGCTATAACTATTTTTCTACAAAGGTGCAGAAGCTATAAAAAAACCCATTTGAGCCAAAATCCCAAGGACCATCGTGTAGAAATTTCAGATATTTTTGCACTACATTTTCATAGATATGATCTAAGGGATTTAGGATTTGTACAAACTCCAGAATTTCATCTCAAATAGGTGGTCGAGGGAAAATGGTCCTAACTTTCATTTCGGACATCAAATTGGAATTCTGTAAAAATTGACCAAAATTATATGTTAGGAATCTGTAATTTATTAGCAAGATTGGCAGAGTCCAATTACAAAAACAACATCATTTCAACCAACTTTGGGATTCTAGGATCTAGCCCTCCTGAATCCGGAGAGGGATCTCTCCAATATGTGCAAAGATGGATTTGTCTTTGAAATTTGGGGTTATGATATTAGGCTAGTTATGAAGGCCAAGGGTTTGTTTTGTTTTTTGGATGGCTGAGCATGATTACTGTTTGAGGCGTAAAGTCCTGAATGCAAAGAGTTTCAAAGGTGAGAAGTTGCAGGAAAATAAAACAACTTTGGCTAAAAGATAGATATAACGCTGGTTTTTAGTCCGTTGGGCTATGGAGTCATATTTGGACTTTAATTCAACAACAACATCAAGAGTGATCCAAGGGGCAAGTCATCTATACCACAATATTATTTGAGATAGAGTGATGGGATGGAAACAATAAAGTGTTGGAGATGGTGGAAACTGATAATAATTTCACAAGGGATTTATAGTCAGTCCAAACAAGAAAAGCCTTTTAAGTAACTGTTTAAAACCAACCAAGTGCAGGGCTAACCATTGAATTCTTGGGAAAGTTGTATTAAAGAAGCTTAATTGACAAACAATCCAGTAATCCACATAATTACCTTCAGAAAGTATGAAAACATATAAGGGGAACAAAATGCAACTTAAGATTAGATAAGGTACTTTTAAACCTAGTCTGCTTTCAGTCAACACCAAGGGAAACTTTCAGAATATGCTTTTGGAGAAAAACTAGGACCAGGGCACACCATATCTTCCATAGTCATCTTTAATAAGCACAATAAGGAAAATAACTTTTAAGAACAATGTTTAAGGCAAACATTAGGATGAGGGAACTCCAACATTCCTAATTGCTTAACTGTATTAAATCATTCTTAAATAAACAATTTGGAGGAAAACATTAAGATAAAGATTTTCAGTCATAGAAGGTTACTGATATACAGTAGGTCCTAACTCTATGCGTGTTTTTCTTTATAAGGGAAATAGTGAACAATAGGACATACATAGAAGGAAAACAATAACAAAGAGAGGTGCACTTCACCGATGATATAGACCAGGATCCCAAGAAACAACTTTTATATTGATGTCAAACCAATTACAGTCTTCAAGTCCAATGTTTCAGTTCAGCAATCATCTTCACTATTCAACCTAACTAATCTATCACAAGCAGAGCTCCAAGGGCCAGTGAACACTATTTACAATCAGAAGTTTGAGCTCAAATGTATTTCAAAGTTCTGCAACCAACAGTCTCTCATCTTCTACTGAGGTATTTATAGAAGAATGAGGAGGTGAAATCTAACAAAAGATCTCTTAAGGCAATTAATACAGATTCAAGACTTGTCGGCCTTTTGAGGGGCTCGATGGAGAAGTTTACAGGTGGACTACTGTACAAACTATTTTACAGTAAATATCAAAGCTCGGTGGGAGATTTATTTGACTTTGAGGCTCTGTGTGCTGTGTGGAGTAACTCTGTAGATATTTCTGTATTTATTTCGTTGCAACAGTAACTCCTTGGCTGCGTTAAGGCAAAATATCTGATTCTGTAGTAAGTTCAACCTCTGTTTGAATGCTTTGAGGCAACAGGTGGCTCCTTTGGTAGCTGAGGAATCAATTCACCTCATTTGAAGCGGCGGAAGCCTTTCTGTCAGTGAAACACTTATGATTTTCTGTTGACTGTGTTTTAATCCAGGGAATTAGGCTTTTGATAATCATTCTTAGCCGTAATTCCCCAGATCCATCTTCAATCTTCATCTGCTGTGTTTTGTCTTCAAACTTATACTCTCTAATTGTTCTTTTGAATAAAATAGTGTCTTGTCGATGTGCAGGGCCACACAGGCCATTTCACGTGTTTATCAATGCTCATGAAACTTTGGTAAATCATTGAATTTAAACCTGTGAATGGTTCTTTTAATAGCTCGAAGGCGTAGGAAACTTCTTTCCCAACCCTCGACTTTCCTTCTTTATACAATGGAAAACCATTAAAACACCTGCAAAACACAAAAACGATTAAGAAATCCTGCGTTTTTTGGGTTAAACTGCTTAGAAGGCGGGGAAAAAATCACAGCTGTCGGATATGGACACGTGGACGGTCCAGATCTAATCGGAGAATCGCAATCGGCGGGAGAAGGAAAAGGGTGCGATGAGAAAATCCGATGCGATTTCGCGACCGGGAGGGCGGAGGCGATTAAGCAATGGCCGTTGGATCCGAGGATCAGATCAACGACGGGGAGCGAATCGGAGGAACAACAATCAGGGGAAAGAATAAATGCATGCGATGGAAAAACTCTGATGTGATTAAGCGCTGGCCGTCGATCTGCAGATCAGATCGATGGCGGAGAGTGAATCAGAGGGTTTTTGAAGTGGGGGGCAAGACTTGTGATCGGAGTTAATGAGGATCGTTGGATCACGGAAGGCGGAGAGGAGATCAACGGTGGAGAAAGAATCGGGGGATGGCCGATCGGCGAGAGAAAACAAGTGTAAGCGATGGAAAACCCCGATGCGATTGGGCGCTGGTCGTTTCATCGGCTTACGATCAACGGTGGAGATTAGTTTTTAGAACGAACCGGCGGAAACCCTTATAATATACCAAAACCCAAAGTTTTTAATATAAAAAAAGGTTTAATGGATCGGGGCGGAAATAAAATATATATAAAGGATAGGCACCCGCCTGCGGGGCCTTCGGATATATGGAACGCAAAGGGCCCGGGGCTTAGTACATCAAAGGCCAATTGCAATCGGAACTGCAGGCCTGGTCTTTCCGATCAACCCATTGTGAATTCTCCGATCGCGATTGCGCGATCGAGTCTTTTTAATCTACCCATTTTTCATATTAAAACACATGACTTTGGTTTTTGGTTAATAACTTTGGGAAAGTGGGTTTTGGGTTTTACAAAGGAAAGCGGATCAGGCATGAAATATTTACAAGTTTTAATGGAATTTAATGGTTTCGGGATAGTTAAAAAATGGGTTTTTAACTATGGGAAAGTGATTTTCATAAATGGAAGAAGAGGATTTATGAAAACAAGGGAGTTTATATGGAGAAAAAAGGGGATTAAATGAAGGTTTGAGAAGGGGGAAAATGGAGGTCTTTCAGCAGTCTTTCACTTGGAATCAGCAGAATTTTCCGAGTATAAAATGGAAATAGCAATGAAGATTTTTGGACAAAGGCATGAGGCCTGTTGAGCCTCAAGATTGTGCTTTCTTTCATTCCACTTTACCTCATTTTCCTTTGTCCATTGCTATTCCAGACCCAATTGATCAATGAATTTAGTTAAAATTACTTTTAGAATGATTAACATGACTGACTTGCTAAGTTTTATGATTTTTGTCATTGTAATGCATTTTGACCGGAACTAGCTGCAGAATGCAGACATTCCGTAGCTAACCGGAGATTCTGCAGTTGTCTTCACGTTTGGGTATGTTCCAGGTGGCCTCTCAAGAAAAACCGCATATGGGTATATTCCACGTCATGTCTACATTGTTCGTTGCTCACCATGAAGAAAGAAACGAATTCTGGATATGGTTTTGGTACGTGGGAACACATTTAAGAAGGCAGACTTCTAGTAGGACTGTCTTAGTCCAGATGTCCTTTTCCTTTTTACGCAGCCACTTCAAGAGTCCTAATGTGATTTCGATAAGGAAAGACAATGATCTTGGAATTGTTGCAAGTCTTGTTATGTACATTTGTTATATAAACACTTGGGAAACCGAGAGCTAGGCTAGATTTTGTTCTAGATTTTGCTTAGATTCTGTGCTACATTTCTGAAGACGCAGAGTGCTCTGTTCAAGTTATTTCACTTTTAATGAAGCAGACAGTGTTGTTTTGAAAGCGTTGATTTGATTTGGAGTTAGATTCCGTTAGGTGGTAGAGGGCCCCTGCCTCTTGCACGGATTTATTTGCGTAATTTAGATAAGTATTCTAGCTGCCTTTACGTTTTTGAAGTTGAATTCGTAGTTGTTTTCATTAGCTACTGTAGTTATACTCATTCTAAAAACTCTTCCAAAAGAAGAATCTCTTCCAAAAGATTATAATGATGAATGGGAAATGGCTATAGTATTGTAGGAATTAATTGTAATCTCTTTTATTCACCATCACAGTTATACTTATGCTAAGCACTCTTCCAAAAGAAGAAACTCTTCCAAAAAATCCTTATACTGTCTTAAGCATGATTGTGATCTTGAACATTTTAGTTGTGTGTTTTCACTAAGTACCATAGTTGTTCTTGCTCTTAAACACTTTTCCAAAATATCATAATGACGGGTAGGAGATGGCTATGATATCTTAGTTTTTCATTGCTTTCAGTCTTTATGTTTGCATTTGCACTGAATTGTACAGTTAGGATTGTTCTAAGAAACTCTTCCAAAATACCAATCATGATGGACAAACAAACTGTATAATTCCATAGAATAATGCATGATAGCCTAGTTAGGATACTCCGGAGTTTAATTGCACTTAACTCATGCTCAGTTGTTCTGTTTTAAGTTTGATAATGACTTGTAGTTCAGCACTGTTTTAGATTAGTGACATCTTAAGTTCAGTTTTAGCTTAACTCATTGCATTTGCACTCCACATTCAGTTGTCATTCACTTCATATTAGATTACTTCAGTTGTTAAACTTAACAAAACAGCCTTCATTATTTACAAACCTCTTCTTGTTCTAAAATCTATAATTGATTCATAACCATATGAACAGAAGACAATATCATTTTAAGGCCTGAAGTACTTCTGCAACTTCCTTATCATCTCACAAACAAACATTTCCTCAAAAGACTATTTCAAAAATCTATAACCTTTGAGTGAAGTGTGGTGCTATAAAACTGAGTTGCAGAATAGAGTTAGGAACTAGACTTAGAGTAGAAGATCTTATGATGATATCAATGTTTTACTCCAATTATGCTTCAACAAATCTCTAATCAAGGATAAAATGTTGCATCATTATAAGTTAGTTGTTTAACTGTTTAGTTAGGAGGATTTGCATACTTAGTTGACCATGTCTCAAGCTCTCTCTCAAACACCTTTGATGAAAGAATTTGACAAATTGAGTTTATGCTTTGAATAATTTGTTTAAAAGTCATTATCAAGCTTTGTTTTTGCTTAGTCATAGTTTAGATTTGATTCTGTTTTTAGTATTTCATTTTCATTTACCATTTGACATCAACCAATTAGGATTCACTCTGTTTTTAATCATTAGCTTCCTTCCATTAGCTTTGTAGTCATTTTCCTTGTGAACATAAAGCCACCAAAAGATCAAAAACATCATAAATCATCACAAAAGACCAAAAACATCACAAAACACTACACACAACGCATTAAGAAACAAACACCTAGGTACATACAATACACTTCACTTCAGCAGTTTACCAACCCTGGTTGACAATTAAATGAGCTCAATTTAGGAGACTAGATTGAGACCAAACATTTTGGCGCCGTTGCCGGGGAAGTGAAAACTAGGTAACCTTTGTTTCTTAGCATCCAAAAACAATTATATGCGTAGGGAGAGAGATTCAAGGGGAAGATTTATAAGCAACAGAGGCAGAAGTTTGATTTCTAGAACACCACTTGTTTCATCTAGATCCAGAGCTAGTACACCTTCAACTCAAACCCATCTTCCATCCTTTACTGATCCTGGACTTCTAGAAGACCTGAAATCAGATATCCCATTAGAAAACCTTCCACTTCATCCACTGAACCTGCCATAGAAGAAAATCTAAAAACTCCTGTTAGGGACACAAACCTTTCCACTTCCACAGGAGAGTCAACCATGGCCGAAGAAGGAGGAGGAGGAGTTTTTAATGGAGAAAACACACTATTTGGAGTTAGAGGTAGAGGTAGAGGAGAAGGAGGTAGAGGTGCAAATGGAGGAAGAGGTAGAATAGGAAGCTCTTTTGGGTTCCCTATAATTGATGAAGAAACCAATACAACCATGAAAACATTTCACCCTCTGTCCTTCCAAACTTCTATGGACTTAAAACTGAAGATCCTGAAACCTTCTTATTCGAATTTGAAGTGTTGTGTAGAACTTATGACTACTTACAAGATGCTCAAAAACTAAAATTATTTCCTTCAACTTTGAAAGGAGCAGCATTGAAGTGGTTTATGAGTCTGATCAACAGTTCTATTAGAACATGGGAAGACATGAAACAAGCATTTCTAGAGAGGTATCTGGATTATTGTATGCCGGTTAATCATAAGGAAGAAGTGTTCAAGATGTTACAAAAAGAAGATGAAAACTTAGAAGATTTGTTGGAAAGATTTAATTACAACATCAAAAGGGAAAAAATGGAAAACCTAGATCAAGACACCTTAAAAGCTCTTTTGTTGAAAACAATTAGGGATGAATGGTTGGATATCCTTAACATGATGGGAAAAAGGGATATATCACAACTCACATTACCTGAAATATCTGAGTTATGTATCAACCTTTCAAGAGGGAAATCTAAAACTGTCAAAGGTCCAAGAGATCCTGCTCTTGCAAGGGCAAGTAAGTCTTCTTCTGGGACAGTAAGTAGATCAGAAATAGGACACATGCTCGATGATTTTAAATCTGACATCTTAGGGAGTCTTAGTGAACAAATAGACACCCTTAAGATACAAAACAAGCAAAAGGCTGAATCTGATGCCTTGGCAATCTTTTGTCCCAAATGTAGAAAGAAACATGCCTTGAGAGAGTGTCCTTTGGATGTAAAAGTTGTAGAAACCTGTGTCATTTGTTCTGAAAAACATGAAACCAAGAATTGTCCTTCTCTTCATGGTCTCAAGGCTGTCTTTCAGGAGGAAACTCCTACAGATTCCACAGAGTCTCTCAATTTTGTATCTAGAATACATTGGCAAGGACCTCAGACACAAGGATTCCATGATCAAATGTATAATCAACCTCCACCTTGGAATTCTTGGCAGCAACCTTGGCCCCAATTTCAAAATCAATCTCAATCTTGGGCACAAGGAACACAAAGTCCCTATGGAAGATATTCTCCATACTATCAGTATCCACCATCTTATCCACCATATCCACATTTTTATCCTCAAAATCCTCAACAAAATTTTCCTCAAAATCTTCAACAAAATTTTCAACAAAATCCTCAACAACATCATCAAAACCAACCACATCAAAATCAACCACTTTCATTACCATTCCCTCAAAAATCAAATCAATTGCCCGCTCAACCCATACCAAACCCCAATAATAAGAATCCTCAGAACACATACATGATAGAAGGCCAACAGTTTCCAACTTATTTAATTACTCCTCTAGACCTTAGTGATGTTCAACTTAGGTCTGGAAAGATACTTGAAAAGAGGAAACCTTCTGTGATCATACAAGAACAAGATAATTCTGAGGAAGACTCTCTACGAGTGAATAAAAGTCTTGAGGAAGACACATCCTTTCAAGACCCAAACACTGAAAAACTGAAACAAAAAGATCCAATAAATCCAACTCCCGTATTAGAGCAACCATCCACATCTACTTCTATACCTCCCTTTCCGGAAAGATTACAAATTGATAGAGGTGTAGAAAAACAAATCATGGTGCCTAATTATGATTTCTTAGATGAACTGAGAAATGTTTGCATTAAAATTCCATTATTGCAAGCCATCAAGGAAATCCCAATTTTAGCCAAAACAATAGAGGAGTTGAGTATGAAGACAACAAGAAAAAGAATAAGAGAAACAAAGAAAATTCAACTGGTAGGACAAATAGCAGACATTGTGATGGGCAAGATTGCTATTTCAAAGTATCTTGACCCAGGAAATCCAGTTGTCAAAATTCACATCAATGGAATTGAAATCCAGAACACACTCATTGACTTAGGAGCAGCAATCAACATCATGAGTAGACAAATCATGGACAAACTGAAACTTCCTAATCTTCTCTTTACACCCACACTATTACAATTAGCAGATAGATCTGTGATCAAACCAAATGGGGTAATAGAAGACATTCCAGTGTCCCTAGATTCTTGGGAGTACCCTGTGGATTTCATGATCCTAACTCCTAAGAATAATCTAGGAGGCCATCTTGTTATATTAGGAAGACCTTGGTTGGCTATAGCTGATGCTTTTATTAGATGTAGATCCGGTGATATGTACCTCTCTGATGGTAGTTCAACAAAGAAATTCACTTTATATCCTCCAACTAGGACAATTACAGATTTGGATAACACTCAATGGATAGAGGATGAGGAAGATTTACAACCTCTCTTCACAATGTCAGAAATTAGTGAAGATAATCAAATTCTGAATACTCTAGAAAATTTTGAATCCTCTCTAGAACATAAACATGAATCATTTCAAGAGGGATCCAATATTGATTTTTTGTCATCAAGGCAGATGTCTCTTCATTCTATGGACAAATTTGGCAGCTCTACAAGTGAGATTTTCCCAGGCAAAACTTTGAACATAAACAAGAACCTAGAAAAATCTCAACAAGAAGAGCTAGTCAAAGTATTACAGAGACATTCTTCTTCATATGCATGGGAATACACTGACATGAAAGGGATAAGTCCCAAGACTTGCACTCATCACATCTATATAGAGGAAAATTTCAAACCAATCAGACAACCTCAAAGACGGATGAATCCAAATCTTAAGGAAATTGTTAAAGAAGAATTGCAAAAATTGTTAAATGTCAATTTCATCTATCCCATTTCAGATAGTCAGTGGGTTTCTCCTTTGGTAATTGTGCCAAAGAAAAATGGGAAATGGAGGGTGTGTGTTGACTACCGAGAACTGAATAAAGCTACTCTTAAAGACCATTTTCCCTTACCTTTCATAGATCAAGTATTAGATACATTAGCTGGAAAAAAGTACTTTTCATTCCTAGATGGGTTTAGTGGTTAAAATCAAATCCAAGTAGCACTTGAGGATCAAGACAAAACCACATTTACCAGTCCTTGGGGTACCTATGCTTACCGAGTATTGCCATTTGGATTATGCAATGCACCTGCAACATTCCAAAGGGCAGTATTAGGAATTTTTTCAGATCTAATACATGATTGTGTAGAGGTGTACATGGATGATTTCACAGTTTATGGAAACTCATTTGAAGAAGCTTTAGACAACTTGGAAAAAGTTTTAAAGAGATGTCAGGAAGCAAACCTTTCGCTTAGTCATGAAAAATGTTTTATGATGTTTACTGAAGGTATTGTTTTAGGGCATCACATTTCAAGGGATGGGATTAGAGTTGATGAGTCAAAAGTTGAAGTCATCTCTAACTTATCTATTCCAAGTTGTCAAAGAGATGTTAGAAGTTTTCTAGGATTTACAGGATATTATCGGAGATTTATAGAAAACTTCACCAAAATAGCATCTCCACTCTTCAAATTACTCACCAAAGATTGTGAATTCAAATGGACTTCCGATTGCCAGTTAGCTTTTGAAACCCTGAAAACCAAAATTTCTGAAGCACCTATATTAAGGGGACCTAACTGGAAGTTACCTTTTCATATCTCCACAGATGCCTCCGATACAACTCTAGGAGCAGTATTGGGGCAGAAAGACTTGATTCCCTATGCCATCTATTATACCAGTAAAAATTTGACTCCTGCAGAGTTAAACTATACTGTAACTGAAAAAGAGTTTTTAGCCGTTGTTCATGCCATAAACAAATTTAGACACTATATAACAAGCTATGAAACTTTTGTTCACACTGATCATTCTGCAATTATATATTTAATGAACAAATCAATCACTAATGGCAGAGTTATAAGATGGTTATTGCTCTTACAAGAATTCAACATCACCATTCTAGATAGGCCTAGAAAACAAAACACAGTAGCTGATTTCCTATCTAGACTCCAAAATATCAAAGATGACACTCCAGTTGAAGATCAATTTCCTGATGAATATCTTTTTGCAATCTCTACTCAAACTCCATGGTTTGCCGATATTGCTAATTATTTAGTTTCAGGAAAATTTCCTTCAATTATGAATGCAAGGGATAAAAGAAAAATCATTAATGATAGTGCAAATTATTCATGGGTCGCTAATGAGTTGTACAAGACAGGTCCATATTTGATCATTAGAAGGTGTGTTCGTGAAGATGAGATGCCCGAGATTCTCAAGGCATGTCATGACGAACCTTGTGGCGGGCACTTTGCAGATAAGAGGACAGCCTATAATATCCTTAATCTAGGATATTATTGGCCATCCTTGTTTAAAGATGCTAAGGAGTATGTCAAAAGGTGTGACAGTTGCTAAAGGGTAGGGAAACCTTCTCCTTCAGGTGAGATGCCATTACAACCTCAGGTACACATTGAACCTTTTGAAAAATGGGCTTTGGATTTTGTAGGACCTATTAGTCCTCCATCAAGACAAAAGAAATATATATTAGTTTGCACTGATTATGTTACTAAATGGGTAGAAGCCAAGCCATTACTTGTTGCTAATGAATCATCTGTAGTTACTTTTCTTTTTGAGGATATTTTTACTCGTTTTGGTGTCCCAAGGGAAATTGTTACAGATCAAGGAGCTCAATTTACATCAAGGCTAGTGGAGCAAATGATGGAGAAGTACAAAATCAAACATAGAAAATCTACTCCTTATCATCCACAAGCAAATGGTCAAGTGGAATCTACTAATAAGGTCATTGAAGGAATCCTAACAAAGACTGTTCATTTACATAGATGAGATTGGGTAGATAGGCTTCCTGAAGCCTTGTGGGCCTATAGAACTACATGGAGAAACACAACAGGCCATACTCCTTATGAGCTTGTTTATGGAAAGCAAGTTTTGTTTCCCATAGAGTTCCAAATTCAAACTTTCAAAATGGCAGTTCAGCTAGGACTTGATCTAACGGAGGCACAAAAGCATAGACTGGAGCAAATTAATGAATTGGATGAGATCAGACAAGATGCAGTTCAGAAAACAAGTCTAGTCCAACAACAAAGGGCTAGATGGCATGAAAAGTACATCAAAGAGAAGAAATTCAAAGAGGGTGACTGGGCTCTCTTGTTTGATTCAAAATTCAAGGATTTTCAAGGTAAATTTCAGACACATTGGCTTGGGCCATATGAAATTGTTGAAATTTTTGATAATGGGGCAGTAAAAATCAGAACTATAGATGAAGAAGAGGTCACTTTTCTTGTGAATGGTCATAGATTGAAGCTATTTCACAAACCACTCTCAAGAGAAGAATTTGTCAAGAAGTTCCAAGAAAGCAGTGATGTGAAGTTAATGAAGAAGAATCTCTCTTCTTCATCAACTTGATTAAATTTTCTGAAGCATTTTTCTTTGAAAAAAATAAAATTAAAAATAAAATAAAATAAATAAATAAATAAAAATAAAAATAAAAATAAAAAAATAAAAAAAATAAAGGTATAAACATGAAAACCAATCATTGATTGGCATGTTTATACAGAAAAGATAGGGTGAAAATCAGAGTCTCTCTGACACTCTAACTTTTCCATTTTGTTTTTACAAGCAGCTGTTACAAAATCATAAGTTCAGATCCATAGTGCTTATGATTCATCTCATTTCATTTCATTCCATTCACTTATCCATCCATACTCCATTTCATTCATTCATTCATATTCTACTTCATTCCATGTTTCATTCATCTCATTCCATACTCCATCCATCTCATTTCCATGTCAAAATTTAAAGTTTGATATCTTGCTGTAAATAAATAAAACATGCCATGGATTGCAGGGCAGTTCTTATGTTCTTCCACTCCATTTCATAAACTGAATCCATTCCATTTCATCATCCACTTCATACATATCATGTCTCATCATCCATATTCATCCCAAACCACTCCATTCCATGACTAAAATGCTCTACAGGTACATTCTGCAGCTTAACAAACATTCTGCAGCTGATCAGCCTTTCTGCAGCCAGACATTCATTCCGCAGCTACAAATCCTGAAGGCATTAGTCAACAGACATTAGAATTGCAACAAAATGATCCAGTTTATCCATGAATAAGAAAAATCAAGAAGGATTATGAAGACTCTTCCAAAGGAGAACAAAGAAGACAAAGACTACAAAAATCAAATGAAAAGAAGAGGTAACAAGTTTAGATTATAATGGCATTTCATAAATTTTAGCATAGTTTTAGTTATGAATTGTTCGAAAAGGTTGTTTTAATTATTTTTATTTATCAAGACCAATAAACCCTCCACAAACTTTGGATTAAAATCTCTCATTTCAAATTCCATACCCGACATCGTTTAAGCGGTTAAAATGGCTGAAGAGTTTGAATTCTTCACGTCACTTAACCAAATCATTCAATGATGATTCTCTTTTCCGTTGTAAAAATCTCTGTCGTCTTTTCAATCATTAATTCATTTCCTCCACCTCACTCCATTTACTCATTCCGTGACTACTTCCATCACTCCATTCTGTAGCCAGCACTTCATTCCGCAAACAGATATATTCTTATTACCGTGAGCAGAGCAAAAGGGTATATCAGTTTGAATAACAAAGCACTATCACCGTGGGCAGAGAGTGAGCATTATCACTGTAAATGCAGAGGTATAGCAGTGTGGAATTTGAAGTCATTTGTTACAAAGAGACAGAGGTATAGCAGTGTGGGAATTTGAAGCCATTTGCCACCGAGAGACAGAGGCATATCAGTCCAAAGTTTCATTGTCAACCAGAGGCATATCAGCTCGAAGTTTGAAGCTGTTGTCACTGTTAACCAGAGGCATATCAGTCCGAAGTTTTGAAGCTGTTGTCACTGTCAACCAGAGGCATATCAGCCCGAAGTTTGAAGCTGTTGTCACTGTCAACCAGAGGTATATCATCCCGAAGTTTGAAGCCATTGTCATTAAGAATCAGAGGCATATCAATTCGAAGGTAAAAAGTTATTGTTTCAGTGGGTAGAAAAGAGTATTAATCTGAACATTGAAGAAGCAATTATGGGTTTCATTGTAAGAACTGAACCAGTAGGTACAAAATACCTAGAAGGCTACCCTCAATGTAAAGAAATGTTGCAACAGATAGGATGGCTACAATTTTTGGAGAAATTTAATGGTTTCCACAAAGAAGTCACTAAAACATTTGCAAGATCATTTCAAAGAGCTGAAGTTGAAGTGGGAGATGTCAAATTCACTGTCACTGAAGTTTTCATTGCAGAAGCTACAGGGTTGCTTAAAAATGGAGAGAGATGGTTCAAAAACAGAGAATTCCACAATGAATCCTGGAAGAAAATTCTAAAATCACCAGGTATGGATGTCACTGTGTTTAAGAAAGGAATTACAAGTTCTGCATTGAAAAATAAATGGAGAAACATACTACTTATTCTGCAAAAATTTATTACATGTGAGGGTAGATATGGCACATTTTATGTCTACCACATTAGACTGATAATGCATTTTCTGGGGGAAGACTTAAACCTACCCTATTTCTTGCTTCAAAGCTTGAAAAAGATGGCTTCCTGTGTTCAAAGAAGGGTTCAATTTTTAGAGACAACTCTATATCATCATGGCTTGGTGAAGATTTTAATTGAACACCATTTAGCCAAAACAAATGATACATGGGACAATTTCTTGATAAGAAATCATTTTGAAGAGCCAAAAGAGCCTCACCTGAACAACAACCTACAAAGAGAAGCAGAAAATGGAGGGCTTCAAAAATTGAAATTGACAAAACAATCCAAGAAAGTAGTGAGGAAATCATCTCAGAGAAGTTGACTCAAATCAAGAGACAACTTAAGAAAGAGAAGATAATCAGGAAATCTGCCACAGAGAAAGGAGAGGGATCTTCTCAACCAAGAAGAAGCCATAGACTAAAGGGGAAACTAAGGAAAACTCAAATCAAACAAACAGGGGTGATTAATATAGAAGATGAGGAAACATCCATTGAAGAAGATGATGAAGAGGATTTTAATGAAGGAACCCCTGAAATTGACCCTGCTCAGCAAGAAGTTTATGATTATGTTGAAACTTTGGAAAGGAAAGCTTCAGAGAGCAGAGAGAGAACCCCTAGTCCTCCACTGTCTGAAATAGATGTGTTAAGAAGGGATATGTATGAGCTGGAGATACTTAATAGACACATCAAAAATGAGAATGAAATTTTGAAGGAACAAGTCAAGCTCAAAACCGATATGAACTCAACCTTATCCCTACATATAGACAAAGTGGAAAAGACCAATGAAAAGTTGAAGAAGAGGAATAAAAAGCTAATCAGGGCACTTACCAACTTAAGGTTTAAACTTGTCATCAGAAAACCCAGAAGATCTTTAGCTTCCAGGCAAAGGATAAGGAGAGGATTAGATGTTCTTACAGAAGCCTCTGAGTTTATAGGATAAGTTGCATGAGGACATGCAAGAAGTCAGCAGTGGGGGTATGTTGAGCCTCAATATTGTGCTTTCTTTCATTCCACTTTACCTCATTTTCCTTTGTCCATTGCTATTACAGACCCAATTGATAAATGAATTTAGTTAAAATTATTTTTAGAATGATTAACATGACTGACTTGCTAAGTTTTATGATTTTTGTCATTGTAATGCATTTTGACTGGAACTAGCTGTAGAATGTAGACATTCCGTAGCTAACCGGCGATTCTGCAGCTGTCTTCACGTTTGGGTATGTTCCAGGTGGCCTCTCAAGAAAAACCGCATATGGGCATATTCCACGTCATGTCTACATTGTTCGTTGCTCACCATGAAGGAAGAAACGAATTCTGGGTATGGTTTTGGTACGTGGGAACACATTTAAGAAGGTAGACTTCTAATAGGACTGTCTTAGTCCAGATGTCTTTTTTTTTTTTACGTAGCCACTTCAAGAGTCCTAATGTGATTTCGATAAGGAAAGACAATAATCCTAGAATTGTTGCAAGTCTTGTTATGTACATTTGTTATATAAACACTTGGGAAACCGAGAGCTAGGCTAGATTTTGTTCTAGATTTTGCTTAGATTTTGTGCTACATTTCTGAAGACGCAGAGTGCTCTGTTCAAGTTATTTCACCTTTAATGAAGCAGACAGTGTTGTTTTGAAAGCGTTGATTTGATTTGGAGTTAGATTCCGTCAGGTGGTAGAGGGCCCCTGCCTCTTGCACGGATTTATTTGCGTAATTTAGATAAGTATTCTAGCTGCCTTTACGTTTTTGAATTTGAATTAGTAGTTGTTTTCATTAGCTACTGTGGTTATACTCATTCTAAAAACTCTTCCAAAAGATTATAATGATGAATGGGAAATGGCTATAGTATTGTAGGGTTTAATTGTAGTCTCTTTTATTCACCATCACAGTTATACTTATGATAAGCACTCTTCCACAAGAAGAAACTCTTCCAAGAAATCTTTATACTGTCTTAAGCATGATTGTGATCTTGAACATTTTAGTTGTGTGTTTTCACTAAGTACCATAGTTGTTCTTGCTCTTAAACGCTTTTCCAAAATATCATAATGACGGGTAGGAGATGGCTATGATATCTTAGTTTTTCATTGCTTTCAGTCTTTATGTTTGCATTTGCACTGAATTGTACAGTTAGGATTGTTCTAAGAAACTCTTCCAAAATACCAATCATGATGGACAAACAGACTGTATGATTCCATAGAATAATGCATGATAGCTTAGTTAGGATACTCCGGAGTCTAATTGCATTTAACTCATGCTCAGTTATTTTGTTTTAAGTTTGATAATGACTTGTAGTTCAGCACTGTTTTAGGCTAGTGACATTTTAGGTTCAGTTGTAGTTTAACTCATTGCATTTGCACTCCATATTCAGTTGTCATTCACTGCATATTAGATTACTTCAGTTGTTAAACTTAACAAAACAACCTTCATTATTCACAAACCTCTTCTTGTTCTAAAATCTATAATTGATTCATAAACATATGAACAGAAGACAATATCATTTTAAGGCCTGAAGTACTTCTGCAACTTCCTTATCATCTTACAAACAAACATTTTCCTCAATAGACTATTTCAAAAATCTATAACCTTTGAGTGAAGTGTAGTGCTATAAAACTGAGTTGCAGAATAGAGTTAGGAATTAGATTTAGAGTAGAAGATCTTATGATGGTATCAATGTTTTACTCCAAACATACTTCAACAAATCTCTAATCAAGGATAAAATGTTGCATCATTATGAGTTAGTTGTTCAAACTATTTAGTCAGGAAGATTTGCATACTTAGTGACCATGTTTCAAGCTCTCTCTCAAATGCCTTTGATGAAAGAATTTGACAAGTTTAGTTTGTGTTTTGAATCATTTGCTTAAAATTCATTATCAAGCTTTGCTTTTGCTTATTCATAGTTTAGATTTAATTCTGTTTTTAATATTGCATTTGCATTTACCATTTGACATCAACCAATTAGGTTTCACTTTGTTTCTAATCATTAGCTTCCTTCCATTAGCTTTCTAGTCATTTTCCTTGTGAACATAAAATCACCAAAAGATCAAAAACATCAGAAATCATCAAAAAAGACCAAAAACATCACAAAACACTACACACAATGCATTAAGAAACAAACACCTAGGTACATACAGTACACTTCACTTCAGCAGTTTACCAACCCTGGTTGACAATTAAATGAGCTCAATTTAGAAGACTAGATTGAGACCAAACAAGGCCTTCAAGGAGTCTTCAAGAGCCAATAATTTTTAGTAATAAAATTTGTTTCTTGGAGGCTCAAAAAGTCTTAGCGACCTTTTGGTATAATCAAATATTATAGGTGGCTAACAGTGGCTCCACTTGGGGATGATGCCTTCTTGAAGGCATCAAGAACTTCAGACTTGCATTCTTTGGGAGGTTGATCAGTTGCCTCATTCTTTGTTCTCTGGCAGGCTGACCTGTGCCTGATCCATTGGGTTGCCCTTTCTTTGCTGGGATGATATTCTTTGAAAACATATTAGCAGCTATGAAAACAATGGTCCTTCATCAATACACACTTTCTACCTACCCAATCCCACTGATCTAGCATTTTTTCTTCATTTGAGTGCACTTGGATTGGCAAACTCTATTCGCAACATTTTATTCTTTTGAAAGCAAGAAATCTAATATATTTCTACTCTTTATTTCTCCCTAAACTCAGATTAAACAGTTGAGTTCAGATGATTCTCTACCTAATCTACCATCTGTTGGGATTAAACTGTCCAACAGACCTTCATTCTCTAATTTCTAAAACAGAAATTCAAAAGCATTCAAGTCAGGATTGAACAGTCTAACTTGATGCTGGTCTATGGCATAAAAACAAGCTGCACACAGACATTTATTCTGCAGAAAATTAAATCAAAATGGAAGGCTTAAAATCTAAAAATTTAAAGCACTTCCTTCATCTCTTTTCACAGCTCTATTTTGACTTTGTTTGTGCGGTTCTTTCTTTTTCTTTGGTTCATATTTTGAGTTAATTAGAACCATATTTTTACATCTCTTGACTCAGAATTTGAAGAAGATTTGAGTCATTTTTCTTTTGAAACCCTAGGTTCAGATTTTGAACATGTTTGAACCTTTAATTTATATCCTAAACTATCTACTGATAAGCCAAGATTAAACATTTTGGCAAATCAAATTCACTACCCTATCAGCAGAAAATTTAAAACTAATTAGTCAAGATTAGACAGTTCGACTAACTAGAAGTGTGTTTTTTAGGAGTGACATTTGAGCTTGCACACTTTCAGATTTTGTTTCTCTTTTTTGGTATGGGGCTATACCTTTCTTGTTTTGTCAATCTGCCCTCTTTTCTCTTTTTCATTGTTTTTGTATTTTTTATTTTTCTAACTTTGAATGCAATGGTGGATGAGATATTTATAATGGAAAAAAGATAAAAAGGTTTCCAAACATAGCATTTGATCAAGAGAAGTAATGCTTAAGCATCCTGCCATTGACAGGACCCCCAAACAAATCTGCTCCATCCAACTCCCGTAAGAAAAATGCATTGTTACCAGCAACTGAATGAATAGAGTAAGGGCCAAGCCATAAGTTGTCAAACTTTCCATGCTTGCCCTTGTCTTCCCTCCTTGAGTCCCATTTTAAAACTTTGTCCCCAATCTTGAAATTGTTGGCCTTTGTTCTTCTGTCAAAGAGCTTTTTAATGCTCTCCTGTTTCTGCAATGATTTGTTATACACTTCCTCTCTGGTCTGCTGAAGATGAATGGTCTGATTTATTCTTCTGATCATGTCATTTTCTTCAGTTTGTAGCTCTTGAATTAACTTCATCACTGGTACACCAAGGGTGTTTGGAAAAATTGCATCAGTACCATACACAAGATGGAAAGGTGACATACCGATGGATTTCTTCAAAGTCAATCTGTCAGCCCAAAGTGCATGAACTAGCTTTGTGTGCCAAGACTTCTTGTTGTCCTCCAACAGTTTCTTGATTATGTTCACTAAGCTTTTGTTTGAAGATTTTGCAAGTCCATTACCTTGAGGGTAATAGGCCATGGAATGCCCCAATGTTATCTGATATCTATGACAGAACTCAACCATCTTCTTTGATCCAAATGCTACTGCATTATCAGTGATGATCTTGGTAGGACAGCCAAATCTGGAGAGAATATTAGTCTCAATGAATTTTATAATAACAGAGTCATTGGCTTGCCTACAAGGTATGGCTTCTATCCATTTAGTGAAATAGTCTGTGGCTGTGAGAATCCATCTATGTTGGGCAGAAGATGGGGGATGGGTTTCTCCTATGAAGTCAAGTCCCCACTGTTGAAAAGGGCTTCAACAGTGATGGGATGTAGAGGCAGGGGTAACATTTTTCTTTTTCCTTCAAAGATTTGGCACTTATGACAGGCAATTATCATCTTATGTATATCAGAAAAAAGAGTGGGCCAATAGAAACCAGCCCTCAAAATCTTGTTGGCTGTTGTCTTCCAGTACAAATGACCTCCACACTCTCCTTCATGGAATTCATGTTTAACCTTCTCTGCATCAAACTCAGGCAAACATTTAAGCAATAGACCACTTGCATTTTTCCAATAAAGAAATTTATCTATAATGCAATAGTTTACAGCTTTTAATTTTAGGAATCTTGCCTTTGTTTTTGTTAAACCGGGAGGTGTATTCAATTTAAGCAAAACATACACAATATCAGCATACCAAGGAGACTTCATAAAATGATCTTCAACTATAGGAGTTGAGAATTCTTCTTGGTCATCTAAAACATTAATCATATTAATATCAAGAACTTCAAAATTTGATTCAGCCATTAATCTAGCTAGACCTTGGCCTTTGATGAGTTTAGTGGGTTTTATCTCTAAATCATATTCAAGAATAATAGCAATCCACTTACCTCTCTTATTATCTGGGTCCTTAGTTATAATTTCTTTAACAACTAAATTTGGGACAAAGGCAATGGTGTGTGAATGAAGGATGTACACTCTGAAGTCTTTCAAAGCTTTAACCAAAGAAAAAGCTTGCTTCTCCATAATGTTATACTTCAAAGGGGCATCCCTAAATGCCTTGCTAAAGAATGCAATAGGCTGCTCTTGTCCTTGTGGATTTTTCTGTAAAAGGACAACAACTATGGTATGTTCCGATGCAAATGAAAAGATATAAAAATATTTTGAAAAATCAGGACTTATCAGAACCGGTGTTTTGGTTAACGCTTGTTTCACCAGCTCAAAAGACTTCTTTGCTTCCAAGGTCCATTTTACCCCTTGCTCCTTCTTTAACATGTTTGTGATATTCCTAAGGAGCTCAGCCAAATTGGGGATGAACCTTCTTAAAAAGTTGATCTTTCCAATGAAAGATTGCAACTCTTTGATGTTTCGAGGATGAGAGATTTGCAATATGGCCTCAGTCCTCTTTGGATCTATCTTTATACCCTCCTCTGAAATAATGTGCCCAAGAAGTTTACCTTCTTGGAGACCAAACAGTGTCTTCTTAGGGTTTAAATATATCCCAAACTTTCTACACTTCTCGAAAACCTTTCTTAGATGTTCTAAGTGTTCTTCATCTGTTTTTGAAAACACAGTAACATCATCTAGATAGATAATGATGAAGAAGCCTAGTTCCTCCGAGAATGCTATGTCCATGGCTCTTTGAAAGGTTGCTCTAGCATTCATTAGACCAAAGGGAATTTTCACATACATGAAAGTGCCCCAGGGTGTAGTAAAGGCTGTCTTTAATTGATCAGCAGGGTAAACTAAGATCTGATTGTACCCTGAAAAGCCATCCAGCAACGAAATTCTTTTAGAACCTACCACCCTTTGTAAAATGTGATCCATCTTGGGTAAAGGGTAGTTGTATTTTAATGAAGCTTTGTTTAAGTCTCTAAAGTCTATACAAAGCATGATTTCTCCAGTTTTCTTCCTAACAAACACCATATTAGATACCCATTCAGAATATCTAACAGGGACAATAATACCAGCATCATACATTTTCATGATCTCCTTCTGAACCAACGGCAACTGGACAGGGTTTATTCTGCATAGTTTCTGTTTGAATGGTTTTTGGTTCTCCTTGAGGGAAATTTTGTGCTTTATTATTTCAGTGTCATAGGATTTAAGATCTTCGTAACTCCATGCAAAAACATCAGAAAACTCTTTAAACAACTCTAAGTATTTGAGTTTAATGTGAGCTGGTAAAGTTTTAGACAGTTTAATCATTTTCGGTTTTTTCCTCACTGCCTATATTACACTCTTCCACTTCAGTCTCCACAGGTTCCAGTTTTGTCTTATTTTCCACATCGTTAAAATTGAACAACTCTTCTAAAGGGGTCAGACCCTTAGGCAAACTTTCATCTTTGGAGTGCAGAGTTTCTGACTCTGCAATCACCTCTGTTTTGTTTCTAAGTTTGCTGGATAACAGGTATATATTAGTAGGTTCAGGAGATGGTTCTTCTTTATCAAGGAAATTTCCTTCACTGCAGTCTGTATCATAATCTAATTCTGAACTGTGTAGTTCAAATTCATTTTTGAATTTCATGAAGTCTTCTATTTGTTTGTCATTATCAAACACCTGCCAATACTTTTCGTTATCAGGGACGGCTGGTCTGAATTTAATCTGATTTGTGTCGTCATATGGTGTTAGACATGTTCTAGCGGTAGAGGCTAGATTATGAGCTGTAATATTTTCCTTTCTCAGGACGACAATTAATTGGGACTCATCGAAAGATTTTAAAATATCCATGACATCATTCCGATAGGCCCTAAGTCTGGGGTGATGAGCGTTATACTCCCCATTGACTTGCCTTATGATTAATTCCGAATCCCCGTGAATTTTAATTCTCTTGGCTCCTAACTTTTTCAAAAAATGCAAACCTAAGAGAAGGGACTTGTATTCCGCTACGTTGTTGGAACACTGGAAGTTTAACTTACAGGAAATGAATTCAGTGTGGTTGCTTACAGTGTTGCGAATCCAGACACCTGCACCAGCGCTATTTCTATTGCACGACCCATCGAAATGCATACTCCATAGAGTATTGTTTTCAGTTTCATTTGTTTGGTGAATGTCCTCTTTAACTAACATGCTTTCTGATTATTGTTGAATGTATGCACTTAGTTGTAGATGTTTTGATTCCCCCTGATTTTCAGTTACTTGGGGAATACCTTCCTGACTCTCAATGTTTAGAAGCAAGGGACACATGACTTGTAGTTCAAGACACACATTTGGTTTGCTGTTGTTTAAAGGTTCAGCAAACTGTTTCGACAGTTCTGTGGTATTTACCTCCCCCTCTCTATCGGCCATTAATTCTGTTAAAGTTACTTGTTCATCTGAAGCTTCTTCATTAAAAAGGATAAAAGAATCAAGGCCTGTATTTACAGAATAAAGGGGAGAGTTTTGTGGTCTGTCTTGACTTGTAACTGTGTATTGCATATGAGACTCCTTGTAAAGTCTTCTAGTTTGATTGAAAATAGGGATAGTCGCATAGGTCATGTCCATCTGCATAGTCCCCTGCAACTTAGCCCCCCAAGATCTAGATAATAACATTCCATACTTTGGGGGCACATCAACCACGACAATATCCATGAGTAAGCATTTAGCTAGAATCTGAGCTAAGTTAACACAAAGATATTTGATTAATCCTAAACATTTTACTCTGCTGGAATCAAAGGAGTATAGGTCTTTGTAAGGTCTGGTGATTTCAAGACCAAGGCTCTCCATCACAGCTTTAGGCATCAAATTATGAGAAGCCCCAGAATCATGCATAGCGTTGTGCAAAATTTTTTCATGAATGTTTAAACTCACGTAGAAAGGAGGGACATGTCCCTCTTGGTATCTACCTTCAATCTTTGGACCGAAAATAAGCTCTGGCTGGTCATCACTAAGATTGACTGTATCTCCATTTTCCTCTATATTTAAAGCCTTCAAAATTTTGGTTCTATATACATGTTAGGCATCTAACTCAGTCAAGGGAACAGATATTTTAATCTTGGAAATTTCTTGTTCAAGGCTGAAGGGAAAATGGTTCTTTGAAGTGCTGGTTTCAGCCTTATTAGTCGCCACTCTACCAACAATATCAGCTTGCTGATTTGTTTTATTTACACTTGATAAAATTGTTTTCACAGGAGTACTAGCTGAAGTGTCAGTACTACTAAGGTCTGCACTCTGTTTTTCTTTGTTTTGAGTGCCTTTCTCTTTTCCCTTATCAGAATTTACAGCCACTGTCTTATCCTTTTGTTTGACAGCTTTAGGTTTGTTTGTAGTGCTGTTTTGTGAAGATTTGTTAGAGGTTATGGTGTTGGAGGGCTGTTGACTGGTTTTTCTTCTAAGGTCATATTCCCTTTGAGGTTCTATGATGAAATTTTCCATGTCTTGATAGTAATTTTCATTATCATATCTTTTGTCATCATAAGGTGTATAAAGACCCTGTTTTTTATCATAATGAACTTCAAAGTCATCATGCTCTACCCCAAACATCTTGATATCTTCTTCCTCTATAATTTCATATGTTTCTTCAACCTCACTTACATAATTTTGATGAAAGGGAGGAGCTATTTGCTGATCATCTTCCCTAAGTCTGTTTGGAGGTTGGTTCCTTCTAGCATTTTGATTCTGGTTCTGGTTTCTATTTTGAGGAGCATTTTGATTTTGACTTGCTTGTGCTCTCTTAATTATGCTCATCTCTTTCATCATCTCCTCCATCATTTTCTCTATTTTGAGTTTGAATTAGAAGGTGACGATTCCTCTCTAAAGGATAATCTCTTTTCAGCTTTCATCCTTGTTCTTTTCTCCATTAAGTTGACTTCCTCAGAAAGAGCACCTCTTTGCATATCTTCAAGAGTTGCAAAATATCTCTCTCTTAGTGAATAGGTCATGTCAGAGTCAAACCCTTCAGGAAACTTGTTTAAGGCTGAGCCTTGTGGAGGTTTTAGTTTTGGGGAGAGTGCATTATACACACTATTAAACCTCGTGCAATAAACTTGGACACTTTCCCCAGGGTTTCTATGGAGGTTCTTATAATCAGAAAGGACTTGGAGAGGATTCTTCTTCACTTCCCATTTGTTTAAGAAAGTTTGATGGAAGCCTAGGAGATCGTTTATACTATGGGGGGCTAAGCTTTTAAACCATTTTCTTACCTCTCCCCCTAAGCTTTGAGAAAATAATCTAATCTTGATAGAATCATCATCAATTTCATTTCTGTCAAAGTAGTCATTCATATTATCCACATGTTGTGATGCAGATGTAGCATTGCTAGCATCATATAATGGAATTTTGGACTAATATTCCTACGGAAGATTGACTAATGGTGCATGAAGGACTAGGGGGGCATACCATGCAGCCATGATAGGAGGTGGAGGTGGATTCACAGGTGGGTTGACAAAAGGGAAGGTGGGCTGAAGTGGAGTGGTTCGAACAGTGGATGAAGGATGAGTAGATGTGGATGGAACAACAGTAGATTGCTGAGCTGATCTTGGATGAGAGACACCTAAATTCAACAAGAAGTGTAGATCAGGTGGTGCTGTTTCTCTACTACCAGGATGTTCACTTGTCTCCGGGGATGAAAGTGAAGACTCAGAATCTAGCTGAATTATATCATCAAATGACCTAGTTCTAAATGGATTTACTAAGTCAGCTTGTGATTGTTGTAGAGCTGAAAGATTTTCAGGGGACTGAATTAGCTCTCAAGGGTGATCTAAAAATAATTGATAATTTAATCCTAGGAGACTTCCAAAGGATACTTTCTGGGTTATCAACTATCTCAGGTGGATTAGGGTCAGGATGGGCTCTAGTGTGAATCTTTCTACGAGCCATTATGTTGTGTTTTTTAGACCCAAATAAACAAGACAAGTTCAACCAGATATGAGAGTCTTTGAATGGTTAACTAACTTGTTTACCTAAATTTCAATCCTATAGTCCTCTAACTGAGTTTGAATGATGTTATAATGATGTGGGTTCTTCCCAGTGGAGTGTTAAGGTCTGCTAAGGATTGTGGAGTCGCCAAGTGGAAGTTTTTAGCTCCTAAGGAGGTAAAAGGTTTTACAATCCACCACCATGTTTATTGGATACCAATCTAAAATATTTTTGGTTTTTTCTAAGTTATTTTTCAGTTGTGTGGTTTCTAAGAATATCCTAACTCTGTTTCAAAACTTAGCTACGGTTATGAGACAAAGACAGTTTACTCTTATGGCTAAGCCAACGGATTTTTCAAGGTTGGATAAAGTCTTGAGAGAATCCTAGGGTTTACCTAGTTTGTCACTGATTCAAACAAGTTTTATCATGATTAACATTCTTTTGGTAGTGCTTGAAAGGGATGCTTTTAACTCTCATAGTTTTCTGAAGTTTTTTTAGGGAAGTATCCCCATCGGAGTCGCCAGAAATGTTAGTTACTGGTGGCTCAGCTGGTTACTATAGAAAAATTTCTTGAATAGATTATGGGTTCGGTCCCCAGCGGAGTCGCCAGAAATGTTAGGAATCTAGTGGCTCAGCTGGTTACTATAGAAAAATATCTTGAAGAGATTCTGGGTTCGGTCCCTAGCGGAGTCGCCAGAAATGTTAGGAATCTGTAATTTATTAGCAAGATTGGCAGAGTCCAATTACAGAAACAACATCGTTTCAACCAACTTTGGGATTCTAGGATCTAGCCCTCTTGAATCCAGAGAGGGATCTCTCCAATATGTGCAAAGATGGATTTGTCTTTGAAATTTGGGGTTATGATATTAGGCTAGTTATGAAGGCCAAGGGTTTGTTTTGTTTTTTGGATGGTTGAGCATGATTACTGTTTGAGGCGTAAATTCCTGAATGAAAAGAGTTTCAAAGGTGAGAAGTTGCAAGAAAATAAAACAGCTTTGGCTAAAAGATAGATATAACGCTGGTTTTTAGTCCGTTGAGCTATGGAGTCATATCTGGACTTTAATTGAACAACAACATCAAGAGTGATCCAAGGGGCAAGCCATCTATACCACAAGATTATTTGAGATAGAGTGATGGGATGGAAACAATAAAGTGTTGGAGATGGTGGAAACTAATAATAATTTCACAAGGGATTTATAGTCAGTCCAAACAAGAAAATCCTTTTAAGTAACTGTTTAAAACCAACCAAGTGCAGGGCTAACCATTGAATTCTTGGGCAAGTTGTATTAAAGCAGCTTAATTGACAAACAATCCAGTAATCCACATAATTACCTTCAAAAAGTATAAAAACATATAAGGGGAACAAAATGCAACTTAAGATCAGATAAGGTACTTTTAAACCTAGTCTGCTTTCAGTCAACACCAAGGGAAACTTTCAGAATCTGCTTTTGGAGAAAAACTAGGACCAGGGCACACCATATCTTCCATAGTCATCTTTAATAAGGACAATAAGGAAAATAACTTTCAAGAACAATTTTTAAGGCAAACAGTAGGACGAGGGAACTCCAACATTCCTAACTGCTTAACTGTATTACATCATTCTTAAATAAACAATTTGGAGGAAAACATTAAGATAAAGATTTTCAGTCAGAGAAGGTTACTGATATACAGTAGGTCCTAACTCTATGCGTGCTGTTCTTTATAAGGGAAATAGTGAACAATATGACATACATATAAGGAAAACGATAACAAAGAGAGGTGCACTTCACCGATGATATAGACCAGGATCCCAAGAAACAACTTTTATATTGATGTAAAACCAGTTACAGTCTTCAAGTCCAATGTTTCAGTTCAGCAATCATCTTCACTATTCAGCCTAACTAATCTATCACAAGCAGAGCTCCAAGGGCCAATGAACACTATTTACAATCAGAAGTTTGAGCTCAAATGTATTTCAAAGTTCTGCAACCAACAATCTCTCTTCTTCTACTGAGGTATTTATAGAAGAATGAGGAGGTGAAATCTCACAAAAGATCTCTTAAGGAAATTAATACAGATTCAAGACTTCTCGGCCTTTTGAGGGGCTCAATGGAGAAGTTTACAGGTGGAATACTGTACTAACTATTTTACAATAAATATCAAAGCTCGGTGGGAGATTTATTTGACTTTGAGGCTCTGTGTGCTGTGTGGAGTAACTCTGTAGATATTTCTGTATTTATTTCGTTGCAGCAGTAAATCCTCAGCTGCGTTGAGGCAAAATATCCGATTCTGTAGTAAGTTCAGCCTCTGTTTGAATGCTTCGAGGCAACAGGTGGCTCTTTTTGTAGCTGAGGAATCAATTCGCCTCATTTGAAGCGGTGGAAGCCTTTCTGTTAGTGAAACACTTATGATTTTCTGTTGACTGTGTTTTAATCCAGGGAATTAGGCTTTTGATAATCATTCTTAGCCGTAATTCCCCAGATCCATCTTCAATCTTCATCTGCTGTGCTTTGTCTTCAAACTTATACTCTTTAACTGTTCTTTTGAATAAAACAATGTCATGTCGATGTGCAGGGCCACACAAGCCATTTTACGTGTTTATCAATGCTCATGAAACTTTGGTAAATCATTGAATTTAAACCTGTGAATGGTTCTTTTTAATAGCTCGAAGGCGCAGGAAACGTCTTTCCCAACCCTCGGCTTTCCTTCTTTATACAATGGAAAACCATTAAAACACCTACAAAACACAAAAACGATTAAGAAATCCTGCATTTTTTGGGTTAAACTGCTTAGAAGGCCGGGAAAAAATCGCAGCCGTCAGATCTGGACACGTGGACGGTCCAGATCTAATCAGGGAATCGCAATTGGCGGGAGGAGGAAAAGGGTGCAATGAGAAACTCCGATGTGATTGCGCGATCGGGAGGGCGGAGGCGATTAAGCGATGGCCGTTGGATCTGAGGATCAGATCAACGGCGGGGAGCGAATCAGAGGAACAAAAATCGGGGGAAAGAATAAATGCATGCGATGGAAAAACTCCAATGCGATTAAGCGCTGGCCGTCGATCTGGTGATCATATCGACGACGGAGAGTGAATTGGAGGGTTTTTGAAGCGGGGGCAAGACTTGTGATCGGAGTTAATTAGGACCGTTGGATCACAAAAGGCGGAGAGGAGATCAATAGCGGATAACCAATCGGGGATCGACAATTGGGGCGAACAAATAAACACACCCGATGAAAGGTTGCAATGCGATGTACCGCGGACCGTTGATCTGAGGGTCAGATCAACGGTGGAGAATGAATCGGGGGATGGCTGATCGGCGGGAGCAAACAAGTGTAAGCGATGGAAAATGACGATGTGATTGGGCACTGGCCGTTTGATCGGCTTATGATCAACGGTGGAGATTAGTTTTTAGAATGAACCGGCGGAAACCCTTATAATATACCAAAACCCAAATTTTTTAATATAAACAAAGGTTTAATGGATCGGGTCAGAAATAAAATATATATAAAGGGTAGGCGCCCGCCTGCGGGGCCTTCAGATATATGGAATGCAAAGGGCCCGGGGCTTAGTACATCAAAGGTCAATCGCAATCGGAACTGCGGGCCTGTTTTGTCCGATCAACCCATTGTGAATTCTCCGATCGCGATTGCGCGATCGGGTCTTTTTAATCTACCCATTTTTCATATTAAAACACGTGACTTTGGTTTTTGGTTAATAACTTCGGGAAAGTGGGTTTGGGTTTTACAAAGGAAAGCGGATCAGGCATGAAATATTTACAAGTTTTGATGGAATTTGATGGTTTCGGGATAGTTAAAAAACGGGTTTTTAACTATGGGAAAGTGATTTTCATAAATGGAAGAAGAGGATTTATGAAAACAAGGGAGTTTCCATGGAGAAAAAGGGGGAGTAAATGAAGGTTTGAGAAGGGGGAAAATGAAGGTCTTTCAGCAGTCTTTCACTTGGAATCAAAAGAATTTTCCGAGTATAAAATGGAAATAGCAATGAATATTTTTGGACAAAGGCATGAGGCCTTCAAGGAGTCTTCAAGAGCCAAAAATTTTTAGTAATAAAATTTGTTTCTTGGAGGCTCAAAAAGTCTTAGCCACCTTTTGGTATAATCAAATATTATAGGTGGCTAACAGTATAGAGACTGTAGTTTGGTGTGTATCAATTTTAAACCCGAAGGTTGAAACAATGACATGTGTCACACCTTACAAGTTTTCTCTACTGAAGTAGTCCATAATTAGGATATTGTGGGAGATCGGGAATAAATTTATCTTGAAGAATCCAAACTAGGTATGACCTATGGTAGTTGAATAAATAATTAGAGGGATACTACAGGACCAAAGATCAAAACTTGGGGATCTGATATTACAGAGATACGTCAGTTTCAATATCGAGCTCCTCGAAACCAAGAAAATTGTGTGTAATTTTTTTTTTTCAAATTGAATAAGTCTTGTTTGAAAAATTAGTTTGAAGTGATTCAAAGGGAATGTTGAAGCATATATATGAGAAATGAGTTCTAAATTTCCCCCAAAAAATAATTCCACATCCATAAATCCCTTAGAAGGCTCTACTATGACTCATGAAGAGGAAGAAGTGAAACATGATATATCAAAATTACGAGACCAAGTGCAACAAATTTCGCTCTCGCAAAGAGTAACGAAAAATGAAATAGAAGCTACGATTGATGGTTTAAAGAAAGAAATGGATGGATTAATGAAAGTCGTGGAATCTAAGATGAATGGTTTGAAGAATGGCATGGAAGCTAATATCGATGATCTAAAAGAAGACATGGAAACTTTAAAGGAAGGTTTGACAAAGCTGCTACAAGAAAGGATTCGTAATGGAGAAATGGTAGTAAATGAAACTCATGATGAGAAAAAAATAAATGTTAATCATGATTTAATAGACTCTAATTTTAGATTTGAGACCCACCATATTCTAAAGACTAATATGAGTAAGTTTGACGAAAAGGATCTGGTAACATGGATACTGCAAATGGAGCAATATTTTGATCTCCTTAATGTGAAAAACACACAAAAGCTACGCATTGCAACTTTATATTTATAAGAAGATACATTTTTATGGTATCAATGGCTTTTCTCTCGTAAAAAAATTTCCACTTGGTCAATTTTTATGGAGGAAATGATAGCACATTATGAGGATAAAAAGAGCCCCACCTTCTATAGCCAATTGATAAATCTCAAACAAAAGGGTTCCATGGTGCAACACATTGAGGACTTCCAAAAATTGAATATAAGGGTAACTGATATTCTAGAGGAAAACATGATTGATGTCTTCGTAGGGACTTTAAAGGATAACATCTAACATGAGGTTTGCCTTTGGTAACCTGATTCATTTGAGAAGGAATTCAGGTTGGCAAGAAAAAATGAAAGAAAAATTATGGTGACAAGGAAGCCTACGACTCACAATTATAAATATGGAAGTGTTGCTACTCCTAGACTTCCACAACCTATAGGGTTGACACCACAACAATTGGAAGAAAAAAGAGCAAAAGGGATTTGCTATTATGATATAAAGTATATATACTAAAAGTCATAAGTGTGCTAAGAATAAATTCCGGAAATATTATGAAGAAGAAGAAGAAAAATAACAAGAAACTTCAAAAGAATAGGATATACACCAGGAACTGACCATAGTGGAAGAAGAAATGAATTTGACCATATCCTGTAATAAATTGGAAGAAATTAGCACTCCTCAAACTCTCAAGATAGGAAATATCAAGAAGAAAAATGTAAAAGTGCTTATTGATTCGGGTAGTACCCATAATGTTATTCATTGTAAGGTGGCCAAGAAATTGAATTGCTTCCTATACCTAGCACCAGAGTTTCAAGTGATGGTTGAAAATGGAGGAACTATAAATTTCTATTGAAAGTGCCATAATATCAAACTAAACATGGGGTAATTTGCATTGAATAGTCTAATTCTCTCCATCCCAATGGATGGTAATGATTTTGTACTATGAGTACAATGGTTACAATATGTGGGGACAATAGCTTTTAATTTTCAAGAAAAGTTCTTGAATTTTTTTTCAGAAGGAAAGGAAGTTGAATTACAGGGTATCACAGGGAAGCCAGGAAAAATAGCAACTCTAATGTCATGACAAAGCTTCTGAAGAAAGAACAACAAGGTGTAATTTCACAATTATTCTCACTACAGGTTCAAACATCAAAATAATCCAAGAATTATTCATTTATGTAATGTAAAGTAGTTTACCCCCTCGAAGAGGCTGATTTATAAGTCGTTGATCTATATTTTCTTTAGAAGAAAGAACAACAAGGCGTAATTGCACAAGTATGATCACTATAGGTTCAAACATCAAAATAATATATTTCTCTAGTCTCCAAAAAGTCGTGGATAATTATTCCAAGGCATTTGAGACTCCCAAAGGAATTCCACCTATTCGTGATCATGATCAAGCTTGTTACGAGATGAAGTACCCTAGGTTCTGGGTTGGGAACCCCAACTAAACAAGAAGCATAAAACAATAAGAAGCATGTAAATTTACAGTCCTAATGCTCAAAATAGTAAAGTGGGAAGAAGGGATAGTACCCGTAGGTCCTATGTTTGAAGGTGATCCTACAGGGTTCAAACCCTCTACCCCTCCTAGTGCTCTAAAACCTGCAACTCACTCAAGAAAAGAAAATATATTAGTAATAATTGAAAGAATGTTCAAGATGTTAGTGTTAGATCATATAAGTATATAAGCATAAAAACATGAAATAATTCATAATAGGATCATAAAATGTATAAAGCATTAAGATCATGAAAATTAAGAACGGGACAAAGCTTATTTATTGATGAATGTAAAGAAGTGTGGAGGAATACCATCTGATTCAGCCACGACTCCAAGTGAAACCGTCCTCCTAATCCGTCTAGCCCAAGCCTCAAAAATATCCTTCCAAATGCATACACATGGATGTAATATAAGAGGAATGAACATCTATGTGATGGAAACACGAGTTTCCAAAATCTGGGAGTGCAGGAGGCACAAGGATAAATCAGACTTTATTAGGGACTAAATGGTTATAATATCAATACCTATCTCTCTCCACCCTTAAGACCTTCCCATGAGTTGTATTTATACCACCCCAAAACAGTTGTTTCAGTTGGGATGCAGTTAGGCCACAAGTTTTGTAGGTAGGATTTCGGTGTACCCTGTAAACCCTGCCCAGAAAATAGGGAATTTTATATTTTTTCATAATTCAAATTATATACGTGGGTTGGATATAAATATAATCGCGTGTGCACACATTTTTTAGAGGATAAAGTTGTGTATGGAATTCAAAATAATGTTTTTTAGGTAAAGGACCAAGTCTGAAGGGAAAGGGCTACCCAAGGCCATAACTCAGGGTATCAAGTATACAAAGGTGGAAAATTATGCTATAGTATATGCCCCCTAATATTTGAGGTTAGAAGTGTTGAACCCTTAGTTAAAATGAGAGGGCGGAGGGGGGGGGGGGGGGTGAATCAGTTTAACACATTCATGGACATTGGAATTTTAAAACTTTTTCCTTAAAACTTATTTACACCTTCATTTCATGTTCAACTTAATATGTGAGTAGTCTTAGAATGTGAGCAGCAAGTATTAATATAGTGTAACAAAAGATTTAATATGAGAGAAGCAAGTATTAAGAAGATGAGATAAACCACATCAACACATAAACATCATGCACAAAGACACCAGATATAAGTGGAAACCCATAAAGGGAGAAAACCAGATCTTATTATTGTTGTGATGCAAAGGCAAGCTCCAACTCCCTCTCACCACTAATTTTTTGTAGGCACCGACCTACAGGAGGCTCCTACCTCAATTCTGGAAGCTACAACTTGCAAGGAAGCTCCAACTCCCATAAATTTTCTACAAGCACCAACCTACAGGAGGCTCCAACCTCAGTCAGCTACAACTGACATTTTATCAAGCTACAACTTGATATGGAAGCTCCAACTTCCTTACTCTTTCAAAAGAAAAACACTTGCTGATTTACCTTGGATATCAGCTCTATTCTGTACCTTCTCTTCTGTTGTCCATCAGTCCTCATATCAACCCTGCATCATCTTTGCTTCGCTCCTCCTTCTTCTCTGCTCAACTCCTCCTTCTTCTTGTATTTTCTCCTCAATTCTTCATACTCTGCATTTTCTATACTCACTCTCTTTAACCTCTTGCAACTTTCTTATTTTCTTCAACTCTCTTCAATTCTGCTGCACACTCTCTTCTTCTCTCACTCTGTTTTCGTAACTTTCTCCCCTTGGATATTACCCTGTTTTATACAAAATAGCTTCATGGATGTTTGTATTCTAATGGGAATTTGAAATGGACAGCCATGTCTCTTGATTTTATACCTTCTCATTTCTTTTCAGCTCACTCAGAAAATATAACTGTAGGTACTAACTTTAATATTACAGTGGGAATTTTGTTCTCTTCTGGAGACTTGCCAATGCATCACAACAATATAAATTAAAATCATTTACATTCAATTACAATGAAAAATCTAGCTCACTCATTCAGCCTCTTGGCTTGCTACGCATTTGTCTTTTCTTTGACTGTGTCTTTTTCCCTTTCGGCTCTGTTTGTTTCCTTGTTCACTGCCGCAGGGTAACGGACATATGCCATACATATGTAACTGTGCTTTTTATATCATGCTAATTGATTCTCGGCATTATACAAATAATAAAATGTTTTAACTTGTTCCCTTACTGTCCCACTTGCTGAACTTGTTCTATCATCCGATGTGATGCATTACTGTCCACATATTGGAAATATGTATGTATTGTTTTGTATATACATATATGTGTCACGATTCTTTCCTTTCCTCTTTAACTTTGGATTAATTAACTTGGAGCAAAACTGTTCTTAGTCTTATCTTTGGATGGACCCCACATGCCAGCTATACTCCACTCGTGTATTTCAATCGCAATCGCAACATTCATAATACTCCTACGATTTGGTCTTTTGATTTCCGCTGATGCGATGAATCGCTTTTCGAGTTCTTCCGATTGCGATTAATCACAATCGCAATCTTTTAATACAGTGCTCCGACGTTCTGCTTCTTTCCGATGCGATGCCCTATTTTAATGCCGGAATTTAAACGTGTTTGAATCATAGTTCATATACCCATCGGGTCCGGAACTCAATCGCAATCGCAATATTTTAATATAGTGCTCTGACGATCTGCTTCTTTCCGATGCGATTGACCACTGTTCATTTAAATGTGCCGATGCGATTAGGCCGGAACTCAAACTTATCAAGTCACAGTTTATACGCCCATCGGGTCCGGAACTCAATCGCAATCGCAATTTGCAGTTGCATGTTTCGATATACTTATGCTCCGATGCTCCAATGTGATTGGGTGAGGGTCCCACTAGCTATCAAATCTCCAGAACTTAAACATATATAAATCGTTGTTTAAACCATATCGGGTCCAGAACTTCAATCACAATCACAACTTCTATTGTAATGCTTCACTGCCACACTTCTCTCTGATGCAATGTAACACTATTATGCCGTAACTCAAACATATATTAGTCATGATTTATAGACCCATCGGGTCCGGGCTTCAATCGCAATCGCAACTTTCTGTTCCTATGATCCGCTGTCACCTTTTGCGATGCAATTGATAAGGGTCCCACCATATGGTACTTTTCCTTTGATAGAACCTTTGGTTCTTTAGATCTTGCGCTACATATAGATATATATATATACTTTGTATTGTAGTCCTGGTACTTTGTGTATAAACCACTCCATATAAATATATATATGCTTTGGACCTTTGTGTATAAGGCGCACCATAAATAAGGCGCTACATATATATAGGTGTCTTCTTCCGCTTTAATGTATCCTCCAGTTGGGGTAATGACTCTCAGAATAAGGTTTATATATATCCTCCAGCTTGGGTTATGATTCTCGGAATAATATGTAGGGGGGTCCCACCCTACACACACATTGTTTTCTCCTTCTGCGTTTTCTTCTGAAAATTGACTCACAGTTCAACTTCACTATTCATCAACCCCTTTATCCTGGGTTTTGTACGGAACTACAGTTCCATTCTTGTAGATTCACAATTAAAATATGGCTTCCCTTGCCTTCAATTGAGCCATCATTTCATCATTTCCACGAATGCGTTACTTACTCTACGCACCAAAAAATTCACCCTTACCATATGATTTTTCTTCAGTCTCTGGTTTGAATCTTATTTGCAGTATGTGTGTAGCCCCTTTCTCAGTTGTGTATATAGAATCCACTCCATCGGTTATACTTGTAGCAAACCCCATGAGGCTCCGATCTTCTACGCCTTCAATTCAACAGTTCTTTTCCTCAACTACGAACTCTGCTACGTTACCAGAGTTCTATTCCTCATCTTGATTTAATTCTGCAGAATGAATTGATGTATTCTTCCCAACAGTGCTTCACAGTCTTCCCACTTGAATAATTGTGCAATAATACAAATCAACTACTCTGTCTCATTACTACATAGTCTTCCTACTTGAATAATTGTTCCTCATTACTCTGTCTCTCTAGATCTGCTACTTCTGCTTTGTCTGCTGCCTCTGTTCCTTATCCGCCTTGCTGCCTTTGTTGCCTTTGCTGCCTTGCTTCCTCTATGCTTCTTTGCTATCTCTGCTACTCCCTTCTTCTTGTATTATTTTTTGCTACCTCTGCTACTTCTTTGTTTCCTCTGTAACCTGGGCTGCTTCTTTTTGCTGCCCTGTTTCTTTAAATGAACCTGTCTCTGCTGCTCGACCCTCTCTACATCTTGTTGCCTCTTTTGCTACTTCTCTGCTTCTATGCTGCTCTCTTTGCCTTGTTGCTGTTTCAGGTGTTCCTCCTTTGCCATCTCCTTTGCCATCAATTACAACATTTCCAACAGTCTCCCCCTTTGGCATTGATGGAAACACATCCACCGATAATCCAATGCTTCCTCCAAGTCTTCCTCTACCTAGCTTCTTTTAGAAGACCCTTTCTTCTATTACCTGCTTTTCCTCCCCCTTTGACATCAATTGAAAAGGGTTGCACATTTCTCAGTGTTGATTCTGTCTTTGCATTTCCTCTCTCTGATTTGTGTTTAGACCACCTTCTTCTGACTTTGTACCCTGCTGCTCCAGACTGGTGTACAAGACTTGTTGAGAGAACACTTTTGAGGATAATTGAACTTGTATATACACAGTATGTTGAAACAATCCCAAAGTACAGACTCCTTTCACTTGTATAAAGCTGAAAGAGAGGATAATGACACTTCATAGAACACATTGTACCGGATTTATCTAATCAGAGATGCATCATTGGATTAAACCTAAAATACTGAGAATGCTTCAAATATACTTCAATCTCTATCTGATGTAGTGCGCCAATACATTTCTGTTGAGGAAGATTGTGGATGGAATATGTCTTCTTCTGCAATACTCATCTGTAGTACAACATTTGTTCAATTGTGATGAAGCCAATATGTCTTTTATAGCTGTGGTTCACTTTTCTTGCCTGTTGGTGATGATTTGAGCTAGAATGCTGATAATGATATTACGCTTAATAGCTGCAGGTCCTTGTTACTGATATGATCAATGAATCAAGTCAGAGTTTACAACTTATTGTGAGATTAGATGATATCTTTCAATCTAAGAGACCAAATGACTTTACTGCTTATACAATATACTTTCAAGACAAACCCTTCAATGTATTGGTCAGTCTCACTTATCAACCATGCTGTTTTATTTATGACATAAGGAGTATGTATGTCAGTGATCAGTCTCTCTTGTGAGGTGATCAGTCTCTCACCGATCACCATGGTACATTTATACACTATGGAAATAAATGAGATGAATTCAACCATGTGAGAAATCATTTGATTACTGGTCATTGATGTGTATTGTTAACAAACGTAAGACAACTCACCGATAATGATGATGAGAGTCAAGGTAGCCCAGTACAATCTAACAAGTTTGAATGAATGAGTTGAAGTCGAACAATTGAAATAATATACCAATCCGGAGACATTAATGTATTCCCACTGTCGATAGCGAAGGAGTCTTCCACTGATGACTGAAAATCCTAAGGTACTGAAAAGGGACTCTAGACCTTGTTCCCAGAGAAATGACTTGGAGTCGATGGGAAAAGATCTACTGGAAGGAAGGTGTTACACCAATTTTTGGTCATCTAACCTCTTACTATTATATTGACTAAAGTACACCATGTACGACCATGTACTCGCGAAGAAGCAGGAAGCTCCAATTTGTATGCCATAGAACCAATATTTTGCAACACCTTGTAAGGACCATAGTACTTTGGTGATAATTTATTATCCTTCTTAGCTTGCTTGAGGGAAATTTGTTTGTATGGTTGCAGCCGTAAAAATACCCAATCTCCTACATCAAAACTTCTCTCGCTGCGATGTTGATCTGCCTGTTGTTTCATTCGATTTTGTGCCAAATTCAGGTTATCCTTTAAGAGTTGGAGAACTTCTTGTTGATGCTCGATGTGATCTTCCACTGCTTGAACCTTCGAATTTTCTCTTAAAGATGATGTGATGGATGGTGGATGATATCCATAAAGTGCCATAAATGGGGTCATTTTTGCTGCAGTATGGAAGTGTTATACCACCATTCAGCAAGAGGTAACCACTTGACCCATTGTGTTTGTTTATCAGATACAAAACAACGAAGATATCCTTCCAAACATTTATTTACGATCTCGGTTTGACCATCAGATTGAGGATGATAAGATGAGCTATGAGCTAATTGAGTACCCAAACAAGAAAATAACTCCGTCCAAAAATTTCCAGTAAAAATGGGATCTCTGTCGCTCACAATAACCCTTGAGCTTCCATGTAGCTTTTGAATTTTGTCCATAAATGTAGTAGCAACTGTACTTGTTTTAAATGGATGAGATAATGCACAAAAGTGTGCATATTTGGTAAGTCTATCAACTACCACCATGATGACACTCTTTCCTTCAGACTTAGGTAAACCTGTGATAAAATCCATTGAAATCTCCTCCCAACGTTGACTTGGAATGGATAAAGGTTGTAGAAGTCCCGGGGTCTTAATTGTTTCCACTTTATTCTGCTGGCAAATCAAACATTCCGCCACAAACTTTTGAATATCAGATTTAAGGCCATCCCAAAAAAATTCTTTCTTCACCCTCTGGTAAGTTTTTAAAAATCCTGAGTGTCATCCTAAAGGAGAAGTGTGCAATTCTAGAAGAATATTTTGTTTTACTTGGGAATTCTTGCAAAGATATAAGCAATATTTGTACCATAAGGAATCATTTTTCCAACTAAATGTATCAGATGTACTAGGATCTTGCTGCAACTTTTGAATGAGTGTCCATACATCTTTGTCCTTCTTCCATTCATCTCTTGCTTCAGTTATCCAATCTGGTTGGATAATAGAAATGTCACAAAGCAATGCTTCCACCTCTTCATTATTTCTTTAGAGTGCATCTGCAACAACATTAAGCTTTCCTTTTTTGTAGATTATTTCAAAGTCATAACCCAACATCTTTGTGACCCATTTTTGCTGCTCTTCTAATGATAGTCTTTGTTCCAAAAAGTGTTTAAGACTATCATGATGAGTTTTTACCTTGAAGTGTCTTCCCATTAGGTAAGTTCGCCATTTCTTTAGTGCATGTAGTATTGCTAACATTTCCTTCTCATAAATAGGTTTCTGTAAATACTTTCCTTTGATTGGACGACTTTCAAAAGCAATGTGTCTTCCTTCCTGCATTAAAACTGCACCAATTCCATTTCCTGAGGCATCACATTCCACAATAAAGGTTTTTGTGAAGTCTGGTGTAGCTAAGACCGGTGCTAGGCACATTGCCTCTTTAAGACGTTCAAAGGCCTTAGTTGTTTCAGGAGTCCATGAAAATGCATCTTTCTTCAATAATGTTGTTAGAGGTGCTGCTATTCTCCCATAATTCTTAACAAACTTGCGATAATACCCTGTTAACCCGAGAAATCCTCGCAACTTATTTATGGTTGTGGGGACTTTCCATTCCTTAATGGCTTTAATTTTGTTAGGGTCTACTTTAACACCCTCATGAGATACAATATGACCCAGATATTCCACCTCTTGTACTCGAAAGAAACATTTGGATTTTTTTGCATATAATTGTTTCTCCTGCAATAGTTTGAGCACCCTGTCAACATGTTCAACATGATCCTTCCAAGACCTGCTGTAGATTAGTATATCATCAAAAAATACTAGCACAATATTTCTAAGGAAGGGTTTGAAAATGGAATTCATCAACCCTTGAAATGTAGAAGGTGCATTGGTAAGACCAAAAGGCATGAAAATAAATTCATAATGACCCTCATGAGTTCGAAATGCTGTTTTTGGAATATCTTCAGTCTTCATTCTAATTTGATGATATCTTGAACGAAGATCCAACTTGGTAAAATAAATTGCTCCATGTAATTCATCCAATAATTCATCAATCACAGGAATGGGAAATTTGTCTTTAATGGTGAGCTTATTGAGATCCCTATAATCTGGACACATTCGCCATGATCCATCCTTCTTGTGTACCAATACTACAGGAGCAGAGAAAGAACTTTGACTAGGTTGAATTATGCCCGCCTCTAACATTTCTGCAATCATACGTTCAATTTCGCTCTTTTGGAAGTAAGGATATCTATAAGGCCTGATGTTTGGAGGAACACTTCCCGGAATCAAATGAATAGCATGATCATGATCACGAATAGGTGGGAGTCCTTTGGGAGTTTCAAACACCTTGGAATGATTGTCCAAGACTTGTTGGAGATCTGCAGAAATAGATGATTTTGATGTCAGAACTTCTAGTGAGCATAATTGTGCAATTACGCCTCGTTGTTATTTATTTAGAAGTTTTGTCATGACGTTAGAGCTTATTATCCTTCCTGGCTTCCCTTCAATACCCCGTAATTCAACTTCCTTTCCTTCTAAAAAAAATTTCAAGAAAAGTTCTTGAAAATTAAAAGCTACCGTCCCCAAAGATTGTAACCATTGTACTCCTAGTACAACATCAGCACCTCCCATAGGAATGGCAAGCATTGGACTAGTCAATACATATTCCCCCATGGTTAGCTTGATATTATGGCATTTTCCAAAGCAATTTATAGTTCCTCCATTTGCAACCATCACTTGACATTCTGGTGCTGGGTATATGAAACAATTTAATTCCTTGGCTACCTTACAATGAATAAAATTATGGGTGCTTCTTGAATCAATCAACATTATTACCTTTTTTTTCTTGATATGTCCTTCTATCTTGAGAGTTTTAGGAGTGGTAATTCCTACCATTGCATTACACGATATGGTCGGATTCATTTCTTCCTCTTCTAGGGTTGGTTCCTGGTGTATATCCTCTTCTTGTTCATTTTCTTCTTCCTCTTCACAATCTATGTAAAATAATTTCTTCTCAGCACACTTATGACCTTTAGTGTATTTTCTATCACAACTGTAGCAAAGCCCTTTTGCTCTTTTTTCTTCCAATCGTTGTGGTGTCAACCTTGTAGGTTGTGGAAATCTAGGCGTAGAAACACTTCCTTCTTTATAGAATTGAGTGGTAGGCTTCCTTGTCGCCATAATTTTACATTCAACTTTTCTTGCCAACCTGAATGCCTTCTCCAATGAATCAGGTTCCAGAACGCGAACTTCATGTTGGATGTTATCCTTTAAAGTGCGTATGAAGAGATCAATCATGTGTTCCTCTGGAATATTAGTTACCCTTATATTCAATTTTTGGAAGTCCTCAATGTGCTGCCCCACTAAACCCTTTTGTTTGAGATTTATCAATTGGCTAAAGAAGGTGTTGCTCTTTGTATCCTCATAATGTGCTACCATTTCCTCCGTAAAAATTGACCAAGTGACAATTTTTTTACGGGAGCAAAGCCATCGATACCATACAAATGTATTTTGTTATAAATGTAAAGTTGCAATGCGTACCTTTTGTGTGTTTTGCACATTATGGAGATAAAAATATTGCTCCATCTGTAGTATCCATGTTACAGGATCCTTTCCATCAAACTTCCTCATATCCATTTTTGGAATATGGAGGTTCTTCCCGCCAACATTAGAGGTTATGAAATCACGATTAACATTTATTTTGTTCTCATCATGAGGTTCTTCTACTATATTTCTGCCATTAGGAATCGTTTCTTGTTTTAAGCTTGTCATCAAGCCTTCCATGTATGCTTTTAGATCATTCTTCATGTTTTCCATGTTGTCTTTCATGTTTTCATTGATCTTAGCTTCCATGTCATCAATCTTAGCTTCCATGCCCACTTCCATGCCATCCATCTTAGCTTCCAAACCATTCATCTTAGCTTCCACGCCTTTCTTCAAACCATCCATCTTAGTTTCCATGCCTTTCTTCAAAACTTCCATTTCATTTTTTGTTTTTCTTTGCGAGAGCGAAATTTGTTGTTGCACTTTCTCTTGTAATTTTGATATGTCATGTTGCCATTCTTCGTCTTCATGAGTCACAGTAGAGCCTTCTAAAGGCTTAATGGGAGTTGAATTATTTTTAGGGGCCATTTTAGAATCCAATACTGATATCTATTCTACAATATTCCCTTGGAATCAATTCAACTTGATTCTTCAAACAAGACTTATGCAATTCAGAAAAAAGTACACACCTTTTACTTGCTTTTTAGGAGCTCTGTATTGAAATTGAATTATATTTGTAATTGAGAATCTTCAATATCTTAAATTCACTTCTGTAGTATCCTTCTGAACTGTCTTTCAAATGCCACAGGTATGATCTGATTTGGATTCTTCAAGACAAAGTTATTTCCAATCTCCCACAATGACCCAATTTTGGACTGGTTCAGTAGAGCGAACTTGTACGACTTGCCATGTGTCACTGTTTCATCATTCATCTCTGAAATTGATAGCCAAGAAACGGCAGTCCGTGTACTTGCAACCAATTTTTACGGCACTCCAATCCGATGCCCAGAGAGAGAGTTAATGAACTTTTCCCACGATCACCTCTTTGAGATGAAATTCAGGAGCCTGAAAAAGCACTACCTTCCACAGATCATATCTCCAAAAATATTGCGAACCAAGCTCTGAAATTGTTTGAGAAATTTCCTCAGAATTTCAGCTTTCCACCATATGAATTTCAGATTCTCAACCTTGGTATAAAATTTTTTATAGCGCAAATGCCACGATGACCTGTTTAGGAGCCTGAAAAAATACCTAACTTCCATAGATCATATCTCCGAAAATATTGCGAACAAAGCTCTGAAATTTTTAGACAAACTTCCTCCAGATTTCAGCTTCGCACCCTAAAAAATTTAGCTTCTGAAGCTTCGTAGAAAAAAAGTTATAGCGAAACTGCCACGATGACCTGTTTGGAGCAGCGAAACCCTAGAATCCAAAGCTCTGATACCAAATGTTGTGTAACTAGCTCCAAAAATAGAAGAAAAGAGATATCAACGCCTTAGAAATGAGCCACTTCGAGGGGGAAACCTCCAATACATTAAATAAATGAACAATTCTTGGATGATACAATTTACAAAATCTCCTTTCTATATATAGGAGTCCATGGGGTCATAATGTAATCCTAGTGGGCCACAATGTAATCCTAGCCGACCTAACAATACTAATTTAAGGGCACAATAATAAAAAAATGGGGGTTACAAGGGTTCAATAATAACAATAAGGGGGTTACACTAACAATAATAAGGGACTATACTAGTGATATAGGGACCTAACAAAAATTTCTTTCACTATGAAAAATAATTTTAATAACCCATATTTTATTGAGTTATTTCTGGTCTAGACAGGAAACCCCATGAGGAATTATTAAAAAAATCCTTATTTGTTTGATTTTCCTCTAGGGATAATTAATTAAAACACTGTTTAATTAATATTCTTGGTCATATTTAACCCAAAACAGGAAAATTAATTAGATAAATCATTATTTATCTTATTATTTTCTAGGAATAATTATTTAAATAATTATTTAATAATATACCTTGTTAAATTTCACTAAATCATTTACAAATAATTGAATAAATCATTATTTATTTAATTGTTACTTAACCACATTCTTAAAATAATAAATAAATCATTTATTTATTTATTATTTCTAAATAAAGAGATTTGACCAAATTCAAATTCCTTTTCCCTCCAACAAAAATAATAAAATATTCCATATAAGTTGGATCTAGATTTGGTTAATAATATTTTATTTATGCATCAATATCTAGACTAACTTAATATTTTATTATAAATAGAAGGGTTTTCCATTCATTCACTACCTTTTTTTTTCCTAGATATCATTCTTTGATCTATACTTTTGGTCTGACTTTGATCCTCCCATCATTGTCATATTTTTCTACTTTTTTCTTGTGATCTCCCTTTGAGTTCCATTTTTGTCTGGGTTTTCAGCACCATGAAGAGAGAGAGATATTATATCTGAAGCACTGAGGACATACAAGAACCCATCCCATTGAGGCGGACTGGTATCATATTTCTATGTTCCCTTGCCAGGTGTCATAATACAAAAATTTCTTTAAAAATTATTGTCTTGTCCATTGGATGCATGGAGCAACTATTGCTTATTTTTGTTGTTTAATGTCTTTAACTGCATAGATCTGAATTTTCATAGAATTTATTTGGATCAATAACTACAGATATAAGGAAATTGAAAGCCATATTTGATGTTAGGGTTGTTTGTTATGCATAGCTAAAGTGAGCTTTTTTCATACGCTCGTGATTAGAATTCACACTAACAACTAACGACTCCACAAGGGTTTATAATTATGACCATTGTTTTTTTTTAGATCCCTGCATGACCAACTGCTTCAACCCCTAGGGTTTTTCTTAAGCTTCTTATTTTTCATTTATTGATGTTGTTTTTAACATTTTTTACCCTAAAACAGTAAAAATTCTGACTTCCTTGTGTTTCTAGGCCTTTTGTGCAGGTAACAAGTAGTAGTCGCATCAGAGACATCACTTTTTTTGAAACCTACTCTTGAGATAGACGGAAGTGCAGGTCACACTTTTTGGCCCAAAACCTGCGACCTTAACTCTTAGGTAGGGATAACTACTCAAAAACTGCAACCTCAGCGGAAAACAGGTCAGAACCTGCGACCTGTACTTTTTACGAGATTTTTTATGTGATTTTTCTGGGTTTTTCTAGGGCACTGCTCAGGGTTGTCTGACCCCCCTCTTCACCTGTCTTGGACCTATGCTTACTTATTTTTACTCTTCGAAGTAGGAACCGGGCTTCAGTACACTTCAACCTTTTTAGGAGGAGTTTAGCTGAAGCAGGCCTTTTGAGATTTCAGTGTTTTTCAGCCATTTTTTTCAGATCCGAACCTGCACTTTTAGATCCATTTTATATCGTTTATTTATCCATCAAAAACACATATTTTCAATTTTTTTTGGTCCTCCTTTAAGATCCCTTCCATTTCCCTTTAGGTTTTAGCCTTTCGCCACCTATTTTTCAGCATTTTTCCCTCTGGATTTTTGTTGTTTTCTGCACCCCTTTCTAGCAAATATGACCTTTAGATTCCTGTCACTCCTAAATTTAGATCCATTGGCCATTTTGTGTGTTTTGAGTAGATTTATCCCACCCATAGACTAGTTGTTTTGAAGCCCTCCTCCTTGAGTTTAAATTTATACATCTTTAGCTATTTATTTTATTGTCGCTTTCAGTTTCCTTTACTGCCGTTTTCAATTTTATTTATAGTTATACAATTTTTTTTTTCTACACACATCTGGGCTTAATTAAAATTAACACACTTATCACATACATGCACACCTAAAGAGAAGAGAGCCTAGTTTACACCACTAGGCTAAGACTTAAACATTGTAATTAATTTATCTAGACCTCCCTACCCTTTTTTACCTCTCTTCCTTATTGGGTTCCATGTCTCTTTTTGATCTGAAAATGAAAGTATATGTTTTTTTGTTAAAAGTATTCATTTTCAGATCATTTGGTATTAGAGCTCAGGATTAGAGCCTTAGAAGCTATAATTTTTACTCAGCATTTGTTTTGTGCAAATATTAAGTTATTTGTTTGCAAGTTTTGATGCTTACTAGGCTAAAACTCAAGAGAGGTGAAGGAAACTTGGTTAGTGCACAAAATAATCCACAACCAAGAAGGGTCAGAGAACCACCTCCAAGAGCCCTAGAAGCAGCGTCAAGCATGTCTTCAAGAGAAAGAGATGCTCTTGAAGAGATGGATCCCAAGGAAGAAGAACGGGTATTTCGGAAAGCTTTCTTGGATATGACTGAGATGGTGAGGATCCTCTACCAAGAAAGAAATGATAGGATTTCTGGAGAAGGGTCTAAAAACCAAAAAGAAGGAGAGGTTTCCTCAAGAGGAAAGAAGAGTAATGATTAGTCAAAGAAATGAAATTGAGGAAATGGTAATCCACCATATCTATCTTCATCCTCTTCCTTTACATCATCTTCCTTGACTTCGATAAATCAGTCTCATAAGTCAAAAACCACTGGTAAAAATCCATTTTTAAAGCTTGATTTCAAATTTGAATTTCCTATGTTTAACGATGAAGTCAATGTAGAGAAACTTGATAATTGAATCAGACAATTGGAAGTTTATTTAAGGATTCAAAACCTTCATGATGACGACACCAAGATACAACTAGCCTCACTGAGAATGGATGGAGCAGCATTGGTATGGTGGGAAGCCAAGACCAAGGATGAAATTAAGAAACATGGTAAGATTACTTTATCATGGAATGAATTTATTACTGCAATCAAGAAGAAATTTTATCCATTATCTCATCTACAAAAGGCTATAATGAATTGGCAAAACTTTAGACAGCTTAAGGGACAGAATGTGCAAAACTATACCCAAGAATCTAGGAGAAGAACACTCATATTAGGGGTAGACTTACAAAGTAAAGATACTTTGCTGAAATATATAGGTTTTTTGCACAACAACCTTAAACATACTATCCTTATGTTCAATTCCACTAGTCTAGACGAAGTTTGTGTACAAGCTACGCATTTAGAGGCTAGAGGGAAAAACACTTTTGAGGAGGGTAGAAACAAGTCTTTCAAAGGGAAGAACAAAGATAAAATCTTTAAGGGAAAAGGAAAAAAGAATGCATCTATCAAACAAGAGGGTGAAAAATTAATTTGTAAACATTTTTCAAGAGAGGGCCATGAAGAGAAAAACTGTTGGAAATTACATCCTAAAAAAAGAAATCAGTTTAACAAAAACAAGGGAAAGAAGAAAACTGCAGCTACTACAACTACACCTCAAGATTTAAGTGATGATTCAGGGGATGAAACCAAAATTGCAGCCATGGGTTTGAAAAGTATGAAGGGAAAGGAAACTGAAACTAAGCCAAGCACTAGTACTTCAAACTGTCATGTACAAGCTCCTAATGAGGAAGAAAGAATTGAATTGTTCCATGTGAAGGTAGTCTCAAAACATACTAAAATTGACACACTGTTTGAAAATGGGTCACAATAAAATCTCATATCAGAAGACTTGGTTAAACAGTGAAAACTTGAGACCATTCCACATCCAAAGCCTTATCCACTTGGGTGGATATGCAAGGATGAAAACTTACAAGTCTCAAGAAAGTGCATATTGCGATTCGCCATAATTGCACACTTTATTGACACAGTTGAACTTGATGTGGTGCCGCTTGATGTATCAGTAATTGTTTTGGGAAGTCCTTACTTATTTGACAGGAAAGCGATCTTCCATCACCATGAAAATAAATATCATCTCTTTAAAGATGGCAAGGAGTTCATTGTCATAGCACATTGCAAGAAGGCAAATATAGCAATGGTAAATGCGGGACAGGTAAAAAGGCTAGTAAATTCTAGTAAGAGTTTTGTACTTCTTATGGTTAAGCCCAAGGTTGATATGAATCATGAGTCATTTGAAACTAGTGATTCCAAGCTTAAATCAGATTTATATGATGTAGTTGATGCACATCATGAGATATTTCAGGAACTGACAGGTTTACCTCCTAAAAGGGAGATTCAACATGAAATCCATTTACATCAAGATTGTCCTCTTCCTAACATCGGCATGTACCGCTTGTCTATCATGGAGAATGTTGAAACCAAGAGGAAAATTAAAGACTTGTTGGACAAAGGATTCATAAGACCAAGCACTTCGCCATGTGGGTCACCGATAGTGTTGATTCCAAAGAAAGATGGAACTTGGCGCATGTGTGTGGACTTCAAGGCATTGAACAAAATAACGGTAAAGAATCGTTACCCACTTCCAAGGATAGATGATTTGTTGGATCAGCTGAAAGATGCTAAATATTTCACTAAGTTAGACTTACCTAGTGGTTATCATCAAGTTAGAATTGCAGAAAGTGACATTTGGAAGACATCATTTAAATCCAAACAGGGACTCTTTGAGTGGCTTGTTATGTCGTTTGGTTTATGCAATGCACCTGTAACTTTCATGCGGGTAATGGATGATGTATTACTTCCTTTTCTTGATGAGTTCATTATTTTATACTTAGATGACATCTTAATTTTAAGCAAGACTAGATAAGAGCATGTCATGCATGTTAAGAAAGTACTTGATATTTTGAAGAAAAATTAGTTATTTCTTAAAATGTCAAAGTGTGAATTTGGAAAGACTTCTTTGGTTTATTTGGGACACATAGTAGGAGGAGGCGCTTTGAGAATTGATCCTTCCAAAGTAGAAGCCATTGTGAATTTTCCTACTCCCAAATCCATTACAGAGGTAATAAGTTTTTTGGGTGCAACTCAGTATTGGAGGAAGTTTATTTCTAAATTCTCTACCATAGCAACTCCTATGCATGCAGTGACTAGTGTGAAGCATTCTTTCCAATGGGGAGGCAAGCAACAGAAAGCTTTTGAGTCTTTGAAACAGAAGATAAGTTCAGCTCCAGTCCTTGCATTACTGGAATTGAGACAACCATTCAAGATTCAGACAGATGCTAGTGATTACGCCATGGGTGCAGTTCTCTTACAACATGGTAAGCCTGTTGCATTTAATTCTGAGACATTTAATGGTGCTGTTGTGAACTATCCTAAATATTATAAAGAGTTGTATGCATTGGTACAAAGTATAAAAAAATGGAAACACTATTTTATGGGAAAAGAAACAATTGTTCATACCGACCATCAGCCTTTACAGTAACTTGCAATCGCAAAGTAAATTGCAGCAGTCATGACATTTCAAATGGATGGGCTTCCTACAACAATTTCACTTGGTAATAAGGTACAAGAAAGGTATTTGCAATAAGGTTTCTGATATTCTTTCAAGGCCTATTATTAGTGCTAGTACTTTACTTAAGAATGATTCTATTGTACATGAGAGCTACATAGAACAATATGCATTAGATGTTGATTTTAAGGATGTGTATGCTAACTTGAGTGAAGGGAATCATGTTGAGGAGAAAGATTATCATTTGCATAATACTTTTCTATTTAATATGGGCAAGTTATGTATACCACACGGTGAGATACTAAGCATCATGAGAGAGGCTCATTCTTCTCTCATAGCTGGACATTTCAGGGTAAGAAAAATGGTGGCACATTTATAGAGGTATTGTTATTGGCCTCGTATGGTAGATAGTGTTTCACGTTTCATTAGAGGTTGTTCATTATGTGCTACAAGCAAGCCTAGCAATAGGAAGATTGGTTTATATATGCCATTTCCGGTACCTTCTAGACCATGGGAAAGTGTTTCTATGGATTTTGTTGGAGGGCTACCATTATCTAGAAAGAAACATGATTATATTTATGTAGTAGTTGATCGTTTCAGAAATATGTGTATTCTTATGCCATGTAAGAAAACTATAACTGCTGAACAAACTACTGATTTATATGTTCAACATGTATGGGTTCATTATGGCTTGCCTAATTCTATTGTTAGTGACAGGGATTCCATATTTGTGGGGAATTTTTGGTCCAATTTATGGAAGATGATGGACACCAAGTTGAAGAAGAGTACTTCTTTCCATCCGCAAACAGATGGCCAAACAGAGGTAGTGAATAGAACCATTGTACATCTTTTGAGAGGTTATTGCAGCAAGCATTCCAAGCATTGGGATGAGCATTTTCATTACATTCAGCATGCTTACAACTGGGCCAAGCACTCTTATACAAATACTTCACCTTTTGAAGCTTGTTTTGGGTATTTTCCTAAGTCACCTTTAGATTTCATTCTTGAGAAGGATGTAGCCATTGATGGTCATAGTGACATTGAAAAATATCGAATTTTCATCGAAATAATTCAGCTCATACATCAGCAAGTTCAAGAACAACTTGAAAGAAGTCAAGGCAAGTACAAGGAGAGGCATGATAAGCACAGAGTTGATCATAAGTTTCAAGAAGGGGATGAGGTATGGTTGCATATTAGTAAGGAAATAATGCAAGGAGAAGGTAAAAATCTGAAGCCTATTCGTTATGGTCCATTCAAGATCCTTTAAAAAGTTGGAAATAATGCTTTTCAATTAGATTTTCCTTCATACATGCAAATGTATTCCGTTGTGAATGTGGAAAATTTAAGTTTGTATGAACCTCCTTTAATTGTTGATTATGAAAGTGACATTCAGCTGCCATCCATAGAGGATTTCTCACCAAAATTTTTGGATGAGCTAAAAGAGGATGCTATCCTTGACAGAAGGACATGCACTTCAAGGAGGGGAAATGTTGATTATGTTCGAGTTGGTATTAAAGGCAACAAACCGAGTAAGGAAAAGTGGATTGAGGTGGAAAAGGTGAGGGACCTATACCCTCATCTTCTTAACAGGTAATTGAAGGCTTTCGGGGTCCAAAAGCTTCCCAATTGGGAGGTGTGATCAGGTGATCATGTCCTAAGTGAAAAAAATGCTTAAAATTGGAACTGCTCAGAATTGGTTGAAACTAAAACGACTGGATAGGCCTCGTTGATACGATCCTAGCACCACAAACGACATTCAAATCTGACACTATATGTGAAAGTTATTCAAGTTTGAAATTCACAATTTCCTTCAAAAAATCCAGTTTGACCAGGGTTGACTTTGATTTTAAAAAATATTAAAAAAAGAATATTCCACAAAATATTCTGAGAATATTCCATAGAATATTCCATCAGCAACCTATCACAGCTCGACACTTGTCATTTGAGGATTGGATATTAGTTTGACTGGATATTTGGTGGCCAATCATCGGGTGCCACGTGACCTGCCCAGAGGCTGCCACGTGGCCCCAGGCCGGTGAAGATTTTGTGTGGTAAAATTATTTTTGAGTTGACAAGATTCGACTGCGAGTCGATTGGGTGACATCCCCAAGGCCTAACCGCCCGGGCTCGTGGCGGTTCTTACCATCCATAGGTCACATTGCAAATATAAAGTTTAACAAACGTATGGTTGGCAGAAAAAGGGGGCCAACCCCTTATACACGGGACCACGGACCCAGAACCATGGTCCATAGACCCCGACAGTTGCGGTCAAGTGGTCATGTTCACATGTGTTTCGGCGAGAGTTTATGAAAATTTTAATTGCACGGTATAAACGCAATCGGTTAACGTTAAAAGCTTCGACGATTGCGGTTAGCATGTGACCATCAGAGCCTTGAAATTTATTGCCTATTAAACTGTGCACTAAAACTGGAGTGGAGCCCCCAATTTCGGCAAACATGCCATTTTAGTGGAGCTAACTCCAGTTACTCCAAAGTTGGTGGAGTTTTTTTAGGCAAAACTGGACAAAACTTCTTTTGGTCATAACTTCTGATTTACTGAACCTTTTGGAGCGAATTTTTTTTTGATTTCGGGTATTCTCAGCATTCTGGAGCCATTGGAATAGGTTTCAGAGCCAAAAGAGGTGTCTTTCAGCCATTTTTACTTTAGAGAATCTTGGGGAGCCATCAGGGCCTTGAGGGAGATGGAGCTGCATTGGACTACACTTCACTGTTTTAGGTGAAATAAGAGTCATTCTTAGCTTCTTTTTATGTTCTAAATTCATTTTTACAGCTGGTTTGGTCTGTTTAGGCCTTTTTCTGACTGTATTACCAATTTGAGCATCATAATATATTAAGGACATACCCATTGGGAGCCTTGAACCCAACAGATGTAGCCCAAGAGGGGTAAACTACCTCATCATGTTGCTATGTGTTTATGGTGAAGTTATTCTGCTGTGTTATTCAGATTAAAGTTGTTAAATAGTAAATTAAAACAACACTCCCTCACACCAAAATTCATAAACAGTTATCAAAAACACTTTATTTCACTTGCAAGACTGTCCAAACACTTTGCGCACATAATTTAATGGAAATGAATACTTTGAACATCAAAACAAATACTTTCATTTTCAGATCAATTTTTCATCATTGTGCCCCCAAGGAGTTTATCCTAGAGACTCCAAGGCATTCATCCTTAGTTTCCGTTAGGAAGACTTACCCCATTGCGTAGGGTTCGATTTCCTCCTCCACTAAGTCCCCATTCTTACTCTGATTCTAGTTCATCGGGTTCCCCTTCTGGTTCTATCCCTAGCTCTCCTCCACCTTTCACCTTCATCATATCTGGTTCAGGACCTAACGCTGGTGGCAGCCCTGACCTTAATGCTAGAAACACTAATAGTGGTGCCACAACATGAACTATTCCAACTGCTCCCTTGCTTCCTTATATGGCAGGCCTAAACCTTCCCGAATTTAGCCAATTGATTAATGATCCCATACACCATGATCCTGGTTGGCCTACTATGCCAACCAAGATTCCTTCAAACATCCCCAATTTTGAAGGAAATTATGGAGAGGACCCTACCAACCATGTTTGTTATTTCCACATGTGGTGTTCGTCTAACTCCATCACTGATGACTCTGTCCATCTTTGGTTATTCCAGTGTATGCTTACTAGAGAAGCTTCCAAGTGGTATCTCAACCAGGCCTCCTCCTCTCATACTACTTTTGCGACCCTTACTAAGGATTTTATTTCTTATTTCCAGCTTCCCCTATGCTATGAAACCGGTACCGAACTCTTGACCTCTTTCTGTCAAACTTCTTCCGCTTGCCTATCTAACCATTTTCAAGAATGGCACAGAAGGAAGAGCCTATGTTGAGCCCCTATTTTTGAAGACTGTGTCTACACAAACTGGTTTCTCAGATCCCTTTTTCCCATTATTGGTAAAGATGTCGCATCACACTTTCTTCAGACTGAGGAAGCAACCCTCCAAATTGCGTTGAAATATTACTTGATCTACGCGTAATCCAGTTATGTTCATACTATCTTACCTAATGGTATCTTTGGATACCTTTCAAATCCATACACTCATCCTCCTATGGGTTATGGTTTCCCTTAGGGAGTGGCCAGCTCCTCTAGCACTTTTCCCCCTCCCGGCAGCATGTATCCAGGACACGACATGCCTCACGCTTTTTCCCAACCACATCATTTGGTGCCAGGGCCTACTTTTTCCCAACCTATTTACCCCAATGTTGTTGAACCTCCTTACTATCCGTATGCATAGGCTGGTGCTCCAGATCCTCCAACACAAGAACCTCAGCCTCCCTTGCCTTCTCAAACTATATAACAGCAACCATTCCCCCCCTCAGGGTCAGGTGTATGCGCAGTAGAGCACGAATAATCCTCCCACTTCCAAAAATAAGAGGAAAGGCAACCAAAACCAACCCACTCTAGGTAATCTAAGAAACAATACCCAAGGGAATACATGTAACATTGCAACCCAGCAATAGGGCACTCAGCCCAAGTAGGACAGGCCTATTCACATGAGTAAGTCTTGTTCTTGTTCCAGTGTATATGGTCACTATACCCATTATTGTCCCCTTTTACCTCAGATGCGTCAGATGTGGGAAGCTCAAGAAGCATCCCAAGGACAACAAGCCTCTTCTTTGGTTTTGCCTAATGCTGCACCTACTTAAGCGGTTGTGTTTACCAATCCTTTCCCTCAGCAAGGATATGTGGTTTCCCAACCTCCTAAAGGTCAAGTGGTCGCTCAACCTCCTCAATCTGGTACCTATGCTTACCAGATACTCACGATGAAATTTGACCAGGCTAGTACCATCGATCTCAACCTTCAGAATCGGTATCATCAGTACAAAAAGACCCCTGCTACGTCTGCCACCGAGCCCCCATCTTCAAGTACCACAGAGTCTCTTTCAACACCCAATGGTCCTTTACAAATTCCTCAGCTTAAGGCAGAGGTTCATACCAAGATCCCCAAGGGACCATTACGCTGAAATGATGCTTCCGGTAAATCCCCCCACTCCTATAGTATATTGTATGACTTGGCACAATCCCCTATTGCCATTTCAACGCTGGAAGTACTCCATTCATGCCCTTCACAACAAAAATATTTACTAACTTCTATGGGCATGGTGGATCCTTCAGATGATCGTTTGACTGTCTTTGATGTTGACAAGTCAGAGAATCCACCCCTTCTTGCATCTGTCACCTTCCAAATACCTGTCAAGGTCTAGAATGCCAATGTCTATCATTGTATCATTGATGAGGGGGTATCCACCTGTGTGATGTCCTCTTCTGTTTGGAAACAGCTCATATTTCTCGAGTTAGCCCCTTCCACTATCACCATCCATGCGTGGTGTTGGGCTGTGAATACGACCACTTTTTAACACTTATTTCATCCATTTTTACTCTTCTTTATCATGTCATTTATTATAATTTATCATATAAATCCATCTTATAATGATTTATGCTCTTATGGATGAATATTATTTCTTCTCCTTTATTTTTAATAAATTGATGATTATTATGCATAATTTTATCAATGATGGTTTATTAATATATTTTGTAATATCACTCACCATTTTAGCCTCCAAGATATTTTCCAAATTGAAGATTTGATCTCCAAATCATCATCAAATATTCCAACTCAGAAATTCGCTGGAATAAGAAGTGATAGTTTTTCGGTTAAGATTCTGGCCAAATGAAGAAGAATCTGGAAAATACGGAACATGGGTTTTGTCCAGAACAGGCCCATCTGGCCCAATTAACTTTCGTGAAGAATGGTTTGCCCAAATTAGGCCTATATTGAGAGAAACGTAGGGTTCTTTGAGCACGATTTTATCAGATTTGTTGTTGCAGTCGTCCTCCAAATCTCAGCTGCAAAGCTAAATTCGCCTTGCTCTTGTTGAAAGATTGTTGAAAATGTATTTTTTGGATGATCAAGTTGTTGGGAAAAATCCAATATTGTTATGCGAGATCATATTTGCTATTTAATTTCTCTTCCTTCTGATTATAAAAGGAGAGCATGTATTGTGTATTGGAGAACAATGGATGATTATTGAATTCCATTCGTAACACTGTAATTCCTTGACTCTTGTGATCAAAGAGAAACTGATGTAAAAGCTATTCATGTTTGATTAATACAAAGAGGCGTTCTTATTCCATTTCTCAAGCTCTGCAGTAGCCCAGCGGTGCTTTCACCGGCGATTGAGGGCCCGACCCTGGTGGAGCGATCCGCTGTTTGTATTTCTATTCTTTTATTTCTGTCATGTGATAATTGAATTTAGATTCATTACGATTACAGAGTTATTTGATTTTTGTTGGATTGAATTTGGATTTGCTGTATACGTAATGAATTTCACTGCTATTCTATCTTAGCAAGGATTGTATTTACTATCTTATTCATCTTGCTATATTTTATAAAGCGTTGTTGTTCCATTGATTTATGATTCATTCCAATGAACTGTTTCATAGTCTTGGCTGTCAACAGGATTGGAGTATTGATATTAGTTTCCTAATTGCGTTAGAATTAGAATTGTTATTCATATTGCTGTTCCTTTCTAGATTTTGTTCCTTTCAGTTATTTTCATCAGCACGAAGATTGAGTTTGCTTTCATTTCAATTGCTTTAAGATCACCAACTGTAGAGGACACTGGTTATTGCTTCCAAGTTCCTATATTGGTTATCTTGCATCGATTTCTAAGGGAAGGAGTTATTGCTACTGTATCCCTGATCGATGTTTTGCAGATTGGTTTAATTAAGATTTCAGAGCATTTGAGTTTATGCTGTTGTAGTTAGATTTCTTTTTCAAGCATCCGTTTACTTTTGCATTTGAAACATTGTACTACATATTACAAAGCATTACTCTTGGATAAATTGCTGCCTCAGACTGAGTACACTGTTGAAATAAAAATTCGCTCCCAGATTGATAATTAATTTGAGATAAATAGGCGTTAAAAAGACACCTTTTATACCTCAACATTTTGGCGCCGTTGCCGGGGAGAGTGTATGCCATTTAGAAAGAGTGATGCATATTTAATTTCTTTTCTGCTTGGGAAGAATTGGGTATTAAATACGGAAGGTAAGAACCTACGCACCGAGAAAGAAAAACACTTGTTCACTGGCCCGCTTCACAGCAGAATTGAGTGAAAGCTTAAGGTATAAATGAATGCTTGCGTTTTTTTGAATTTTAGAGGTAGAAATTTTAAAAAAATCTTGTAATTCCACTCGAGTGGTGATGTAAGCACCACCCATTTCACTAACTAATTGACAGGAACATTGGAAGGAGGATCCTTAAAGAAACACCTGAATAACATCTTTTATTATGGTAAGAGATGGCTCACATTGCAACTTTTGAATTCCCTATCAAAGATCTAGGAGGAGTGAGAAAAATGCACATAATTCCCCCACTGTCTCGACCAAATTTTCATGGTTTGACAAATGAAGATCCAGATACATTCTTATTTGAGTTCGAAATACTTTGTAGAGGATATGATTATTGTACTAACGACCAAAGATTGAAAGTGTTTCCTCTTACTCTAAAAGGAGTAGCTCTCTGATGGTTCATGAGCCTAGGTGGGAACTGCATCAAAACATGGGAGGACATGAAGAACATATTCTTGAAGAAGTACCAAGACTATTGCAAATCCAATGAAGATATTTTCGGTATGACACAAAGGGAAGATGAAAGCTTGGAGGACTATGTAGAGCAATTTCGATACAACATTCAAAAATCAAAGCATAAGCATTTGGAAAAAGAGATCTTGAAAACACTCCTTCTTAAAGGAATCAAAGATAATTTTTTAGAACTCTTAAATCTGATAGGAAAAGGTGATGTTTTTTAGTTATCATATGATGACGTTTGTGAATTGTGCATAAGGTATTCAAGAGGAATTTTTAAGGCTGGTAAGAATTCTAGAGAATTTTCTTCTTTCTTTTCTGAATTTACTACAAGAACAAGAGACATAAGAGCTGAAATCAATGTTTTATTTAAAAAATTTTAAGTTGATTTTATTAGCTCTCTAAATTCACAATTGAATGTTTTGCAGGTTCAGAGAAATCAAGAATTTGATGAAGTGTTTTGCCCTCATTACCAAAAGGAGCATCCCATAGATACTCACTCTTCCTTATCTAATTTGGAAGTAGCATATCAAAGAGATGGGGAAGCTGCAACAAGGTCAAAACCATGGAAATAATGGCCTATAGTTATGGTTCGAAACACTTCCTCTCCATTCTCTTACTTGCATAATTCATTATGGAATACTCACATGTTAGGGCAGCCATGCCAATCTCAATATAAACACCACCAATCTTGTCTACAAGCTTGGCATGTTTCACCTTATGATTGCATGACTACTCTTCCTCATCTTGTAGCACAAACACATATTCTAGCTCTTCCACAACACCTTGTTTTCCTATCAAAATCATCCAATCAACCCAATAAACTACATCATCAAAAGGCTCCATTCCCTATACAATTTCCTGCTCAACTCATTCCACACCCTCACCATAATAAACCAGTACAACACGCTTACAGTGTTGAACTGCAAAATTCACCCACCCTTCCCACCCATTCTATCTCACATGTACCATTGGAAAAAACTTACACTGAGACTCAGAATGTATCAAATCCAAAAATTGTAGAAGTTATAAAAGAAAATGAGGTTTCTTCTATTTTGCACCAACAAACCATTTTAAAAGCTAAAGAACTTCATGATATGATGGCTATGGGAAATCAAGGAAGTAAATAATTTATTGAAGATTGGTTTCACTCCATCATTTGTTTGCAACATCACTCCATACTTCAAAAATTTTTGGCACCATCTTTTCAAGGGAAGTTGGCTTCTCATACCCTAATTTTTATTACTAACATACATTTTTCAAATTTGGGTATGTACATAATTGAAGCCTTATTTCGGAAATGGCTCCACTGGAAATACTCTTATACGTAATCATATTCATTTTCCAATTCAGAGTAGGATAGTGGAGAAATAAATAAAAGAGGAAATAAAACAAACACATTTTTTTATTTATTTTTGTAAAAATAGTTGTTTCTTTGTTGCAACACGCTGTGAAATCAACATTGATGATAAATATTTTAATTTATTTGTGTATGTAGATGAATTATACTGCAAATAACCATTATACAAACACTTATATTCATTTTTATCATCAATATGGAAAAATTGCTTGAATATCATTTTTTTGGCTTGCGGGCTTGATGAAATTCCTGAAAACAAAGTTGGGACAACCATGTTTTGGGGGGCCAAAAATGAATATTTTTAAAACCCATTTCTATCATAAGTAGCCCTTGATGTCTAATTTCTAACCCAATTTGAATCACTCTATTTGGATTTGAAACGAAAAATTTAGAACCAAAACATTGACAGGGTGTTTAGTAGGCAGCTCAACAACAGAGTTGGGACAGTCCGTTTTTGGAGGCCTAAATGACTATATTTTTAAAACTTGTTTCTATGGTAGATTCCTCTATGAATATAGTTTACAAATATATTTTAATCACTCAATTTCGATATCGTATGAGGAATTTATGACCAAAATACTGACTTCCTATCATAAATCAGCACTCTTGAAACTCTGTTTTCTCGGCTGTTCCTTAACGTATTTGACCCATAAATTATTCTTGTCTTCAAAACAAATTTATATTGGAGATAAATAAATGAATCTAATTTAATCTCCAACTTGAATCGCTTCAATCCGCCATCAAACGAGTAATTTATGCTTGAAATATCAACTGTTGGTCTAAGATGGAAAATCGCAAATAACTCTATTATGCAGGTTGTTCTCAGAAGATTTAACATACCATTACATAGAATTTTTAAAACTTGTTTCTGTTGGAGATAAAAATTTGAATTATCTCTCATTTGGCTTTGGAATTACTTGAATCAGACGAAAAATAAAGAAGTTATGATTGAAACACTGCTAGTTAGCATGATTGGCCACTGCTCTCCCACAGGTAATAAATTAATTTTACTTTGTCCATGGATTTTTAGTAACTACTTGTTAGTTTTTTGCATAATTCTTGGATTAAGGGAGCCTATACACCTCTCTTTCTTCATGATTTAATTTTTTATTGCAGGTAGAGACTCGTTTTTTTGCAGGTCTTACGAGAACAAAGAAGGTCAATTTATAGACGAGTGATTCTTGAAAGAAATTTTAGTAAAACAAGGGCATTTCATCCAGTTCATTACCTAACAGATTTAAAACAAGAATAAATGAAGAATTGGTTCCCATTTCAAGATTCATGTTACTGCTGCCAAAGCATTTTTTAAAGAGATCATTTTTTTCCCATTAATAGATTGATATTCATTTAGGAAATAACATTATAGCTGTTGTAACTTAATAAAGTGTTGTTTCTTTTCTGATTTCTTTTATGTTTTTGTGTTTTAGGTGTTGATCCCTTTAAATTGAAATTTGTGCTCCAGTGGTAGTTGAACAATAAGTACCCCACCATGCAAGTTTCAATCGCAGAAGGAAATTCTTCGGTAGCACCAATTCTGTAACAAAAAAAAAAAAAATTACTTTTTCTTGAAACATGTACATAAAGTTTGTTTTCTTTTACTTTTCTTGTTTTTATTTGTATAGAATTTTATTTCTTGAACCATTCTTACTTTACCTGTGAATTTTTGTTGTTCCTTCTTTCGAAAGGAACAACAGTTTTGTTGTGAATGTTTTTGCTGTTCCTTTCCAAAGGAACAACACTTTTGCTGTTCCTTTCGAAAGGAACAGCAGTGTTTTCACATATTGTTTTTACTGTTCCTTTCCAAAGGAACAACACTTTTTGAGTGCATTTTTCTTGTCTGTGAACAAATTTTTGAGGTTTTTTTTTAATTTTTCATAACTTTTTGAAAGACAAACATACAATTTATAGAAAGATACACAATCATACAAATTAGAGCTTACTGTAATCAGAAAATCAAAAGAAATCGTCATTTTTAAGAAAGTTGTTTAGTAATGATAAGAAAAAGGAAAAAGGGACATAATCAATAACATGATCTTGTTGTCTTACTACCACTAAATTCATATGATCGATTATATTTATCATGTTGGTTCTTCTCATATTTTATAACTTTCTTTGATTTTTACTTATGGAGTAGGAACAAGGGCATATTCTTTTCTATTGAGCTGTTCAGACTTCTTCCACCATCCCTACTCTTAAGGAGTGCTAAGCCATCCTTTATGAATAAATAGGAAAGTGTTATATGAAAAGAAAAATATTTACATATTTCATTAATAATTTTATAATTTGGCAGATGGAGGATAGGGGGTCTCATCAAGAGCCGGCCTACCATGTTCATAAGGAAACAAGTGAAGTGGCATTCCCATCATGGCCACCAAACCAGGGATATGGTCCAATGGAAAATTGAAAAAATTAAGAAGTCCTTAGAAAAAGAGGTCTCATCACGAGCTGGCCTGCCCACTTTTCACTTCTTCCCAGTGAATGGCATTGTGATTTATCTGGTCACCAAGCCAGCACAATGACCTCCGTTATGACAATTAACAAGCACTTCCTCAACATAAATAAAGGACAATGGTTCCAAGGGTGAGAGAGAAACTATGTCAAGGTTATGGACACCTGTGGGCAACAGAGCTCTGCTGATGGTATTGGAGTCACATTTATACACATCAATAGTAATATTAAACCCTTTTCCCTATATCTCTATTTAAATATAAGATGAAAGTATGAATCTTTAACCTTTTATTTTGAACCTATTATACATGAAAATCATCATAAATCGAACACATTAGTTTAAGTGGGTAATAAACGCATTTGTACTTATGTTTATCTTAAGCTGTCCCTTCTCCTTATCCTTGAATAATTACAAAACGCTTCTATATATGTTTACGATTTATCACATGCATGAATTTCAGTAAATGCTATAATTTCATTGATTGTATCATAAGTATGTATGCCTTTCCATGCTATACAATTGCTGTGCAATACACTGCTTTTCTATTTTGCTGATTTGCCACAATATTGATACTGCATTTTTACAGAATTTTTTTGCGTGCATCTTATCTGTTTCCATTCCAAACTGAAACTGTGGATTCAAGAAAATTGCATACAGAATTGTGATTTGTTTACAGGAGAACAACGAATATGGGGGAAAATTCTATTCGTAGCACGACCACACTATTGCAATTAACAGCGAAGGCTCATGAAAACACACAATTCTTCAGACATGATGTGCTTGCATGGCTTCCACCTTTTTCATCACTTTCAGTATCCTCTCAACCTACATCAGCTTCAACAAAGGCCAGTCCCTACATGTCATTCCACATTTTTTGGAGGTAACACTTGAAGTAAATTAACATAATTTTCTGATTATTATGAATTTAGGAGAATTTCATGAAAATCCATTGAGCCTTATTTATCATCATTCATTCCACATCTTTAACACTTCCCATTTTTTTTTTTTTAGACAAGTCTCATCTTTCAGTTTGGGGGAGTGTTGATTTCTTTCATTTCTTTCTTGTGACCATGTCAGTAATATTCTTTATCATCCATGGATATTCTTATTCATCCTCAACACCTCCCTTATTCCATGTTGTTTTACACCAAGCATCGATTTCAACAGATTGTAGCAACCACCTCTCTTTGTTTTCTAGCATTGCATGAGGACATGCTAATTCTTCAGTTTGGGGGGGGAATTGCTACACATGATAGATGTTTTCTACTCTCTTTCTCGTTTAAGGCATACAATTTCATTTTTGTACAGTACAGAAATTGATTTGCATATATCTTTAAAACTATGAACTGAATTCTTGTGCTTTCTGGATAACAAAGAGGTATCATTAAAATACACAAATCCAGATAATTTCACGCTAAATTAGTTCATAAAACTTCAAAAATTATGCACTATCACCTACAACCATTTTGTTTATATCTCATGATCCGTGCATCAAAACGATCTAATTTTTGAGAAAATGGTTAATGAAGTTTGTTGTTACTTATGTCACATTTTTCTGCAACTTCATATACATATAGTTGAATGTCAACTGTAAAAATTGTTATGCTTTTATCAAGATTGCTAAAATTGAATTTTCATTATTTGAGGAAAAATTCATTTGTTCCATCCATTTCATGAGTTGAGATGAACAATTTTCTTTGCTTGGTTAACACATGGGTTTTGTCTTTGGGTTGCATGAAGACATGCAATATATTCAGTTTGGGGGTATGTTGAGCTATGAATACGACCAATTTTTAACAATTATTTCATCCATTTTTACTCTTATTTATCATTTCATTTATTATAATTTATCATATAAATCCACTTTGTAATGATTTATGCTCTTATGGATGAATATTATTTATTCTCCTTTATTTTTAATAAATTGATGATTATTATGCATGATTTTAACAATGATGGTTTATTAATATATTTTGTAATATCACTCACCATTTTAGCCTCCAAGATATTTTCCAGATTGAAGATTTGATCTCCAAATCATCATCAAATATTCCAACTCAAAAATTCGCTGGAATAAGAAGTGATAGTTTTGCGTTTAAGATTCTGGGCAAATGAAGAATAATATAGGAAATAAGGAACATGGGTTTTGTCCAGAACGGGCCCAATGAACTTTAGCAAAGAACGATTTTCCCAAATTCGACATGTATTGAGAGAAACGCAGGGTTATTTGAGCACGATTTTCTTAGATTTGTTGTTGCGACCATCCTCCAAATCACAGCTGCAAAGCCAAATTTGCCTTGCTCTTGTTGAAAGATTGTTGAAAATGTATTTTCTGGATGAACAAGTTGTTGGGAAAAATCCAATATTGTTGTGAGAGATCATATTTTCTATTTAATTTCTCTTCCTTCTGATTATAAAATGAGAGCATGTATTGTGTATTGAAGAACAATGGATGATTATTGAATTCCCTTTGTAACACTGTAATTCCTTGACTCTTGTGATCAAAGAGCAACTGATGTAAAAAATTTTCATATTTTATTAATACAAAGAGGCATTCTCGTTCCATTTCTCAAGCTCTGCAGTAGCCCAGTGGCACTTCCACCGGCGGTTGAGGGCCGGGCCCTGGTTGAGCGATCCGTTGTTTGCATTTCTATTCTTTTATTTCTGTTGTGTGATAATTGCATTTAGATTCATTACAATTACAAAGTTATTTGATTTTTGTTGGATTGAATTCAGATTTGATGTATACGTTAATGAATTGCACTGCTATTCTATCTTAGCAAGGATCGTATTTACTATCTCATTCATCTTGCTATTTTTTATAAAGTGTTGTTGTTCCATTGATTTATGATTCATTCCAATGAAATGTTTCATAGTCCTGGCTGTCAAAATGATTGGAGTATTGAGATTAGTTTCCTAATTGCGTTAGAATTAGAATTTCTGTTCATAGTGCTGTTCCTTTCCAGATTTTGTTCCTTTCAGTTATTTTCATCGGCGCAATGATTGAGTTTTCTTTCATTTCGATTGCTTTAAGATCACCAACTGTAGAGGACACTAGTTATTGCTTCCAAGTTCCCATATTGGTTATCTTGCATCAATTTCTAAGGGAAGGAGTTATTGCTATTGTATCCCTGATCGATTTTTTGTAGATTGGTTCAATTAAGATTTCGGAGCATTTGATTTTTTGCTGTTGTAGTTAGATTTCTTTTTCAAGCATCTGTTTACTTTTGCATTTGAAACACTGTACTACATATTACAAGGCATTACTCTTGGATAAATTGCTGCCTCAGACTGAGTACATTGTTGAAATAAAAAGTCGCTCCCGTATTGATAATTAATGTGAGATAAATAGGCGTTAAAAAGACACCTTTTATACCTCAACACGTGGGATGGCCACTCTTCTCAGCCCCTTGGAATGTTCCACAATTGTCCCATTACTCTCGCGGGTAAGACTGTTTGTGTTGACATTGAAGTCATTGATGCCCCCTTAGACTACAACATTCTATTTCGTCGTAGCTACACTTGTTCGGTGTCTTTTGTCCCATCTACGATTCTTGTAAGATGTACTTTCCTCACAACGGAAAGATCATCACTATAGATCAGTTGACATATTACAAATTGAAGTCTCGGACCTCTCTAGAGTCCATTATTTCTTCGGTGGCCAATAAACAAATAGTCGAACCTCTGACCAGTGTCTCACCCAGAGTCTATAAAGATTCCTCTTTTCTTGGTTCATTCCCTGGTCTCCCCCATCTCATCTTTGACCCTAGCTTGTCGAATGTTTGTGTTATCACTAAAAAAATGAAGCATCATTTGACAAAGTCATATAGGTTCATGTGTCAAAGGTAGGGTTGTAGGGTTCATTTTTATTTACTTGGTCAAGGAAAAATTTAAATTTTTCTTATTTAAGCTTACCCTAAGGTCTAAGCCCACTCACTTTAAAATCCTTTCATGTCACATCACTCATAATTTTCTGATATTTTTCAATTCCCAATGTTTTAGTACCGAAATGGTCATTTTAGCCAAGAAACCATAGTTTCGTAGCGAAATACACTAAGAAATTTCACGTTTCGCTATGAAACCATTGATAATTTCGTAGAAAAAACACCCAGATTTACACTAAACATGCTATGAAAGTGCGGTTTCCTGTCTGTCATGTCAAGTTAGCTGTTAGGTGTCAGAAAATCATTTGGAAAGGGTAAATTAGATACCATTCGAGCCAGTTAGGGTAAATATCAAGGTACATGGTCAGAGTTAAATTCATCATCACCAGTTTTGGCATGTATGCGTCATCATTATGTTATGAGTGGGCATCAAACTTCAAAATCTTACTAAATTAAGTCATCTCTCATTCTTCATTCCTTCTTTGCATGATATTGAGCTATGGAGAACATTTCATTGAAGCCAAAGTTGTGGCTGGTATTTTCAAAGGAGGCATATATCACTATCAAGCGAGGCTTAGAACTATCAAGTGAGGAAGAGAAGGCATTGAAGAAACCATGGATACAAAAATAAAGACAAATAAGGGTGGCCAATGTCTAATATATGAACCAGAAGATATGAATCTGATCAATGAAGACCCAACAATAGTAGAAGTATTCATAAGGATAGGATGTTTACAGTTTTATGAAAGACTACAAGGCTGCCATGTACAGGTTTCCAAAGAATTTGCTTTAAATTTTAGTGGAACACTACTAAAGTGGGGATGTTGAATCTTTCTATTACATCCGAGGTCATTGTAGCAGATACAGGGATTCCAAGGGGACAAGAGAAGTGATTCAAAGGATTCAAATTTAACATGGAGGAGTGCAAAGAGTTTGTCAAGCCAGAAAACAGTGAAATGGACCTTACTAATGCCATCCCAAGAAGCTTCATGATGGATAACTACTCAAAGTTGCTGCTCATCATCCATAAATATTTTACTTGTGAAGGGAGATACCATAAAGTCTACTCTTACCATTTCAAGCTTCTCCTACACTTTACTGGTAAGATATCTCTTGATCTGTCTTTCTATTTACACAGAAGTTTATCAAAAATGGCAGATAAGGTCCAAGCAAAATATGAAGGATGTGAGACTTAATTGTTTCATCATGGTTTAATTAAACTGCTAGTTTTAGATGAGCTCCAAAGACTAGGCAAAGAATGGTCTTCATTTTTGTTTATTAGTTGTTTCGAGTTGGATAATCTTACTCCTACAAGAACTATTAAACCTAGGAGTATCCCATCACCCTTAGTAGCAGAACAAAGTAAATCAGTGGTGGGAGAACCAAGTGAACCAACAAGAGTAGAACCAAGTAAACCAATCATGATAGAAACAGAGCAATTACAGAGTTTTGATACACCCATTGTTCCACCCACAAAACAAAATTCAATCAAATGTGCAAAACAAAAACAAGTTGTGCGTAAACAAGGAAGAAAAAGGATGACAAGAAGTCAAAAAATGGTTTTAGAAGACAAAACAGTGGCTTTAGAAGATAGATAAGTAGCTAAAGGAAATTTAGAAGACATATTACATGCCACTGATATTGAAGAGACTCCTATAGTCCAAGCTGAAGATGTAGAAGAAGGTGGACAGAAACTAAAGAAAGCCAAAACTGCAAAGAAACTAGAATTTGAAGGAGAAGATGCAGGTTTTATGTTCCAGGCAAGAAAGTCCATGACAAGGCATGCTAAAAAGATATTAGAGAGCAGTAAAGAGGTTAATCCACCCACTAACACAGTCCAGCCACTACAAGACATCATTGATCTTTCATCACCCACAGAGAAAGATACAGTTAGCAAACAAAAGAAAGGAAAGGAGAAAGTAATGGAAAAAACAGAGTTTGAAGTCCTTGAAGAACAGTAGAAGTTGGAAAATCATGAAATTTCTGTTATGAAGAAAGAAGCAAGAAAACACAATGTCCAGAAGGTTCAGTTTGAAAATATGAAAGAGATTTGGGAAGAGCAGGTTGACATTGTTTCCAAGACCCTAGATAATACACAACAATTAATCAAATGGACCATGCCATTGAGGAAAGAGGTGAAACATGTCAGGAAAATGAACTTGCAGTTGAAATCTACAAACAAAAATTTGAAGGATCAGGTTAAAGACCTCTAGGAACATCTTGAACTAATCCATGAGGAATTGGAGAAAAAGGGCCTTAAAATGACAATAGTTGAGGAGCCAGTTGCTCAACTCATCATCAATGAGGAAGAAACACCTCATGACTCATAGTTTAAGATGATTTATGATTTTAAAGGTCAACGACATGTTAGAAACTAGGTTTTTACACCTGGAAATTATATTTTTCAAGCTAGACAAAAATTTGAAAATTTCACTGTTTTCAGCAGTTTCGTAGCATTTCCTAGGCTTGAAGCTAGGAAAACGCTACGAAACTATTATAGCTTTCTTTTTTCTTTTTGAACCATTTTTAGAAGCTTCTAAAGGGTGAAAATGATATGGTAGAGGTGTAAAGACATGAGGAATAAAATTCATAAGGAAATAAATAGAAATTTTGATGGCAAAAGGCATTTTTGTAATGCTACGAAAGTACGCTACAAAACTGTCATACTTTCATAGTGTACAGTTTTGAAGCCTTATGAGCAGTTTTTTGTGCAGTTATGGATATGTGGATAATTTCAAAGGTTCAAGGGACCTTTCCAGTATTCATCCAAGACTTAAAGACTAGGAGATGAAGACAAATCATTAGCCAAACCATGCATTGAAGATAAGGACCAGTTTTCCTAAAAAGCAGGGTTTGTTTCCAAATTTAGAGGAGGTCAATTAAGATGGCATGTAGTGATGAGTGCCATCACACCCTATTCTAACATGTGAAGCAATAGTTGTCAAATATGTAACTGGGATTAGGAGATAAGGTAGTTGATGTAATAATGAACAGTTTGATTCCTATTAGGAAAAGGACTGTCAAATAGAATAACTGTCATTTTCTCATTAATATAGATTTTTTCTTGTTATTGCAAAATGTGCGAAAATTGTGAATCATTTCGCGCCAATTTATATTGAATCGAAATGTGTTTTAGTAGGGGGCTCCGCAAAACTCTCCAGCCGACGGAGAGTTACACAATAGTTCGGCCGAACTTTTGATCAAAAGTTTGACCGAACTATTAAGATGTTAGATTTAACGAGTCTTAAGCGGAAAACATAGTTCGGCCGAACTTTATTGAAAGTTTGGCTGAACTAACGCGTCATCAATTACGCAAAAACTAGGTTCTGAATACGGTTCTGCAACTTTGGACTGATTAAACTCCATGAAAGGTTGTTAATTAACTGTCGGAACCAAGACAAGCATTTTCAGAATTGAATCTACTTTCAGGAAATACAAATTTTATGGAATTTCATAAATGTTTAATAATTTTAATTATTTTTCTAATAAAATGGGTGCAAATAATTTTTGAGGGTCATTGTGATTCAGTGAAATCAAAATTTTGTATCTCCCAAAATACATTGTAAAAAAAAATTGAAAAAATTATGGGGCATTACATTGGTTCGTCGTCTCTAATGGGTAGCTTTTATATTTTTAGTTTATAACTTATATGTTAAGAAATTTCTTGCGACGCAAAACATATCCAAAATACGCAATTTTTCGTATTGGACCAGTTCAAAAAATTCTAGTAATTATGATATGCATCCATTGGCTTTGTAAATATGATGAAAACAAAGTAGACTCTGTCTAGATTGTTGTAACGCATTTTGTTTTTTCAAAAACACAAATTTTCAATGAATACAACATTGCGTCATAACATGACTTCTTATGAATCCTTTGATTGTTAAGAAACACACACTAAAAAAAACGCTAAGTTGACATATCAAATCTACATAAAAAAGTTTCAAAAAATAATTAATAGAAAGCTAACAAAATTTCTCACAACTTTTATTTTTATCGCAAAATGAAATTCTACATAGAAAAATTGTTATAGTTTGCAGAAAGTTGAAGAACCGAAAAAAATGAAAATCTTTTCTCAAAAAAGGGCAAAAAGTGTAACCCAGCTTCACATTCTCACCTTTATGCAAGGTATCATTAGCAAAAGTTCGATGAATATATCCATGAGGAAGATCATCTCATCATGTAAAAAGTATATTAAAGGGAATATATTCAAATTTTTATGGGTTACAGACTTTTTGGCAAAACTACAGCTTTATGTAATGTATTGTTTTCAGTAATACACCAGACTTGTTTCTTGACCAACCTAGGATTCTGATTGAGTTTTTAGTGTTTATCTAATATATATTTTCTATGTGTACCATTTGCAGTGTTTTTCATCTTTAATACTCAGAATTCATTCATGTAATGCTATGAATTCCTTTATAGATGAATTGATTATGTTATTTCCTGTTTCATAAGTGCTTACTGTTAGCCACCTATAAAATTTGTTATATCAAAAGGTGGCTAAATCATTTTGGAGCCTTCAAGAAACAGGTTTTATTGCTTAAAATGTTATCTCTTGAAGACTCATGAAGACATCATGCCCTTTGTTTAAATCTTCACTGCTGTTTCCATTTCAAACTCTGAAATTCTGCTGATTTCATAAGAAAAGACTACTGAAAAACACCATTTTCCCCTTCCTTTCACTTCAAAATAACCTTAATTTTCACCCCTTCATTTCCCAAAATTCCTCTATTTTTCATTTTTCCCCATTTCCCCTTCATAAGATCCTCTTTACAAAGTTTAAAACTCATTTTTAAACTTTGCCGAAACCCCCAAATCCATCAGAAAAATCTGAAATTTTCATAAAAAATACGTTTTTGTATTACAGGCTTAAGCCCCTCTGGACTAAGTCCTAACCACTTCACCACCATATTCCCTGGCGCTAGAACCAAGTGCTAAGCCCTTTCGGCGCTTATCGCATCGGAGAAATCGGAGCGCGCAAGTCTATTTCTTATGGTGAGACCTTCGATTGCGATTAGCCCTTTGTTTATAACCCCCGATCATATTATTATTTCATAACCCGTGGGCCCGCATCTGGTGCTTAACATTGCATAAAAAACATTCCCGATTGCTATTTTCCTTTGTTTTTTCAATAAACCCACTTTTCCTAAGTTTTGGTCTAAGCTCGCCAAAAAAAATATTCTTAATGAAAATGGGTAGATTGAAAAGCCCTGCATCAAAAGTTCCGATGCGATTGAGCCCCTGTTGTATAAATCCCCTCCCTTCGCTTTCCTCCATATAAACCTATGCTCAAGACCAAGAGATTAATTCCCGAAGCGCTAAATCGCATCGGATAAATTTTAAATGGGTATATTGAAAAGCCCGAAGGCCCGATCCCGATTGGCCCTTTCTATATAAAAGCCCTGGGCCTTTTGTTTTCCATATAAACCACAGGCCCCGCAACCGGGCGCCATTCCACATATATATAACCCGCCCCAACCATAAAACATTTTCATTTCATAAAATTTTGAGTTTTCATAAGTATTAAAGGGTTTCCTCCAGTGCAAGTTTTGAAACAATATCCACCGTTGATCTAAAATGATCAAACGGGCAGCACCACATCGCATCGGAAAAATTCAAAGGGTGCATTTCAGGTTGTATTTACCTCTCCCTGATTGGCGATCCCCCGATCAATCGTGAGCCATTGATCTCCTCCCTGCCTTCCCCGATCCGACAACCCTCATTTGCTTCGATCATTAACCTTTCCTCTGCCTTTGAACCCCTCCGATTCACTCCCCACCGTCAATCTAATCCTCAGATCGACGGCTAGCACTATATCGCATTGGCACCATTCAAAATTTTTTCCCCGCCGATTGCATGCCTCCGATTGCATTTGGACCATCCACGTGTCCAGATCGAACGGTCCAGATTACATTTCCCGACTTTGGTTTAAAAACATGCAGCCCCGCTCATAATGTTTCTCGGCCAATCGCAGCCATTCATCTCTGCAGATCAACGGTCCTCATTAACCCATTATCCATATTTGTATCATTTTCATTTGATCCCCAGATGCAATCTCCACCGTTGATCCTCACATCCAACGGCTCGTATTAACCCCGACAGGCCTGCCTCCTGTGGGTCTTTCCTCCCTCCAGATTTGATCTCCGTCGTCGATCTCTTGATCGGACGGTCCATGATAAAACCGCTCCCCCTGCTTCCGCCCGTGCATCTATATAATATCGTGCTCATTCTCCACCGTTATATCTAAGATTCCAGATCCAATGGCCCAGACACGTTTTCGCGTAACTTCAAGCGTGAAGGTTAATTTCTTGAGGGTTGCGCGATATAAGTTGTTTTCAAAAGACACGTGGCAACCTCTAATGCATATCGCGTTCAAAAAGGAAAAACCACCTCCGCGCCCTTTCACCACGTGAAACCCGTGGTTTTGCCTCCCGAAACCACATTTCCCCATTTCTATTATGATTTATCGCGCACGCCTTCCGTCGTTGATCTCTGCAGATCAACAGCTCAGATCTAATATGGCCTTTCACCATCACCCTCCGCCTCTACCAAAGGTTTTCAACGCACGATCTCCGCCATTGATCTCGTGGGCTGATCTCATCTGACGGCCCACGATCATCCTGAACCCCCAAATTTACTTTTAACCATATTTCCTCTGAACAAAGGCTTTAACCTTATTTCTTCGCATTTTATTCTAAAGAACCCAAATAATGTGACTCCTTCACATTATTATTCCACCGCTGATCTCGACCGTTGATCTCCTTAATCAGTCATGGATCAACGGTTCTGACTTAAAAGCTCCCTCTTCTCTCCTTTTGACCTCCGCTAGCAGATCTCCACCGTTGGATGCTGCCATCCAATGGCCACGCTCCTCCCCACAACTTCTGAAGTAGTCTTACCAAATAATGCAAGATTTCATAATAGTTGTGTGTATTTTACAGGTTTTAATGGTTTTTCCATTATATCAAAGGAAAACCAAAGGCCTAGGATGACGATCCCCGCACCTTTGTTCACAAAAGAGAAGCCATCCATCGGGTTCAAACTTCACGTTTCGTCAATGCTTCATGGACATTGATGCCATATGGACCTTTTATAAACCTGCACATCAACAAGACACAAACAATTAAAAGAGAAAAAGAGTATCAGTGTTGAAGACCTACCATAGCAGAACTGAAGATTGAAGTTTAATTCTACAGTTTAATGGATTACGGCTAAGATCGATTATCAAAAGCCTAATCCATTAAATTAAACACAATTAAAGACAAATCAAAAGGATTTATCAGTCAGAAAGAGCCTCCACCACCACATCAGAGGCTAATTGATTCCTCTCAGCTACCATATTTCCACTTGTAGCCTCAAAGCATTCAACAGAGACTGAGTTATGATCAGAAAAGAATATATTTTCCTCAGCGCAGCCGAATAGTTAATTCTGCTAGAGAAACTTAATGCAAAAAATATCAGCAGAGTTATTACAACATGAATTAGAGCCTTAAAGTCAACAAAATCTCTCACCGAGCTTAATTCTTAATGTGAAACAATTAATACAGAAAAATATATGTAAACTTCTCTGTTGAGATTGCAACAAGATGATGAGCTTAGTGGAAAGAAGTCGCCTTCACTAAGTGGGCCCACAGGCTATTTTTGGCACAAAGTCTATTTTTAGACATGTGGATCATATTCTATGAGTTGCAGGATGCTATTTGTGGATGGTTGGTCAAGTTGGAAAAATAGATGGAATTATATTTTTAGACATATTGGGCTGAATCTATTTTTATATTGCCAGTCTAAAAATAGATATGTCGAATATTATTAGCTCTTAATAATATTTGGACTCTAAACATTATCTTATTCTCTTGGAGCACTTCAGTTAAGTGAAAATATGTGGCACAGGAGTTGAAAGAAGGAATTACGCTATTCCTAAGGGTTAAGTGGAGCTATTGCATGGATACTTCAGTTAGAACTCATGTGAGAGAGTTTGGTGGAGTTGATTGAGGAAGTTAATGGAGTTGTGTTCAGTTTAACTAAGCTAAACATAGTTGAGCTAGTTGTATCTAGTCTAACTAATTGATACACTAGTGAGAGTGGTGTGAATTAATTATTAATTAATTCACTAATTATAAACTCATTAATGAACTAAAGAATACATCAGTTAACTTCAGTGCATGGATAGTTTCACTGGAGACCAGTGAAGAGATAGGTGAAAGAGCTGTGTGACTATCAGTTGTGACTATAATGTTGCATGATTTGCAACAACCAGTGATTGGAGATGCCAATGATGATTGCGTAGTACAAGCCAGGTGGTTCGAAGTTATTTATGAGCCATTCTTCAGCATTGATTGGGCAGTAGAGGCAGGCTATCAGGTGGCAGAGATTAGAGCATGTGTTTTGCTAGATCTAGCTTGATTAGTGTGTAGCAATTGGAGATTGTACTGAGAGCTTGTGAGGAGCTTTGTATGATGATTTTTACATGATTTATATGACATATAATATACAGATAGTTGGGGGTTTTCAGATTTAAGCTTTCCCATAAAATACTGTGTTCATAAGTGTGATTTTTTATGGTTTTAATGTGCGCATGCGATTGTTTTTATTTCCGCAATTAATGATCAATGGTAGAAGAGATTCTGTATTGTGCATGAAGTTAAAATAGTGTGTGATCAGGAGAATCTCGGTGAATAATATATCAATTATTCAAATTTATACATGGTATCGGAGCGATATTGATCATTGGAGCAATTGCAAAACATTGAAGCGGTTGAGTTTTGTGCTAGTGGAGTTCGAATTTGCAGCAGTGTTTTCTTGGTGTCGAAGTTGAGATGTCTTTCAACGGATTGCGATTGGAGTATACCCTTGAGGGAAGCTTGAATTATATTGAATGGAAGGATAGGATGGAGGCAGTGCTGGATGACAATGGGTTGAAGGAGTTCATAGCTGCAGAAATTCCAAAACCTACTTCTAGCGATGCTGCTGTACATGACGCATGGAAAAAGAAGACAACAAAGTGTCAAATAATTCTGTTGGAAGGTGTGAAGGATCACATAGTGTCCAGCCTTCATGGTAAAGCTTCTCCATTCTTGATGTGGAAAGCGTTGACAGACTTATTCCAAAGCAAGAGCGACCAGAGGAAGTTGGCGCTCAAGGATAGACTCAGAAACATAAAAATGGAGAAAGGTGACAGTATACCCAAGTACCTCACGAAGTTTGTCCAGTGTAGGGATGAGCTGGGAAGTGTGGGGGTTACTGTTGATGACGAGGAATTGGTGACCTTGGCTCTCCTTGGGCTTCCGAAGAGTTGGCATTCCTATCAGGACTCTGTTAATGGTCGGATCTTGTGCAAGAGGAGATAAGGCGAAGTACCAGAGACGAATCTTCATCAAAGAACTCAGATGAAGAAAATTACACTTTCGCTACCAAAGAAAGGAAGGGGAAGAGCAAGAAGAATGCTTCTCAATCCGGTGTGAAAGGCAAGAATCAGAACATGTCCAAGATGAAGTGCTTTCACTTTCACCAACACGGACATTACGCCACTAATTGTCCACAAAAGAAGAAAAATAAGTAGGCTGCTGGATCTGCAGCTGGAGAGGCCTTAACCTCACAGTTTGAGCTGGATTTTTCACTAATCGCATGCTTGGTCTCAAGTGTGATGGGTTCAATGTGGTTTCTTGACAGTGATGCGTCTTTTCATATGACCGGAGACAAAGATTTGTCTACTGATATGGATGAGAAAGATCTTGGAGTGCACATCGAGATGGGCGATGATGGTAGATACAGTGCGACCGGTATCGGTACCATTTCCTTTGAGAGGGAGTCTGGTAAACCCTTCGTATTGAAGGAAGTGATTCATGTTCCAGGATTGAAGAAGAATCTGATCTCTATGACGATGTTAGAAGGCAAGGGATATGATGTTGTCTTTAGCAAGGGAAAGGCTTTCCTGCGCAGTAAAGCAACTGGCGAGACCCAGAGGATAGGGGTTCGAGTTAAGAACCTTTATCAATTGTAGGTAGATGGCTGCACAACAATGGCAGGCAAGGCAGAAGGAGTGGTGAGCCAGGATGATGGCGAGCTGTGGCACCGGAGATTGGGCCACCTTCACCATGGAGCTTTGAATATACTGCAGCAGATTTCTACTGGGCTTCCTAAGGGTACTCTTGCGAAGTCAGATTAGTGCAAGGGATGTACCTTGGGAAAATTTGTGAAATCCACCTTTCACGAGAAGGATAGTCGCGCCATGACGATCCTTGAGAGAATTCACACAGACGTGTGTGGACCTTTCTCAGTAGCTTCGACAGCAAAGCACAGGTACTATGTGGAGACGGATGATTTTCTCGTAAGTGTCGGATCTTCTTCATGCAGAAGAAGAGTGAGACATACTCAAAGTTCTATGAGTTCAAGGCACTAGTTGAGAAAGAACCTGTAGGGCATGAAGGCTCTAGATGTAATAATGGTGGTGATTTCATTCTCTTGCGAATTCATTGACTTTTGCGTAGTTTAAGGAATTCAAAGAAAGCTCATAGCGCCTCATAACCCATAGCAGAATGGGGTCGTGGAGTGAAAGAACACAATGATCGTGGGTGCTGCACGGACGATGTTGCATGATCAGGGCCTTCCCATACACTTGTGGGCCGAAGCTTGCAACACTACAGTTTATGTGCAAAACCGTTGTCCTCATAGAGTACTTTGCATGAGTACACCCGAAGAGGCATTTTCTGGTAAGAAGCCTGATATTTCTCATTTGAAGATTTTTGGTTCACTTGTTTACATTCATGTGATGAAGGATGCCAGGAAGAAGCTGGAGCTAACTGCAGAGGTTGGGATATTTGTGGGGTACATTGATACGCCCCACAACTATCGTGTGTATTTTCTAGATAGTCGCAAGACTGTTGTGCAACGGGATATCAAATTTCATGAGGAGAAAGTCATGAAGTGTTCGCTTGAGAGGGAGCCACACTTGCATACAAATGAGGAGCTATTAGTTCCTAATGATGAGCCTTAGGATGTGGATCGGCCACAAGAGGAGGTTCATGGAGTGGAAGAGACCACTCATGCAGCGCCAACCATCAGAGGGAGGAAGCGCACTACAGAAGCTGAGCGACTAATTCAGGATGTACAGAAGATTGTAGGAGCACCTACATCACATGGAATAGCATGGGGCTCACCGGACCGTATACTAGATACATGGCTCTTATGAGCAAGTGTATCGTGACAGAGCTATCCTCTTCGAGGAAGTCAGAGGATCCCGCATGGGTAGATGCCATGGTGGAAGAGTATGATTCTATTGTCGAATAGTGCATGGGAGATTGTCCCAAGTGCATGAAATCAGTGGTGGGTTCGAGATGGACTTACAAAGTGAAGCAAAGTACCGACTTTATAGTGGAGAAGTACAAGGCAAGAAGAGATTTCTGCCCGAGGCTTCGATTAGGATCGATTATGAGGAACCAGACTCCGTTTTCTCGCAAGGAATTCTTCCATACGGACGATTCTTGCTCTCTCAGCACAAATGGGGTGGCACATTCATCATATGGATGTGAAGACTATGTTCCTCAACGGAGTCATTGAGGAGGAGGTGTACATAGAGCAACCCGAAGGTTTCGAGATCTTCAACAACGAGTCGCATGTGTGCAGGCTCAAGAGAGCGATGTATGGGTTGAAACAAGCACTTCGTGCTTGGTACACACGGATAGACAGTTATTTCACTGGACTTGGATTCTCCAAGAGTGAGGCGGATCCTAACCTATACTAGATTGTGGTGGAGGGTAAGTTGTTGATCATTGTACTTTATGTAAATGATTTGATTTTGATAGGTGATGAACTGTTGATATACTCATGCAAGGAGGACCTTGCAAAGGAGTTTGAGATGAAGGACTTGGGCCTCCTTCATTATTTCCTGGGATTGGAAATTTGGTAGCGCAGTGGTGGACTGTTTGTTTCTCAGGGTAAGTATTCCCGAGAGATACTAGAGAAGTTCAACATTCATGGCTGCAAGCCTGTTGATACTCCTCTTCCTGGTGGATGGAGGAAGGAGGATGCTACTTCAGCGGAGGTAGTGGATGCCACTGTTTATCGACAGTTGGTGGGGTTGCTTATGTATCCGGTCAATACACAACCCAACATATGCTATGCGTCGTTAACCGCCCTCGCTATGGTTAAGCCTACCAAGCTCTTTTGGAAGGTAGGAAAGCATGTATTGAGACATCTCGTAGGCACATCCGGATATGGACGTGCGACAATGGTGAGGGTGAGGCTGCGGGGTCTGGCATGGGTAGCATTCGACAGGAGCCCCAATCTTATTAAAGAGCACATCTGGAGGGATTTTCAATATCGGGCGATAACAGTTTCTTGGTACAGCAGGAAGCAGAGATCCATGGCACTCAGTTCAGCAGAGGTCGAGTATATGGCAGCGAGTTTGGCTGCATGCAAGGCTATATGGATGAGGAAGATCCTGGTCGGGTTGTTCAATTCACACTTAGAGCCTACTGTGATTTATTGTGATAATCAGAGTTGCATCAAACTATCTATTAATCTAGTATTTCATGATAGATCTAAACACATTGACATCCGGTATCATCATATCAGAGATTGTGTGCAGCGGAAGGTCATGTTACTTTCATACATTCCCACTTCCGAGGATCAAGATGCTACTATCTTGGACGAAGGCGCCACCGTAGCGAACTGGAAATGTACTGCTGCGGCAGGATAGGGGTGGCGTATAATCCTTATCTTGTTGAGAGGAGTGTTGGGATTCAACAAGATGATGAGCTTAGTGAAAAGAGTCGCCTTCACTAAGTGGGTTCACAGGCTATTTTTGGCGCAAATCTATTTTTAGACTATGTCTATTTTTAGACATGGAGACCATATTTCAGAAGTTGCAGGATTCTATTTGTGGATGGTTGGTCAAGTTGGAAAAATAGATGGATTTTTATTTTTAGACATATTGGACGAAGTCTATTTATAGATCGTTGATCTAAAAATAGAAATGTCGATTATTATTAGCTCTTAATAATAATTAGACCCTAAATAACAACTTATTCTCTTGGAACACTTTAGTTAAGGTACAGACAAAGCATTTCATACATGTAGCAATTGCGTCATTCCTATGTGGGTTAAGTGGAGCTATTGGTAATGGATAATTCAGTTATAACTCATGTGAGAGAGTTTGGGTAGATGACTGAGGTTAATGGAGTTGTGTTCCCGCTTTAACTAAGATAAACATAGTTGAGCTAGTTGTATATACTAATTGATTGATACACTAGTGAGATGGGTGTGAATTAATTATTAATTAATTCACTAATTATAAACTCATTAATAAACTAAAGAATACATCATTTAACTTCAGTGCATGGACAGTTTCAGTGGAGACCAGTGAAGAGATAGGTGAAAGAGTAGTGTGACTATCAGTTGTGACTATACTTTTGCATGATTGCAACAACCAGTGATTGGAGAAGCCAATGAGGATTGCGTAGTACAAGCCAGGTGGTTCAAATTTATTTATGAGCCATTATACAGCATTGATTACGCAATAGAGGCAGGCTATCAGGTGGCAGAGATTGGAGCATGTGTTTTGCTAGATCTAGCTTGATTAGTGTGTAGAAATTGGAGATTGTACCGAGAGCTTGTGAGGAGCTTTGTATAATGATTGTTACATGATCTCTATGACATATAATATACATATAGTTGGGGGTTTTCAGCTTTAATCTTTCCCGTGAAATATTGTGTTCATATGTGTGATTGTTTATGGTTTTAATGTGCGCATGCGATTGTTTTTATTTCCACAATTAATGATCAATGGTAGAAGAGATTATGTATTGTGCATGAAGTTAAAATAGTGTGTGATTAGGAGAATCTTGGTGTATAACATATCAGTTATCAAATTTCTACATTCTCCATCGAGCCCATCAAAGGCCGAGAAGTATTAAAGTCTGTATTAATTGACTCAGGAGATCTTTTATCAGATCCCACCTCCTCTTTTCTTCTATAAATACTCCTGTAGAAGATGAGAAAATGTTGGTTGCAGAACTTTGAAATATACTTGAGCTTGAAACTTCTACTTGTAAATAGTGTTCACGGGCTCTTGAAGCTCTACTTGTGACTAAATAAGTTAGGCTGTGAAGTGAAGATGATTTTTGAACTGAAACATTGGACTTAAAGCTGTAACTGGTTTGAAGCATCAATACAAGTTGATTTATGGGATCTTGGTCTATGTCAATGGTGATGTTATTTCTTATCGTAAATTGTTATTTTAGTTATGTTTTCACTTTTTCCATATTCTATGATAAAGAACAACAAGCATAGAGTTAGGATTTACTATATATCAGTACCCTTCTCTGACTGATAAGCTTTATCTAGATGTTTTCTTTCAAATTATGTTCTTTAAGAATGATTTAATTCAGTTTAAGAAGTTAGGAATGTTGGCGTTCCCTTGTCAACTGTCTGAGATAAATGTTGTTCTTGAATGTTATTTTCAATTTATGTTAAGTAGATATGAACTAAGGAATTTATGGTGAGCCCTGTCCTTTAGTTTTATCCCCAAAGACTGTCTGAAATTTTCCCTAAGAATGTGTTGAAAGCTGGCTAGTTTCAAAGTACTTACCAGATCTTAGACATTTCTTTGTTAGCATATTTGTTTCCCTTTGTGTTTAAAGTGTTTTTCTATTGAAATTGCATCAAAAGTTGGCTACTTTCGAAGTACTTACCAGATCTTAGATTAATTTTATGTCTTTCTTAAGTGTATGATAAAATTTGGATAGTTTCAAAGTACTTACCAGATCTTAGGCTGCTCTTTGTTCTTAATTTTTTAATTCCCCTTCTTGTTGTATCATTTCATTCCATAAAATCAACTTTAAAGAGATCCTTAGACATAGATGACTTGCCCCTTGGACCACTGTTGCTCCTTTTTGTTTCAATTAAACCCTATTATGACTCCATAGCCCAATGGACTAAAAATCAGCGTTATATCTATCTTTTAGTCAAAGCTTGTTCTGATTGCTTGCAACTTCACACCTTTGAAACTCTTTCTATTTAGAACTTTCCACTCAAATAATAATCATGCTTAACCATACAAAACAAACAAAAACCCTCAAACTTCATAACTAGCCTAATATCATTACCCAAAAGCTTTTAAAGATAAATCCATCTTTACACTTATTAGAGAGATCCCTCTGCGGATTCAGGAGGGCTAGATCCTAGAATCCCAAAGTGGTTGAAATAGTGTTTCTCCCTGTAGTTGGAATTTTTACAATCTTGCTAATTACAGGGAGCTAACATCTCTAGCGACTCCACTGGGGACTTGAGTCGAATTTTCATCTTAGGTTCCCTTAAACACTTCATAAAACCTTGTGAGTAAAAAGCAGCCTTTTCAAGCACTACCAAGTAATGGTAATCATGATGAAACTTGTTTGAATTAATGAAAAACTAGGTAAACCCTAGGATTATCATAAGAGTTTATCTAACCTTGAAGGATCAGCTAGCTTAGCCATAAGAGAAGACTGTCTTTGTCTCATAACCGTAGCTAAGTTTTGAAACAGATTCAAGACATTCTTAACAACCAATAGGACTGAAAAATAACTCAGAAAACCCAAAAATATTTCAGATTGGTATTCAATAAACATGGTGGTGGACCATAAAACCTTTTACCTCCTGAAGAGCTAAAACCTTCCACTTGGCGACTCCACAATCCTAAACAGACCTTAAGACTCCACTGGGAAGAACCTTTATCATCGTAACATCATTCAAACTCAGTTAGAGGGCTGTAGGATTAAAATTTGTGTAAAAAATATTAGTTAACCTCTTAAAGACTGTCATATCTGGTTGAAATTTTCTTGTTTAGTTGGGTCTAAAAACACAACATAGTGGCTCCTAGAAAGATTCATACTAGAGCCTATCTTGACCCAGATCCACCTGAGATAGTTGATAACCTAGAAAGTATCTTTAGGAAGTTTCCTAAGATAAAATTTTCAACTGTTTTCAGATCACCCTTGAGAGTTAATTAAGTTCCTGAAAATCTTGCAGCTCTACAACAATCACAAGTAGACTTAAGAAATCCATTTAGAACTAGGTCTCTTGATGATTTAGATCAACTAGATTTTGAATCTTCACTTTCTTCACCTGAACAAAGTGAACATCTTGGTAGTAGAGAAACGACACCACCTGATTTACATTTCCTTCACAATTTAGGTGTCTCTCATCCAAGGTCAGCTTAGCAATCTATTCCTGGTCCATCCACATCTGTTCATCCTACATCCACTGTTCAAACCACTCCACTTCAGCCCACTTTTTCTCTTGTTAATCCACCTCTTGTGAATCCACCTCCACCACATATCATGGCAGCATGGTATGCTCCCTTAGTCCTTCATGTACCCTCGTTAGTGTCAATTAGTCATACTGGCCATCGTTGATCAAAATCGCTCTTTGCATATTAGGAGTCCCATAATAATAAATTTCACCATTCCGCTAGGTCATGGATTCATTGATGGTAGTATTTTTTATCAGTTGTCCCTCATGAGATACTTGCTGATTTTCCTTTCTATGGTCTTTAGTAATTAGTCACTTTCATTCTCAAAATCGTATCAGCAGGTCTTAGGATGGGTCTCATTAGTTTCTAGGGTCTCACCATGGTCAAATTAATGAGTCAAATGTCAATAAATATCAGCAAGGTCATGAGGAAGCCAATAAGCTCAAAGTCACAACACCTGGAAGAATCAGAAAGACATTTTATTCAATTTGATGTAACTTTCACCTCAAAACCATGTTTTGAGGTGAAAACATGATATTTTCCCCTTTCTCAACAATCTGTGGTTTCAGTGACAACCCTGCCTTCAGAGAGTTTTCCATAGCATATTCAGCACCAAATCATCCTCCAAAGCAGATCCATCAGAAAGAGCCCGGAAAGAGCTTTCCAATGGTATACTACACTCTCAAAACTAACTTCTGGATTTAAATTTATGCTAAAGTGAAGTAAAATCCCCATATCCTCTAATAATCCCTATTTCCCAATTTTCCCTTAAAAATTTATGTTTAAAGTTTCATATTTTCCTTACAAAATTCCTTTTTCCTCTTTCCGATTATAAAATCGCATTATAAGTCATTTAAATAAATATGCGATTTGGTTTGTAACCACTTCCCCTCCATGCCTTAGGACTTTATAATAAATAGCTTTATATTATAAAGTCCCATCGTTATAAATCACTTCCCCTTTCCATCACCCATAAACTTTATAACAAAGTTTATGTCATATATATATACTCCCCCGTCATTATAAACCACTTCCCTTTCCATCACCCGTAAACTTTATAACAAAGTTTATGTCATATATATATACTCCCTCGCCGTTACCAAACCACTTCCCTACCATACTCAAGACTTTAATAACAAAACTTTATGATAAAGTCTTATATCATAAAACCCTGACCCAAAGGTTTATCCCCTTATATCGCAATCGCAAGGTTTGGAAATGCTATTCCGATTGACCCATTCCAGAAATCTTCGATGCGATTGATCGCGTCGCAAGTCTTGCGCCCTTCCTCTGATTGATTGCAACATGTCCTGATCCACTTCCCCGATGGAAAAACCTCTGATTGATGTCTCTGCCATTGATCTTCCCCCTTTATCCGACGGTCCTCTGCCAATCGAAACTTTCCAATCGCATCGTTTAAAATCCCACTTCCGATTAACCCCGTCGATGCGATCCCGACCGTTGATCTCCCATTCCAATCGGACGACCCGTATTCAATTGCTCCATCGCGATCAGGGCCTCCAATCGTCCCCCTCTGATTGACTCCCGCCGATGGCTCGCTCCTGATTAACCCACAACCATTGATCTTCCCCCTTTATCCGACGGTCCTCTGCCAATCAGAACATTCCAATCGCAACAATCCTCCATTCAATCCAATCGCAAGTCCTTTTCTGATTACCCCGATGCGATTTCGATTCGTACCCTTTGGTCCCACCATTTCAATTCCTCGCCCATCCATAATACGAACCTTTGTCTTTGTTAAATTTAAACTTCGTTTTATTTGTACAAAGGGCTTTCTCCCCATCGCATCGCAATATTTGTAATGTGTTATTCCCCGCTCCCTCCTCCGATTCCGATTGCGATGGCGCCGTTATACAAGCATGTTACAGGTGTTTTATTATATTATATCACTCCGCCACTCCCGCTCTCTTCGATTCTGATTGCGATTACACTTGTATTTTAATATGTTATTTCCCTCCGCCCGTCCATTCTGATTGCGATTTATATGTGGGTACCACCCATTTCCCTTCCCTTTTCCCATTTAAAATAAATTTTCCCTTCACTAAAGGCAAAGTTTCATTTCAAAGGAATGTTTATTAAAAAAGTTGGTTTTATTCAAACAGCAAATGGAAAGCGAACATTCAAAGGCCGAGAGCCTAAAATAAAATAAAGATATCTACAATAGCAGGAAAATAGGATCGAATTGCCTATTTTGTCTTCAGTTACAATTCAAAGGATCTACGCTACAGGTTTTGCCTCCTTATTGGTTATCAAAAAATTTCAAATGTAACGCAGCTCTTCCTTTCGGAAAGATTATTGGCTCTTGTTTTCTATCTTTAGTTTTCAGTTCTTGAGCTGTTATAACAACTCCTCTTTTTGTCGATCTATATTCCCACAAATCGGTTCTATTTAATGTAATTGTAAATCATTTGTAAAGGCTAACAGTCTGAGGTATGAAAACTCAGAAGTAGGGGAAAAGTGTAGCAGTGAGCTCTGTGCTCCGTTGTACAGTTTTGTAGGGAATTAATAAAGTGATGCAGCTCTGATTTGTGGGATTCATGTGGTATGAGTTTTAGCATATGTCTCTCCTTTGTGTTTCATATGTACATTGTTATGTTGCAACATTCATTCATAAACATTTCCAGTTGAATGTTTTCAAGTAGAAAGGTAGAATCCATTTTATATACTCTGCCTTGGGAAATCATTCATACTCTGTGTGTTTTCTTCTGTTTGAAAAGGATTCATTTATTATGCCCTTTTCAGCTTCTCAACAGTCTTTCTACTCCATCTTATTTCAACTTGATTGCTAAACCTCCTGCCTATCTTTCCCCATGAAATAATCTATGTCTTTGATTTAGTTCCTCGTTTCATACTGTCCTTTGTCCCATACATCCCTGGAAATTCAGTCATTTATCAAAACCTCTTTCACATTCATATACGTAGCCTAAAATCAGTTCATTATTGTGTTATTGGATATCTATTCTATGGAGAGAGCCCTCTCCTATCCTTGTAGGGCTAGCTACAAGGCTGAGCGTGGTTTAGTTGTTACCCTGATTTTCCTTTTTTAGCCTGAGGTTCAAATTGGGTGCTAACAAGACGATTAGTCAATCTTCCACAGGATATCACCAGGATACCATTGTACAGTGCCGTGAATTCTACCACCGGTGACCTAATCGTAACATGTGGATAAAATGAATGACTACTTTGACACAAATGAAATTGATGATGAATCTGTCAAACTAACACTATTTTCTCAAAGTTTGGGGGGAGAAGTAAGAAAATTGTTTAAAGGCTTTGCCCCCCATAGTATAAATGATCTCCAAGCCTTCCATCAGAAATTATTAAACAAATGGGAAGTGAAGAATAATCCTCTCCAAATCCTCTCCGATTACAAGAACCTCCACAGAAACACTGGGGAAAGTGTACAAGCTTACTGCACCAGATTTAATAGTGTGTATAATGCACTTCCCCTAGATCTAAAACCTCCACAAGGCTCAACACTAAACAAGTTTCCTGAAGGGTTTGACCTTGAGATGGCTTATCAACTGAGAGAGAGAGATCCTTTAACCCTTGAAGATATCCAGAAAGGGGCTCTTGCTGTGGAAGTTAACTTAATGGAGAAAAGAGAAAGAATGAAGAATGAGAAGAGAGTGTCCTTCAGGGAGGAAACTAAACCTTCTACTTCCAGCTCAAATATGGAAAGAATTATGGAGGAGATGATGAAGAAAATGAGCATCCCTGAGAGAGCACAAGCAAGTCAAAATCAAACTGCTCCTCAAAACATAAACCATAAAAAAAATTAGAATTTCAAAAGGAACCAACCTCCAAACAGACCTAGGGAAGATGATCAACAGATCACTCCTCCCTTTCATCAAAAATATGTGAGTGAGGTTGAGGAAACAGATGATCAAACAGAGGAGGATGATATCAACATGCTGGGAGTAGATAATGATGACTTTGGGGTTCATTACGATAGAAAACAAGGTCTATACACACCTTATGATGAAAAAAGATGTGCGGATGAAAGCTATTATCAAGACATGGAGAATGTCATCATAGGATCTCAAAGGGAGTATGACCTTAGAAGTAAAGCCAATCAACAAACCCCCAACACCAAAACCTCTAACAAATCTTCACAAAACAACACTGTAAGTAAACCCAAAATTGCAAAATAGAAAGAAAAAACAGTGGCTGGAAATTCTGATACAGGTAAAGAGAAAGGCATCAAAACAATGAAAAATAGAGTGCAGACCTTAGTAGTACTAGCAACTCAATTGGTACTCCTGTGAATTTTTTTTTGTCAAATGTAAATAGAACAAATCAGCAGACTGAATTTGCTGATAAGATGGTAGTTAACAAGGCTGAGACAAGCACTTCAAAGAATCAAATTCCTTTCAGCCTGGAGCAAGAAATTTCCAAAATTAAAATCTCTATCCCCCTGTCTGAGTTAGCTGCCCAAAATCTGTATAGGACCCAAATTTTGAAGGCTTTAAATATAGAAGAGAACAATGATACAAAGGGAAAACGTGAAGTCAAGTTACACTTTTGTGAGAATCGTGGGTAGAAAATTTTTTCGGCAATAGTTCGTCGAACATTTTATAAAGTTCGCCGAACTATATAATAGTTTGGCCGATTATTAAAGAGTTCGGTCGATCTTTGAGTCCGTTACACGACGCATACGTTGACGACGCGCAGAACAGACTTTGCCGAAGGAATAAAAACCGGTATTAGGAGTTCGGCCCGAACTTATGAAAGTTCGGGCCGAATCATGGTAAAATAGTTCGGCCGAACGGCCGAACTATTTTTTATAAATATATCTCCCGCGAATGTTAATATTTTCATTGTTATCGCAGCTCTGTGTCATTTTTCCGCGTTGGCGCTCCTGCTGTTACGTCCGCGCTCAGGCTCTGTTCGTGCTGTTACGTCCACGCTCGGGCTCTGTTCGTGCTGTTACGTCCGCGCTCGAGCTCTGTTTCTGCTGTTACGTCCGCGCTCGGGTATAACAAGTTTTTGTGTTTTGTTGTTTTAAATATTTTATTTAAGTTTGATTACAAAATATATGTTTATGCTTTATATTAGTTTCAAATTATGAAATAGGTTATTTCTGATATTAGAAAGTTAGTTTTTTACATTGTGAAATAGGTTATTTCTGATATTTCTGATATAGGTTATTTTTGATATTTCTGATATAGGTTATTTCTAAATTTAATTTGGTGAATTGCGAGGAGTTCAATTTTTTATTTTTTTTCTTCAAGGAAAACAATTCTCTTATCGGGCTCTGTTCGTGCTGTAACGTCCGCGCTCGGGCTCTGTTCGTGCTGTTATGTCCACGCTCGGGCTCTGTTTCTGCTGTTACGTCCGCGCTCGGGTATGTATTTACGTCCAACGTTTATTATGTTTAAGATCTTCACGTAGTTTAGCCACCTCCTCACGGAGGCGAAACAATTCTACAGTCATGGTATTGTATATGTATTTCATTGCATTTATTTTCCCTACCTCCCGTTACCAAGAGGAGCAACAAAGGTGAAAACAGCAGACACACCGACACTTTCTACTTTGAAACCTAACCTGAACCCAATCCATTTGTTAGCATCAGAAGCAGGGTCAGGAGTCAATCTCATGGTTAGTTCTCCCCGGCGAATACCTGCAGTGGTCCCAACCAATGTTTTCAGGGCTCCTCACTCACTCACCCATGGATCTGTTCTCGTGGGCCCGATCAATCTCTATCTTTTCCTCCATTTCTAACAGTTCCTTAATCTCATCAATTTCTTGTAAACGAAATGCGCATTTACTGTCAAACTGTCAAAGAAATATTTTGAAACCAGTCATGAGACTGCGACCCACATCATTCTGTCAAACTGTCCATGAAAGTCAAAGAAATATTTTGAAACCAGATGAGACTTTGACCCACTGCAATCTGTCAAAACTGTCCATTGTAAAACTGTCCATAGTTTCATTATGGTTTTTAAAATATAATTCATTATGTTCTAATATTTCAGTTTAATTTTTCTATTTTTTATTCTCAGTTTGTAAACGAAATGTGCATTTACTGTCAAACTGTCAAAGAAAGATTTTGAAACCAGTCATGAGACTTCGACCCACAACATTCTGTCAAACTGTCCAATGAAAACTGTCCATGAAAGTCAAAGAAAGATTTTGAAACCAGATGAGACTTCGACCCATTGCAATCTGTCAAAAATGTCCATTGTAAAACTGTCCAATGTCAAAACTGTCCATTGTAAAACTGTCCATAGTTTCATTATGGTTTTTAAAATATAATTCATTATGTTCTAATATTTCAGTTTAATTTTTCTATTTTTTATTCTCAGTTTGTAAACGAAATGCACATTTACTGTCAAACTGTCAAAGAAAGATTTTGAAACCAGTCATGAGACTTCGACCCACAACATTCTGTCAAACTGTCCAATGAAAACTGTCCATGAAAGTCAAAGAAAGATTTTGAAACCAGATGAGACTTCTACCCACTGCAATCTGTCAAAACTGTCCATTGTAAAACTGTCCATTGTCAAAACTGTCCATTGTAAAACTGTCCATAGTTTCATTATGGTTTTTAAAATATAATTTATTATGTTCTAATATTTCAGTTTAATTTTTCTATTTTTTATTCTCAGTTTGTGTGTATTATTTTCTGCATAAACAGTGATTATGGATTAAAGTTTTTCTGCATAAACTTATATGAGTACTTTTATTCTCATTTTGTGTGTATTCTTTTCTGCATAAACAGTGAACATGGATTAAAGTTTTATATATTATATGAGTACGCCCCAGTTGTTGCTTTGTGTGTATTCTTATATTTTTCTATTATACTATTTTCTATTTTTTATTCTCAGTTTGTGTGTATTCTTTTCTTTGCCTTCACTCTTTTTGATCTTGATAAATCACAAATAAAAAAGAAAATTGGTATTTATTTTTTGCGTAGACCATTTTAAATCTAACCCCAAGCTTATAAAGTTTTCAATTTTTTTATTTGAAAAAATTATTTGTTTTTGCATGCAACCATGTTGAAGTTTTTTGCAAGCAAATACATAAGCATTAGGCAAACACATACTTAGAGAATAAGAGAAAGAAACAACATCCTTTATCCTTCTAATATTTTTTTTATATATGCATTAATTCAATAGGTTAAAATTTACTTTATTAAATTACAAGTAGTTCCTTTTTCATTAAATTGTTGCGGTTGTTGTTTCACCTTTTTTTTTGAAATTTTTTTATATGTTATATTTTTTTTCTATTTTTTTTCATATGACTTTAATTTATAAAGTGACCTTATTGTAAACATGTTTCTCACTTATTTATAAAAGTGAGTCACTTGCATTAATACAAGTAACTAATTGTATATTTGTAAATGTGAGCTTATAAGGAAAGTTAGAGAAGAAATGATTTTTTTTTTTTTTTGTTTTGTTTATTTTATATATTTTTGGGTTTGTAAATTAACTCAATAGTCTCAATGTACAACCATCATTGCGTTGATCAACCTCCACTTCCCACATAGTACTTTTGTTCATTTTTATATATTTTTTCAAAATGGTATAATTTTGACATCCAAATTACATTTGTAGTGTCATTTTCATAAAACTAACCATTTATTTGAGAACTCCCCTTCTAAACAATTAATTTTTTCTTTTGAAATAATCTTATTTGCATATTGTAATATGGCTAGTCTAGGTAATCTCCTACTTATGAATTAAAACTACTTTTCATGGAAATTATATATTGAGGATATACAAGTAGGGACTTTACTAGGTTACCATGGAAATAAAATTATTCCTCTTAATTTCCCCCCTTGTCGCTTGTTCATAGTGATTTTTGTGATTCTCTTCCTTCTACTTATTTCTATAGCTTCAATTACTTAAATTTTATTGATAGATTCTCCAGAGACACCGAGATTTATTTTTTAAAACTTAAGAGTGAACTTTTTGGCTTACATGTTCTTGTAGAAAAACAATTAGGACATCAACTTTAGAAGTTAGGAGTATATAATGGAAGTGAATATGTTAACAAAAAAAATAGGCTCTTTTATTACCAACTCTATTAAAATTTAAATACCCCTATTTTTCCTCAAAAGTGATGCAATCCTATTTGAATTAGGTCTCTAGGTCAGTATTGAAGTCTAGCCTAGGTGGCAGACCGTTGTAACAAAAATATATTGGTAGCCTTTCATACATCTTCCACCAGCAAAATAACTTAAAACACAAAAAGAGTTATCCATTTGCAATATAAATTTGATCTTGAGTATTCATTTGTTTTCTTTGAGAGAGCCCTCTCTAACTAGAAGGGCTAACTTTCAGTCCAAAGTGATTTGAAATAGTTACATAAGGTTGACCATTGAACAACCCAATTGGTTCCAGCTTAGTGATAACATATTCTTCTCTCTTTTAGATCAGTTTTCAAAGGCTTGTGATCTAAAAATATTTATAGAAACTTCCAAGGATCTAACAAGGTTTCTTCCTTCCTTAGTGGTGAATGATACTTGGGATCTAATAGCTCTTCCAGGAGGAAACCTTGTTAGATGTAAATTGGTGCATAGAACTAGAGGTGTTCATTATATGGAAGTGTTGATAACACTTATATAGTTGATAAAAGTTTCTCAACTAAAAGGGGTTGATTAGAATAAAACCTTTTCCCTTATAGAAAAAATTAATTCCCTTTTTACTGTTCTAGCCCTTATTATTTTATATAAATTGGAGGTCCATTAAATGAACATTAAATCCACCTTCTTGCATGGGGATTGCAAGAACAAATTTACTTGGAATAACCTCCTAACTATATTCAAAATGACTATATTTGTTTACCACCTGAAGAAATCTCTCTAGGACTTAAGTAAGATCCTCATGTTTGGAATGCTAAAATGAACAACTTTCTTCTTAATAATTACTTTTATATATGCAATTATAACTACAATGCCTATACCAAGAAAGTAGTAACCATGTCATAATATTTGTTCTTTATGTTGATGACTTTATACTCATTGGTTGTGACCCTAAATTTTTAGCCCATGTAAAATCTAGCCTTAAAAAGAAATTTGAAAATGGTAGGCTCAGGTACTGGAACCTCTACAAAGGTTAGGGTTGTGGATTCAGGCATTGAAACAACACACCATGATATTTCAAATTTAAAAATGAGGGTTTGAGTCCTAGGTAGCTTAGAATCCTACTTGTTTTGAAAATAAGGATGCACTCCCATTTGATTCTCACGAATAGGTTGTAATCATGAGGCTCTCGCTCAAGAGTGGACCTTCACAAAATCTTGTGACGTCTTGTCACAAACAAAACCATCAACCTGAAAGCACATCATTTTTCTCCTTCAAAGAAAAAAAATTTCACATCATGTGAATATCTCCATGTACTCTTACATATTGGTGTACAAAACCATCAACCAAACACAAGTTGACAAAACATGCGTCTTCAAACAACTGACTCTTAAGTCAAATAATAGAGCTCATGTAAAAATTTCCATATTTGTTGCATTTAAGTGTGTCTAACATAACTCTACTTTCAACATCTTGCTTCATGCAACATACTTTGAATTTGCAAAGAAATTCATGAAACATCAAAATACATGCTAGGCCTTAATTGGATAAGAAATCTAACCATTTGTCAGCAAACCATTTCAATGGCGCTTCTTTTTCTTTAAACTATGTTGAATTTAGTTTTTAGTTATATTTTTAATTTTGGAGAAAATAACTATTTATTTCATGTGTAATTAGATTAGTGATTTCATGTGTTAGGGTTGTGGATTCAGGCATTGAAACAACACCATTATATTTCAAATTTAAAAAATGATGGTTTGAGTCCTAGGTAGCTTAGAATCCTACTTGTTTTCAAAATAAGGATGCACTCCCATTTGATTCTCACGGATAGGTTGTAATCATGAGGCTCTCGCTAAAGAGTGGACCTTCGCGAAATCTTGTGACGTCTTGTCACAAACAAAACCATCAAACTGAAAACACATCATTTTTCTCCTTCAAAGAAAAAAAAAATTCACATCATGTGAATATGTCCATGTACTCTTACATATTGGTGTACAAAACCATCAACTAAACACAAGTTGACAAAACATGCCTCTTCAAACAACTGACTCTTAAGTCAAATAATAGAGCTCATGTACTTTCAACATCTTGCTTCATGCAACATGCACCATACTTTTAATTTGCAAAGAAATTAATGAAACATCAAAATACATGCTAGGCCTTAATTGGATAAGAAATCTAACCATTTGTCAGCAAACCATTTCAATGGCGCTTCTTTTTCTTTCAACTATGTTGAATTTAGTTTTTAGTTATATTTTTAATTTTAAAGAAAATAACTATTTATTTCATGTGTAATTAGATTAGTGATTTCATGTGTTAGGGTTGTGGATTCAGGCATTGAAACAACACCATTATATTTCAAATTTAAAAATGATGGTTTGAGTCCTAGGTAGCTTAGAATCCTACTTGTTTTCAAAATAAGGATGCACTCCCATTTGATTCTCACTGATAGGTTGTAATCATGAGGCTCTCGCTCAAGAGTGGACCTTCGCAAAATCTTGTGACGTCTTGTCACAAACAAAACCATCAAACTGAAAACACATCATTTTTCTTCTTCAAAGAAAAAAAAAATTCACATCATGTGAATATGTCCATGTACTCTTACATATTGGTGTACAAAACCATCAACCAAACACAAGTTGACAAAACATGCCTTTTCAAACAACTCACTCTTAAGTCAAATAATAGATCTCATGTACAAATTTCCATATTTGTTGCATTTATGTGTGTCTAACATAACTCTACTTTCAACATCTTGCTTCATGCAACATGCACCATACTTTGAATTTGCAAAGACCCAGGAATTCTCCACCCCCCATTAAAATGACCCTACAAGTTGATTCTTTTAGTTTTTTCACTCTATAAGCACCGACGTACGATTATGCATGATGGAGAATCTCTAGCGCTTTCCCTTGTTAATATATTTAACAAGGGAAAGCGCTAGATATTCTCCATCATGCATAATCGTACATTGGATTTGGTGATAATTGTCTCCATATTTTGGCTTTCCGACCCGCAAAACATAATTATTTTAGAAGGGAGGGAAGGAGGGATGATCACATTGACTTGCTTGATGACCTGTCTATGAAGATTAACTACCTCAAGAACTATTTTTTTGCGTCTAGGGAAAGAGACACATTCCCATGTCTGAGCATGAAAACGTTCTTTGATATTGTTAATGCCTCTAGTGTTTACTTCTACAAGTTCTATAGGCAGAGTCTGTAAAGGGCCAGGTAGCCTCTCGATCTCATCTTTTATGAAAGGTGACATATCTAGTAAATGCCCCTGCAGTCAATCTCTGGAATGGATCTAAATAGAAGTTCTTCATTTTAATATCCGTAAAACACAACAACTTTAAGGTAAACTATGTACATGTTCCATTCATCATGAACACAAAGCTCACAAGCCTCCTTGGCTTTGGAGCATTTTCCATGTTTTCCATAACCAAGACCCAAATAATTAGGCCCTTCTTGAAGAACATTTGGCTCAACTATGCCTTGTACATGCTTGCTTTTAAAACCCTTTACTTTCATAGCACATTTTCATCAAAAATTTGGACCTTATTCCTCTAATGTCTCTAATGTCTCTCAAAAGCACGTACACATTCATTTTCAGAGGAAATTGAAGGTACTCTAATGTCTCTAATGTCTCTCAAAAGCACGCACACATTCATTTTCAGAGGAAATTGAAGGTAGAAACCAATAGCTAATTCTTCTAACTAACCTTGACTAAAATGAGCTAAATTTTACTTTGATACGAACTTGATTTAAATTGTCCACCCCACATTAGGCACCATGATTATAACCTTTAATGGGCTAGCATTGGTTTGTAATCATCATCTCAAAATGACCTAGTAGATGAAAAATTACCATGTTTGTAATTATCGTTTCACACCATCTACATATGACCCTTCTACACATTATATGATTGAATTTATGGTAGGTCATCCCTTCTATCTAGACCATGATTGATTGTGACATTAGGTGAATAAAGGAAATTTGATAAGGAAGGGACACTATAAGTTTGTCCTCCTCCACCCACTCCATATTTAGTGATTGCCTGTTTTTTCTCTTCCAACATTTTATTTTGGAAATTCATTTTGGTAGTTAATTCTACTAATAGTCACAACACACCTGGAAGTCAAAGAAATTGTTATATACACTACTAAACTCAATTTGTTTGTTATTGGACTTTACAATAACAAACAACGTAGAGTTCATTAATGTAGTAGTGTATATAATAATTATATGTATAGTGGTGTGGCTATCGATAATATTAGCTACTAATGAATTTCGAGAATAGAAAGTTGGAAGTGGAAAATTGAGAAATCACTAGCTATGGGGCGGATGGAGGAGGACAAACTAGAAACTATCTTCTGCTTATAAATTGTATTTTATTCACCTGTTGTCACAATCATTCATGGGATAGGTAGAGAGGATGACATTCCAAAAATTCATGCATGTATAATATGTAGAAGGGGTCATGTAGGAGATGGTGTGAAGTGATGATGATTGACATGGTAAATTTTCATCTGCCAAGTCATTTTTAGATGATGATGACAAACCAATATTAGCCATTTTAAGGTTATAATAATTAACAAGAAATATGGGGAAGGAAATTCAAATGTCTCATCATGGAAATTATAAAAATTGTAAGGATGGGGTTATAAGCGTTATGGAAATTCTAAGTGCTAAATTCTAAGGAACAAGCCATATTTGCTTCTCAAAAACTTTATTTGATATATTCTTAAAAAACCAAGTACAAATTTTAGTAATCCTAGAATCATGCTTTACATAAGGTAAAATTGGGGACCTCATGACTTGTACTATAGATAAAAAAACATTTACACTTACCAAACAATATATGATAAAAATTGACAAACTACATTTAAGCTTAAGTTTAAGGGGATATAATCATTCTTGCCTTCCATATAGATAATGAAAATGATTGTTCTAAGTCTCATGTTGCTTCTCATGTTATTTTATAAACCTTGGTTGGAAAGAAAAATAGGAGGGCAGAAATGTAAGAAATATAGAACATACTGGATTTAACAGCCCCAAACTGCATTTTACTCTGAGGTATTGATTTTTTGAAATCTATTTTGTGAATGTCGACCAATAGATATATATCATGGAGGATGAAAGACGATGATCAGCCGAATCCCATATGGAGGCTCAGGGATCAGATGATGTTCACAGTATTTAAATATAATCTTAAATCTCCATTAATGTGTGTACATATGGAATTGATTTTTTTATTAACTTTGTGAGTGAAATTAGTTGTTAATAAGTTTCATATTTTAATTTTTAGGAGGCAAGAGGAGAAGGCTTTCTACTCCATCCATGGAGTGTGGCCAAGGTTCAACCGATCGAGGTAGCAGGGTGCGGGAAGGGGGTGATATTTATTCCCCTGAAGGCCAGCAATCAACGGCTGCTGGTTCTCAACAAGGTCACTGTGGGTCTGGTTCTCAGCAGCATCATTCTGGGGTTGGTTCTCAGCAGGGTCATGTTGGAGATGATGTTAACCAACAAAATCAAGGTTGCCATCAATTTCAATATTTTTTCATTAAATTTGTACAACTTTTTTTACACGTGTTTTTTCTAATATACGAAATTTTATATATATTGATGCAGAGGCTGAAAATGTTCGAGCCAGTGGTCAAAAAAGACACAGGGAAGCATGCTACATTGAAGAAGAAGGCTGTCAACCCACCACAACTTATCCGGCTGAGATTACTGATATACCATGGGAAATGAACATGGCGGAATGCACCTTACAAAGGTGTCAAAGCCTTCATGCAAAATTGCAAAGAGATCTTGAGTCTTTGTCTCTACCTGCTGAGAGTAGACAAAGCCTAGAAATAGTTACACATTCATTGAGTGAAATGGTAAAAGTGTACAAAGATTTGGGGCCAACGACTAATTCGTTTGTAGAAGTGATGAGAAAGAGAAAAGAAATAGTGATCGGTCCCGATAAATGGCAGGACATAAAAAAAAGAGTTTCAAGAGATGAGGCTAAGTCAATGTTTAATTATAAGGAAGGGCTAAAAAGAAAAATGTTGAAGGTGCAGTATTTCAAGCACCCAGACAAAGCACAATATTTGTATAGTCGACATCTTGCGGCCTTTGGAAGGCTTCCATGGAACGATGAGGTTCCTCTTTATTTTACACAAATGTTTTATGCAGAATTTTTTTTGGGTATGAAACTCGACTACAATGACCTTCCTTCAGAATTTTTTGGCCCGGGGAGAGGTCGATTATATCAACGTAAGGGCGCTAAGTGAGATGTGGAGTTGCCTCGCCCTGAGCCGCCATTGGTGAGTCGACCGTCTCGAGTCGAAATCCTGCGATTAGAGATGGATGCGACTTCTCAAATAAGTCGTGAAGCAAGAGATGTTATGATCGAAAATGTTCATAGCGGATTGAGTGGAGTCAATATTGGCTTAAATCGACAAAGAGCACGTGAAAATGCACATGCCAATTTTGTTTATCATACAGATGAGGAGATTTACAACATGAATGTTGAAGATCTCCGAACATACGCAATAAATTGTCGCAATGGTCTGCAAGACCCAATTTTTCGTGAGGAAGAGGGCACCGGAACGGTATGTGTTAGTGACCTTAGGATTTGAAATTATATTTACATATACATGTGTACAATTTGTAATAAATACATGTGTATGTACACATGTATACATTTATTTGTATGTGTACATTAATCTAACAAAATTGTATGATTATATGTTAAAACACCATTTGCAGTTCTCAGGCATGATGCGTGATGAAAATGTTAATATTACGTTCGGGACCTCTGGCTCAAACGATGCAGATGGGTTTGACCATCATGATATGTTGGCACATGTATGTTAGTGTTTTTTAAGTGACTCTAAAATAAATAATTGTTGCCACACATGTACATGTATGTATATATATAATTCGATAAAATGTTTTAACAGATACCGATTCCGTCTGATGTTTTTGGGATGGCGGTACCTTCTTCTTCCTTAGGAGATATACCTTCTACTTCATTGGGAGATGTACAAGTATGGAAAATTTTTCACAAGTTCAAAATCTATGTTACCTCAAAAAGTTACATTAAAAATTGAGATATATAGAGGGAGATCTATATTTTGAGTTATTTAAAATTTTTTGAATTTAGGTTCGTATAGAAGATTTTTTTAATCCGAGGACTCTAGCGACGGAGATAGGAACATCCACAGCATTTGAAGAAGTTGTTTTTAGTTCTTTTTTTTAATATTATTGTTCAAATAAGTTTATATATGTACACGTGCATTTTCATTTGAAAATTTTTAATTTATATAAATTATTTATGTATATATATATTTATATTTAACTGTACAAGTATATTGTACAGGTTACTACTGCAGATGTTTCTATGGCAGAACCATTTCATCAAATGGAGAGGCAACCTTACGAGGTATTGCGTGATTTTTTTGTTATATTTTGTTTTTTACATGAAGTTCTAGATATATATATTCTCATTCATTTTTAAAACTTCAAATTTTAATGTTCATGTGCATTGTGTATGTAGGTGTCCTATTTACAGGATAGGGCGCTACCCGAGACCCAGACGCTAGAGCCTCCATTTGATGGACAAGATTTACAGTAGATTTGATTTGATTTCAAAATTTAGATGGTTTTAAAATTTGTTAAACTTGATACAGTTTGATACTCTTGAGTGAGATTTACAATTTTTGGACATATTTTATTACAATAAGTTTTTTGGACATATTTTTGGACATGTTAAATGTTTTTGTTGGATAGTTGAATTATAATTGGCATGGCATGTGATATTTAATGTTAAATGTTTTTGATTTCATTACAGTATATGTTGATTTCTGATTTGATATAATTGCATGTATGATGGTACATTACTTGTAAAGTCATTGGATTAATAGTGTTCATTGATTTCAATGTTCTTTGGATGGTTTTAGTACTTTTGGCATGTGAATGTGAAGTAATGTTGTCATCTGAATTACATTTGACATGTGATATTTAATGTTAAATGTTTTTGTTTGATAGTTGAATTATAATTGGCATGGCATGTGATATTTAATGTTAAATGTTTTTGTTGGATCTAGTTGAATTATAATTGGCATGCCATCTAAAGTTTTTAAAACTACATGAATGATAGAATGTGAACCTACATTTGCACATGTGGTAAATTGAAATGTTACTTGTAACAAGACAATCGCCATTGATTTCATTACAATATATGTTGATTTCTGATTTGATATAATTGCATGTATGATGGTACATTACTTGTAAAGTCATTGGATTAATAGTGTTAATTGATTTCAGTGTTCTTTGGATGGTTTTAGTACTTTTGGCATGTGAATGTGAAGTAATGTTGTCATCTGAATTACATTTGACATGTGATATTTAATGTTAAATGTTTTTGTTCATAAAATAGTTTAAGATTGATCACAAGAATTAAGAGAATGTCTCGTCCCAACACCATAGAATGATCATCCATGTCAATGACTCTTAAGTCTATCTTTCCAAACCATGACCCTACTCTCACATGTGTTCCTTTCATGACACCAGTCACTGCTTTCATCCTCGAATTGACTGTCTTGAAAGCACTCAACTCTTTCTCGATGCTAGCCTTCCTCTTTCTAAGAGATGAAGCTGCCTTTCAACTTAGGAAGCTATGGGTAGCCCCCGTGTCTATCAAAGCAGAGAAAGTTTTCCTATGTACGGTTGTAGACACGAATCTCAAGTCCAAGGAACATTCATCATCATTCCTCCTCCTTGTCTTGTGCCTTACTTCTGCAATCTTCTTCAACATTTCCTCTTCCAATATGTCTTTCGAACTAGCCCTTGGCTTAACAGTGCTTTTCACATATCTCTTCTCATGAAGCTCCATAGAACAATCCAATCATGGGTCTCCTTGAATTGGTTCAAGCTCTTTCCTTTTCGAATTTTGTCTAATTGCTCCAATACGACATACAATCCTCATAGTGTGGTCGTCTTCTTTTCCAAGTGTGCCAACACATGCATTTTCTTTCTTCAAACCAATAGGTTTCGGATCAAGAAAGTCCCTCTTGATATTATCTTCCATGTTCTTGACTTTAGCCTGCAACGTGGTGCTTCTTTCCTTCAAGTGAGCCCTTTCCATAAAGAGTTCTTGAAGTCTTTGTTCACCTTGTCGTATCTCCATGTCATGCTTTTCAATTTCAGCAGTTTGTCTAGATAGTCCATCCTTGGAATTTCTTGGGTGAAAAACCAAGTAGGTTGAACCAAGTAGGTTCAATCTACATTTTGCATGTGATATTTAATGAACTTTAAATGTTTAATGTTTTAATGTTGCACAATATATAATCAAAAGGGTTTCAATCTACAACTTAAAATTTTGGATGGTTTCAATCTACAACTTAAAGTTTTGGATGGTTTCAACTTACATTTGCACATATGGTAAATTGAAATTATGTTACTTGTAACAAGACAATCCCCATTGATTTCATTGTATATGTTGATTTCTAATTTGATATAACTACATGTATGATGGTACATTACTTGTAAAGACATTGGATTAATAGTGTTCATTGATTTTAGTGTAAGCGCAAAAAATTATTGACAATGTAGAACGATTTTTGTGTTATAATAATTAAACCTAATAATATTGGAGAGCAAGAGAGAAGGTATGGTGTTTACTACAAGAGTTCGAGCAAGTCATTCGGTGACAACTTTTACTGAAAACTTGAAACAAAGAGAATATATCTTTGGCTAGGACATCATGTAAGATGCCTGACATAAACAGTAAAATTGTACTTGAAAGCTGAGATTCGGGCAAGTGGGGACAACCACTTGTTATCTCGTCCCTTGGAGGCTAGGCCATATGGGGACCAAATCTGACCTTACAAAATAAAGTGAAATAATTTGTACCATATGGTCAGAGAACATATACAAGAACAATTAATATACAAGAGCAATTAATTTCATTCTAGAATACACACACACACACACACACACACACACACACACACATATATATATATAACATTTTTCATCAATGCACATGTATAAAAAAAACTACTTTCAGTTGATACTAGAGCACGTGCTTGTACTCAAACAATTTGTAACATGTGCAAATCACAAATAACATAAGAAGCTCAATTTTTAGTTGAGTACTGGAAGTTCTAAAACATATTTAATCCAAAGATAATAAATTGTTGGACACTTCACTCAAAAAAGTTCTAATGGAATTCCATCTTACACCATCGGATGATATTGTAGTTTCCTCTGAATCCATTTCTTCAAACATTTCAACAGACATTTTGCCCTTTGTATTTAGCTCTGTATGTTTCCAATCGTTCACATACATTTTGTTTTCACAAACGTCATTGGATTTTGTGTTGTCTATGCAAACATCACAAAAACAAGAATATTTTCTTTCATCCAATGCAAACACATTTGTGGACGACTTTGTTTGAATTGAATGCAATTTTCGAGTCCCTTTTATTGTTCCAACGTCATTTCCAATTGATCTATTTACGTCTCCGATTCCAATATGCCAGAAAAACCTTTATATGGAAAATTAAAAAAAGAATTTGTAAATATGATACAATTAAAAATAATCATTGCATGATAAATGTACAATGTTTAAAATTAGATTTCCAATATAAATTAAATTGAATGTACCTTTTCACTTCTCTTGATGGGTTAATCTCATGGCTTAGAGCATTGTTGCACCATTGAACAACTTCTTCAGCGTTCACAAGTCGGTGTGTAGAGTGGTTCATTTGATATCTTCGAAGTACTCGTTTTATGCATGCTCCTGCACCGTCATGTTCTCCTTTTCCATGGCCAGTTTCAAAGAAATTCCAACAATGTTTAATGCATGTTTTCTTATGAAGACGACACAACCAAAAAAATGATCGTGCAGATTTGAATTGACCTGCGCATCCATCTGACCATATCCAATGTTCATTGAATATTATTCCACGATTTTTCAATGAATCATAAATTCTTCCAAAACAATGTTGTACAAAACATGTATCATGTGTACGATCGTCACTGATATAAAAGTGATATTCTTTAATGATATGTCGATTTTCACTCGTGCTTTCTATATGATCGATATTTTGTTCAGCATGTCTATATAGAATATGGACGAGCATGTAGACTTGGTCAGAGTGATAGTATTCACTCTGAATTTCTTTTTGTGGAACAAATGTGTAGTTTTCTGCAAAATCAATCACTGACAAAATGGTCCCTGGTGAAAAAAATTCACGAGATTTTTTGAATTGCAAGTCTTGCCATCGATCTCTATGGGAATGCTTGGTGTATTTGTAAATTTCCGCCTCAAACTTTCTCAAAAAATCTATCAGAAAAATTTCGTCTTCTAGTAATTCGATTCTTTTAACAGTATCTGCACCTTGAATCGATGTACCTATATATTCATATCTCTTCCATTTCACTTTCATGTTGGACAATGATTGATCATTTATATCAATACGATATTTGTTTTGAATTTTAGTCAAATTTCCACAATCATCGCATTTTTTACCACCAACACACTTCTTTTTGTAAAATAGTTCATCGCTTTCTCTTTCACATAGAATTTGAGATATGAATTCATGAATAGTGGAAGGAGGAGGTGAATCCTTCCATAATGTTCTACTGAAATCGAGGAATGTGTCATAATATATCTCAAATTCCACATGATAACGGCAACAACAAGTGTCGCGTACGGTGATAGGTTTTACATACCATGGTTTTTGTTGAACAAAAGCACTGAGTGAAACATGAATTTGACGATTCTCTTCTTTGAATTTATTGAATAACTCTATCTGAGTGGTTTTCAAGAGATTTTTTTCATGTTCTTCGTATTGATTTCGTGCTATTCTTCTTCGCATCACATGTCTTGCAGTTGGTGAAACACGCGAATTGTTCTTCCAATATTCATATATTATTTTTTTAACGTCTTCTCCAAGTCTATCTTTGTATGTTGCCTACAAATAGCTCTCCAACAAGCGAGTTCATCATTTACATCTATTTGCAGTCGAAATTTTCGATGTTTGTGCAAAGTTTTTCGCGAGGTTCCCAGTGCTCATGCCATAGATGTTATCATACGATTCTCTTGAGTACTTGGTGAAACCATTGCCATCTGTATTCCTCTACGTATATTCGAAACATCTTTATCTCTAGATCTCTTAATTAACTTTATAGCACTACTCATATTTTTTATTACCTCTTCTTTCATTTTTTTTATCTTTGGTTGATTTTCGAATACCCAATAGTGTCGTCGATTCTTTTAATTTCCTTGATGATAGGAGACCTTTCAACATTTGAGCTTGAACTGTCACCTGTTCATTTTTGAAATACTCTTCAAAAATTTTATGGACACGATATCGTATAAAATGGTCAGGTTTTTTATCTCCATATGTGTGAGTGTCGACATTTTCTAACTCCTCATTATCGATAGTGATTTCATCTTTACATATTCGAAAAAATAGTACATATTCAATAAATTACTAAATTAATAAATATGTCAATAAATATTAGGAAAATTTTAAATATATCAATAGATCATAATATTTACATTTACATACCCGCTTCAATTTCTCCTTGAGGTTGATTTTCTTCTTCAATATTTTGAGGAGTATCTCTGTCTGTTTACATTAAACAAAATATTTTTCAAACTAGTTCATCAAATAAAAATTAAGCTCACATTTTACATTAGGAAAGTTTTAAATATATCAATAGATCATAATATTTATATTTACATACCTTCTTCAATTTCTTCTCGAGGTTGATTTTCTTTTTCAATATTTTGAGGAATATCTCTGTCTGTTTACATCAAACAAAATATTTTTCAAACTAGTGCATCAAATAAAAATTAAGCTTCACATTTTACATTAGGAAAATTTTAAATATATATCAATAGATCATAATATTGACATTTACATACCTGCTTCAATATCTGCTTGAGGTTGATTTTCCTCTTCAATATTTGAGAGGGCTTCTAACTTTCTTTTGCGATATTGTCTCATCTCTTCTCTACGTTCTTCAGGATCTCTTTTTCGATCAAATTTTCTCGTACAATTTCTTCGATTTCCCATGATAATAGGGTATGAAGTTAAAAAAATTTCCTTCAAAAAATTAGACAATAACTCAATTACAATAAATATCACAAAAGATTTAATTTAAAAAAAATCAGTGTAAATTTTTTGTAAAAAATATGTACTCCAATCCAAAACACACTTTAAAAAATTTGAGAGAAAAATGTCTTATAAAAATGAAAAGAAGCTTAAAAGATTTACTTTAACACAAAACACGTACATATCTCCAAGAAAAATCACGCCGCGTCCAAGAAATGTCCTTCAAAAAATTTCTTTAAACTCAAAATTGTAAAATCAATTTGCTTTCAAGAAATGCTCTTAAACCCAAACTTTGAAGAAAATTTTTTGAACAAAGAAGTTCAAAAGATTTACTTCAACACAAAACATGTACATACCTTCAAGAAAAATCATGCCGCCTCCAAAAAATGTCCTCCAAAAAAATTCCTTAAACCCAAACCAAGAAGAAAAGTTTTTCAACCCAAACCAAGTCTTTGTAAAATGAGATGAAGTGCGAAATGTGCGAAAATTGTGAATCATTTCGCACCAATTTATATTGACGCGAATTGTGTTTTTAGTGGGGGCTCCGAAATTTTTTGCGGCCGACGGAGAGTTACACAATAGTTCGGCCGAACTCTTCATAAAGAGTTCGGCCGAACTATTATGACGTTAGATTTAACGAGTTTGAAACGGAAAACATAGTTCGACCGAACTTGTATTCAAAGTTCGGCCGAACTAACGCGTCACCATTACGCAAAAACCAGGCTCTGAAAACGGTTCTGCAACTTTGGACTGATTAAACTCCATGAAAGGTTGTTAATTAACTTTCGGAACTAAGACAAGCATTTTCAGAATTGAATCTACTTTAAGGAAATATAACTTTTATGGAATTTCGTAAACGTTTATTAATTTTAATTATTTTTCTAAAAAAATGGGTGCGAACAATTTCTAAGGGTCATTGTGATTCAGTGAAATCAAAATTTTGTATCTCCCAAAATACATTGTAAAAAAAATTGAAAAAATTATGGGGCATTACATTGGTCGGTCGACTCTAATGGGTAGCTTTTAGATTTTTAGTTTATAACTTATATGTTAAGAAATTTTTCGCCACGCGAAACATGTCCAAAATACGTAGTTTTTCGTAATTGGATCAGTTCAAATAATTCTAGTAATTATGATATGCATCCATTGGCTTTGTAAATATGACGAAACCAAAGTAGACTCTGTCTAGATTGTTGTAACACATTTTGTTTTTTCAAAAACACAAATTTTCAATGAATACAGCGTCGCCACATAACATGACTTCTATGAATCCTTTGATTGTTAAGAAACACACACTCAAAGAAACGCTAAGTTGACATATCAAATCTGCATAAAAAAATTTCAAAAAATATGTAATAGAAAGCTAACAAAATTTCTCACAACTTTTATTTTTATCACAAAATGAAATTCTACACAGAAAAATTGTTATAGTTTGCAGAAAGTTGAAGAACCGAAAAAAATGAAAATTTTTTCTCAAAAAAGGGCAAAAAGTGTAACCCAGCTTCACATTTTCACCCTACAGTCAATCTTAATGATGACCAACCAGAGCTTATTTTTGGTCCAAAGATTGAAGGTAGGTATCAAGAGGGACATGTTCCTCCCTTTTATGTAAGTTTAAATGTTCATGAAAATTTTTGCATAACGCTATGCACGATTCTGGGGCCTCTCATAATCTAATGCCTAAAGTAGTGATGGAGAGCCTGGGTCTAGAAATCACCAGACCTTATAAATACCTTTACTCCTTTGACCCAAGCAGAGTAAAATGTTTAGGATTGATCAAAGACCTCTACGTTAACTTAGCAAAGATTCAGGCGAAATACTTAGTCATGGATATTGTTGTGGCTGATGTGCCCCCAAAATATGGAATGTTGTTATCTAGGTCTTGGGGAGCTAAGTTACAAGGGACTATGCAGATGGACATGACCTATACGACCATCCCTGTTTTCAATCAGACAAGAAGAATTTAGAGGGAGTCCCATATGCAATATACGGTTACAAGCCAAGAAAGACCATAAAAATCTCCTATGTATTCCATAAATAAAGGCCTCAATTCTTTTATCATGTTTAACGATGAATCGTTCAGTGAACAAGTCACTTTAACGGAATTAATGGCCAATAGAGAGGAAGAGCAAGACAACACTGAAGTGTCTAAGTAGTTTGTTGAACCTTTGAACTTCAGCAAACCAAACCCAATTATTGAGCTACAAGTCATGCGTCCTTTTTTTTTAACCTTGGGAGTCAAGAAATCATTCCTTAAATAAATGAAAAAACTAAGGAATTAAAACGAATGCAACTAAGTGCAGATATTCCAAAACAATCCAAAAGCACTTTAGTTGAAGTGGACAGTACCCAAGATGAACCTGAAACTAGTCCTCTGTGGAGTATGTACTTTGACAGGTCGTGCACTAGAACTAATGCTAATGCAGGTGTCTGGATATGCAACACTGAGAACAACCACACTGAGACCATCTCCTGTAGCTTAAACTTTCAGTGTTCAAATAACATAGCGGAATATGAGTCCCTTCTTTTAGGCTTACATTTGTTGAAAAATTTAGGAGCCAAATGACTTAAAGTCCATGGGAATTCAGAATTAATCATTAGGTAGGTCAATGGGGAATGCAACGCAAATCACCCAAGACTTAGAGCCTATCGAAACGATGTCGTGGATCTTTTGAAAATTTTTAAGTCCCAGTTAATTTTTGTCCCAAGAAAAAGAAATAGTGTGGCCCACAGCTTAGCTTTCGCAGCTAGAACATGCTTAAAGCCATACGAAACCAAAGAATGCAAAACTCAGATTAGATTCAGACCAGTCGTTCCTGATAACGAAAAATATTGGCAAGTGTTCGATGGGGACAAACAAATAGAAGAATTCATGCAATTCAGAAACGAATTTGAACTACACAGTTCATATTCAGACTATGAAACAGACTGCAATAGTGAAGAAAATTTTCTTGGGGAAGAAGAACAGTCTCCTGAGGTTGAAAATATAAATCTATTGTCTAGAAAACTTGAAAGCACAACAAAAATGATTGCAGCGTTAGAAACAGAGGAGTTAGAAACCATGCAGTCTAAAGATCATAGTTTGCCCAAGGGTCTGGCCCCTATAGAAGAGTTGTTTGATTTTAACGATGTGGCCAAGAAGCCTGTTGGAAAAAATACTGAGAGGAGGGGGGGGTGAATTAGTATTTAGGACTTACTAAAATCTTTTTACTTTTTCTTACTTCAAAACCCATACGCTACTTTGCTGAAGCCAACTAGCGTATACACGCGGATATCCTTCATAAAACTCGCGTATGCATAGAGATCTAATTATACAGATAATTCTTAACTTAGTTCTTTACAACATTCATTCATCTGATGTTAAGTTAACAGTTAGCATGTGCAGTAATAATAGAATAAACCATCACACATGAACACCAGGATTTTAGGTGGAAACCCAAGTCGGGAGAAAACCACCGCTGCCGTTGTCTCAGCCTTCAATATTTTATTATAGAGAAAACATCTTAGAACCATGTACTGGTGCAGACTCATACCAGCACGCAGGCACCCACCTGCTCTTGTTTACCAGCCTCTCCTGGAAGGGAGCTACGACCCCCTGCTCTCGTTTACCAGCCTCTCCTGGAAGGGAGCTACGTCCCCCTGCTCTCGTTTACCAGCCTCTCCTAGAAGGGAGCTACAACCCCCTGACTGAAGGCTACAACCCTCAAACACCAAGTGGATTCACGCCATCACCACATCGGATCCACAGTTTGGCTAGGAAAAACAACTTGCAGGCCACTTTTCATCATATTTTTAGACTGGACCCACTCCACACATTTAAGCTTAATCATACATCAAACTGATACTAATAACTCATTGAAAGATAGCAGTAACACAACAGAAAAATTAGACATTCCATACTTCATACTTCAGCAAACCCTAGTTTTTCATACGAGCTTTCATTTCTCTGGTCCTGCGTATATACGCGCTTTCATGCATATATACCCGCGTATACATCTGCACATATTACAGATCTAATTTCACAACCCATACGCGCTTTCTCTGAAGACAACCCGCGTATACACACGCTTCCTCTGTTACAAACTTGCGTATATATATTCAGACATTATAGGGCAGCATACTTCTTCAGATCAGATATTCAGTTCAGATTTTACCCTTCACTTCAGATAGATGTTCGCCTCATCTCATATCTAAGCATTCCATAAACAGATCTAGAAGATACGAATACATTTCAGATCTAGATTCCCTTCTTCATCATTTTCTTCATAGGTGCATCACAGATTCAGATCTATCATCAAACTGTTACCCTTTCCATTCAAACATACTTCAGAGTGAAGTATACATTCAAACCCAGACTCATGCACCCCCTATGCATAATGATTTTCTTCTCCTTATATAGGTTTACCCTTTATCAATACCATGAATCAAAACCACATAACTTCTGATGGTATTCCTGGACGGGATCACATAAAAAATCCAGCGCTCAATACAATGGGTCAATACCATGGTAGTAACCCCTGGTTTTACAAATTTAGAGCGCAATTTAGCATACGCAACTTGGCACATACTTTTCCACGTGCATACGCTACTTCTCCTAGACAAAACCGCGTATGCCTTGTAACACACCTTTTTCATCATTCTTCTTGCACATACTGATATTTCTTTCTTCTGCAACTTCTGTACTACTTGTAGAACATCAGATTTACATCATTAATAAACTCATCAAGTATCAAGAACAACTTCATTAAGTAGGTTTCCATCATCTTCATCAAGTGGGTTGCCATCCAGGACAACGCATTGCATCATATTGCCAACAGTCTCCCCCTTTGGACTTGATGGCAACCACGATGGTGTTTGATCACAACAGATAGATATATTAAGCATAATGATATTCTCCCTTTATTCAAACACCATGTCACTCTCCCCCTTTGACATCAAGGGAAAAGGGCAGATCAAAACCAACACAAGGTTGTTTTCTCCTCATGTAGATAGAAGATCATTGTAGATCTGATGTGTACTGAAGTTACCATGCTCCCCCTGAATTCATGCTGAATGTTCAAACATATTTTTCAATGAAGTACATGACTCTATGACCTTCCTATCACCAAGGACTCATACTTAAATCAAAGATCCAACCAAGTGGATTTACATATGAGACTCAAATACCCAACCAAGTGGCTTTACATATTTGACCAAGTCCTTACATGGCTGAATATTAGAATTTTACATCATAGGTCTCAACATGACCTTTTCATCAAATTAAAAATATGACCTATTGAGACCAGTACCAGAAAGACCTCAAGAGAGGGATCATATCTCAGAATCATAATGCCAACAATGCATTATTCTCAGCAAGGCTAATACTCCCCCTGAATATGTGCATCCAATGCATCATTTCCATGTGACCAAAGCTCCTCCTTAGCTTGTGCAACCTGAACACTTTCAACAGCAAGTCATCAAGGCATCTTCACCCAATATCAGAGAATGAAAAAAAAATATAGGAACTGGAACACCACCAGAGATTCCAAATAGCATCAGAGATACCAAACACCACCACAGCTTGTGCTGAAGAAATGTTGACTCAAAAAAAAAAAATTGTCAGCAACCACACATACGCGATTTTATGTGTATGAACTCGTGTATATATGCGACTGTATTTCAGGAAATCCGCGTATCCATTTCCATCTTCTGCATTTTAACCAGATCTGATCCTTTGTGAGGCAGAGACAATTTTCATCTTCTTTCTGAGATATTTGAATGCTTCCCTGGAATATATATGAGAGCAGATAGATAGGACAATGTAGTTGTGTCTTCAAGTGTTATCCAATGGTTGTAGCATACGCACATTAGTAACCAAGCCTTCAAACTCTTTGCAGCATCAACATATTCTTCCCAAGAGGAATTATCATACCAGAACAACTTCTACAATAAACAATACGTGTCGAGCAATCATCCATGTGATCTGATATCACCAAGATCTTCAAGATTTATCATGATCATGATGTAACAGTGTAAGAATTAAGAGAGGTCTCAACCAACAACAAACTCTGCATGATTTATCCTTATCTCTGAATCATAAGACTTCCATCTCATCCATGTGTGAAAGCAAAGAATAATTTTCAGCAAAAACAAACAGGGCTCATCCATAATCTCATCATAAGAAACCATGTCACATGTCATCATCATTTAGAACTAAGAAATAAACAAATACATTGCCAATGATACAATCATTAATAGTCAGACTTATGCTCCCCCTGAACCTGTGCTCCTGATCTTCAACAGTCATACTAATTTTCTTGTCATAAATGCATACGGGACTGTCTCCACTGTAACTCACGTGTATATGCAAATTTAGTTCACAGAACCCGCGTATGGAAAGTGAAACATTGAAAACTTCACATTCCTTCATCTCCCCCTGAGTTTGTACCACCTGTACCTGTCTTCTTCACATCAGATGCTCTGTCAGAAATAAACATAACCAGAATAACCAAATCAACCATGAGAATCATCATACATTGTCCCCCCCATTACTAATATCTATAATGTATCTCACATCATTCCTGCAGTCATTATGAGAAGTAAGCTTTAGAAGCGGATGACTGCAGTAGGGTCAATATTCCCTACGTTTTTGACCGGTCCACCTTCTTTATCCAGCTTTTCTTGAACTTTCTAATTGTGTGCTAGAAGTTATCCAATTTCCTAGATCTGTTCATCCTGCATTCCTTTTCTACATGTCCATACTTGTTACAAGCATAACATCTTATGTGGGAAGAGAATTAAGCATAAGGATCATAGTGTGTTTCTCTATTCTTCCTTCTATTAAAATCAGTTGCTTTATGAGCATACTTATTGCATGAAAAACAATATCCCTTAAAGAAACCAGAGTACCTTTCTGTGTAGAATCTGTTTGTTCGTGACTGAAATGATCTGCTTCTGCAATTTTCTACAACATGCCCATAGTTATGACATTTAAATCATTCAACATTATTAAATGATTTCCTTTGAGAATTCGTGATTTTCGGTTGACTTCTTGTTTCTTTCAACTCTTCAGGTTTTGCATTGACATCCTTTGAATCTTGTGAACTAGATTCTCCTTTAACAGTTTCTTGAAAACCAAGACCAAATTTAATAGAAGGAGACCTTTGACTACTAAGAATATTGTCTAGAATCTTAGTACTATCTTGAAATCTCAAGAGCTTATCCTTTTCTTCTAACTTACCTTTCAAAATATTTACCTCATCCTCCAATTTTTGGCATTGCTTCTTCATGCTTTCTTCGACCCTTTTTCCTTCTTCTACTTGATCATTCAATTTTAAAATCTCTTCTTTCAACCCATTTTCTTATGCTTCAAAAGTTTGTAAAAGTTCTTCACTCTCTTTATATGATGCTACTTTCAGAGAGATGATTTCTTCTTTAAGTTCTTCATTCTTCTTATTTGATGCTTCGAGATCTGCTTTTAGAGAGATGAGTTCTTCATTCTTCTTATTTGATTTTCCGGATCTTCTTTGAGAGAGATGATTTATGTTTCAAGTTCTTTATTCTTCTTATTTGATTTCTTCAGATCTTCTTTGAGGGAGATGATTTTTTCTTCAAATGATTGTAGAAGTTCCTTATTCTTATTAGTTGATGCTTCGAGATCTGTTTTCAGAGAGATGATTTCTGCTTCAAGTCCTTTACTTCGATCGGATACATTATCGTGCATCCTTTTCAGTCTAGAGATCAAATCTTTGTAGGCAGATTCCCTCTCATTAAATATTCTTTGTTGATCTTTGATAACTTCTTCTAGGTCCATAGTATTAGTTTCACTATCTTCACCATTGCTTGCACAAAGAAGAATATCACAAGAACAACAATCACTACCTGTTTCATCTTCTTCATTTTCTGCTGCACATGTTTTCTGAGATATCTCCTTTCTTTGCATAGCCTTCTTCTTTTGCTTCTTTCCCATTGTGACAGATCTCCTTCAAGCGATCAAGCTTCTGCAGAAGGACCTGCTCTGAAACCAATCGTTGGGAAAAATATTGAGAGGGGGGGGGGAAGTGAATCATTATTTAGGACTTACTGAAATATTTTTACTTTTTCTTACTTCAAAACCCATACGCTACTTTGCTGAAGCCAACTAGCGTATCCACGCGGATATCCTTCATAAAACTCGCGTATGCACAGAGATCTAATTATACAGATAATTCTTAACTTAGTTCTTTGCAACATTCATTCATCTGATGTTAAGTTAACAGTTAGCATGTGGAGTAATAACAGAACAAACCATCGCACATAAGAATCACACATGAACACCAGGATTTTAGGTGGAAACCCAAGTCGGGAGAAAACCACCGCTGCCGTTGTCTCAGCCTTCAATATTTTATTATTGAGAAAACATCTTACAACCATGTACTGGTGCAAACTCATACCAGCACGCAGGCACCCACCTACTCTCATTTGCCAGCCTCTCCTGGAAGGGAGCTACGACCCCCTGCTCTCGTTTACCAGCCTCTCCTGGAAGGGAGCTACGTCCCCCTGCTCTCGTTTACCAGCCTCTCCTGGAAGGGAGCTACAACCCCCTGACTGAAGGCTACAACCCTCAACACCTCTATGGACCACGTTTCATCAATTTTCACACTGGATCCAATAGCTTCAATAGAACACAACTTGCAGGCCACTTTTCATCATATTTTCAGACTGGACCCACTCCACACATTTAAGCTTAATCATACATCAAACTCATACTAATAACTCATTGACAGATAGCAGTAACACAGCAGAACAAATCAGAAATTCCATACTTCATACTTCAACAAACCCTAGTTTTTCATACGCGCTTTCATTTCTCTGGTCCTGCGTATATACGCGCTTTCATGCATATAAACCTGCATATACATCTGCACATATTACAGATCTAATTTCACAACCCATACACGCTTTCTCTGAAGACAGCCCGCGTATACACGCGCTTCCTGTGTTACAAACTCGCATATATATCTTCAGACATTATAGGGCAGCATACTTCTTCAGATCAGATATTCAGTTCAGATTTTACCCTTCACTTCAGACAGATGTTCAACTCATCTCAGATCTAAGCATTCCATAAACAGATCTAGAAGATACAAATACATTTCAGATCTAGATTCCCTTCTTCATATTTTTCTTCATAGGTGCATCAAAGATTCAGATCTATCATCAAACTGTTACCCTTTCCATTCAGACATACTTTAGAGTGAATTATACATTCAAACCCAGACTCATGCCCCCCCTATGCACAATTATTTTCTTCTCCTTATATAGGTTTACCCTTTATCAATACCATGAGTCAAAACCACATAACTTCCGATGGTATTCCTGGACGAGATCACATAAAAAATCCAGCGCTCAATACAATGGGTCAATACCATGGTAGTAACCCCTAGTTTTACAAATTTAGAGCACAATTGAGCATACGCGACTTGGCATGTACTTTTCCGCGTGCATATGCTACTTCTCCTAGACAAAACCGCGTATGCCTTGTAACACACCTTTTTCATCATTCTTCTTGCACATACTGATATTTCTTTCTTCTGCAACTTCTATACTACTTGTAGAACATCAGATTTACATCATTAATAAACTCATGAAGTATCGAGAACAACTTCATTAAGTAGGTTTCCATCATCTTCATCATGTGGGTTGCCATCAAGGACAACACATTGCATCATATTGCCAACAGTCTCCCCCTTTGGACTTGATGGCAACCACGATGGTGTTTGATCACAACAGATAGATATATTAAGCATAATGATATTCTCCCCTTATTCAAACACCATGTCACTCTCCCCCTTTGACATCAAGGGCAAAGGGCGGATCAAAACCAACACAAGGTTGTTTTCTCATCATGTAGATAGAAGATTGTTGTAGATCTGATGTGTACTGAAGTTACCATGCTCCCCCTGAATTCATGCTGAATGTTCAAACATATTTTTCAATGAAGTACATGACTCTATGACCTTCCTATCACCAAGGACTCATACTTACATCAAAGATCCAACCAAGTGGATTTACATATGAGACTCAAATACCCAACCAAGTGGGTTTACATATTTGACCAAGTCCTTACATGACTGAATATTAGAATTTTACATCATAAGTCTCAACATGACCTTTTCATCAAATTAAAAATATGACCTATTGAGACTAGTACCAGAAATACCTCAAGAGAGGGATCATATCTCAGAATCATAATGCCAACAATGCATTATTCTCAGCAAGGCTAATACTCCCCTGAATATGTGCATCCAATGCATCATTTCCATGTGACCAAAGCTCCTCCTTAGCTTGTGCAACCTGAACACTTTCAACAACAAGTCATCAAGGCATCTTCACCCAATATCAGAGAATGAAATAGAAATATAAGAACTGGAACACCACCAGAGATTCCAAATAGCATCAGAGATACCAAACACCACCACATCTTGTGCTGAAGAAATGTTGACTCAAAAAAAAAAAAAATTGTCAGCAACCACACATACGCGGTTTTATGTGTATGAACTCGCCTATATACGCGACTGTATTTCAGGAAATCCGCGTATCCAATTCCATCTTCTGCATTTTAACCAGATCTGATCCTTTGTGAGGCAGAGACAATTATCAGCTTCTTTCTGAGATATTTGAATGCTTCCCTGGAATATATATGAGAGCAGATAGATAGGACAATGTAGTTGTGTCTTCAAGTGTCATCCAATGGTTGTAGCATACGCACATTAGTAACCAAGCCTTCAAACTCTTTGCAACATCAACATATTCTTCCTAAGAGGAATTATCATACTAGAACAACTTCTACAATAAACAATACGTGTCGAGCAATCATCCATGTGATCTGATATAACCAAGATCTTCAAGATTTATCATGATCATGATGTAATAGTGTAAGAATTAAGAGAGGTCTCAACCAGCAACAAACTCTGCATGATTTATCCTTATCGCTGAATCATAAGACTTCCATCTCATCCATGTGTGAAAGCAAAGAATACTTTTCAGCAAAAACAAACAGGGCTCATCCATAATCTCATCATAAGAAACCACGTCACATGTCATCATAATTTAGAACTAAGAAATAAATAGATACATTGCCAATGATACAATCATTAATAGTCAGACTGATGCCCCCCCTGAACCTGTGCTCCTGATCTTCAGCAGTCATACTAATTTTCTTGTCATAAATGCATACGCGACTGTCTCCACTGTAACTCACGTGTATACGCGGATTTAGTTTACAGAACCCACGTATGGAAAGTGAAACATTGAAAACTTCACATTCCTTCATCTCCCCCTGAGTTTGTACCACTTGTACCTGTATTCTTCACATCAGATGCTCTGTTAGAAATAAACATAACCAGAATAACCAAATCAACCATGAGAATTATCATACATTGTTCCCCCCATTACTAATCTCTATAATGTATCTCACATCATTCCTGCAGTCATTATGAGAAGTAAGCTTTAGAAGCGGATGACTGCAGTAGGGTCAATATTCCCTACATTTTTGACTGGTCCTCCTTCTTTATCCATCTTTGCTTGAACTTTCTAATTGTGTGCTGGAAGTTATCCAATTTCCCAGATCTGTTCATCCTGCATTCCTTTTCTACATGTCCATACTTGTTACAAGCATAACATCTTATGTGGCCAGAGAAATAAGCATAAGGATCATAGTGTGTTTCTCTATTCTTCCTTCTATTACAATCAGCTGCTTTATGACCATACTTATTGCATGAAAAACAATATCCCTTAAAGAAACCAGAGTACCTTTCTTTGTAGAATCTGTTTGTTTGTGACTGAAATGATCTTCTTCTGCAATTTTCTGCAACATGCCCATAGTTATGACATTTAAAGAATTCAACATTATTGAATGATTTCCTTTGTGAATTCATGATTGTCGGTTGACTTCTTGTTTCTTTCAACTCTTTAGGTTTTGCATTGACATCCTTTGAATCTTGTGAACTAGATTCTCCTTTAACAGTTTCTTGAAAACCAAGACCAAATTTAACAGAAGGAGTCCTTTGACTACTAAGAATATTGTCGAGAATATTAGTACTATCTTGAAATCTCAAGAGCTTATCCTTTTCTTCTTACTTACCTTTCAAAATATTTACCTCATCCTCCAATTTTTGGCATTGCTTCTTCATGCTTTCTTCGACCCTTTTTCCTTCTTCTACTTAATCATTCAATTTTAAAATCTCTTCTTTCAACCCATTTTCTTGTGCTTCAAAAGTTTGTAAAAGTTCTTCACTCTCTTTATATGATGCTGCTTTCAAAGAGATGATTTCTTCTTTAAGTTCTTCATTCTTCTTATTTGATGCTTCGAGATCTGCTTTTAGAGAGATGAGTTCTTCATTCTTCTTATTTGATTTTTCCGGATCTTATTTGAGAGAGATGATTTCTGTTTCAAGTTCTTTATTCTTCTTATTTTATTTCTTCAGATCTTCTTTGAGGGAGATGATTTCTGCTTCAAGTCCTTTTTCTTCAAATGATTGTAGAAGTTCCTTAATCTTATTATTTGATGCTTCGAGATCTGTTTTCAGAGAGATGATTTCTGCTTCAAGTCCTTTACTTTGATCGGATACATTATCGTGCATCATTTTCAGTCTAGAGATCAAATCTTTGTAGGCAGATTCCCTCTCATTAAATATTCTTTGTTGATCTTTGATAACTTCTTCTAGGTCCATAGTATTACTTTCACTATCTTCACCATTGCTTGCACAAATAAGAATATCACAAAAAAAACAGTCACTACCTGTTTCATCTTCTTCATTTTCTGCTGCACATGTTTTCTGAGATATCTCCTTTCTTTGCGTAGCCTTCTTCTTTTGCTTCTTTCCCATTGTGACGAATCTCCTTCAAGCGATCAAGCTTCTGTAGAAGGACCTGCTCTGAAACCAATTGTTGGGAAAAATACTGAGAGGGGGGGATGAATCGGTATTTAGGACTTACTGAAATATTTTTACTTTTTCTTACTTCAAAACCCATACGCTACTTTGCTGAAGCCAACTAGAGTATACACGTAGATATCCTTCATAAAAATCACGTATGCACAGAGATCTAATTATACAGATAATTCTTAACTTAGTTCTTTGCAACATTCATTCATCTGATGTTAAGTTAACAGTTAGCATGTGCAGTAATAATAGAATAAACAATCACACATAAGCATCACACATGAACACCAAGATTTTAGGTGGAAACCCAAGTCGGGAGAAAACCACCGCTGCCGTTGTCTCAACATTCAATATTTTATTGTAGAGAAAATATCTTACAACCATGTACTGGTGCAGACTCATACCAGAACGCAGGCACCCACCTGCTCTCATTTACCAGCCTCTCCTGGAAGGGAGCTATGACCCCCTGCTCTCGTTTACCAGCCTCTCTTGGAAGGGAGCTACGTTCCCCTGCTCTCGTTTACCAGCCTCTCCTGGAAGGGAGCTACAACTCCCTGACTGAAGGCTACAACCCTCAGCACCTCTATGGACCACGTTTAATCAATTTTCACACTGGATCCCATAGCTTCAATAGAACACAACTTGCAGGCCACTTTTCATCATATTTTCAGACTGGACCCACTCCACACATTTAAGCTTAATCATACATCAAAATGATACTAATAACTCATTGACAGATAGCAGTAACACAGCAACACAAATCAGACATTCCATACTTCATACTTCAGCAAACCCTAGTTTTTCATACGCGCTTTCATTTCTATGGTCCCGCGTATATACGCGCTTTCATGCATATAAACCCGCGTATACATCTGCACATATTACAGATCTAATTTCACAACCCATACGCGCTTTCTCTGAAGACAGCCCGTGTATACACGCGCTTCCGCTGTTACAAACTTGCGTATATATCTTCAGACATTATAGGGAAGCATACTTATTCAGATCAGATATTCAGTTCAGATTTTACCCTTCACTTCAGACAGATGTTTGCCTCATCTCAGATCTAAGCATTCCATAAACAGATCTAGAAGATACCAATACATTTCAGATCTAGATTCCCTTCTTCATCATTTTCTTCATAGGTGCATCACAGATTCAGATCTATCATCAAACTATTACCCTTTCCATTCAGACATACTTCAGAGTGAAGTATACATTCAAACCCAGACTCATGCACCCCCTATGCACAATGATTTTCTTCTCCTTATATAGGTTTACCCTTTATCAATACCATGAGTCAAAACCACATAACTTCTGATGGTGTTCCTGGACGAGATCACATAAACAATCCAACGCTCAATACAATGGGTCAATACCATGGTAGTAACCCCTGGTTTTACAAATTTAGAGCGCAATTGAGCATACGCGACTTGGCACGTACTTTTCCGCGTGCATACACTACTTCTCCTAGAAAAAACCGCGTATGCCTTGTAACACACCTTTTTCATCATTCTTCTTGCACATACTGATATTTATTTCTTCTGCAACTTCTGTACTACTTGTATAACATCAGATTTACATCATTAATAAACTCATCAAGTATCAAGAACAACTTCATTAAGTAGGTTTCCATCATCTTCATCAAGTGGGTTGCCATCAAGGACAACACATTGCATCATATTTCCAACAAAGCAAAAACTGGAGCCTGTAGAGACTGAGGTGGAAGAGTGAAATATAGGCAATGAACTAAAACCTATGATGATCAAAATGTCTAAGACTTTACCAGCTCACATTAAACTCAAATACATAGAGCTGTTTAAAGAATTTTCTGATGTTTTTGTGTGGAGTTACGAAGATCTGAAATCCTATGACACTGAAATAATTCAGCACAAAATTCCCCTCAAGGAAAGCCAAAATCCATTCAAACAGAAGCTGCACAGAATAAACCCTGTTCATTTGCCTTTGGTTGAGAAGGAAATCAAAAAAATGTATGAAGCTGGTGTTATTGTCCCTATTAGATATTCTGAGTTGGTGTCTAATCTGGTGTCAGTTAGGAGGAAAACAGGAGATATCAGGCTTTGTATAGACTTTAGAGAATTAAACAAAGCTTCATTGAAAGAAAACTACCCTTTACGTAAGATGGATCATATTTTACAGAGGGTGGTAGGGTCTAATTAATTTCTTTACTTGATGGCTACTCAGGGTATAATAAGATTTTAGTTCACCCTGCTGATCAACTAAAGACAACATTTAATACACCTTGGGGCACTTTCATGTATGTGAAAATGCCTTTTGGTCTAATGAATGTTGGAGAAAATTTTCAGAGAACCATGGACATAGCATTCTCTGAAGAACTGGGCTACTTCATTATTATATACCTTGATGATGTTACTGTTTTTCAAATACAGATGAAGAGCACTTAGAACATTTAAGAATAGTCTTCAAGAGATGCAGAAAATTTGGGATATCTTTGAATGCTAAGAAAACACTTTTCGGTCTCCAAGAAGGTAAACTTCTTGGGCACATTATTTCAGAAGAGGGTATTAAGATAGATATGAAGAGGATTGAGGCCATATTACAGATCTCTCATCCTCAAAACATCAAGGAATTGCAATATTTCTTTGGAAATATTAATTTCTTGAGAAGGTTCATCCCCAACTTGGCTGAGCTCCTTAGGAATATAAAAAACATGTTGAAGAAGGAGCAAGGGGTAAAATGGACCTTGGAAGAAAAGAAGTCCTTTGAGATGGTGAAACAAGCTTTAACCAAAACACCGGTTCTGATAAGTCCTGATTTTTCAAAATATTTTTATATTTTTTCATTTGCATTAGAACATACAATAACTGCTGTCCTTTTACAGAAAAATCTACAAGGACAAGAGCAGCCTATTGCATTCTTTAGCAAGGCTTTGAGGGATTCCCCTCTGAATTATAACATCATGGAAAAGCAAAACTTCGCTTTCGTTAAGGCTTTAAAGACTTCAGAGTCTACATCTTGCATTCCCATATCATTGCCTTTGTCCCAAATTCAGTTGTGAAAGACATTCTAACACAGGACCCAGATGGTAAGAGAGGTAAGTGGATTGCTGTTATTCTTGAGTATCATTTAGAGATAAAGCCCACTAAACTCATCAAAGGCCAAGGTCTAGCTAGATTGATGGCTGAATCAAATTTTGAAGTTCTTGATATTAATATGATAAATGCTTTGGATGAACAAGAGGAAATCTCAACTCCCATTTTTGAAGACCATTTTATGAATTCCTCTTGGTATGCTGATATTCTTTATGTTTTTCTTAATTTGAATACACCTCCTGGTTTATCAAAAACAAAGGCAAGGTTCCTAAAGTTAAAAGTTGTAAACTATTGCATTATAGATAAATGTCTTTATTGGAAAAATGCAAGTGGTATATTGCTTAAATGTTTTCCTGAGTATGATGTAGAGAAGGTCAAGCACGAGTTCCATGAAGGGGAGTGTGGAGGCCATTTATAATGGAAGACAACATCAAACAAAATCTTGAGGGCTGGTTACTATTGGCCTACTCTTTTTTTTGATGTGCATAAGATGATAATTTCTTGCCACAAATGCAAACTTTTTGAAGGAAAAAGGAAGCTGATACCCTTACCTCTGCATCCAATCACTGTTGAAGCTCCATTTCAACAGTGGGGACTTGAATTCATAGGAGAAATCCATCCACCATCTTCTGCCCAACATAGATGGATTCTCACTGCCACAGACTACTTCACTAAATGGATAGAAGCCATCCCCTGTAGGCAAGCCAATGATTCTGTCATTATAAAATTCATGGAGAATAATATTCTCTCTAGATTTGGCTGTCCTACCAAGATCATCACTGATAATGCAGCAGCATTTGGATCAAATAAGATGGTTGAATTATGTCACAAGTATCAGATAACATTGGGACATTCCACAACCTATTACCCTTAGGGTAATGGACTTGTTGAATCTTCAAACAAGAGTTTAGTGAACATAATCAAAAAGTTGTTGGAGGACAACAAGAAGTCTTGGCACACAAATCTTGTTCATGCACTTTGGGCTGATAGATTGACATTGAAGAAATCTATTGGTATGTCACCCTACCAGCTTGTGTATGGTACAGATGCAATTTTTCCTACCAGCCTTGGTTTACCAGTTATGAAGTTGATTCAAGAGGTTCAGTCCGAAGACAATGACATGATCAGAAGAATAAATCAGACCATTCACCTTCAGCAAACCAAAGAGGAGGTTTATAACAAAGCATTACTAAAGCAGGACAACATCAAAAAGATTTTTGACAGAAGAACAAAAGCTAGCAAGTTTAATGTTGGGGACAAAGTTTTAAAGTGGGACTGAAGGAAGGAAGACAAGGGCAAGCATGGAAAATTTGACAATTTATGGCTTGGCCCTTACCTCATTCATTCAGCTGCTGGTAATAATGCCTTTTTCTTACAAGAGTTGAATGGAGCAGAATTGTTTAGGGGTCCTGTCAATGGCAGGATGCTTAAACATTACTTCTCTTGATCCTATTATGTTATGAAAGCCTTTTTATATTTTTTCCATTATAAATATTTCATCCACCATTGCATTCAAAGTTAGAAAAATCGAAAATACAAAAGCAATAGAAGAAAGAAAAGAGGGAAAATTGTAAAAACAATAAAGGTATAGCCCCATACCAAAAAGAGAAACAAATATGAAAGTGTGCAAGCTTAAATGCCACTCCGGAAAAACACACTCCTAATTATTCATACAACCTAATCATGAATAATTAGTTTTAAATTTACTGCTGATAAGTTAGAAAATTCAATTTTCCAAAAAGCTTAATCTTGGCTTATCAGTTAGGTAGATTAGGCTAGAAATTAAAGGTTCAAACATGCTCAAAATCTGAACCTAAGTTTTCAAAACAAGAATGACTCCTATCTGTTTAAATTTTTGAGTCAAAACAGAGGTAAATCTAGTTCTAATCAGCTCAAAATATGAACCAGAGAAACAAAGAAAGAATAGCTCAAACAGAAGTGAAAACAGAGATGTAAAAAGATGAAGGAAGTGCTTTGAAGTTTCAGATCTTAAGCCTTCCTTTCTGATTTAATTTTCTGCAAAATAATATCTATGTGCAGCTTGTTTTTTATGCCATATATCAACATCAGGCTAGACTATTCAATCCTAACTTGTATGCTTTTTAATTTCTGTTATAGAATTAAGTGAATAAAAATCTGTTAGACTGTTTAATCCTAATAGATTGGTAGATTAGGTAGAAAAGGATATGAACTCAACTGTTTAATCTGATTTCATGGAGAAATAAGGAGTAGAAATAGATTATATTTTTTGCTTTCAAAAGAAAAAAATGTTGTAACAGAGTTTTCCAATCCAAGTGCACTCTAAAAGAAGAAAAAATGTTATATTAGTAGGATTGGGTAGGTAGAAAGCTTGTGTTGATGAAGATCCATTGTTTTTCATGGCTGTTAACATTTTTCAGAAGCAAAAGAGGAACATCCAAGTAAAGAAAAGCAGCCCAATGGATAAGGCACTGATCAACCTCCCAGAAAATGCAAGTTTGAAGTTCTTGATGTCTTCAAGAAGGCACCATCCCCAAGTGGAGCCACTCTTAGCCACCTATAAAATTTTTTATATCAAAAGGTGGCTAAATAATTTTGGAGCCTTCAAGAAATATGTTTTATTGCTTAAAATGATATCTCTTAAAGACTCGTGAAGACATCATGCCATTTGTTTAAATCTTCACTGCTGTTTCCATTTCAAACTCTGAAATTCTGTTGATTTCATAGAGAAAAGACTCCTGCAAAAAACCATTTTCCCCTTCCTTTCACTTCAAACTAACCTTAATTTTTACCCCTTAATTTCACAAAATTCCTCTATTTTTCATTTTTCCCCATTTCCCCTTCATAAGATCCTCTTTACAAAGTTTAAAACTCACTTTTAAACTTTGCCGAAACCCCCAAATCCATCAGAAAACTCTGAAAATTTCATAAAAAATACATTTTTGTATTACAGGCTTAAGCCCCTCTGGGCTAAGTCCTAACCACTTCCTCACCATATGCCCTGGCGCTAGAACCAAGTGCTAAGCCCTTTCGGCGCTTATCGCATCGGAGAGATTGGAGCGCGTAAGTCTATTTCTTATGGTAAGACCTCTGATTGCAATTAGCCCTTTGTTTATAACCCCCGATCATATTATTATTTTATATAACCCGTGGGCCCGCATACGGTGCTTAAAATTGCATGAAAACCATTCCCGATTGCTATTTTCCTTTGTTTTTTCAATAAACTCACTTTTCCTAAGTTTTGGTCTAAACCCGCCAAAACAAATATTCTTAATGAAAATGGGTAGATTGAAAAGCCCCGCATCAAAATTTCCGATGCGATTGAGTCCCCGTTGTATAAACCCCCGCCCTCCACTTTATTCCATATAAAACTACGCCCGAGACCAAGAGATTAAGTCCCGAAGCGCTAAATCACATCAGAGAAAATTTAAATGGGTAGATTGAAAAACCCAAAGGCCCGATCCCGATTGGCCCTTTTTATATATAAGCCTCGAGCCTTTTGTTTTCCATATAAACCAGAGGCCCTGCAACCGAGCGCCATTCCACATATATATAACCTGCCCCAACCATAAAACCTTTGCATTTCATAAAATTTTGGGTTTTCATAAGTATTAAAGGGTTTTCGCTGGTGTAAGTTTTGAAACAATATCCACCGTTGATCTGAAATGATCAAATGGGCAGCGCCACATCGCATCGGAAAAATTCAAATGGCGCATTTCACGTTGTATTTACCTCTCCACGATTGGCGATCCCCCGATCAATCATGAGCCGTTGATCTACTCCTCGCCTTCCCCAATCCGACGGCCTTCATTTGCTCCGATCATTAACCTTTCCTCCGCCTTTGAACCCCTCTGATTCACTCCCCATCATCGATCTGATCCTCAGATCGACAACCAGCGCTAAATCGCATCGGCGCCATTCAAAATTTTTTCCCTACCGATCGCATGCCTCTAATTGCATCTGGACTGTTCACGTGTCCAGATTGGACGGTCCAGATTACATTTCCCGACTTTGGTTTAAAAACATGTAGCCCTGCTCATAATGTTTCTCAACCAATCGCAGTTGTTGATCTCTGCAGATCAACGATCCTCATTAACCCATTCTCTGCCTTTGTATCATTTTCATTTGATCCCCAGTTGCAATCTCCGCCGTTGATCCTCACATCCAATGGCTCGTATTAACCCCGACAGGCCTGCCTCCCTCTATATCTGATCTCTGCCGTCGATCTCTTGATTGGACGGTCCATGATAAAACCGCTCCCCATGCTTCTGCCCGTGCATCTATCTGATATCACACTCATTCTCCACCGTTAGATCTGAGACCCCAAATCCAACGGCCCACACACGTTTTTGCGTAACTTCAAGCGTGAAGGTTAATTTCCTGACGGCTGCGCGATATAATTTGTTTTCAAAAGACACGTGGTGGCCTCTAACGCATATCACGTTCAAAAAGGAAAAACCGCCTTCCCGCCCTTTCACCATGCGAAACGTGTGTTTTTTCCTCCTGAAACCACCTTTCCCCATTTCTATTATGATTTATCGTGCGTGCCTTCCGCCGTGGATCTCTGCAGATCAACGGCTCAGATCTAATCTGGCCTTTCACCATCGCCCTCCGCCTCTACCAAAGGTTTTCAACGCACGATCTTCGTCGTTGATCTCATGGGCCGATCTCATCCGACAACCCACAATCATCCCGAACCACCAACTTTAATTTTAACCATATTTCCTCCGAACAAAGGCTTTAACCTTATTTCTTCTCATTTTCTTCTAAAAAACCAAATAATGCGACTCCTTCACATTATTAGTTCACTGCTGATATCGACCGTTGATCTCCTTGATCAGTCATGGATCAACGGTTCTGACTTAAAATCTCCCTCTGATCTCCTTTTTACCTCTGCTATTAGATCTCCACCGTTGGATGCTGCCATCCAATGGCCACGCTCCTCCCCACAACTTCTGAAGTAGTCTTACCAAATAATGCAAGATTTCATAACAGTTGTGTGTATTTTGCAGGTTTTAATGGTTTTTCCATTATATCAAAGGAAAACCAAAGGCCGAGGATGACGATCCCCACGCCTTTGTTCACAAAAGAGAAGCCATCCACCGGGTTCAAACTTCACGTTTCGTCAATGCTTCATGGGCATTGATGCCATATGGACCTTTTATAAACCTGCACATCAACAAGACATAGACAATTAAAAGAGACAAAGAGTATCAATGTTGAAGACCTACCACAACAGAACTAAAGATTGAAGATTAATTCTACAGTTTAATGGATTACGGCTAAGATCGATTATCAAAAGCCGAATCCATTAAATTAAACACAATTAAAGACAAATCAAAAGGATTTATCAGTCAGAAAGAGCCTCCACCGCCACATCAGAGGCTAATTGATTCCTCTCAGCTACCAGATTGCCACCTGTAGCCTCAAAGCATTCAACAAAGATCGAGTTATGATTAGAGAATAATATATTTGCCTCAGCGCAGCCAAATAGTTAATTCTGCTATAAAAACTTAATGCAAAAAATATCAGCAGAGTTATTACAACATGAATTAGAGCCTTAAAGTCAACAAAATCTCTCACCGTGCTTGATTCTTAATGTGAAACAATTAATACAGACAAATATCTATAAACTTCTCCATCGAGCCCCTCAAAGGCCAAGAAGTAATAAAGTCTATATTAATTGACCTTGAAGATCTTTTATCCTTTTCCACCTCCTCATTCTTTCTATAAATACTTCTGTAGAAGATGAGAAAATGTTGGTTGCAGAACTTTGAAATATACTTGAGCTTGAAACTTCTACTTGTAAATAGTATTCACGGGCTCTTGAAGCTCTACTTTTGATTAAATAAGTTAGACTGAGAAGTGAAGATGATTGCTGAACTGAAAAATTGGATTTAAAGATGCAACTGGTTTGAAGCATCAATACAAGCTGATTTATGGGATCCTGGTCTATGTCGACGGTGATGTTATTTCTTATTGTAAATTATTATTTTATTTCTGTTTTCACTTTGTCCATTTTCTCTTATAAAGAATAGCAAGCATAGAGTTAGGATTTACTGTATATTAGTACCCTTCTCTGACTGATAAGCTTTATCTAAATGTTTTCTTCCAATTTTTTTTTTTTTAAGAATGATTTAATTCAGTTTAAGCAGTTAGGAATGTTGGCATTCCCTCGTCCTATTGTCTAAACTAAATGTTGTTCTTGAATGTTATTTTCAGTTTATGTTAAGTAGAGATGAACTAAGGAATTTATGGTGAGCCCTGTCCTTTAGTTTTATCCCCAAAGACTGTATGAAATTTTCCCTAAGAATGTGTTGAAAGCTGGCTAGTTTCAAAGTACTTACCAGATCTTAGACATTTCTTTGTTATCATATGTGTTTCCCTTTGTGTTTAAAGTGTTTTTCTATTTAAAGTGCATCAAAAGCTGGCTAGTTTCAAAGTACTTACCAGATCTCAGGCTACTCTTTTTTCTTCATTTGTTTAATTCCCCTTCTTGGTGTATCATTTCATTCCATAAAATCAACTTTAAAGAGATCCTTAGACATAGATGACTTGCCCCATGGACCACTCTTGAACCTTGTTGTTTCAATTAAACCCTATTGTGACTCCATAGCCCAATGTACTAAAACCAGTGTTATATCTATCTTTTTAGCCAAAGCTTGTTATGATTGCTTGCAATTTCACACCTTTGAAACTCTTTCCATTTAGAACTTTCCACTAAAATAATAATCATGATCAACCATCCAAAATAAAAAAATACCCTTGGACTTCATAACTAGCCTACTATCATTACCCAAAACCTTAAAGATAAATCCATCTTTGCACTTATTGGAGAGATCCAACTCCGGATTCAGAAGGGCTAGATCCTAGAATCCCAAAGTGGTTGAAATAGTGTTCTCCCTACAGTTGGAATTTTTCCAATCTTGCTGATTACAGGGAGCTAACACTTACCTTTGCTTAAAAATCTTACCTACCTCAGCTTCCATGTCAAGTGAACTTACTACTGAATTATTTTTTTGTTGACTCCATAAGCCCAATTTTTGCAGACCGATGTTCTTTTCAACCTACACTTATCACAAACAAGTCATTTTCCAAGTAGAGTTAGCCATATAGTTTATCATTATCAAATATCATTAACCCTTTTTGAGAGATCCTTCTTAGACTGAAGAGGCTAAGATTTATTCACAAGTTGGTTTGAAAAAGTTACATAAAGTTGTCTGGTTAGCAGCCAATCAGGGGAAATTTTGTGATAATAGTTTGCATGATGCAATCGTCTCGGTCCAACCTCAAACGATCTGATTCGACTAGTCAACAGCCCTGCCCTTTGCAACTTGCTCCTAGTACTTTGACTCAACATTCAAAACCTCCTCCTCAAGGCCCCTCATCTGTAGATGGTGTCCTTGATCATCTCTTTCCTCCTGGAATGGTTCCCCTTGGCTTTAACCATCTCAGAGTTGTCCCTCCTAGCCATTACCCCTCTAATTAGATACAGTTTCTTGCTCCCCCTACTAGATCATTTTCGGTACCTATTCTGGCTACGTTGTCCCTTCCCAACATGACCATGGGGATCCCAGTCTGGTACATTGATCCCCCAGCCAATACTCCACCTAGTCAGCCCAAACCCTATGCTAATTTGACCCCGGTTCAACCAGTCACCATGACCCCTCCCTTTTCTTATGTGCCTCAGCCACCTCAACAGGAACCTACTCCTGTTGCGAAAGCCTCGGGTGAGGGGGTAAAAGCCCACACAAAGGGACCTAAGGACAAGGCTACCCAGATAACCCCTTCTCCTCCTCAGCCTCCAAAGCATACACCTTTATGTGTTTTGTGTGATGTTTTCGGTAATGCCACCCATAATTGTCCTGAATTTCCTCATATCAAGCCCATGGTCAATGAATTTTTTCCTGAGTTTGATATCCCATTGTCCATGTTACTTTACCTGGTTCAACCCCAAAACTAAAGACTTTGCGAAAAATCATCCTTGTGCTTTGTGTGATTTCCATGGCCACTATACTCACCTCTGTCCCCACCTCGAATACTACCACACCTCTTTGGAAGCGGTTTGCCAATTGGAGGCCAAGCGTAATGAGTCCACATCTCCCTTACTTGTGAGTTTTTCTTAGGCATAACCAGAGGACACGTTCGCTCCCATTGAAATTCCCCCTCCCAATGTTGAGATGATGGAGCCTTCGGTCGCTATCCTCTACATGTCATCATCTATGAGATCCATGGTGGAAAACCCCTCTGGGGCTTCTCCTTCTGTTTTTCCTGACCTCCCTTCAGCGATCACCATCGGCTCAACATTGGTGGATCCCTCATCTACTTGTTTTTTGGTCACCCCCTGCGATGATGCGCATGTGAACCTTTCTTCTCATGATGATGAGTCAGGTAGATTTGCCGCGTCATGTGGTCGTCCTTCCACTAGTCACCCCATATTCCATTATGATGAAGGCATTATGGAAGCTATGAATGCCCCTGACTTTTTGTGGGATGATATGCACCATCATGCATACTTCCACCCACAGAAATCCCATGAAAAATATGTTGTGGAATCAAAAGACTTCATTCCCGATGAGGTCAATTGGTTTAGAAATCCCATCCCTGCACCTAACGCTTTCGAAGAAGGAAATATGGCCAATATCTCTCCTACCATTAAAATTAACATTTCTAACAAACTCGAGGTAGAATAAAAAATTACGTTGGGCATGCAATTCACCTTGGAAGAAATTGAGGCTTACATTAAGTTATTCAAGAAATTCCATGATGTTTTCGCCTGGTCCTATTCAGAAATGCCTGGATTTGATCCCGCCATTGTCAAACACCACATCGATACATGGCCCGATGCCAATCCTGTCTATCAAAAGTTGAGACGCATTAATCCTTCCAGATGAGAGGTTTTCAAAGTCGAAATTGATAAGCTCAAGCAAGCTGATTTTATCTATCCCATTGAATACACCACTTGGGTGTCCAATCTGGTTCTCGTTCTCAAAAAACAAGGCACCATCTGTGTCTTCACTGAATTTTGCGACCTGAACAAAGCTTGTCCCAAAGACAACTTCCCTACACTATTCATTGACCAAATCATTGACGAATGTATGGGGCACAAGGTTCTATCCTTCATGGATGGTTTCTCCAGATACAACCAGATTGTTATCTGTCGTCATGATTAGCTTAAAACTGCGTTCATTACTCCGTGGGGAAACTTCACTTATAGGGTCATGTCCTTCAACCTTAATAATGCTGGAGCCACTTTTCAGCGGGCCATGTCATACTGTTTTCATGACCTGGCTAATATTATCCTTTCTTATTTAGATGACCACACTACGTGTTCTAAACATCAGTCGCAACACCTCCATGATTTGCGTACCATCTTTCTTCGATGTTGCAAGTATAATATCTGCCTCAACCTGCTGAAGTGTGTCTTTTGTGTTCCTGCCAGCCATCTTCTAGGCTTCATTGTGTCTAAATATGGTATAATTCTTGACCCCTTGAAATTTCAAGCCATTCTTGAGCTTTCTATTCCTTGTACCTTACGCCAGTTAGAAAGCCTCCAAGGAAAAGCTAATTTCCTTCCTCAATTCGTACCTGACTATGCCACCACCGCACATGGGTTCCTTAGACTTCTCGAATCTAACATTCCATTCATTTGGGATGACTATGCTCAAGAGTCTTTTGATTCCCTGAAACATGATCTCACCTCCGCTCCCTTGATTCGTCCCCCTGACTTTGATAGGGATTTCATCATGTACATCTCAACCTCCACCCATTTATTCATTGGGGTACTTATTCAGGAATATGAAAACAGAATCGAGCATGTTATCTATTATTTTATTAAGAACCTTGTAGCCCCCCCTATGTCCTACTCACATGAAGAGAAATTGGTGCTGGTTGTTGTGTTCTCAGTCCAAAAATTTCGTCATTATATCCTCATGCGTTCCACCAAGGCCCTGACTAATTCCAACCCTATGGCCTTCCTATTGAGTCGATGGATCATCAATGGGAAGTATGCCCATTGGATCATTATCCTTCAAGAATTGGATCTTGAATTTTCACACCAAAGAGTAAGAAAGGTTTAGCCCTCGCTGAGCTCATTTCTGAATTACCTACCGGTACGCAGAATCCACCAATTAAAGATGATTTTCTCGACAAACATTTGTTTTCCATTACTTCGGATGACCCTTGGTATGGTGACATCCTCACTTATCTATGAACCCAAAATTTCTCCCTCCATCTTGAACATGATGTTCGACGACTTATTCGACACCAGGCCCCCCGCTACCTTCTCATCAGTGATGACCTCTATCGTGGCAGTGTAGATATTGTCCTTCGTTGTTGTCTCATGCACACTGAATCTGAGCAAGTCCTTAGTGCCTGTCATAGCAGTGCTTGTGGTGGCCACCTCTCCGATGTTGCTACTGCCTAGAAAATAATGCGTGTTGGGTATTTTTGGCCTTCTCTCTTTGGTGATTGCATTGGAGCAGTCAAACATTGTTCCAATTGCCAACATTTCACCCCAAAGGCTTGAGCCCCTCTGGCTCCCCTCCATCCTATCATCTTAGCAGGTCCCTTCTGTAAGTGGGCCATAGACATTATGGAGTCTCAACCTACATCTTCTAGTAACCACAAGTATATCATCATGGCAGTTGACTATTTCACCAAATGGACTGAGGCCATGGAAACGTTCAACAACACGACATCTACCGCAACCCTCTTTTTCTTTAACAATGTTATCGCTTGATTCGGAGCTCTGAAACAATTGGTATCTCACCATGGCCGAAATTTTGAAGATGAGACATGGCGTGAGCTATCCTCTCTGTTGGTATTTGAGCACCAATATTAATCGTCCTATTACCCCCAAGGCAATGGCCAAGTTCAAGCGGTCAATAAAATCCTTAAAAATATGCTTCAATGGATGGTGAATAAGCATAAAACCAACTGGAACCTTATGCTCTTCCCTAATTTTTGGGTCTATATAACTTCTGTTAAAACCACCATCAGGTTTACCACCTTGTTTTCGGCAAGGAGGCAGTCTTACTGATCAAGTGTGAAATCCCTTCCCTTCACCTAGCCGTCGAAATTCTCCCTGACACCCAACCTTTAGAAAAAATAATTATCATTCTTAAGCATGCTTACAAGGACCATCCTGTTGCATGGAAAATCACTGAGGTGGCTAAGAAGTGCACCAAAGCTCAATATGACCGAAAATTACACCCTCGTTCTTTTCATGAAGGAAATCTTGTTCTAGTGTATGACCAGGCTCATGATGTCCTCAGTCATGGGAAGTTTGACTCACTATGGCTAGGCCCTTACATAATTAGTAAGGATTTGGGTAAAGGGGCATACCTTCTAGAGTGTTTCGAAGGCCACCCTCTTCCTAATCCTTTTAACGGGATCTATCTTAAGAAATTTTACCCTTAGCATTTCCCTCTTGAAATGTAAATTTTATTTCTTTTAGGTAGCTATTTTTTTATTTTAGTGATATGATAATCCACCCGGAAGCCTTTTTTCCAAGAAGGGTCACTTCGTCGCTTCTAAAAATTGAATTTCTTCACTTGTGACACTTGTACTCGGAGCACCACCTTGACTTCATACTTGTTGATGCTCGTGTAAATTTTCGTCATGTGTAACGATCTTGTACTCATGTTTTTATGGTCCCCACTGGGCCTCTTCTGTGTGGAAACATCATCGAGTCGCCCTTGTTTAGATCTTCGAAGTTGAGTCACCATCGCATCCATGGAGTCTGCCCGAGTTCCTTTCGTCTCCCGTCACATTATTTCATCCTTCATGGCTTTGTACCTCTCTCGTGTCACACATTTTGGACCTCAGTAATACTTTCCCCTGTCCCCTCCGAAGTTGAGTCAGTAGCTTCTAGTCATCCGTGCCCTTTATTCTCTAACAAGGGAAGCCATTAGCCCGCTACTCAGTACCCCCCATTCCACCATCATCCCTGGTGTCAGTCTATCAGTTGCTCTACTATTATCCCTCATGACTTAGTTGAGGATTCCTTATTGCCTCACCTATGGTGGACCTCTTTCTGTCGACATCAACTTATTCATTCTAGAAGACAAGTCTAGAGGGTGGTGTACCATGGTTCCAGCTTCCACTCTTGTTCAGTTCCTCGGATCAAGAAAAGGGACCCTTTATCGCCTTTTGAATTGATTGTTTCTTAGTTCCAACTCCTTATGGCATGATCGAGATCCGTACACTTGATGGTTCAGTGATACAACAGATTGATCCGGATTTATGCAGGAACGCAATAGAATAAACATATCACCATAAATACAGAGATGCAAAGGAAATAACACTTCATTTCAATAATATCAAAGAACTGAAATTTGCTTACAGACAGAGTGGAAATAAAACTAGCTAGGGCGCTGGTAGCTATCTCTGAGAAGAGATGTGGCAGCTACAGGCCTCTGAAATGAGTTAAAATGAGGCTCGAGGGAATATTTATTATTGAGAAACAATGGAGAATCCTAAACATCCAAAAACCTAACCCTGGGAGATGAAGCGCGAAAACTATGGGCCCCGTTTGGGTAAATTGGTGTTTCAACTTCCCAGGGACGTAACTTTGGCATACTATCTCTGTTTAACGCACATGATACATCATTAGAAAGCTCTATCCGAGGAATACAACTTTCGCCATGAATATCATTCCAAAATGGAATGATATTTGCTCGAGGTGCGATGGCCAAAAAACATCGTTTAGGGCCTCAAAACGGCTCTGGAAGTTCAGGACCCGAAAAACTGCTAAAAATAGTAAGTTATGCCGAAACTGAAAAACTGAAAGAGACAATGGTGGGGGCCCAAGTGGAATAGGTGGGTGGCCACCAATATCCACCTGGATCACGGATCGTACCAGTGATTCTTGGGTGTGTGTGAGATGTTTCAGACCTCATGAGGGGGTGGCCCTTTAGGTAGCTCCACACATATTCGGATGACCTATCTACTACAACCTTGGATGCAGCTCCATAGATTTGATGGTTCTGGCCTCATCCGCTTGCAACGCCTTTTCAATTTACATGTATCATTCAGATTTTCAAATCCCTTTCCTATTTTACAAGGCCTCTTTCATTGTACTCATATGTTATTACATAAGTCTTGGTTGTTGTCCCAAACACAGTATGTATGTGGGATCCATTATCATGTTTTTTATCTAGCCCATGTCTATTCTAGCATGTACTATATAGTTCAGTCCCATGTTTTCTGGACACACCACTATTATTTGTACTTTGTTATCTTGGCAGGCATAGGTATACCTCCCCCGCCTCATGTAGAATAGGTACCCACTCATAAAAGAGACTTGACACACCTATAAGTCTCTCCTCCGTAGGGTCTTGTCCTCTCTCGCTTCAGTCCACCTTATATTTCTCTCTCTCTGACTCCCCTTCGGTGTCTAGTGATTGCATTCTTACAACATACTTCGGTCATACGATTAGCGCCTAACATTCGCACATTGGGGGGCAATATCTTACACCAATTTTTGGTCATCTAAGGTGTTACTATTAGATGGACTAAAGTACACCATGTAAGACAAATTTTACCATAGTAAAATTGTTTTCACTATGAAAAATAATTTAATAACCCACAATTTATTATGTTATTTCGGGTCTAAACAAGAAACCCCATGAGGAATAATTAAATAAATCCTTATTTTTTCTTTTTTATTCCTCTAGGGATAATTAATTAAACTATTTTTTGATTAATATTCCTGGTCATATTTAACCCAAAACAAGAAAATTAATTATATAAATCATTATTTATCTTCTTATTTTCTAGGAATAATTATTTAAATCATTATTTAATAATATTCCTTGTTAAATTTCACTAAATCATTTACAAATAATTAAACAAATAATTATTTATTTAATTATTACTTAACCACATTCTTAAAATAACAAACAAATCATTTATTTATTTATTATTTCTAAATAAAGGGATTTGACCAAATTCAAATTCCTTTTCCCTCCAACAAAATAATAAAATATTCCATATAAGTTGGATCTCGATTTGGTTAATAATATTTTAATTATGCACCAATATCTAGACTAACTCAATATTTTGTTATAAATAGAAGGGTTTTCCATTCATTGACTACCTTTTGTTGCCTAGATATCACTCTTTGATCTATACTTTTGGTCTGAATTTGATCCTCCCATCATTGTCATATTTTTCTACTTTTTGCTTGTGAGCTCCCTTTGAGTTCCATTTTTTTCTGGTTTTTCTGCACCATCAAGAGAGAGAGAGAGATCTTAGATATGAAGCGCTGATGACACAAAAGAACCCATTCCACTGAGGGGGACTGGTATCATATTTCTATTTTCCCTTCCCAGGTGTCATAATACAAAATATTCTTCAAAAATTCTTGTCTTGTCCATCAGATACATGGTGAAAATCTTGCTTATTTTTGCTATTTAATGTCCTTAACTGCATAGATATGGAATTTCATAGCAATTATTATGATCAAAAACTGCATATCTAAGGAAATTGACAGCTACATTTTATTTTAGGGTTGTTTGTTATGCAAAACTAAAGTGATATTTTTTCATACGCTTGCGATTAGAATTCACACTAACGTAAGGCTTTAAGGCATCCCACATCAATCCAGCACGAGTGTAACCCGTAGGCCAATAATTTGGAAGGAATCAGACAAAGAAAGATGAAGTAACCAACCCAAAATACGTTTTCGACGTACACAAAATGTGGCTAGCACAAGACAAAAACCCTATGAACCAACCAATAATGAAAGCTAACACAGAGGCATGGAATCCACCAATAGGGTCAAATGGAAACCAAGGTACTGCATGAATCCCAATGTGTGATAATGAAAGATGATGTTGAACACAAGTGAAACCACTCAGTCAAAGGCCCATGATGTTGATCAATGATGAGCACAAGGCCACCTATCAATGATGGAAATAGGGCCAAGGTGTGGCTCTAGACCTACTCTTAGAGAAATTTGTCAAAGTTGATAAGAGCTAACCCAACAACAAGAAGTCAATGGAGACCTTCTTAACTAGCATGAGCAAAGGACCAAATAACTAATGTGATAGAAAATATCTCTGATAGACCGGGTATGGCCTACTGAAAAACGGGTCAAGGGCATTGCAGAATGGTTGTCTCAGGTTTACTTCCCTTGAACAAAAACACGACTCAAATGTGACTATATGGCAGCATATGATAACTTTGTATAAGTTTGTCATGCAGGAGGCATAAAAAAACCCTCCATATGATTGGAAGAGATTAAAAACCGGGGGAGTACTGACTCAATAACATGGTTACGACTCTCCTAAGTCAAATTCAAGCCCATCACAATGGAGAAAAGACTTTTCTTTTAGTAATTTTTTAAAGGGAGACACAATTGAATCAAACTTCCATAAATTATGGAAGTAATGTCTCATTCTTGCTCTTTTTGAAATATATAATGTTTTTTTGTATTTTTCATATTAAAAGCTCAAAAAATAATAAAACCTTACTTAGGTACTGAGATTATGATTCTAGTGAATAAAAGTATGGTATCTAAACAAACAAAGACCAGTGCATTACTAGAAGAAGTGTGTGATAGTAAAAGCAGGTAGCATAAATACTTCAGTCGTATAATGTCGGCTACATGAGCATCGCAACAAACATTTGGGACATAACAACTGAGTGACTTAGGATGACTCACATGAGAGTGTTGGGGGCCTATTGGGCGTGACCCAACTTGGTCCAATTTTGGTCAAAGACTCTGCATTTTGAGGAGTGGAGTATTCGGTACCGTGAAGTTATATTTACTACGCAATGTTCTAGGGGCTTCGGGGTGTGTCGAAGCCCCTAATTTTGTAATGGGTATTGGGGTATTATTTTATTTTTTTATCAAGCCCATGGTATGTGGACCATGGTTTTGTATCTATGTAATGTATATAAAGAAATGTAATGCTTTGTTGAAGAACAACATCACATAAAGGAGAGATATTGATGAGCGCAAGTCATTGAGTCTTTTGTTCTATGTTTTGGGCCTTGAGGAAAGGCTCCGCATTTGAGTCCATGTAAAGCTTGGAAGAGTCTGTAGCTTAGTGCGCATACCACCTGCAGCTGTGTGTGCAGGTCGATAAGCTAAATGTATTGAAAAGATTCATCTTTTTAAAGAAGAAGTTTTGGGAAATATTTTTTGTTTATGTGTATTGTTATTTTTGCTTTCTATCTGTGGATGCTAAGTACTGATTACTAGTAAATATTATGGTAGCGCATTTTATATTGTTATGCGATATGCTTATGTTAAATTTAATCTCACAAAGTAAGTAGTTAAGCTATAAAATTTAGTAGTGATATGTGTTCCAAAAGACTAAGTAAACTACAGAAAAGTGAAGTAAAATCCACCTCGTTAAGTCCCTCAAGGCTCCAAAAACCTTGTTCTGCAACCACCCATAGCCACCTCAGGTGAGACTGCGATCTGCTTGCAAGTCGTTTTCGAAATGGTCGGTGTCTGAGGGTTTTTTTGGTGTGAAGTACAAGGAGAACCTAGGTCAATCCCAAAATATCCAACAAATGGTTTTGTTGTTAGGACATGGATATTTTTTATGGACACTTGGATGTGGCATCCATAAAAGAAGGAAATGAAATATTAGGTAGATTAGAAAGAATGAGAATTTGCAGCTCCGGAAAACATAAATCAGTGGTTGACGACTAAAGCATGGTTGCAAAGGCATCTTTTCACATAACAAGATGATATTTTATTCGCTTAACTTTCTAATGAACTATATGAATGGACATCAATATTAATTGAGAACAATACTTTTTTTTAAAGTGAATATCCTACCATGGGAGCCCTAAATTGATACAATGACTCAATGATACGAACAAAAACATCTCAGGGGTTGTTGATTTTTTAGAAAGGACTATAGCTTATAGTGAAGCTAAGTGAATATTGTTCAAGGGACCATGAGATAAGTATCTAAATTATTTTAATTTGTGGATTAAAATAATTTTTTGTGAAACAGGTGTGCTACGAATGCAGTCAGATTAAATTTTGAACGAAGAGGGAATAATTTTGAACCGAGAACTAGGTCTATTCAACATGGAAAGTGATACAGGGTAGATCTCGAACCGAATAAATTTATTGAGGCTTACTATAGTCCCTTTTTAGGTGAATTCGAGAATGAATAAGAAGGAAATAACCCCACAACCCTGTGATATTCTTCCCCACCCGACCTAAAGATGTGTCAAAGTTAGAATCTCAGAATAATCAGGGCATATTTTGGATTCCTCATCCCTATACTCCCCTAAACCCCCATTCCCCTCCCTCTAATTCTCCTACACCCCCTCCCCCTCCCCCTAAACCCCAAGAAAAAACATGAGTGATGACATTAAGCTACCTATTTTTAGAGGACTCATATCAGAGAATCCTGGGCAGTTTTGGTTTGTAGTTGATGCAGTATGGAAAGAAAGACAGGTTACTAATGAATATGTGAAGAAAACGCAGCTCATCATGACACCACGAGAAAGAGAACTAACATGGTACATGAAGTATTCTTCGACTCATCACGCTGTGTCATTTGATGACGTTAAGAAAGAACGGGTATCAGAAATCAAGAAGCCGAAGTCTGAGTCACAGTGCATTATTAAGCTAAAGGAAATAAAAAATATGACTTAAAAATATATTTGGGAGATGGATCAAAGGTTCAAGGTGTTAATGGGACACATAACCCTTAACATACCCTAGAGTAGCATAAATAATGGTTTATAGTTGTGTTGATGCCACATATCAGGTTACACTTGAAAGAGAATAAAATAACAACTCAAGGCGAAGCTATGAAAATTGTAATGAAGTTGGAAGCTTTGTCGATAGGAGAAACTGATGTAAGAGTACATAATATTCAGATTCAGCTAGAAAATTTGACCTTGGAATTGCAAGAACTCAAGAAGGGAAAAGAAGTGAGGCAAGAAGTGTGGTGTATAAAGTGAAAATCAGACGGCCATTGTAAGGAACAATGCTATGTGTTCAAAGATTACTTGGCTAGTGGAGGACCTAATCCATTAAATCTAGGATTAAGCCTGTCGTGAAAGATATGTAAAACCAAAGGCCAACATCACTCCAAAAATTTCTATTTATTACAGAAATATGTGCAGACCCCAAGGCAGTTTTTTTGCAACTTTTGCAACTCAGTAGGACATGATGAGAAAATTTGTCAAAGTTATGACATGATGATGGATCACAGTGCTAATGATTATATAATGCAAGCTGAAGGATATGCACATGAGGACCAAGGAAAACATTTTGGTTGAGGAGGTTTCCAAGGACGAGGACTAGGATTTGGTCGATTATGCCACCAGACTATCTGTTACAACTGCAGATAGACATGACACTTCACAAGAGATTATCAGAATCCTACTACGACCTGTAAGTAATAAAAATATTTTTGATCACATGATAGAATAATGTTTGGTACTTATGAGAAAGATGCAGAATAAAAGGAACCAACATCCTAGGTTGTCACCATGTTCATTTGAATAGTATCACAATATTGCAGATTTCCACAGGATATACATGAAGGCTTGGAAGGATCCGATGGACTCATGGCATCATCTGCCATATTTGGTCGTTGAAGATGACCTTCTCAAGATAATACACCATTGATCAACATAGTGGATGAATCAAACCATATAAGATAGTGAAGCAGAGGAGGGCACCACACAACATGTTGGTCCAAGCGGAAAGGACAAAAGAACATATGCAGAAAAGACAGAGCCAGAGAAAGAACTGGGTACCCATGACCCTTTCAGTGACATGAAGCCAATAGAGGAATCATTTTTCATCATCCAAAAGAGAAAACTTGCAGCAACTATGACAAGCGTAAGTGTAATATTCCCAATTAGCCCAAGCTAATGGGAATATACAATTTTGCTTTAATTTTATGTTTCATGAATAAAAGTGTAAAGGAGGATCAATAAAACTCCTAATCAGCAAAATAAATCAATGCCACATGTGAACATGGACAAATATAGGATATTTACATAAGCACACTTAGGTGTGAAAGAGACTAGAGCACTTGACCAAGTCAACCATGACCAAATCAACATTGATGTCTAGATACAATGAATCTCCTAGAGGCACATCACAATTTTAGTTGGAGGCTTCTCATGTGAATGGAGCTAAATCATTGATATGGTTTAGGGTTTGACAAGACTTTCATCCTATAAAAGGAAGAGGAGGAAAACAGAAGAAGGTTGTTGATTGTGTATATTTCTGAATATATTGTCTATTTAGACATATATCATTCTCTATTATTTAGCTGAGGATAGTGTTGTTTAGCACTAGGGTGTTCCTATTCAAGAATCCCACCTCTTCCTTGAGAGGCCTCTTGGAAGATTCCTGCTAATATCATCTACTATCAGGCATTTGGCCAAGCTCATCTTCCAACTACAACGCAAATCCTATTGAGGATTTGGTTGTCCTTATAAGCTGCAGCAAGTGGAGGCTAGATCTGCTCAGATCTAGGCCATTCTAGGGCCTCTTTTCAGGGGGAAAGTCTTCTAGCCCATTGGAAAGAGAGTTATGAACCTTTGGAGCTGCATTTTCAGATCTTGGCATCAGGCCAATCTAGTGCTTCAACCTACAGTGCATTTTTCCTTCAAAGACTACGTTATTTGCAAGAAGGAAGTTGCAAAGGAGGGAAATACCCACTGATACTTTTGAGGGATTCTCTATTTTGGTTCCAGGAGATAGAACAATGCAATGCATGCATTATTTTCCATCACTTTCAGTCACCATGGAATCCTATAATTTGGTGGATCACTTCTTTTAAGTTGACATAACGGACACCAATGTTATTTTGGGTGTTCAATGGTTGATTACATTGGGGAAAGTCACCACTGATTGGGAGGATTTGCAAATGGAATGGGTGGACAAGAAGAATGGTGAAATTCAAATAATAAAAGGCATGCATACTTACACCTCACACAACACTTCCACACAAAAAATAGAGATGGATTTGTGCAGTGGAAGAAAGTACCTCACTTTCCCTTCTATCATGTTTATGAGATTTCTGCAAGGGACACACTTATCTAGTGGCAAACCACCTGGGAGGCCACCTGATTCAGTTTTGGTGAGATATTTCTCACTACTTGGTGCTCAAAATTAGATCCAGGAGGGATGGGAGCATTAGAAGAAGCAACTACAACGCTGGAAGTCTTGCGCAAGCACAAGAAGGAGGGAGATTCTCTTCTCTCATCATCATCACCCACCTTCAATTCTAATTCTGCGTTGTTGGAGGAGAAGAAGGGAAGGTATGTACTTCCTAATTGTACCTTTGACATAAGAAATGTCAAAAAGGAGATCAGAAACATGGTAGGCATTCCTATTGATGCATCATCAATGTTGTCATTGTTGAAGAGTGTAGATCTATATTTGAAATCCCAGCTGTTGGTGGATTATTCCAAAGATCTTAACACTTGTATGATGCTTGATGACCAACTGCATGAAGAGGGCTATCTAGTCCATGAGGGAGTCATCTATCATCATGACAAGATCTTCCTACCTAGAGCCTCCAATCTCAAGGAGAGGATGCTACAAAGGGCCTTCAAAGAGTTTTTTTTCAGCCCTACCTATTCTATGAAGATCTACAACACTATCATGAGATGCTTTGAATGGGAAGGATTGGAGGAGAGCTAAATCAGCATTTTCTAGAATGCAAGATCTATGTGGAGTTGGGGTAGCCAAGGAATCTATGAAAGAGTCATTTTAGCCATTTCTTCCTTCTCTTGAAAAGGGAGAAAAATTTGTGCACAATTCCATGTATAGGAGAAACATTGATGGTGAAAAATTTGATCATGTAATGCAAGCTTCGTTTTCTGATTTGACACATTCTTTCACCATGTTTTTGTAGGCCATGACTCCCAAGAGGAGTGTTGTAACATGTAAATATCATAGCAAACATAGGGCCACTACAATTTCTGAATTTGGCCACTCCCTTGTTGTGCAAAGGAAGATTCTCTTTCATGATGGTTGCTTCCCAAAGGCACCAAACATATCTCACATTTTCAACCATGATGAGATAACTTGTGTAGCAAGTAAGTGGTGGGGAAACCACTTACCATACCTTGATCTGATGCAGGCAAGAGATGCACTGCGCTGGTACCATATGTGGGACTATGGACCACCTCCTTATGCTCAAATTTCTGTTTGTGTTTATGTAATTATGCTTCCATACTTGGATGATATAGTTGTACTTTTCATGGGATTGTATGGAGGGAGGATGTGCAGTTTGTATGTACCACATGGGATGGAAAATCTCTATGTACCTTATGCTATATGCTTTAGAGAGAGTATTGGACCAACCATGCTTGTTTCTGTTCAGTTCTTGACTCCTTGTGGGATGGATCTTGTACATCTCATGATGACTTTGGAGGAACAATTCATGGAGGCTTGGATTGGTGAACACCTAGCTTGTGAGGAGAGCTTGATCTTTGATGGTGTCACTAATGGAGAAGGAGAAGTGTTGCAACACTCACCCTATAGTTGCTTGAGGACAAGCAACATTTTGGAGGGGAGGATTGTAATATTCCCAATTAGCCCAAGCTAATGGGAATATAGAATTTTGTTTCAATTTTTTGTTTCATGAATAAAAGTGTAAAGGAGGATCAATAAAACTCCTAATCAGAAAAATAAACCAATTCCACATGTGAACATGGACAAATCTGGGCTATTTACATAAGCACACTTAGGTGTGAAAGAGACTGGAGCACTTGACCAAGTCAACTAGGACCAAATCAATAGCGTTGTCTAGATAAAATGAATCTCCTAGAGGCACAACGTAGTTTTAGTTGGAGGCTTCTCATGTGAATGGAGCTAAATCATTGAGATGGTTTAGGGTTTGACAAGAATTTCATCCTATAAAAGGAAGAGGAGGACAACAGAAGAAGGTTGTTGATTGTGTATATTTCTGAATATATTGTCTATTTAGACATATATCATTCTTTGTTGTTTAGCTGAGGATAGTGCTGTTTAGCACTAGGGTGTTCCTGTTCAGGAATCCCACCTCTTCCTTGAGAGGCTTCTTGGAAGAGTACCGCTGATCTCATCCACTATCAGGCATTTGGCCAAGCTCATCTTCCAACTACAACACAAATCCTATTGAGGGTTTGGTTGTCCTTGTAAGCTGCAGCAAGTGGAGGCTAGATCTGCTCAGATCTAGGCCATTCTAGGGCCTCTTTTCACTGGGAATGTCTTCAACCCCATTGGAAAGAGAGTTATGAACCTTTGGAGCTGCATTTTCAAATCTTGGCTTCAGGCCAATCCAGTGCTTCAACCTACAGTGCATTTTTCCTTCCAAGACTGCATTATTTGCAAGAAGGAAGTTGCAGGGTGTTTTGACACACTTTTTGAGGAGAGATCTCTGGTGTTGGGGTTCTGCCCTTCACTATGGTGATCCATGGATTATATTTCTGATCCATGTTCTGTACAGATTTGATCTTCTTCTATTGTATTCATATTCAGAAATTTTTGAATACTACTGCAGATCTTATACTTTAGATCTCAGATCTACTCTCTGTATTGCATGTTTTGATTAAAACCCCAAGGGGAACTTGGAAAGGAGCTTTTCTAGTGTACAAATCTGAAATATATCTGATATTTTGTACACATATCTGCTCTAGATCTAGAGTGTAATATACAATTGCTGCAGCTAATAAAAATAATGTTTTCAAGCCATTTTTCAGTCAATACATGTGTTGCAGCCCTCTTTCTTGAGGAACTTCTTCTATTCTTGTCTTCTACATTCTGTTATATAATGTATGGGCCTCAATATGGATCTTATATACTTTTGTATAAGTGAATATTGAGACTTATTATCGGTATCATGTTGTTGCTCTCTAAAACTGCATTATTTTCCTGCAATATTGTTGCATATTGCTGCAACCCCATTCTTGGGTGTTTTTCAGCCATACTAGGTGTCGGAGGTCTGTGTACCTCACCTATTTGATTTTTTTTTGTCCCCTTTTGGATTTAGATGCTATATCTCCAGATCTACGGGATCCAAGGGCTACAAACTAATTTCAGTGCACATACTTCTGAAAAGTGTGTTATTCCAGCAGGTATTGCTCGGTTTTCCCATTTAGGGATATTACAGTTAGGAAGAAACAGAAGGCAGAAAAATCTAAAGGCACAATACCACATGTCCTCACTGATGGGGAAATTGAAAAAATTGGAGAAAAAATACAGGAAGTAACAAAAGAGACATGGAGCAAGGTCAATGATCACTAGAGAACACTCTTGAGATATGTTCAACAAGGCATTGCAGAATTAAAGGTATTGGTGGAGACAAGAAGACAACTGGAACAAATGGGCCAGCTACTATACCCAAAGAGATAGATAGAAATGACATTTTGACTCAAGAGTATGCAGATACCAGTTGGAATGTTACAGTTTGAATCCCCCAAATACAAAGAGTGATTAAAAGTGTGGGATTGTGTTAAGATGAATTTTGTTGCACTGCCAACTCATATATTGTACGATTTCCATGAAGGTATAACACTAGAGCTGAAGGAGAAAGAATAAAACACATTTTTGCTAAGAGTTCAGTTAGATAAGGAAAGATATTTCTTGAAGAAGGAGCTCGACCAGCTGATCAAAGAAATGGATGAAACACACCAACAATAGAAGCACCTAGAAGACATCATCAAAAAAAAATTTAGTGAAATTATGGACATAAAATTCCACGCAGAAGAGTCACTAATAGAAAAGGTCGTGAAGCTCATTGTGGAAATAAATTATTCAAATAATAAGTTCACAAAGATGAAGTTCAAATATAAATTAAAAATTATTGAGCTACAAATGAGACTGCATCCAATCACACCACCAAAAGTAGGTAAGAAGAGGGTGAGAGATCTAGAAGATGAAATACAAGGCATCTCCGACACAATGGAAGATTATGGAAAACTACTAGATGACACTATGCAGATTTGGACCTCACTACAGCAGGATCCAAATATTCCGAAGATTGAGGAGGAGCTCGAGGCGAAGCAGAAGAATATGGAAGAAATCTGGAAAACTGTAAATACCTTTAAAATCACCCAAAGGCTCACCTGAATCACTCCAGGGAAGACTCTTCAAAAGCATATTGAAAACCTTCACATAAAAGAGAATATTTTGACAGAGAGGACTCAACCATGGTAGGATGAGGCCCTCCAAATTTTATAGGAAGTAGATGATATGATCAAGTAGCTAGAACAGTGTGAGAAAGAAGTGTTGTACAAGACTTTCATACCCACAACAAAGTCATTACTGGAATAAGTGCCCTCAGAGGAAAATAAGGTAGCAGAAATACTTCAGCTGTATAATTTCGCCTACATGAGCATCACAAAAAATATTTGAGGCACAACAGCTGAGTGACTCGGGATGAGTCACATGTGAGTATTGGGTAGCCTGTTGGGTGCGACCCAAATTGGTCCAATTTTTGTCAAAGACTCAGCATTTTTAGTGGAGTATGCGGTACAACGAATTTATATTTAAAGCGTGGTGCTCTAGGGGCTTCAGGGTGGGTCGAAGCCCCTCATTTTGTAACCATTATTAGGGTTTTATTTGATTTTTTATAGAGCCCATGGTATGTGGACCATGGTCTTGTATCTATGTAATATATATAAATAAATGACATGTTTTTTCAAAGAGAAACATCACATAAAGGAGAGATATTGATGAGTGAAAGTCATTGAGTATTTTGTTTTGGGCCTTAAGGAAAGGCTCCACAGCTGAGTGTGCAGACCACCTTGGAAGAGTCTGAATCTTAGTGTGCAGACCACCTGCAGCTGTGTGCACAGGTCAAAAAGCTAAATGTACTGAAAATATTCCTCTTAATAAATAAAAAGAATTTTTGGGAAATATTTTGTGTTTATGTGTATTATTATGTTTTCTTTCTATTTGTGGATGCGAAGTACTAATTTCTAGTAAATATTATGGTAGCACAATTTATAATGTTATGTTATATGTGTTAAACTGAATGTGATGAAGTATGTAGTTAATTTATACAACGCAGTAGTCATATGTGTGCCAGAAAACTAAATAAACTACGGAAAAGAAAAGTAAAATCCACCTCGCGTAGTCCCTCAAGGCTACAGAAACCTGGTTCTATAACCACCCATAGCCACCTCAGGTGAGACTATGATCTTCTTGTAGGTCATTGTTGAAAGGGCCAATGTCTGAGGGTTTTTTTGGTGCAAAGTAAAAGTCAAACCTTGGTCAAGCCTAAAAGAGGAAACAAAAACCAACAATATTTTTGTCAAGAACTCTTGTCACTCCTTTTCCTCATGTAGAATAAACAATTCAGGCCCCTAGTATGGAACAAAAAATTCAGTCTCTAGTATCTTTGAATTCTCAGGTTTGATATCAGCGGAGCATTTTGTCAAGGCACAGAGAAATAAAGTTGAAAAATTAAGCTCTAAAGGCTTCAACTTATTCATATTTTTTGAAGAAAATGACTACCCCACAACATAGAATACTTTCTGTATTTGATTCAGAGAAAGGACAATTTCAGACGGATTTTATGGAACCTATGGTACCAACCCCTAGGAATGCTGAAGACTACAAGACCTCTATTTTCTTAATTGATACTAAGAATATCCATGCAATTGATCAAATCAATTTGCAAAAAAAAACAGGGGAAATCATTTTTTCTACAATCACTAGCTCAACCATGATTTCTTCAATATTACAATCATCTTTTAATAACATGCATTCTCAATTAAAAATTGAAAATATGTATTGATTACCCAAGGACACCAGGATAAAATCTCTAGAATAGTTGTTGATAAATCTAGGGAATGATCCTAGTAACATCAAGGTCGTAGGAGATCTTATTAAAAATAAAAATGTATACATTCAAGCACTAAGGAAATAGTTAAAATTACCATCCACAAAACACCCCCAGGCTAAAGAAGTTACTAGCTCGAAGATGGAAAAGGAGAAACTATTCACTATAATAGTAGAGAAGAATGCTCCAGTTCAGAAGATGGAACAAGACATGGAGGCATTAGTAAGAGAAAAATAATAGTGGGAAGCAACAGGTATATCTACATTTGACACTGTTGGAAATATGATGCAGAGTGTTGTCCTTGATGGCAACCCACTAAATGAAGATGAAGACATGCGACTATTGACATGTGTTGTCCTTGATGGCAAACCACCTGATGAAGTTATTCTTGACTTGATGGACTTGGTAAATGATGTAAATCTGATGTGATATGATGTTTTTTGACAATATGATGCTGAGTGTTGTCCTCGGGAAGTAACCATTTGGAGATGTAGAAGATAATTGTTAACTTTATCATAAAGTTATACAGAGAATATATACTTCATGAAGAAAACATGATGTATCTATAAGCAGGTAATGTATAAATGAAGAAAAGAATCTGTAACAAAGTTCAAAGCATGAGTAAAGAGTATGTCTCATGCACGCTGGACTGCTTATAGGTCATGGACACTGCTGGGGCAAGAACGTTCTAAGTCACAGATGGGGCAAAAGCGCTCAGAAAGTACAAAACCAAGGGTAACCACCATGGTATTGACCCATTGTATTGGGTAATGATCCGCCTAATTGACCCCGTCCAGGTAGTTTTGGGCTCGTGGTATTGTTTTGGTCCAGGGTATTGAAAAAGGGGCTCATGGTCTTGAAAAAGGATAATCCTATATAAATAGATGAAATTCATTATGCAAATCATGAGTGTGGGTGCAAGATGTCTGAGCTTGAATGAATACTTCTCTCTGAAGTATATCTGAATGGAAAGGGTTACACTTGAATGATAAATCTGAATGTATGATGCACCAATGATGAAGAAGGGGATCTAGATCTGAAATGCACTTGTATCTACTAGATCTGCTTATGGAAGGCCTAGATCTGTGATGAGGCGAACATCTAGGCGAACATCTATCTGAAGTAAAAGGGTAAATCTAAATTGAACATCTGATCTGATGAAGTATGCTTCTTTGTAATGATTGAAGATATATACGCTACTTCGCCGCGGAGGAAGCGCGTATATACGCGGCTTCGCTGAAGTAAAAGCGCGTATGCGCAATGAAATGTACACTGAGGTATACGCTGGTTTGTGTGGACGGAAGCGCGTATATACGCGACATCAGTGAAGAGAAAGAGCGTATGCAAACTAGGGTTTGCTGAAGCAAGGGGTATGAAATATCTGATCTTTCTGGCTTTGAGTCCGACCTGCATAGGCATCTGTTGGTGATGTAACTTTGTGTTTGTATCAGGCATGGAAAGGGTCCAAAGCAGAAATTGATGAAACGTGGTCCAAGGTGGTGCTTAGGGTTGTAGCCTTCTGGCCGTGGGGGTCGTAGGGCTCTTCAGGTGAGGTCAGAAACGAGACCGGGGTCGTAGCCCCTTCCGTGAGAGGATGGTAAACGAGTAAGGGGGTCGGGAGCTCCCTCCAGAGGCCGGTAAACGAGCGTGTGGGTGTCATATTGGCCAAGTCTCAGCAAGACATATGTTGTAAGATGTTTTCTCTATAATAAAATATTGAAGGCCGAGCAACCCACGTGGGCTTCCCACTGGGCTTCCACCCAAAATCAGTTCATGTGTGATGCTTTGTGTGATGGTTTATTCTGTTCTTACTGCACATGTTTACTGTTTGTAGAACATCTGATGATTGATTGATGGAATGATTTAAGTGAAGAACTAATGACATAAGTAGATATTTGTGTATACGCGAGTTTCATTAAGGGTATCCACGTATATACGCGAGTCTGTTTCAGAAAAGTAGCGTATGGGTTTTAGAAGCAAGAAAAAATAAAAGTTTTGAATATGCTGTAAATACTGATTCACCCCCCCCTCTCAGTATTTTTCCCAACAATTGGTATCAGAGGGTGGTCCTTCTGCAGAAGCTTGATCGCTTGAAGGAGATCCGTAGCAATGGGAAGTCAAGAAGGAGTGATGTCTATAAAGCCACCTCTATTCAATGGAAGCAATCTGATATTCTGGAAGGTACGAACAAAAGCATATCTGCAAAGTCTTGGTGCAGATGTATGGGCAATCGTGGAAGAAGGTTATCAATACCGGGCAAGTATTCCTACTGATGCTGCTGAAAGAAAGAAGTATGAAATCAATGCCAAAGCAGTGAATGTCTTATTAGGAAGCATGTCTGAATCAGAATTTGCTAAAGTGATGCAGCTACATTCAGCAAAAGAAATATGGGACAAAATCATTCTAATCTATGAAGGAGACACAAAGGTAAAAAGTGCAAAACTCCAAACTCTTAGAATTGAATATGAAAATTTGAAGATGCATAGTGATGAAAGTGTTGCCAGTTTCTTTCTTCGTCTAGATGATATTGTAAATCGGATGAGAAATTTGGGTGAAACCATAACTAATACTACTCTGGTGGAAAAGGTCTTAAGATCTTTGACTTTAAAATTTGACTCTAAAGTTTCAGCTATTGAAGAAAGGCAAGATCTGCAAACTCTTACTATTGTTCAATTACATGGTACTCTGACTGCTTTTGAAATGAGACAAGGAGGTCCTTCTCAAATAAGAGAAGCTGCTTTTAAAGCATCTACAAAAGGAAAGGAAAAGGAAGTTGTCAAAGAATCCAGCTATATATCCGATGAAGAAGAAGCGAATTTTGTGAGAAAGCTCCAACTAGGTACTGGAAGATTCAAAGGTAAGCTTCCCTTCAAATGTTTTGAGTGTGGAAAAGTTGGTCACTATGCTGCTAAATGTCCTTATAGAAAAAAACATGGTAAAGGGAAACAATTTGAAAAGAGAAAGAGTTATTATGCAAAAGAAGATGATGATGAAGTGTCCAGTGAAGATGAAGAAGATTCTGACCATGATCTGAAAGTGCTCATGGCAAAGAAGCAAAAGAAGAAGGTTATTCAAGGAAAGGAGATACCTCAGAAATCATGTATAGCAAATGAAGAAGATGAAACAGATTCTGACGAAGCTCTACAGGTGCTCATGGCAAAGAAGAAAAAGAAGAAGGCTACTCGAAGCAAGGAGATATCTCAGAAAATAGAAAAAGATGAATCAGATAGTGATTGGGGTCATCCTTTGCATGATCTTGGTGGTACAAACAATAATGAAGTTTGTGAAAGTAGTGTTTTGGAAATAGAGAAAGCTCTCAAGATCAAAGATGAAGAACAACAAAGAGCAATTGATAAGAAAGATTCTATCAACAAAGAGATGATCTCTCAAATGAAAGAACAAATAAAATGCTGAATGGTCAGGTGGACAAGTATCAAAATCGTATTAAAGAACTAGAAGCAGAAATCAACAATCTAAATGCAGATCTCGAAAAATCAAGCAAGAAGAATGAAGGACTTGAAGCTGCAATCATCTTTCTACAAACAAATCTTGAAGCATCAAACAAGAAGAATGAAGAACCTCTGTCATTTGAAAAGGAAGGCCTTGAAGCAGAAATCATCTCTCTCAAAGAAGATCTGGAAAAATCAAATAAGAAGAATGAAGAGCTGCAACAAACATGTGAAGAAAGCGAAAATTGGTTGAAAGAAGAGATTCTAAATCTGAAGGATCAAGTAGAAGATGGAAGAAGGAAAGAAGAAAGCATGACAAAGCAATGTCAAGCCTTGGAGGTTGAGGTAAACATTCTCAAAGGTAAATTAGAAGAAAGGGTTAAACTTTTGAGGTTTCATGATAGTACTAATATTTTGGACAATATTCTGAGTAATCAAAGGTCTCCTGCTATCAAACTTGGTCTTGGTTTCCATGAAACTGTTAAAGGAGAATCTAGCTCACAAGGAAGTGCTAAAAATTCAGATGAAGTCAATGCAAAACCCGAAGTGTTGAAAGAGACAAAAGATCGATCAACAATCATGAATTCTCAAAGGAACTCATTCAAGAACGTTGAATGTTTTAAATGTCATAATTATGGGCATGTTGCAGCAAATTGCAGAAGCAGAACAATTCAACCACAAACAAACAGGTTCTACTCAGAAAGGTACTCTAGTAGCTTCAAGGGATATTGTTTTTCATGTAACAAGTATGGACATAAAGCAGCTGATTGTAAAAGGAGGAAGATAAGAAATACTCATTATGATTCTTATGCTTATTTCTCTGGTTACATGAGATGTTATTCTTGTAACAAGTATGGACATGTAGAAAAAGAATGCAGGATGAACAGATCTGGGAAAGTTGACAATTTTCAGCACACAGTTGGAAAGCTCAAACAAATTTGGAAAAGGAAGGAGGACCAATCAGAAACGTAGGGAATTCTGACCCTACTGCAGTCATCCACTTATGAAGCAGATTTTTCTTATTGACTGCAGGAATGATGTGGGATACATTATGAGATTTAGTAATGTATCATCACAGGGAGAGCAATGCATGATGACTCTCATGGTTGATTTGATTATTCTGGATATGTTTACTTCTGACAGCGCATCTGATGTGGAAAGGACAGGTACAGGAGGTACAAGCTCAGGAGGAAATGAAGGAAGATGAAATTTTTATATGCTTCACTTTCCATACGCGGGTTATATTAACCAAAGTCGCGTATACACGCTAGTTTCATGAGACACAGAAGCGTATGCATTGATGATAAAATAATTTATCTGATAACTGAAGATTTGGAGCAGAGGTCCAGGGGGAGCATCAGTCTGACTGCTGATGATTGTACTGTTAGCATTATTTTGGTTATACTCATAATAATGAAATGATACATGGGTTCTTGTGTTGAACATTATGGATGAAGCCTGGTTTCTTTATGATGAAGAGCATTCGTTGTTGAGATGAAAGTCTTATAATTCAGAGATGAGATCATGCAGAGATTGTTGCTGATGACTTGTTGTTGAAGGTGCTTCAGATTGCAAGCTAAGGAAGAGCATTGGTTTAGGGGGAGTAGCAGGTTGAATACTAATGATTGCATTGTTGACTGCTTGTTCTTTGGTTTTTGTAATACTCATGCTCAAATGATGATGACTTGGTATGATGGTTTATTATGATGATTTTTGAGCCCTCGGGTTGTCGATATCTCTTGTACTCACACATGGATGAGTTGGATGTAATTTGATTCGTAAAATAAATTATGCAAGAGGTAAGTTACTAAGTACGAGAGATCTTTTGCCTACATATGTTACTTCATGTTAAATCTTGAAGATCATGGTGATGTTGGAACACATGGATGATTGCTTGACACCTATGTGAAGATGCTGTTCTGATATGAGAATCTCTCTTGGAAAGATCGTATTGATGCTGCAAAGAATCTAAAGGCTTGGTTACTATTGTACTGATGCCACAACCGTTGGATGACGTTTGAAGACACAACTACATCGTTCTATCTATCTGTAGTACAGAGAAGCATTCAAATGTCTCAGAAAGAAGCTGAACTCTGTCTTTGCCTCACAGAAAATCAGATCTGGTTGAAATTTAGAAGATGTCTTTGGATACTCGGGTTTCCTGAAACATAGTCGCGTATATACGCGAGTTCTTGTAAAGAAAACCGCGTATGACTGATTGCTGACAATTTTTGGTTGGTTCGGCTCTCTTCAGCACAGCTGCAAATGCTGTCTGGTATCTCTGATACTGTTTGGTATCTCTGGTGGTGTTCCAGCTCTCATAATTCTGTTTCTAATGTTTTGATGAAGATGCCTTGATGATTTGATGGTGAAAGTGTTCAGATGCACAAACTAAGGGGGAGCCTTAGTCATATGGAAAGGATGCTACGATGCACAGATTCAGGGGGAGCATTAGCTTTGCTGAGTATAATGCATTGATGGCATTATGATGGTTCTGAAATATGTTCTCTTTATTGAGGACTTTTCTAGTGTTGGTCTCAAATGGTCATATATGTAATTTAATGAAAAGGTCTTGTTGAGACCCATGATGTAAAATAATAATATTCAGTCATGTAAGGACTTGTCAAATTTGTAAACCCACTTGGTTGGGTAGTTGAGTCAAACTTTGTAAACTCACTTGTGTGGGTAGCTGAGTCAAATTTGTAAACCCACTTGGTTGGGTATTTGAGTCTCATATGTAAATTCACTTGGATGGATCTTTGATGTAAGTATGAGTCATTGGTGATAGGAAAGTCATAGAGTCATGTATTTCATTGGAAAATATGTTCAAGATTCAAAGATGAACCCAGGGGGGTAATACCAAAAGATATATCGATCTCGTAACGCTTCTTCCATACATGGAGCGTAAAAGGGGAGAGTATGTTGGCGGATCCTCCTTCGCTTCTTGATGTCAAAGGGGGAGAGTGACATGGTGTTTGAATGAAGAATGGTGTCAAAATGGGGAATGTGACATGGTGTCATTGTATTATTAATGTACCTATCTGTTGTGGTAACCAAACACCATCGTGGTTGCCATCAAGTCCAAAGGGGGAGATTGTTGGAAATATGATGCAGAGTGTTGTCCTTGATGGCAACCCACTGAATGGAGATGAAGACATGCGACTATTGACATGTGTTGTCCTTGATGGCAATCCACCTGATGAAGTTATTATTGACTTGATGGACTTGGTAATCTGATGTAAATCCGATGTGATATGATGTTTGAGTGCGATTACATGATCGAAAAGTTGTCCTTGAAAGGAAACCCACTGATGAAGATAATGACAACTTACTTTCGATGAAGTTGTGCTTGAAAGAATATGTTCTTGATGAAGAAAATATGATGTATCTACAGTGTGTACAAAAGGCAATGAAGAAAGGAATTCAGAATGTGCTCAAAGTATGAAGAAAAGAGTATGTCTCTATGTATACGCGGATATGTCTAAGGGAAGTCTTGTATGCACGCGGAAAGGAACGTTCCAAGTCGCGTATGGGCAAAAGCGCTCAAAAAGTGCAAAACCAGGGGTAACCACCATGGTATTGACCCATTGTATTGGGTAATGATCCGCCTAATTGACCCCGTCCAGGTAGTTTTAGGCTCATGGTATTGTTTTGGTCCATGGTATTGAAAAAGGGGCTCATGGTATTGAAAAAGGATAAACCTATATAAGGAGATGAAATTCATTATGCAAATCATGAGTGTGGGGGCAAGATGTCTGAGCTTGAATGAATACTTTCCAAGTAGATCCAATGGAAAGGGTTACACGGAAGATAAATCAATGTATGATGCACCAATGATGATGAAGCGGGATTTCTAGATCTAAAATGTACTTGTATTTGCTAGATCTGTTTATGAAAGGCTTAGATCTGAAATGAGGCGAACATATGTCTAAAGTAAAAGGGTAAATCTGAACTGAATGTATGATCTGAAGAAGTATGCTGCTCTATGATGGTTGAAGATCTATACGCTACTTTGCCGAAGAGGAAGCGCGTATATACGCGGCTTCGCTGAAGAGAAAGCGCGTATGCGCAATAAAATATACACCGAGGTATACGCCGGTTTGTGTGGACGGAAGCGCGTATATACGCGAAATCAGTGAAGTAAAAGAGCGTATGCAAACTAGGGTTTGCTGAAGCAAGGGGTATGAAATATCTGAGCTGTTCTGCTGTGTTTATGCTATCTGATCTGTGTTGATATGTATCTGTTGATGATGTATGGTTGTGCTCAAAAGTATGGAAAGGGTCCAGTATGAAAATTGATGAAACGTGGTCCAAGGTGGTGCTGAGGGTTGTAGCCTTCAGTCAGGGGGTTGTAGCTCCCTTCCAGGTGAGGCTGGTAAACGAGATCAGGGGGTCGTAGCTCCCTTCCAGGAGAGGCTGGTAAACGAGTCAGGGGGTTGGAGCTCCCTTCCAGGAGAGGCTGGTAAACGAGCGCAGGTGGGTGCATGCGTGCTGGTCAAGTCTGCGCCAGCACATATGCTGTAAGATGTTTTCTCTACAATAAAATATTGAAGGCTGAGCAACTGCAGCGATGGTTTTCTCCTGACTTGGGTTTCCACCTAAAAATCCTGGTGTTCATGTGTGATGCTTTGTGTGATGGTTTATTCTGTTCTTACTGCACATGTTTACTGTTTGTAGAAAATCTAATGAATGAATGATGGAATGATTTAAGTGAAGAACTAATGACATAAGTAGATATTTGTGTATACGCTAGTTTCATAAAGGGTATCTGCGTGTATACGCTAGTTTCATAAAGGGTATCCGCGTGTATACGCTAGTTGGCTTCAGAAAGGTAGCGTATGGGTTTTAGAGCATGAAAAAGTAAAAGCTTTGAATAATCAGTAAATACTGATTCACCCCCCCCTCTCAGTATTTTTCCCAACAGACACATCCAAAGAAGAAAGTAGATCAACAAAAGAAATGTCTTTAGAGTCCATAGAAAATGTTTCCAAATGTGTATAAGAATTATGACTAGTGAATGTAGAAAAAGAAAAGTTGTCAGTAGAATTGACCTGAATGGAGGAAAATAAGATCAAATATGATAATGCTTATCTTGCAGAAATACAAAAGAATTTTAGGTTAATTTGTCAAATACAATAATATGAAGACAATTATTTTATTATCCAAATGCCAACAGAGGCAAAAAGTACCATTTGGAAAAACATCAATGGTAATATGACAGACATGTGCCATCAATTCAAATTACCTTTGAACAGCAGGAATTAGTGCACAAAGTCAAAGAAACAATTCAAGATACTAAATTAGACCTTGAACATAGACCAGAAGAGGCACAGAGGATGATAAATCTGCTAAATTCTAAAACAAGAGATGAAATATAAGAGTTAAACATTCGGGACAAAACAGCAACAGTGATGGATATTAAAAGAGTCCTGACTAAAAATAATTTGATGATACAATTACAAACTAAGTGTGAATAAGTTGAATTACAACTTAAAATATTTTACAAGAAATTTTCTCCACTATAAGAGAAAGTTCTACCAACTTTGAAGAACTGTAATGGAAAATTTATTCCATTAGAGAATTATAGAGACTAGTTATGTAACATAGCTGCTCATGCCTTGAGATTCACAAAGGAAAAATAAAATATTAGTGGAGAAGAATTTTTAGATGGCCTGCAATTCGACCTCAATATTCAACATGAGATCCATCAGCTTTTTGTCAATAAGCCAAATTTAGACACTTACACTGAGATAGATGAGAGGTTTAGAAACATGGTAATTTTTTTTATCCCAAGCAAAGAAAGGTGGGACAAGTTACTAGAACTGATCAAATGAGCACAATTGAAGGCCTAAAATTTTGGCAACAAACAAACAACATTTGCAAAAAAATAGCCACAGTCAGCAGCAATTTCCTCTAGAATTTTAACAACACAACAGATTGTACCTACCTTTTATCATCTTCTTATTCTATATTTGAAATATCTCTATCTTCAAATAGATATTATTTTGTAAATGTATTTTATTTTAAAGCACAAAATGAGATGTAAATATTCTATAAATACTTTTTAAAGAGACTAAAAAAGGTTGGAACTTGTATGAAGAAATGGTGTGCATTTTGACCTAAAGTTGTGCATTGTTCTGAAGTGATAAAATTATAGATAATACAGAGAGTTTTGTTTCAGGATTCTCATGCCAAGCAATTGGTGATGTTCCTTTTGATGTGAAATTGTTTATTCTCTTATTTTTCCATATTCTTTCTCTCTTTATTGTTTCAAGAAGAATAAGGCCCGAATCTATTTAATTTTACTCTTCTCTGGCTTGTAAACACTATCAATTTTTTATTTTTGTTATTAAGTATAAAATTCATCTCATAATGATATATATTTAATTAAACTTAATTCATATTCATCCTTTCAGCCACATATATTTTATAAGATCCAAAAGCTTGCCTATCTTGCCTTGTTACAACTACTCTGTATTTTTTTTTTTATTACGAAAAAATTCACGAGTCCATGCCCAATGGACCTTCTCTGTACTTTTCAACCAAACATTTGAAAAAACCCATCTAAAACTTGAATACCTAGCCTAAAATCTGAAGAAAAAATATAAATCAAATAGAGAGATCCCTCTCTGAAGCTGGAAGGGCTAGATACCAACTTTAAAATTTGTTTTTTGGTTACATCTAGGTTTCTCTCCTCAACCTAGGGAAATTATGGAGGGATAAAATTTTGGTGACCATACTGGGGAAGGTCTTATAAAAACAAATTCTCTAGAAAATATTAGTTCTAAAGCTTCAATACTATTCCCTGTAGGTGATAGTTAAATAAAACTAAAAGGTTGAATTCTTCACCCAAAATCTGTGTATTCACCACCCTGTTAATAGCACCATACTTTGAATAATCCATTTAGAATATGTGGCTCCCAAAAGGATACATACTATATCCCACCCAGATCTTAATCCTCTGGAAACTATAAATGATCCTAAGAAATTAATAATAAAGAAGAGTTTTACAGAAAGTCAAGCTAGTAATAATGTTCTACCAAGAATTAATTCTCTTCTAGAAAGTATTGTAACAATTGAAGACATTTAGTTTGACTTATAGTTTGAACATATTATTTTCATATCCAAGTCAAAAAGTTTTGTACCTGAAATAGTTTTGGATGAAACTTAATTTGAGACTCTACCATTCATTATAAAAGCCATTCATTTCACACTTTGATAAGGAAATTTTAAAGAAGATTGAAAGAATGAAGATTTGGTTAATATATTAAATAAAACAAAAGACTAACTATTTGTTGATCGACATTCTTCTATTTTTTCCTCTCCTCCATTACCCACTTTCACATTCATTTTGCCTTCTTCCACCATCCCAATTTCATTTACTCTGATTTCAGTTTCAAAACTTTTCCTTAATATACCAATTGTACATACTACAACATCATCGTCCTCATCAACAACCCCACCACATCTTCCACCATTTTCATTAGCCACTACTGTAATATCATCCTCTTCTCATACTCAAGTCATGGCAGGTATACATGATCCTTTAGTATTACAGGCACCATTGGCTGACATTCCATATAACTATGCACAAACAATACCACAATTTGATGGTGCAGGTCCTGTAACAGCACAAAAACACATTGACAGAATAAATGACTTATCATATTTAGAGGAATTTGATCATGATGGTGTAAAAATGATATTTTCCACACAAATCATAATTGGGGAAGTAAATAAATGGTACAAAGGATTATCAGCGAGAAGTTTTGCAAACTTACAAAAATTCCATCAAAATTCCATTTCTAGATGAGAAGTAAAAAATAATCCTCTTCATATTGTTGCAGAATATAAAGGATTAAGGATAGCTCCTGGTGAAACTATTCAATATTATTGTATTAGGTTTAATAACATCTACGATTCCATCCCAATAGCAATAAAACCCCCACCAGGACTAGATTTGATTCGTTTTTTAGATGGATTTGATGATGGCATGACTTATCAATTGAGAGAAAGAAATCAAACTACCCTTGAAGAAATGAAAAAAATGTTATTAGTGAAAAGGATAATCTGTTAGCCAAAAGGGAAAAGTTAAGGACTGAGATACTGTGGATAATCCAGAGATTTCTGCAATTAATGACAACCACAGAAGCTTGAAAACCATAAGAACCTTCTTCTTCTGCATCAGATGCAAAGTTATATAGTTTAGTTAAAAATATGGAAATGATGATGGAGATAATGAATGTTACTGATAGATCCCCTCCAAGAGAACCTCGAGGAGGCCCTAAAATTATAAATCCAAACTTTAGAAGACATCAACCCCAAATCAAGAAAAGAGAGCAAATTAGACCCCCTTTTCAAGAGAATTTTGATGAAGAAGAAAAAGAAACCATACAAGAATCAGAGAAAGATGAAATTAATATCTTTGGGGAAGGAGAAACAGATGCCATTTTTCTAACCAATGACGAATGAGATCTTTTCTTGCTATCACAACCAAAGGATATTCCTGCAGAATCGATAGTGTTGGAAATATTGTCATTGATGTCAAAGATACAGATAGGAGAAACACCAAAATCATCGGCTATAAGGTAAAGGAGCATATCAGGAATTGTGCAGCAGAGAGGCAAAGGAGCGCCAGCAGGACTATCATTAAGGAAGAGGAGCAGAGAGGAGCAACTTTAGAATCAAAGGAGCGCCAGCAAGACTATCATTAAGGAAGAGGAGCAGAGAGGAGCAACTTTAGAATCAAAGGAGCTGTTGTACCTTAAGAAAAAATTCTTTGGCTATGAAAAGGAATCCGTGCTTAAGACATTCATATAATTATGTCACAGAAATATTGATCCTTGTTTAATCACTTCCATATTTTAATCATTAAACCTTCAAAATCAAATGCTATAAATGTCCCACAATGCTATTATTTGCTGATATAGAATGAAATGATCAGAAGAAGAATGAAAGGAAAAAGCCCAAAATGATATGTTGTTGTACATAATCTATCATCTCAAACTTTAGAAGAATTATAAGAAAGGAACAGTTAAAATGAAGGAGCGCCTATTAAGGGTTTTAACTCTTATTTACACACGTAAAAAGAGACCTACTACTTCAATACTTCATTTTATTCGAAGGCAGGAAATACATTATGTAAACTAGAAGACACATCAATATCAACGAATGCTAGAAGCTTGCTTTTCATTCATTAATCACTTGAAATCTCAATACAAAGATCACTGTATGGAGGTCCAAAAACCGGAACCTTTTTTTTTTTGGAATCTTCTTTAAATAAAAAATAACAAAACAGTTTCCAGCGATGAAACTAACTCTAACTGCTTTAACTACTTACGGTTACGGAGGTACATGTGTCAAAAAAGGTTCTATTACAATTTACATGATTTTGAGAAAATAACATAACGTGAAATTTAAAATTCCTAATCTATAGGAACAACCGCTTCTGATACGGTTGCTGAGTCAACGGCTACTTTTTGTTGAGATGCTGGAATTCCTTTCTGCCATCTTCATTTCTGTGTTGAGTTGAGCAATCTGTGCTTGGGAATCTGTATCACCTGTAGGACATTCTCCCCCTGCGAATTCATTATAAAGAACTTACCAGGATACATTGAAGAATCCAGCCAACAGATAAATTCGGGAAAGAAATGAGCTTTTTGGGATACATGCAGACAGGACACCAGATTTCTTCATGGCAGAAAAAACTGGGGAATTCTCGGCATTTAGGGTTACTTGATGATAAAAGAGGGGATGGTTTACGGAAGACACGGTATCTTGGATGTCTCTCTCATTGTCCATGAGGGAAATGTGGCTAGTCGAACCAGGTAGTGAAAATATCTTAGCCATGGTTGTATAGACAATAGAAGCAATATGTAAAGTAGTGGATAATGAAAAGGTGGCGACGACACGGCTCAAAGGGGAAAAAAATTACAAATGATTTGAAAATGTGATAAAGATCAATTTAAAAGTCGTTGACAAGGTTTATCATGGATTACAGCTATCTTCCACTTTTCCTCATGATGTCATTGAGGAGGCTCATAGAGTACGGTGGCAAACTTTGGCTAGTCCCCCCGTAATGAATCTACACCGTTGATCGTTTTTTACCCCGCGGTCAAACAAGTCAACTGTGGGGGCACTTGATTCAATAACTCACGAGCTCTTTGCGCCTCCGCATTTTATCATTCGGTTATAATCTTCAATACTTGCTACTTCCGCTCAAAGACTTTCTTGACATTTAAACATGAAACTATAATATACATCCAAATAATGTTTAACAATAAACTTAATTTGCATCGAGCTTTTAGAAACATTTCTTTTTTATGTTACAGTATAAAAACATTGCCGTAATGCATCATAACCGTAGATTTTGTAAATAATGGTTTAAAGCAAACCATTTTGCGGGGGCACTATCTCTCATAAGTTCTGTTTAGTTTTTGATGCCGCAAGACCATTGGATCTGAGTCGGATGATCCAAGTCACTGATTCAACTTCAATATTATATGTGTTTGCTTCCCTATGCAATTGTGAGCCACAAAACAAATCCAGAACCATTTCTGAGCCATCTCCTCTTAAATTTGCTGCTTTTTCTAAAACGCTGGTAAAGTTTCTCTGCCTGATCTTAAAGAAAGATGTTTTAGAAATCCGTTGTGAATAGGAACATCATAGGATGATATATTTGATGTTGGATGTTGCTAACACTCCTGCGCAATTGCTAGTACTTGATTTGCAATTTTATGTTGCAATAAACAATTGTTGATTGGACGGATCTTATCAAAGCAACCTAGCACATGTAGCCCCAAAGAAGATTTATTTGTAAATATACTATCTTGTCCTTGTACAACATCTCCAGGTCTCCAACTCCTTGTTTCTAATGAGAAATCCATCCTGTTCCTGCAATGTAATTAAGTCATCCAATAGAGGTGAATCATTGAGCAACATATGTTGAGCTTGCGATTATTTTTAGTTGAACATGTTCCAATTCTTTTTAAATATTAATAATTTTTCCTCAGTAACCTTGAATTGTTGAGACCCTCTCTTGACTCTTAGCTGAGTCAAATTAGGCTACAACATCTGGCTCCAATTGGGGACAACACTTTGGTAGCAAAGTGCTGAGAAATTGTAGATCAGTAGCCTTTATTGGGCATGGAGCAAAGCGAGCTTGTAGACCGGTAGCCTTTATTGGGCATGGAGTCGAGTCAAACTGAATTTTCTCCCAATCTAAAATCTCTGAAAATTTCAAACTTCTCTGAAACCTCTCTCTTCTAGGATCTTTATTCTTGAACTAAAAATGATAAACTAGAAATACTGCAACTGGGAATGCTCAATTCCTGAGCTTATTTATGTACAACTCCTATATATGTATATGTATGGTTGAACTTACTCAAGTGAAGTCAACCTTCCAATGGAACCAATCCAACATCTGCTTGTTAGATTTAATACCTTCATACTGCTAAAATTTAAAAATCAAAAGAGGAATGTACCATGAAAAATTTTCATATACAAAATTTTGTACATACCCTTGCATAAAAGCTTGTTGCTGACCAAAGAAATTTGTCATATATTTAGCAACTAGATCATAGAAATCATGAGACAAAACTTTGGCTATCTTCTTTTCTTGAACATTTTGCTGATGTAGACTTATTTGAACATGGCATCTTCTTTCATTGTTTGACTTTTCAATTAGAAATTTTGTGTGAGGAACTTGACTTCCATTTTCTGTAGGCATTTAGGCTGAAAATAAAAATCCAAGGTTTTCTCTCCATAATGCTGATGTTCTTCGTATAACATCAATTCTTGACGAAAATTTTCCTCCTCTTGCAAACATGTTTGAGAAACTGCACTATTTTCCTCGCTATTCACAGAATTATTGCAATGATCTTCCATGCTTTCATAGTGTTGTTTAGTTGTTGCAACGAAGTTTTGACTAGAATCTTTAGAATGATTAGATTCTTGTCTTTCAACAATACAGGAACTTTTTGACACTTTTTGGAAATCTTTATTCACCTTTGCATTTACATTCTCTTGTAAATAAATTCCAATGTTTTCTTCACAGGCCCTCTTGTCTTCGACAAAACTTGTTCTTTCTACATCACAGGAAAAATTTCTACAAGCCCACACATTATCTTTGATTTCTTGTGCATAAAGAAACAACAGCGTCAGAGTGTGAGGCTTTCTCTCCTTGAGATAAAAAGCCAAGACAATAGAAAGATCCTTCAAATAGTAAACCCTAGCTGCTGCTTCTGGAGGTCGAATTTCTTTTGGCATGCTGAAATAAATTTTTTGAAATATCCTATTAAACTCAGAAATTTATTCATTGCTTTTCCTCCGGATAGAATATAATTCCAAGAGGTGATTTTCATATGACTTATTCTCGCCCCAATATGTAAGAAATATATCTTGAATATTTTGCCAGGAATTAATTGAACTTGCTTCCAAACACTGGAACCATTGCTGAGCATCCTTCTTTAAAGAATGACAAAACATCCTTAAAGCTACGTCTTCATAAATAATTTGAAATTTGTCCAGAAAGTACTCAAATTCCAAGATATGTAGTTTAGCTGAAATGTCTTTCTCCTTCCCGGAGAAACTTGGCAAGGACTTGAATCCTTTTGAAGGATATTGATGGAGAATGGCGGGCAGCTTTAGGGGTTTAAAGATTTATTTGTTTTTGAACTGAAAAACAGTCCATTTCTTGTGAGGCAAAATATTATCATCCAAATATGATGAATCATCACCTTTATGCCCAGACTATGACTGATTATCTTTCGGGATTGTAATACAACAATCATCCCTCCTTTCATATTTAGGAGATACACTTGTGTCAAGATATATAATACAAGCAGAAGAAAAATCATCTTTTTCCAATAATGAATTTACATTTTGGGCCTTATAATCTTCTGAGAAAATAAAGCAGGAAACAATCCTTTTAATATAAAAGGGAAAATAGACCACTAAAATGACAGTAAAAAATAGAACCACCTTTAAAAAAAGGAAATTCTGATACATGTTTTTTCCATGATACTTTCTTATCTTCTTGCTAGAAAAAATCTTCATCTAATGAAAGCTTCATCAGTGGAGTCTCCAGGTGAATAATAAACAACCAAACTTCAAATCTGAATCTTGTTCACCATCAAGAATAAGGGATTATGAAACCTTCTGCTGCAAGGTATTTGACCTCGCGTTTGGCTTTTTGAAAATGAGAATTTTGTAAAAAGTAACCACAACCGAGTACTTCCTCCTCGCTGAACAACTAGAGGAAATAGAAATAAAACCCAGGGAAATGAACTTCTCTTCTTCGATCCCCGGCAACGGCACCAATTAATGTTGTACCTTAAGAAAAAATTCCTTGGCTATGAAAAATAATCCATGCTTAAGACATTCATATAATTATGTCACAGAAATATTGATCCTTGTTTAATCAACTCCATATTTTAATCATTAAACCTTCAAAATCAAATTCTATAAATGTCCCATAATGCTATTATCTGCTGATATAGAATGAAATGATCAAAAGAATAATGAAAGGAAAAAGCCCAAAATGATATGCTGTTGTACAGAATCTATCACCTCAAACTTTAGAATAATTATAAGGAAGGAACAGTTAAAATGAAGGAGCACCTATTAAGGGTTTTAACTCTTATTTACACATGTAAAAAGAGACCTGCTGCTTCAATACTTCATTTTATTCAAAGACAGGAAATACATTATGTAAACTAGAAGACACATCAATATCAACGAATGCTAGAATCTTGCTTTTCATTCATTAATCGCTTGAAATCTCAATACAAAGATCACTATCTGGAGGTCCAAAAACCGAAACCTTTTTTTTTTTTGGAATCTTCTTTAAATACAAAATAACAAAATAGTTTCCAGCGATGAAACTAACTCTAACTGCTTTAACTAATGGTTACGGAGGTACATGCCTAAAAAAAGGTCCTATTACAATTTACATGATTTTGAGAAAATAACATAACGTGAAATTTAAAATTCCTAATCTATAGGAACAGCCGCTTCTGATATGGTTGCTGAGTCAATAGCTACCTTTTGTTGAGATGCTGGAATTCCTTTCTGCCATCTTCATTTCTGTGTTGAGTTGAGCAGTCTGTGCTTGGGAATCTGTATCACCTGTAGGACATTCTCCCCCTGCGAATTCATTATAAAGCACTTACCAGGATACATTGAAGAATCCAGCCAACAGATAAATTCGGGAAAGAAATGAGCTTTTTGGGATACATGCAGACATGACACCGGATTTCTTCATGGTAGAAAAAACTGGGGAATTATTAGCATTTAGGGTTACTTGATGATAAAATAGGGGATGGTTTACGGAAGACACGGTATCTTGGATGTCTCTCTCATTGTCCACGAGGGAAATGTGGCTAGTCGAACCAGGTAGTGAAAATCTCTTGGCCATGGCTGTACAGACAATAGAAGCAATCCGTCGAGTAGTGGAGAATGAAAAGGTGGTGACGACACGGCTCAAAGGGGGAAACAATTACAAATGATTTGAAAATGTGATAAAGATCAATTTAAAAGCCGTTGACAAGGTTTATCATGGATTACAGCTGTCTTCCACTTTGCCTCATGACGTCATTGCAGAGGCTCCTGGAGTACGGTGGAAAACTTTGGCTAGTCCCCCTGTAATGAATCTACACCGTTGATCGTTGTTTACCCCGCGGTCAAACAGGTCAACTACGGGGGCACTTGATTCAATAACTCACAAGCTCTTTGTACCTCCACATTTTATGATTCGGTTATAATCTTCAATACTTGCTACTTCCGCTCGAAGACTTGCTTGAAGTTTAAACATGAAACTATAATATACATCCAAATAAAGTTTAACAATAAACTTAATTTGCATCGAGCTTTCAGAAAAATTTATTTTTTATGTTACAGTATAAAAACATTGTCGTAATGCATCATAACCGTAGATTTTGTAAATAAGGGTTTAAACCAAACCATTTTGCGGGGGCACTATCTCTCATAAGTTCTGTTTAGTTTGTGATGCCGCAAGACCATTGGATCTAAGCCGGATGATCCAAGTCACTGATTCAACTTCAATATTATATGTGTTTGCTTCCCTACGCAATTGTGAGCCACAAAACAAATCTAGAACCATTTCTGAGCCATCTCCTCTTAAATTTGTTGCTTCTTCTAAAACGATGGTAAAGTTTCTCTGCCTGATCTTAAAGAAAGATGTTTTAGAAATCTGCTGCGAATAGGAACATCATAGGCTGATATATTTCATGATGGATGTTGCTAACACTCCTGCACAATTGCTAGTACTTGATTTTCAATTTTATGTTGCAATAAACAATTGTTGATAGGACGGATCTTATCAAAGAAACCTGGCACATGTAGCCCCAAAGCAGATTTATTTGTAAATAGACTATCTTGTCCTTGTAAAAAATCTCTAGGCCTCCAACTCCTTGTTCCGAATGAGAACTCCATCCTGTTCCTGCAATGTATTTAAGTCATCTAATAGAGGTGAATCATTGAGCAACATATGTTGAGCTTGCGATTATTTTTAGTTGAACATGTTCCAATTCTTTTTAAATCTTAATAATTTTTCCTCAGCAACCTTGAATTGCTGAGACCCTCTCTTGACTTTTAGCTGAGTCAAATTAGGCTACAACAGGAGTAAAGGCAGTTAAGACATAAAATCAACAAAGAATCAGAGGCATCAGAGAAGCAGAGAAGCAGAGGCAACAAAGAAGCAGTTAAGGCAGAAAAGGAGAGATTCGTAGAAGCAGAGGTAGCAAAGGCAGAAAAACAATGAAGGCAGTAGAGGTAGGAAGGCAGCAAATGTAGCAAAGGCAGCAGAGATGCAACAAGGCACCAAAGGAAACAAGGAAACAAAGACAGCAAAGAGGCAGAGATAGCTTAAGGAAATCAGATTTTCTAGACACAACAAAGACCAGAGATCCTGCACATATCAGAATCGGGAAGAGGTGAGAGCCGAGAGGAAGAGGCAAGAGCGAAGAGAGATGAGAGGAAGAGGCAAGAGCAGTGAGAGTTGGAGTTACAGAGTGGTAAATTGTAAACAAAAGAAAATTTGACTAAGGCAGAGAATTATTTGAAGAAGTCCAAGGGAGGCGAACGGACGATCAGGATTAGATCACAAATGTAAAGGCGAGAGATGGACAGATGAGATTGAGTCGCGAGTTTTCACATCGCAAATATTATCGGATAGTGTTAAGGTCATCGCAAGGTAAGCTAAACTGTATGCGATGCGAAGTGGAGAAGGGCACCTGTCAGCACTGCGCAATATCGCAGATCACAAGAAATAGAGGGTAACCAAAAAGTAAATCCTATAAAGGGAAAAGTGTGATCAGATGAGGACCATTAGATTAGGGCGCAGATCAACAACGAACAGAAAATCACAAAAGAGCACATCACAAAATATAACGGATAGAGCTAAGGAATCACGTGATAAGTTAAATTGGTTTCGATACATTTATTGCAAAACGTTAAAAATTGTAGGCAAGTGAAATACAATGCACTATGATTGGTCACCGTGTTGTGGGACCCTACAACCAAAGTTAAGCATGTATGCAGAGCCCTCTCTTTGTTAAATCACATCGGAGGTGGAAAAGGGAATTATAACGTAAGACCATTGATACAACAAAATGTGATATGAGACTGGACGTGATAAAGTTCGAAGTTAAGATCTGATGCATTTCAAGTTTGGGACAATGTGGTTTTATGAAGAAAAAATTGGAAGAAGAGGATGAATTAGTTTATGAAGAAAACACTGAATGCTGGAAAAAGACTCAAATATATAAAGGAAACTTTGAACAGGAGTAGACTCGGGTAAGACCCGACTCTAAGTGCAGAACAGTGTTGTGGCAGTAAGTCAAATGAAAAGCTGAACGCAAGAGAATGGACTCGGGTAGAGAGACTGGACAGTGCGTGCAGATAAGTTGAATGTTGTGGTTAAATATAATACGCAGAGTCGAGAAATAGAAGGATATATAGTTGCACTATTTGAAACACAACAACATTGGTCAAGTCGAGAAATAAGGCGGTTATGCAGCACAGTTAAAATATAACGACAGAAATAGAAAAGACAAGAGGAAAACAAGCATAAGAGGACAAATACTCAACAAAGCTTAGAAACTGAAAGGGCTGGGTGAAATGATTGATTGTAACTGCAAATGTTTTATTTATTTTATATTTTTTGTGATGCAAAGGCAAGTCTCCATAGGAAAATAAAAACTCCAATGTAATACTGAAATGTGTACATACTGTTATATTATTCTGAATGTGGTGGGCAAGAAAATGAAAAGATGGAAGGCAAAGATTCATACATGTTCATTTCATATTCCCATATGGAATGAGAATAGTTATGAGGTGATATATATAAATGATGTTACTGTCATATGCATAGAGAGGTTAGAGAGTGCAAGAATAATAAGAAGAAAGAGAAGATAGATAAGTTGTGTAGATCTAGAGATGATATAAGGAAGATATGAAGGCTGGAGGATAGTAATGAAGAAGGAATAGAACAGAGCTGATATCTAGGTAAATTAGCATGTGTTTTCATTGTAGTGTGAGGAAGTTGGTGTTTCCATATCAAGTTGTAGCTTGATAGATGTCCAGTTGTATCTGGTTGAGGTAGGAGCCTCCTATGGGTTGTAGCCTGCAGAAAATAGATGGGAGTTGGAGCTTCCTTGAAAGTTGTAGCTTGCAGAATTGAGGTAGTAGCCTCTTGTAGGTTGGAGCCTACAGAAAATGAGTGGTGAGAGGGAGTTGGAGCTTTCCTTTACATCACAACAATAAGAAGATGTGGTTTTCTCCCTTATGAGTTTCCACTTATATTTGTTGTATATGTGCATGATAATTTTGTGTTGATATTCTGTATTTAATCTATTTTATACCTGCTGGTCACTTATTAAGATTTTTTTTCCATTGTACATTAAGATGATAATGAAATGAAGGTTTAAATAAATAAAAAAGGAAGGTTAAAAGTGCATGAAGGCATTAAACTGATTCACCCCCCTCTCAGTTTAACTAAGGGTTCAACAGATAGATTATAAAAAAGGATATCATAATTCTATCATGGAAGTACAAAAATAGTACAATTTAAGAAGTAAAAAAGTTGCAGTGAACTCTCCTAAGAAGGCTCAAGGTGATATAACTTCTACTAACCAAACAAAGGTTGATAATGAGAAATAAATTCCCCAAAAGAAATATGTAAGTATCAAAGAAGTAGAAAAATGTCAACCTTATTTTAATATTGAAAATAAGCTTTCAAAAGCTAAAATTCTTGTTCCTTTACTTGAGTTGGTGAAAAAGGATGTGTATTGAAGTCAAGTTGTAAAGGCATTAAAGATTGAAGAAGGAACATACAGTTTCAATGTAACTGATGATCAGCCTAAGTTATTGTTTGGACCTGAAGTACATGGAGTTACACAAGATGGCAATGTTCCTCCATTCTATGTCAGTCTTAACATCCATGATTTTACTATGCACAATTCCATGTTGGATTTTGGTGCTTCACACAACCTAATTCCAAATATAATCATGGAACCATTTGGATTAGATACAATCCAACCTTATAAATAACTTTAGTCCTTTGATTCAAATAGTGTAAGATTTCTAGGATTAATTAAATATTTGTGTGTTACCATTACTCAAATTCCACCAAAAAGTATAGTGATGGACAATGTTGTGGCTGATATCCCACCCAAATATGGAATTATTTTATCAAGATCATGGGGGGTGTTGTGGATCATTTTCATTTACCTTTGAAATATTTTTCAAAACACCAAAAAAGCATATATGTAAGAAATTGTAAAATTTTGTGTGTCATAGAAGAATTTTGATTTATATGTTGGTAAATTTAACATTACGTGATGAGATGTGAAGGTGGGTCGATTTGGGCTCAGTCACATGCAGAACAGTTCAAGAGTCAGAGTGATGGGCACGTTCAGGACATTGCACACTGGACAGGGTTGAGTTGAGCTCATTCATAAGCTCGGGAGGGACTAGCGCAGCAGAACACCAAAAAAGTTTGGGATGGCTATGTCATGGAGTAAACAAACTAATTTCCTAAAGGCAGAGAAATAGCACATTTCCCTTAAAAACTTAAGAGTTCTGAAGGAGGCGTAAAGGGGAAAACAAATGGTCGGGATCAAAGTGCAGAACAAGAGTGGAGAGAAGGATAGCAAAGATTAAATCGCAAGATGCAAACCACAAGTTTCAAAATATAGGCACGGGAGGTAAATGATTAAGTGGCCGAAGTGCGATGTGTGATGCTCAGTGGGACCTGACTGCATAGCGCACATTGCTAGTTTTAACAGTTAAGGGCTAAGGTAAATGTTATACTCACCGAAGCACGATGTGCGATGTGGTGGGGCCTGATCACAAAATAAAAAATCATGAATTTTAAAGGATAACCATGGGAGGTAAGTGCTAAAGTCTCTGAAATCCAATGTGCGATGCCTGGTGGGACCCGATCGCATAGCGCACATCGTGAGACTTAGAAGATAAGTGTCAAAGACAATCTAAAATCAACGAAATGTGATGTGCGAGCGGATGCGATGCGGTTTCAAAAGTGAATTCCAAAGGTTTTCAGATCTGGAAGTAAGGCATTTTTGTGTGTTAAACTGTGTCAGAGGAAGAGAAGAGGGTTATAACGTGAAACCGCTGAAATGCCTTTGAAATGAAGAAATAGGAAGAATGTGGCAGAAAAAATCGGATAAGCGACCCGATGTAGAACAAAGGAGAAGAGGCAGAGTCAGGTATCAAGTGATACGAGTGACAGCATTTGAAGCATAGGGGCATAGGCAGAGTTGGGCATAAAAGCATATAACGACACCGTTAGGAGCACGAAAACTGGGTCAAGTTGGGCACAGAAGCATCGTTACAGATCTATGCAGCCACTGCATCATGACTAGAAAGGGCACCTCGACACTTCGGGAGGACGCATCAACAACATTAGATTCGGCAGGCAAACAATATTTGTCGTTTGAATTTGTTGTCTCAAGTATGATTGCACAGGTTATCTTAACTATTTAGGTAGTCAAATAGTTTTAATAAGTTTAGCAGTTACGAACCACTGTGATGTATTTAAGTAGATTGAAATAAAGAAAAGGGGTTCCAAGTTTTGGACCTCTGGATGACTATTAGTTTATGACTAAATTCTCTTAGAAATTAATGAAATAATATCAAATTTCATACACTTGTTGATGTTGATATGTCTTTCCTGTTTCGCTCTGTGGCTATTCCTCTTTGAATGAATTGAATTAATGTAGCAACCGGTCTATTAATTACATGTGATTAAGAGTTAAATAACCTTAATTTGTGATCCTTCACCTCATCTCTTCTCTCTTCATAAACTCTTGATAGAACTTTAAATTGATAGATTATGTGTTTACAACATATTATTTTAAGTTCTCTCTTTCTCCATGAATTTCCTCTGAAACTTAAAAGTGGTAGATTCTGTGTTTTCAGCATATCATTCTGAGTTTCTCTTGCAATTCTTCCTTTCATTCCATTCAAATATCAAGAGTTTATGGCATTGTGAAGGCTTTCATTATATCAGATTATTGAGGGTATTAAGTAACTGAATTCCAAGGGTGTTAAACAAAGGCCATTTGATATGGTAATTGTGACATACAATTATAAAATGTCTTAAGCACTGATTCCTTACCACAACCAAGGGATTGTTTCTTGAGATACAACATTTTTTGGCGCCGTTGCCAGGTATGAAGAAACGAAGTTTATTTTTCCCTGGTTTTTTCACATTGTTTCCTTTGGTTGTTCAGTGAGGAGGAAATATTGGGATGTATTTGTTATTTTCAAAATTATGGCTTTCAAAATACCTCACACGAGGTCAGATACCTCATGGCAGACAGTCCCTACTTTTTCAGATACAGAAAGATTGGTTTCCAAAAGGGCTCAAAAACCTCAAACTCCTTCAACACCTGATCCTACATTTTCTGCTCCTGGAAGCAGTTCTATAACCCTTTGTTTGAAAATATTTTCGAGGAACTCTCTTTCTTGGAATAAGATTCTCCTTCCACACCCATTTATTTTCAAGGACCTGAGTTAGAAAAACATTCTTTCGAGTCTATTTATTTTATCTTCACTTAAGCTCAACCAAACATAGTTATTGGTTCTTCTCTCATTGTTCATCAACCCACTCCCATATCAATTTTACCTCCACCTTCATTCACTTTCACAACAGGTTCATCAACCTCAACTGCCTAAGGAGAAGTTAACCAAGGTGTAAATATGGTAGAACCAGCCTTTTTGTTGAACATATATGCTCCACTAAATCTTGCACAACCAATGAACGCCATGCCTCAAGAATACCTCAAATTAATTCCTCGTTTCACTGGAGAAAATTAAGTAACTGCAAAAAAAAATTTACTTTTGTTTTGCACTTATGCTAAGAATTTGAATGTAGAACATCTGGATGTTGTGATGAGACTATTTGTGCAGTCTCTAGATGGAGAGGCTATAAAATGGTTCAAAGGTTTGCCAAATGGTTCAATAAATAACTCAGAAGAGTTAGAAAATAGATTCACTCAGAGTTGGGGAGAAAAGAGACATCATGGTCACCTATTGAAAAAGTTTAATGAAATTAAAAGAAGGCCTAATGAAGACATTTCTGAGTTTGTAAAAAGATTCAACAAATTGTACAATAGTTTACCTATAAAGATGAAGCCCCACCCTATAGGATCAAAGGTAGTTTTTGCTGGGGCTTTTGAAGCTGATTTTAGATTTACATCGAGAGAAAGAAGAGCCCTTACTCTTGAGAAGATATAGATAGATGCTTTAGAGATTTAATATAATATGACTGTAGCTAGAAAGGCAAAAGGGAAACAACCAGTCCAAGAGAAGGGGAAAGAAAAAGAAGAATCATCACAAGATATGAGGATAGAAGATATGGAAAGGGTGATAAAAAATATGACAAATAAGTTATCTAAGATAGAAGTGGAAAATAGAAACTCCTAAAGGCACATACAACAAAACCAAGGGGGGTTCAACCCTCAATTCAGAAAACATCCCTTGCAAATTTTGCAGAGGGAAAGAAGAGATCAAGACCAGGTTCATGCACCATTTTATATTGAAGCAACACCCACAGAGCTAGTAGAAGATTACCAAAGGGATGTCGAGGATCAAGTATTTGCTATGTATGCAATAGAAGAGGATGAAGAGGAAGATTATGAGGGAGTTTTGGCTCGAGGGGTCCTGACCTAGGTTCGAAGGTTAAGGTTTGCCAAAAAACCCCTATACTATTGGCCCTTTTGGCAGTGACCTGCTTGCGCAGGCCAAAGTTTCACCTGAAGCAGTATGGGAGGGTGCTGGAACCAGGTTTCCGCACCTTGGAAGAGAGCAGGTAAGTCAAGCCGGTCCGCAACTATTAGATCTATACAGCCAGAGGTCATTTGCAGGAGTTTCAATAAATAACCAGAATATAGTTTATCCTATCTAAACAACAGGTTTGCATCCACATGTGTACTATCAGTTATAATCACAGAACAATATATTTACAGCGGATTAAAAAATCACAAATACATTTACCATAACACAGACAATTCACAACTTACTAACAGATACATCATCATATAACTCAAGCCTGCATCAACCATAACAGGACAGATCCAGATAACATCATATATCCACAATGCTTCCACACATCTATATCATTACCCAAAAATACTCTTACATTCCCCAAATTACCACCTGCGCAGATAGCCAGCAAGGTTCGCACACAGCAGGATAGAGGATCTCCGCGCACACAACCAGTAGGAGTCCTAACCCAAACAACCCTACCACAGATCTAACAGTTCGTACTTCACATCAATCTCTATTCATTCCTACTTTATGACTCAAAAAAGGTTCATATATTTATAGCAATTTAGAATACACATCCAATGGTCCACAAATTGTGGTTTGTGGACTCTTTGTCTACCCTTGACCTATTTACAATGCGTTAGGGGATTTGAACCACCCCAAAACCCCTGTGGTAGACTAAAAAATACAAAATTATAAAAAAATGGACAAAATTCATAGCCTTTGGGAGACCCTGCTCCAACAGGGAGAATATGTTGAAGCTGAAGTATCTTTTGATCAAGATGAGATGGATGAATACTGTAGAAAATTCATAGACTTCATGCAAGCTGAGTTACATAAAAATTATGATTTAATGTCTAGAAAGAGATCTAGAGTGCAGGATAATGCAGGTGAACAACAAGGTTTGATTCCTCCTCCAATTGCGACTCCATGGCAAGAGGACCCTGTGAAACATGTCAGTAATGGGAAACAACCTACAAAATCACTTAAGAGAACAAATGTGCAACATGTTGAATCTTCCCAGGACAAATTAGTTGACACTAATATTTTGGAGAGAGTTGTTCCTGTACCCAAACAAGCGGTAGATTCTAGAAAGAGTGAAGAATAACCTGAAATTTGTTTTAAGAAAACTCATGCCTTTAGCTTGGAAAAAGAGTTGGTGAAGGTTAAAATTCAGGTAAATCTTCTAGAATTGACTAAAATACCAACTTACAAGAAAGAAATTTTAGAGTTTATTAATCTCACATAGGTGGAATATATAAGTGACACGGTGAACCTATAAGAAGAAAAGCCAGTGATCACCTTTGGCCCTCATGTAGAAGAATTAGATCCTTTCGTTCCACCCTTATATATTTCTCTGTTGATTCATGATTTTACTCTTCATAATTGCATGTTGGACTCAAGAGCGTCCCATAACCTCATGCCATTGTTTGTTATGAAGGAGCTTCACCTGCAAATTACCAAACCTTATAGGGATATGTATACATTCGATTCCAAAAGGGTGAAATGTGTTGGGTTGATTAAATATGTAGCAGTTTCATTGGCACAAATCCCAGCAAAGAGTATAGTCATGGATGTAGTGGTTGTAGACATCCCAGCCAGGTTTTGAATGCTCCTGTTAAGGTATTTGAGAGCTAAGTTGGGAGGTGTACTAAATTTATATTTCACTTATGTTATCATTCCAATTTTTAATGGGGAAGAAAGGAGATTGTACAGAGAAACAAGGTTTGTGAAGACCACCTCTAAGAAAGATGCAAGAAATTCCCCCATTTATAGTCAAGAAACAAAAGAGCTTTCCTGTTTCATGTTGCATATTGAAGATGCATAATTTGTTTAAAACATAGGGAAGCATCTCTCTTCAGCAGTTGTAAATAATGAGTTGCACTCAAAGAAGATTTGGAAGTGCTACTCTTATGTCTCCTACTCTAAGGAAGGCGCAAGTACAAGATTCTTGCTAATATCACCAGAAGGTAACCTCATGCCATTCTCTTTTAAACTAGAATTTGATTCGACAAACAATGTGGTTGAATATGAGGCCTTAATCTCAAGCCTTCAAGTTTCCAAACAGATGGGGGTTCAATGTATTTCAATTTATGGTGACTTTGAGTTGATAATAAGGCAGATCAAGAATCATTTTCAAACCAAGCATTCAAGATTAAGATCATACAGGAATGAAGTTTTGATCTGATAGAAAACTATTTTGAAGCCTTCAATCTTCAGTATATTCCGAGGGAGGAGAATATATTGGCTGATTCTTTAGCAGTTGCAGCCAACACCTTCAAACCTCTCATAAATCCTAGGCTAAGGTACGAAATTGAAGATAGACATAGACCTTTTATCCCTTACAATGTGAAACATTGGCATGTGTTTGATGATGATGAACAAATAAATCAGTTCCTCACAATGATTGGAAACTTTGAAGATGTTGAGATAGACCAAGAGGAATAAAAAACAAAGCAAAGAGTAGAAATAAGAAACCTTAAGAAGTCAATAGGTGAACAGAAGGTTATCCAATTGAAAGATAATGTGCTCCCTGGAGGGTTGGTTCCTCTTGAAATATTATTTGATGCTAGTGATGTTGTTGTTGATTCAAAGAAAACACATCAAGAAGAATAGATGGAAGATTATGATTTGGGAACTCAGAAGGAGCCCAAAATAGTGAACTTGTTCAAAGGGGTTTCCAAAAACTACAAAGAAATATACATTGATCTCTTTAAGAAATATATAGATGTATTTTCCTTGTCATATGAAGACCTGAAAACATATGAAAAAGGTGTAGTTAAACATAAGATTCCCTTGGAAGAAGGATTCAAACCACACAGACATAAGCTCAGATAGATCATTCCATCGTTGCTAGCTCCAATCGAAAATGAAGTGAAGAAACTTTTGCAGGCGAAAATTATAGTCCCTCTCTGATATTCAAACTAGGTTTATAATCGGATCCCTGTAAGAAAGAAGATTGGAGAGATAATATTGTGCATAGACTTCAGGAATATGAACCGATAATCTCTAAAAGATAATTATACTCTGCCAAAAATGGATTATGTCTTACAAAAGGTGATAGGATCTCATAGGTTGTCTATGGTTGATGGATTTTCTGGGTACAATCAGGTAGCGATAGAAAAAGAAGATCAAAACAAGAATGCTTTCATAACGCCCTGGGGGACCTTTATGTATGCGAGGATGCCATTTGGCCTTATGAACATGGGTGCAACATTTAAAAGGGCCATGGACATAGCCTTCGTGGGTGACAGGTTTGTAGTTATATACCTAGATGATGTAACTATTTTCTCAAGGTCGGATGATGAAAACTTGGAGCATTTGAAAAAATATTTTCAAAAGTGCAGAAAGTTTGGTCTATCACTAAATCCCAAGAAATATTTATTTGCCTTAGAATAAGGTAAATTATTGGGTCACATAGTTTCTAAACAAGGATTGAAGATTGACCTAGCAAGGGTGGAGGTCATTCAGGCGATTCCTTTATCCAGAAGAAAGAAATATATCCAGAGATTCCTAGGAAAAATAAAATTTCTGAGGAGATTTGTGCCCAATTATGCTAAGATTATGAGGATTATAATAGATATGTTGAAGAAAAATGCAGAAGTGAAATGGGATAGGGAATCAAGAGATGCATTTTCTATAATAAAGGAAGCGTTGCAGGAAGCTCCAGTTTTGATTAGTCCAAATTATCAAAGAGCCTTTCAGGTATTCTTATTTGCATCCCCCACTACTATTTCTATTGTGTTATTGCAGAAAAATGAAGATAGTAAGGAGAAACCAGTTGCATTTTTCAGTAAATTCCTCTGAGATGCTGAGCTCAAATACAATACTCTGGAGAAACAAGTACACACCTTGGTCAAAGCACTAAAATCCTTAAGGAATTATATGTTACAATCCCAAATAGCTTCTTATGTTCATAATTATGCTATGAAAGAAGTGCTGGTCCAAAGTGATGTTGAAGGAAAAAGGGGGAAGTGGATAGCAAAAATCCAAGAGTATGATTTGGACATCAAATGGACCAAGATGGTCAAGGGACAGGGGTTAGAATTTTTTTTGATAAAGACAAATTTTCAAGCCTTGCGAATTAATTTTTTGGCACCAGTGGATGGAGCTGTTAGTGAAGAAGGTAAAATCAAATCCAAAATAGGTATTCTATATAAATTTTTGTGCTCTGATTAGTATAAATATATTTTACATTAACTGTGTTTATTTTCCTTCCCGAATTCACTAAATAGAACAAAATACAGAGCTCTCAAGCTCAAATATCAGCCATATGTTATCGTAGAAGTTAAGCTATAATGGAAAGATCATGATGGTATTTTGTTGTTATGTTTGACTGGAGCAGAATCTGTTGAAGTCACCAAAAAATATCATGAAAGTCTGTGTGGAGGACACTATAACTGCAAGGTCACTACTCATAAAATTATCAAGTCATGTTTCTATTGGCCAACCCTTTTTGCAAATGTTTACAGACTGGTTAGAAGTTGTCAAAACTGTCAGTTGTTTATTGAAAAGAAAAAAGTTGCTCCATTACCTCTCATCCCTGTATTTATTGAAGAACCTTTCACGCAATGGGGATTGGATTTTATTGGAGAGATCAATCCACCATCAAGTTGACAGTTCAAGTGGATTCTGACTGCCACTGATTATTTTACAAAATGGGTGGAAGCAATACCCATGAAGAAGGAAAATGACCAAGTAGTGATTAAGTTTCTGGAGGAAAACATCTTCAGCATATTTGGGTGTCCAGTCAAAATTATGACTGATAATGCCCAGGTATTCAACTCTGCATGTTTCATTAATTTATGTCAAACATATGATATAATATTATCGCATTCCATAGCATATCACCCTCAAGGGAAGGGATTGGCAGAGTCCTCAAATAAGACATTGGTCTGGATATTGAAGAAGACAATCACTGAAAATCAGAAGGGCTCGGATATGAAGTTGAAGTTTTACCTCTCAGCAATTCGAGTCACTACTATGAGATCTACTGTAAAGTCCCCCTATGAGCTGGTTTATGGCACTCAAGCGTTGTTTTATGGCACTCAAGCGTTGTTTCCTACTCAATTGGCTTAACCAATAATTTCTTTCCTTCAAGAAGCTCAGGAAGAGCCTAATGCTATGGTAAGGAGATTGAACAAAATAATTGAGTCAAGGTAAAATAGAAGCGAAATCAGGAATAATTTGATTACTTATCAGGAAAATATGATTTCTATATTTGACATGAAAGCAAACTAAGTTCTCTTTCAAGAAGGAGATCTGGAACTGAGATGGGACACCAGATGAGAAGACAAGAGAAGCATGGTAAATTTAATCCTCTATGGTATTTCCATTCAAAATCTCTGAGGCAAGGTCAAAGAAAACATTCATTTTGGAATATCTAGATGGAGAGCCAATACAACTGCCTGTGAAAGGGTAGTATCTGAAGCATTACTTCCAACATTAAAATTCATCACTCCACCATTGTAAATACAGTATTGCTCATTGTTCATATGCCACCAAGAAATATTTCACTCCATGCCCAATGGATAAGGCACTAGTCTACAGTTCTTAGAACTTTCGTGGAAGAAAGCACTATCCCCGGATGGAGCTAGATGTTGTGGCTCATTTGTATTTACCTTTTAAATATCTTTCAAAACACCAAAAAATAATATATGTTAGAAAATGTAAAATTTTGTGTGTCATAGAAGAATTTTGATTTATCTGTTGGTACATCTAACATTACGTGATGAGATGTGAAGGTGGGTCGAGTCAGGCTCAGTCACATGCAGAACAGTTCAAGAGCTAGACTGATGGGTGCATTCAGGACATTACACATTGCACAGGGTCGAGTCGGGCTCATTCACAAGCTCAGGAGGGACTACCACAACAAAACACCGAATAAGTTCGGGAGGGTTACGTCGTGGAGTAAACGAACTAATTTCCCAAAGGAAAAGAAAGGGAGCATTTCCATTAAAAACTTAAGAGTTCTGGAGGAGGCATAAAGGGGAAAACAGATGGTCAGGATCAAAGTGCAGAACTAGAGCGAAGAGATGGATGACGAAGATTAAATCACAAGCCACAAACCGAAAGTTTCAAAAGACAGGTGCGGGAGGTAAATGATAAAGTGGCCGAAGTGCAATGTACGATTCCCAGTGGGACCTGATCGCATAGTGCACATCGCTATTTTTAACAGTTAAGGGCTAAGGTAAATGTTATACTCGTGGAAGCGTGATGTGCGATGCGGTGGGGCTCGATCGCAAAATCGCAAATAGAAAATGTTAAAGGATAACTGTATGAAGTAAGTGCTAAAGTGTCCGAAATCTGATGTACGATGCCCAGTGGGACCTGATCACATAGTGCGCATCACGAGACTTAGAAGATAAGTGTCAAAGACAAGCTAAAGCAGTGAAATGCAATGTGCATGCAGATACGACACGGTTTCAAAAGTGAATTCCAAAGGTTTTCAGATCCGGAAGTAAGGAATTTTCGTGTGTTAAACTGTGTCATAAGAAGGAAAGAGTGTTATAACGCGAAACTGGTGAAACACCTTGGAAATGAAGAAATAGGCAGAACGCAGCAGAAAAACTTGGGTAAGTGACCCGACGTAGAACAAAGGAGAATAGGAAGAGTCAGGTAGTAGGTGATATGAGTGACAACGTTTGAAGCACAACGAAATAGACAGATTTGGGTAGAAAAGCTTATAGTGGCACTGTTAGGAGCACGACAGCTGGGTCAAGTCGGGCATGAAGGTGTCGTTACAGAGCTGTGTAGCCACTGCATCATGACCAGAAAGGCCACCTTGGCACTTCGGGAGGACGAATCATTAACATCAGATTTAACAAACAAACAATATTTCCATTTTGAATTTTCTCTCTCAAGTATGATTGAACAAGTTATCTTAACCATTTAGGTAGTCGAATAGTTTCAAGAAGTTCAACAATTACGAACCACTGTGATGTATTTAAGTAGATAGAAATAAAGAAAAGGGGTTCCGATTTTTGGACCTCTGGATTACTGTTAGTTTATGACTGAATTATCTTAGAAATTAATGAAATAAGATAAAGTTTCCTACACCTATTGATGTTGATACGCCTTTCCTGTTTCGCTCTGTGGCTATTCCTCTTTGAATGAAATGAAATAATCTAGCAGTCAGTCTCTTAATTACATCTATGAGTAAGAGTTAAACAACCTTAATTTTCGCTCCTTCACCTCATCTCTTCTCTCTTCATAAACTCTCGATAGAACTTTAAAGTGATAGATTCTATGTTTACAACATATCATTTTAATTTCTCTCTTTCTCCATGAATTTCCTCTAAAACTTAAAAGTCATAGATTCTATGTTTTAAACATATCATTTTGATTTTCTCTTGCAATTCTTCTTTTCATTCCATTTAAATATCCGCAGTTTATGGCATTGTGAAGGGTTTCATCATATCACATTATTGAGGGTATTAAGTAATTGAATTCCAATGGTGTTAAACAAAGGCCATTTGATATGGTAATTGTGATATACAACTATAAAATGTCTTAAGTACTGATTCCTTACCACAACCAAGGGATTGTTTCTTGAGATACAATAGGGGGGAAAGTTACAAGGTACATTAAAAATGAATATGACATGTGAAAAAAATCTTGTTTTTGGCTAACAAAGAAGATTGTATAGATATACTCTTATTAAATACATGGTGAAAGGTCAGGATAAACCCAATAATTATCTAGTTTACTTTGTACATTCATACATGGACTCTTTCATCCTACATAATAATATTTGTCTAGAAGACTAAAATCAAGCTTTAGATATCAAATCAGAAGAAATACATAATGGAAAATCACATATGGGAAGTGAAAAACATGAAAAACAAGATTTCTTATGGAACATGGACTTTGATGGAGCAGTTAACAAAGAGGGAGTCGGGATTGGAGTATGGATCTTAGATATGAAATCAGGTACAAAAAATAAATATTCTTAAAAAATCAATTTTGAATGCACAAACAATGTATCTGAATATGAATCTTTGTTATTAGGACTCCAAAAATTAAAATAATTTGGAGCTAAGAGAATTTCAGTTAGTGGGGATTCAGAACTTATCATAAAAAAAATCAGAGGTGAATATAAGCTAAACATCCTAGAATGAGAGCATATAGGAATGTTGTTTTATATTTTTTGCAGTGTTTTCCATAATATCAATTGTCTTTCATTCATAGAGATCAAAATGTATTTTTTGATGCATTAGCTACTTCATAAAGTACGTGCAAAATGTCTTTTAGAGCAAGCAGGAAGTTGGAAATTAATGTGAAACATAGACCTGCAATTCCTAAAAATATTAGATACTGGAAAGTATTTGATAATGACAAACATCTCAACAATTTCCTCCAACTAAAATATGAATTTTAGATTTTTAACATTGATATAGGGAAAAACATTGATGATAGTGAAGAGGAGAACATTTTCAATCAAATAGTGAAGATTTTGAGGAGTATGAAATATTACAACTCAAGAATAATACAATCCCAAGAGTTATCTACCAATTGAGGAATTGTTTGAATTTAATGATGTTCCTAAAAAGCCTTCAATTCAACCAACTGGATCTGAAGTAGAATATTGTAATATAGGCACTAAAGATAATCCTAGGACTTTGAAACTTTCAAAGTCATTTTCTCCAAAAGAAAAACAAAGTTTCATTTATTTGTTTAAGCAATATAAAATTTATTTTGCATGAGGATATCAAGACTTCAAAAGTTTATGATAAAGATATTATTCAACACACTATCCATATAAAAGAAGATAAAAATCCTTCTGAATAGAAACTGAGAAGAGTAAATCCTATCTTATTGCCTATAATCAAGAAGGAATTTAAAAAAATATTTGATGCAAAGATTATAGTACCTCCCAGATTTTCTAAATAGCTATCAAATCTGGTACTAGTAAGAAATAAGTATGGGGAAATAATATTATGTGTAGACTTCAAAAACCTCAATAAGGTTTCCGTTAAGGAGAAATAACCCTTACCAAAAATATACCATATACTTCAAAGGGTAGTTGGATCAAGCAAAATTTCAATACTCGATGGTTTTTCTGGTTACAATCAAATCTTAGTACATCCATATGATCAGGACAAGACAAATTTCACGACACCTTGGGGAAATTTTATGTATGTCAAGATGCCTTTTGGGCTCATGAATGCAAGAGAAAATTTTCAAATAGCAATGGATATTTCTTTTGCAGATGAAAGGGACAGATTTATTGTTATATACCTTGATTACATTACAATTTTTTCCAATATTGATGAAGATCATCTACATCACTTGAAAATTATTTTTGAAAGGTGTAGAAAATATCGCATTTCTCTAAATCCAAATCAGTCTCTTTTCGAAATGTAAGAGGGAAAATTATTAGGCCATATAATCGGAAAGTGTGGTATTAAAATTGATCTTAGAAAAATTGAAGCAATCATGAAAATTGATCCCTCAAGAAACAAGAAAGAAGTGCAATATTTTATTAGTAAGATAATTTTTCTGAGAAGATTTATACCCAACTTGGTTGAAAGTTTTAGAGTTATAACCAACATGTTGAGAAAGGACGCTAAATAAAATGGAATACAGAAAAAAAAGCAATCATTTAATGAGGTAAAATAAGCATTGATTGTGCTCTTCTATCAACTAGTCTAGCTTATACTAAAGACTTCATGATATTTTCTTTTGCTTCAGAGCATACTATTTTTGTAGTGTTATTATAGAAAAATGGAGAACATGAGCAACCTATAGCATTTTTTAGTAGAGGATTGATAGATGCGTCTTTAAAGTATAACATCGTGGAAAATCAAGATTTTTCTTTAGTCAAAGCCTTAAAGGATTTTCGGGTGTATGTGTTGCATTCTCACATAGTTTCTTTTGTTCCAAATGGAGTAGTAAAATACATCCTTACTCAAAAGGATCCATATGGAAAAAGAGGTAAATAGATAGAAATTATTCTGGAGTATGATATTGAAATAAAACCAACAAATCTTATCAAAGGTCAAGGGTTATCCAAATTAATGGTTGAATCAAATTTTCATGTATTGAACATAGATTTTATAGCTGCACTTGATGATCAGGAATATTTGGCGACTCCAAAGGTATCAGAAGAATTTATTACCTCTCCTTGGTATGCATATATTGTGTATGATCTACAAAATTCATAGGCTCCGCTTGGTTTGACAAAAACCAAATCAAGATTCCTCAAGTTTAAGGCTATGAAATTTTGCATTTTAGATCAATATTTATATTTGAAAGATGCCATAGGGATTTTACTATTTTTTTTTTTGAAAGATGAAGCAGAGAAATCAATGGATGAATTTCAGAAAGGTGACATATATAGTGGAAAGACACTACAAAAAAAATTTGAGAGCTATTTTTTACTGGGCTACATTGTTTTTTGATATTCATAAAAATGTTTCAATATGACATCAGTGTCATATTTTTGAAGGCAAGAGAAAAAAATTTCCATTACCTTTGAAGCCCATTTTAGTGGAGATGCCTTTTCAGCAGTGGGGACTGGACATTATAGGATAAATTCATCCAAGTTCTTCTGATCAACATAAATGGATCCTGACAGCCACAGATTACTTCACTAAGTGGATAGAAGCATTCCCAACTAGACATGCTACAAATTTTGTAATCATCCAATTTATAGAAGGTAATATCATATCCATATTTGGTTGTTCACAAAAAATAATTATTAATAATGTTGTTCCTTTCAAATATAAAACGATGATTGATTTTTGAAACCTATTACCCTTGGGAAAATGGGTTAGTTGAATCTTCTAATAAGTATTTTTTCAACATCATAAAGAAACTATTGCAATAAAATAATAAATATTGGCACAAGAAATTAATAAATTCTCTATGGGCCGATAGGATAAGCACAAAAAATTCTATTGGAATGTCACCTTTCCAATTAAATTATGGAACAAATGCATTTTCTCTTGCTTCCCTAGGAATTACATTGCTAAAATTGTTGCAGGAAGTATAAGTAGAGCCAAATGATGCACAAAGAAGGATAAACTAGATGATACAATTGCAGAAAACAAGAGAAGAAGTATACAAAAAAACACAAGTCATTCAGGCTAAAATTGAAAATACTATTAATAGAAGAATAAAAATAGATGATTTCCAACTAAGTCACCTTGTTTTGCAGTGGGATTCCATAAATGAAGAGAAAGGAAAACATGGAAATTTTGACAAGTTATGGAAAGGTCCTTATAAGGTTTCAGTTTTCCGTGGGAATAATGCATTTTTATTGGAATATATGACTGGAGAAACATTATCAGGAGGACTTTTTAATGGAAGGTTTCTCAAACATTACTTCACCAAAACTCAGCTGGTCACAAGAAAAATCATTGTATATATCTTTTAACTGTTTTAAATACTACAAGTGTGGATGACTGTGGGATGAAAACTATCAGGAGTTGAAGCCTATAGAGAAGGCCATAAGTTTCTGAGAATTTCACCATCATATTTATAAAATAAAAATTGATCAATTTAGTTTCAGTGAAGCGACAAACTAGTTGTTTCCCAATGGAAGAAGGCTACTGATCTACGGTGTTCTTGATACCTCTCAGGGAGGTTACCATCCCCATTGGAGCCACTATTATGGTCCTATAGTTTATAGAGATCAATTGATGATTATCTATTTTGTGTCCCTCGGGATATTGTAAATGTTACATTTTGAAAATTATTTTCAATTATTAAAATAAAAAAGAGAAAAGAAAAATATATGAAAAGAAAATAAAAATAAAATAAATAGGAGGATATTAAAAAAAAGTAGAAAAAAAGGAATAAGGGAAAAATAATTGAAAAATATCATAAAATATAAACCCCTACGGCGAGCCAATCAAAATACTGCTTTTAACTTGTTATTAAAGCTTGATTTTTCATTGTATTTTATAAAATTTGGTTATATTTTAATTCAGCGCTTTATGTAACATTTTTTCATCTTGCGAATAATACCTTTGGACCAATCAACAACAAAAATCATCCGTTGTTAGATCTACAACAAAAGGAGAATTTTGGTCCCCCCCCGGCACTCTCGACGGTTAATGAAGGCGGGGTCACGAAAAATGGTTTGCCTCCAAACAACCCCACCCAATGTGTCAGTCCCACAATCATTTTGGGAGGTCTCCTTTCAAAACCACAAACAGATATACCCCCCCCCCCCACTTTGAAATACCTCCATCTCTTAACTTCATCTGCTTGTCACCTACACCAGTCTGCTCATGCCATCTATCAGCTCTCCCGCCTCTCCACGTCCTCACTATCCACGTTAGTTAGCCATTGATTTTAAAATCACTCCCGCCAAATCCAAATGAATGTTAGCACATATAATTTCCCACTTTTTAGTGATTTCTCAATTAATTACTCCAACTCCTAAAATGGTAATCTTTCTGTTATTAAACTCGTTCAACCGTTATAAAAACTTCTCATGAACCTACAAGTAATTCCTTTCAACATCTCTCTATTTTGTTCAGGTCAAAGCTCGAGCTATTTCCCAACTATTCAACATTTTATATCAGTATTCCTCAGCAAATTCAGTTGAAATCACCCCAGTAACTCTATTCTTTAATTTCCTTCTACCAGGCGAGTTATGATACCTTTATTTCGTCGTTTTCCCTTTAATTTTAAAAATGACTAAACGTAAGGAAAATGGAATGGTCCCAAAATAATATCATTTGATTCCTCCTGTCCCTGACCTTGAAAAACCCCCTTAATTGACAACTAGTACAAAATCGCAGAGACCTAGTGCGAATTTGATCTTTACGAGCTTCATAATTGGGCAAAGAAGAAATTCTAGAACCATAACGATTATTTGAGTATTTTGGAATCCTTTCTCCCTCAATTTTTATTCCCCAAACTCATTTCTTCCATAGATTCTCCACTTAGTGTCATTTATGACACCTTCCCAACAAGAAAGTAGTCATTTCCCACAATAACGATCTATTTTTTCCATTTCCCCTAAGAGTTTTTTTAAGCTTTTCAAATAACTCCCCAAGCTTCCCTTCGGTCCTTTTCAACTGATGTATTGATGTAATTATATAAAAAAACTCACTTTCCCCCAGAGAGCCCACATTTTTGAATTTTTTATCCCTGAAAATCCTAAATTTCCCATAACAATTCACCCATACCCAGTTGCAATTTTCCCCAAAATGTCAAAGAAAGTCATTTCTATATGGTTACCTTTTTACTTGAGTATTATACATATCAATGGGTTGATGAAGTGATTTTCAGATTCCTGTCAATATTTGCAGCTCATAAAAAATCTTCAATCCTTTTTTATTACAGGCAATTTATATCTGATGTTATGCATGATCAGTTTGTAAATTTTAAGGTTGAAGGTTTTTTTAAGTATCAATCAGTGTTGGTTTATCTCATGTTATTTCCCCATGTAGACAGATTCATATTTCCTTTAAAGAATATAGATAATGAGGGTCATCCATTGTCAGTAATCCACTGGACTTATTTAGTTAGAAATAAATCAGAGGAGTATACATATACTGACTTTGTTGATAAATTTCTTCATACCTCAATATGTTTATTTAGCAGTGATATTGTTCAAATAATTTCACTGGAGATAAATAAAGTGTCACGCCTGTTAGAGAAATCAAAAGTTGCAGACTGGTACTTGTACCATAACTACACCGAAATCATGATTTATGGATAAGAGCTACCCCCTTACAGGCTACTAGTGTTTGTACCAGTCGGAATTTTCACATTAAAGTACAATATAGAGATGCTAAATATGGAAAAACTGAATTTGGTGTCAAACAAGAAGAAGGCACAATTCAAGCTAAAGGCCCATAAAGGTCCTTATAGTTTCAACACTAAAATTTCATCAAATGAAGTGGAAGTAATTCTAAATCAAATGAAATTCAAGCCTAGTTTCTCATGGTCTTATGATCCTGTAGGAATTATTTCAAAGCTTAGAGTTGAATAGAAAAGTACTCCCTATGCACATACTCCAAGGCCCAAGATAGAAAACTATGCCAACCAAGAGGAATGGACACAAGGCACCTTACAATAAGCTAAAGAAAGATCGGTTAGCCTGTTATCACCAAATTGATCTTGATAGGCTGCTCATCAATCAACTTAATGTAACTCTTTCAAACCACTTTTAAATGAAGATTAGCCTCTTCAGTTTGAGAGGGCTCTTTCAAAGGGGATTTATGATTTTCAATCGAAACACTATTAGATGGCTAAATCTATGAACTGTGACTTGGTTTTTCTTGATTGCAGGTTGAAAAATGAAAGGCTTGCTACCATTTGGCTATGGGGTCAACATCAGTAAACTCAATGACAATAAGTCTTCTTATGGAAGCTGAGGAAAATAGTGGTCTCAATATAATATGGAACATTCACACAACATAGGAAAAACACAACAATTTAACCTCTAAAGGAAGTCAGAGCATGTCACCATGAGTTCTGAGTAATTAGAGATAAAATTCAATGTACATTATTAATCATAAATATATAGAGTAGACAAAACATTGAAACACCTCATTCGAATCTCAGCTCTAGAAGTAAAATGTCACTGTATATTACTAAAATTGAAAGGACATTACAGAGTAGAAATTTGGTGCAATGTTCTCAAACCATTTGATATTCGACATTCTGTCTATAAATAGACCTTATTTACATTACAAATGATCTTCCCAACTAGCTATATCCTCGAAATCTAACTTTGACACCTATCATAACTGAAAACTACTTTCTTGGAACAGAAAAAAGACAACTAGCCTTTAAAAGTCACATTCCTAATAAGACTTACTTCATTTTTATGACATTTCGTTCTCTCAACAATAAAACAGTTACATGATAAATATCAAATGTTTGAGAGACATTTACCATCACTAACATATTTAAAGTACCCCCTAGATTTAGGAAACATGGTCCTACTTTTCAGGAATAGATAATCTCCACTTTAGTCTTGTTCTTCACGTTGAGCTGGATGAGTGACACTCATATCAAGTAATGATTCTATGTTGGGATGGCCCACTAACAAGCTGGATGTCTCCAGATGGATGATGTGCTATTTTAACCTAAAACAATCTTCCAAAAAGTTTTCACTACGAAACAAAGCAGTTTAGGCAGTTCTGTGGCGTGGTTTCGTAGAAAATGAATTTATGCCTTTTCATCCATTGCCCTGCCACCTTTGTTGGAAAAAAACTTTTTTTTATGCCAAAATATCTTAAGAAAAACCAACCTCCCTCCTTAATCCTTCACAAAACTTATTTTTAAAACAAAATAACATCTTCAGAATTTTCGTAGCATTTTCTGGCTTCAAGCCTGGAGCACGCTACGAAACTGCCTAATAAACCATAATTTGTAGGTTTTGTGACTTTCTTCAAAGTTTGATCTCCTAAGACAAAATTTAGGTTCTTTGCAAGCCATGAACCTCATCATACATGTTTCAACTCAATTCTTTATGTTTTAGGAGTTTTATTTTCATTTACAATAGGTTGGCTTATAGGTTCTTCAACCACTTTCATCCTCAACCCTTTCTTCTCCAGCTTAACTTGAATTATGTCTAGCTACTCCTAAAGGTCTTCTACTTGATCCTTTAATGCTCTAATTTTAGCTTGTAAGTGTAAGTTAATATTCCTGGTATGTTTGACCACCCCTCTTAATGGTTGAGTCCTTTTCAACAATCTTTTGGCATTGTCCATAGATTTTGAAACACTTGAGATCTGTCTGTCCCATCTTTTCATCATCTATTCAAATTGAACTTTTTCAGAACTATGCTTCTCTGCCTCTAAATTCAACTCCAATATTTATTTACTTACTTCCTATAGCTGTTATATGAGGGATTCTATTTCTAAGATTTTAGTTATCTTCACTTTTCCCTTTCTATGCCTGATGACAGCTTCTTCTTCTGCCGCTAGAGATAAATCTATGATGCTCACTGGCTGTACAACTTCATTGATTTTCTCTGTCTTTTTTCTCTCCATGAACTTATTTTCAAACTTGGTCATTGGCTTCCTTGGCTAAAATATAAATCCAACATCTTCTCCTAAAAAATATAATTTCTTGGCAATCTTACCTTTCTTCAGTTTCCTTCCATTACCTTCAATATCTTATCCTTGAACTACTAGGAACTCTTCAATATCAATTTCATGAAGGATATCTTCCAGATTCCCTTTGGCCAAGGTCTGGCTTATAGTTATCCTCTTACTACCTTCTTTTATCATCTTATGTTTCTGTTTTGCAGGTGTTGGCTGAGGGGTGTCAGTTTCTTGTAGAGGTTCTACTCCTATGTCCATTGATTCTGCAGGGGACTGTCTTATTTATTCTTCAACTTCTTCTATTACAACTGATGATGTAGTAGTTATAGGTTTTAAGATTTTCTTTGGAGTGACTACATCTATTTCATACCCACTCATAAATAAAAAATAATTCCAATCTTTGTTCAACCTTCTCAATTCTTCCAACACTAACAACTTTATCAAACCATGGTGAAACAAAGATGTCTCATTGCCTTCTGATTTAACTTTAATTCTATCTGACATATTTCCAAAACTCCAATATAAAGAGAATGGTAATTCAATTGATATCTTACCTACAAAGTGTTGAAGGAGTCTGATATGGTAAGAGTAAAACATGTGGAATATTCCCTCGTGGGTGAAATATTTTTGAATGAGCATCAACAACTTTGCATAATTTTCCTCCATATAACTCCTGGGAATGCCATTAGTTATCAACTCCTCTTTGCTCTTGCTTGAGAAACTCCTCACAACTCTGAATTGTAAATTTTGTGCCCTTAAACCATTCTACACCACCTCTAAGGATTCCTGTAGCTTGTGATATGATTTCTAGTGTTACTGTGAGATTCAAAATCCCAACCTTTGATGTTGTCCCTGTAAAATTAGTGGAAAAATCCTTTGAAACCTGTGCATGGAAACCCTACAACTTCTGGTAGGATTACAGGCAGCCCATCCTCCTGAAAACCTACATAGCAATAGGGTCTTAAATCAGTAATTTCATATCCATGTGTTCATACCTGAGACAATGGCCACCCTTGTTTGTTTTCTTTTTTGAAGCCATGGATGCTTTATAGTCTTCGCTTCCTCACTTGCTGGTGACACCTGCAGAATTTGAATTTGACAGCAACCTGCTTGGAGTGATGAAGCAGCTATCCAAGAATTGATTTCTATGCAGGGATAAATAGTAATATGACAAAAGGCGGGTTTGGGGTAAGGTTTTAAAGGTTAAATGACAACTCGGGTTTTGATAATGACACATGCAACCAAAAAGAATCATAATTACAAAAGATACAACTATACATGTTTAAACTCATCATAAAAACCTTGAAAGACCTTACCCTTATTCATCTTATCATAAAATGACCCTTCACATCACTCTGACAACCTTAGCTGAAAAAACATAGTTTCGTAGCGAAGACAGTTAGGCTGCTGACAGATTCGCTACGAAAATATTAGGCAGATTCATAGCGAAATATGCTGATTTTCTTTGTAATTTGCTACAAAATTATGAAAAACTGATAGGCGTGCACTTTTGAATTTAAATGAATGGGAATGACAATGGATATGATGTGAGGTTTTTTTGACTGAAGTGGCATGGATGGAGGTGAAATTTAAACTTAGGATAGACTTCATAAAAATGCAAAAATTTTCATACATCACATTTAATGGGACCTCATCCATTTGGTGAATGAACTGCATGACCCTATCAAGGAAATTTTTACAACTAAATGAGTGATAAAAGTAGCTCCACTTGGGATGGTGTGCCCATGTGGTACACCAAAGAACCTATAGTTCTATTGCCATCCATCTTTTGAAAATAAACTTCTAAAATTTTCCAAGCCTTCTTCAAACTCTTATGGCCTTCTCCTTTGGCTCAAGTTTGATGATCAACCCGTCTTTATTAGAAAAAAACCATAATAAAATAGAATATATACAATGGAGTGAAAATCCAGTAAGATTTAAGAGGAGTAGTGCTTTAGAAACCTCCCATTGATAGGTCCTCTAGCACAAGATTTTCCATCCATCTCCTAAAGTAGATAAGTATTGTTGCCATGGTATGCAGCTACTATGAATGGTCCCTTCTAGATGTTTTCAAACTTTCCATGTTTCCCCTTTTTCACAGTTCTGTCTTCCCACTTTAAAACTATATCTTGAATCTGAAAATTTTCTTCTTTGACTGTTCTAAAAAATGTTTTCTTCACTCTGTTATGTGACAGTTGATGGTTGTTGTATACCTCCTCCCTTTTTTCTTGTAGAGCTATAAGCTAGTTTATCCTCCGCTGAGTGGCATTAGGCTCCTCTTCAAGTCCTTGCAAAAATTTCATTACAGGCACTCCCAAGGAGGTGGGAAAAAATGCTTCAGCTCCATACACTAATTCATAAGGTGATGTAACATTGGATCGCTTTGTACATACTCTATTAGCTCATAGAGCATACTTCAACTTTAGATGCCATGATCTCTTGTTTTCCTACAGTACCTTTTTGATAATTCTCACAATGATTTTATTAGAGGATTCAACAAGACCATTACCAAGCAGTTGAGTGTCCAAGTGTTTTATGATACCGATGAAAAAAGATAATTAACTTTTTGGATTTAAAATCTTGTGCGTTTTCAGTAATAATCTTCATAGGTCAACCAAACCTGGACAAAATATTGTTCTCTAAGAACTGAATGACGACTGAATCATTTTCCTACCTTGTTGGGATTGCTTCGATCCACTTAGTGAAATAATTTGTGGCTGTCAGGATACATCGATGTTGCCCTAAAGATGATGGGTGTATTTCACCAATAAAATCCAAACACCATTGTTGGAAAGGTGCCTCAACATATATTGGCATCAAATGAGAAGAAAATAGTTTTTTCTTACCACCAAAAATCTGGCATTCCTATAAACATCCTTGAACATGGTGGGACAGTAGTACCTTTCTTTGAGAATTTTGTTTGTTCTGGCCTTCTAGTAGTGGTTTCCTCTACAATATCCAATATGAAACTTTTCAATGACCCTTTCATCTTCCTCTTCCAGCAAACAGTTTAAAAGGATTCCACCTGTTAGTGTTAGTCTAGTCATACTGCCATCAGTGATAAAAACTGCTCTTTTGCATTTGCATATTAGGAGTCCCATACCATAAAATTTCACCATTCCACTAGGTCATGGATTCATTGATGGTAGTGATTTCTCATTAGTTTTCCCTCATGTGAAACTTGTTGATTCTCCTCTCTATGGTCTTTAGTCATGAGTTACTTTCACTTTGTGAGTCATGTTAGTAGGTCATAGGATGGGTCTCATTAGGTTCTAGGATCTCACCGTGGTCAAATTAATGAGTCAAGTGTCAATAAATATCAGCAAGGTCATGAGTAAGTCAATAAACTCAAAGTCACAGCACCTGGGAAGATTAAAGAAACGTTTTATTAAGTTTGATGTAATTTTCACCTCAAAACCATGTTTTGAGGTGAAAACATGATACTTTGCCTTAATTATCATCTTATATGTAATTTTATGTCATCATATGTAATAAGTCAGACTTCAGAAGCTGCTATCTCCACCACCCTGCCTTTCAGAGAAGTTTTCCATAGCATTTTTAGTGTCAAATCATATTCTAAGTATGTTTAGCAGAAAGAGCCTGGAAAGAGCTTTCCAATGGTATATTACACTCTCAAATTTGACTTCTGGATTGAAATTTATGCCTAAGTGAAAAAAAGTCCCCCTATACCCTAAACCAACCCCTTTTCCCCTTCCAATGGAAAAATCGCATTATTAAAATATTTTAAATCATGTGCGATTTGATAACCACTTCCTCTCATGCCCTTGAAACTTTATAATAAAGTTAAAGTTTTAAATACCCCCCCCCTCCGATCGCAATCGCAACAATTAATATATGCGCTCTGATTTGGCCCTCATGTTCACAAAAAATTCGACACGATTGAGAGCTCCCGATTGTAAACCTCCGATTGACCCCGCCCGATGTTATCCTGGCCGTCGATCTGCCCATCCGATCGGACGACCCATACTTGATCGGTGCTTTCAAAGAGTCCCTCCCCATTTTCCTCCACTCTCCTCCGATCTCCCGATTCTGATGGACCTTTGGGCCCCACCACATAATCTTCCGCCCTTCCATAATTAAAAATCCATTTTCCTTTGTAAAAATTGAATTTTATTTTATTTCTTTTTAGCAAAGGACTTCCCCCTCTTTGCCTATTCCCAATCGCATCGGGAAAATCCTATTATGTAATACATTTGGCCCCGCTCCGATCTTCCAATTCCGATTGCGATTTACATACCCCGGTCCCACCATATGATCCTCTACCCATTCATAATAAAAGAGCATCTTCCCCCTGTAAAACTTAAATTTTATTTTAAATATTTTTACAAAGGCCTTTCCCCCATCGCTTATCCCCATTGCATCGGAATTTTCCATACGTGCTTTGCTTCCGCTCCTTCTCCTGATTCTGATCCTGATTTGGCCTGGTACCACCTTAAAGGCCTTTCAACACAAAAAAAAATTTCCCCTTTGTAAAAGCGCCAAACTGTTTTTAATGTGTTCTCAAAGGAAATATCCCTTTGGCCTATCTTTTATCCCTATTTCCATTTTTCCAATCGCATCGGAGCTTTTGGGGCCTTGTTTCAAATATATTTGACCCCCCGATCCCCGATTGCGATGACACCATCGCAACGAGTATTTTTAAATGTTTTATTATATATTGCATCCCCTCTTCCCCATTGATTCTGATTGCGATTGCGATTTTGGACCCCACCTCCTTTCCCTTCCCTCTTTCTCATTTGAAATGGGTCTTTCCTTCACTAAAGGCATAATTTCATTTTTTCAAAGGCATTTTATTCAAGGTCATTTTTCTTAAAAGAATAAGATAGTCAAAGGCTGAGAACTAAAAATGAAACAGTGAGACATATTCGGCAATTATTTAAAGGGATTTATGCTACAGGTTTCTTCTTCTCTTTTCTTGGAAGTATCAGCGAATCTCAAGATGGTAAAAATGTCTTACTGTTCCTTCTTTTCAAGGGTAGTCTGTTGGTTTCTTTCCCATATTCAGATTTCAGTTCTTGAGCTGGAAAACAACTCCCTTTTCTTTGGATCTACTTCCCACAAATCTGGTCTATTTAATATAATTTTAAATCATTTGTAGAGCAGTCTGTAAATCAGTAAGTAGGGGAATAGTGTGGAAATCAATAAGAACGATCTTTGCTCCATTGTAACTGTTTTGGACAGGGAATTAATAAAGAGATGCATCTCTGATTTGTGGGATCCATGTGGTATGAAATTTAGCATTTGTTCTCTCGTTTGTGTTCATATGTAAATTTTTATGTGTACCATTCATTCATAAACATCTCTTTTTGAATTCTTTCAATATAGAAAGGTAGAATCCATTTTTTATGCTCTACCTTGGGAAATCATTCAATACTCTGTGTTTTTCTTCTATTTGAAAAGGATCCATCTCCCATGCCCTTTTCAACTCCTCACCAGTCTTTCCATTCCATCATTATTTAAAACTTAATTGCTAATTTTCCTGCCTACCTTTCCCCACAAAATACCCTATATCCTGATTTAATTCCCCAGTTTCAAACTGTCCCATTTGTCTCACACATCCCTGAAAAAATCATTCATTTCATTAAAAAAAACTTCCCATTATTATACCTAGCCTAAAATTAGTTCATAATTGTACTTAGTTTGAATATCTACTCACGGAGAGAGCCCTCTCATGACCTTGTAGGGCTAGCTACAAGGCTGAGCATGGTTTAGATGTTACCCTGTTTTTCCTTTCTTCGACCTGAGGTTCAAAATCAGGTGATAACATTTCTAGCGACCATACTAGGGACTGTTTTGTAGCATAAAAGATTCATCACCCCAGTAATATTTTTCTTGTAAATTCCTGGACTCTAGAAAATGATGTTCAGAGTCTGCTAGGCTAAAATATAATTTTGTACCGTAGAAATTTCACCACACTGGCTTCAAGAAGATACACAAGGGCTAATACAGATCCAAATCCTCCCCCTGTGTTTGATAATCCTAATCTTATCCCAAAAATAGTCAGAAGACAACAGGGATCACTAAGTCCTCGACCAATTTTCAGATCCCATACTTGACCCAGTGAGTGGTTGTTTGTAGAAGATATTTCTTTTGATGAGAGTTTTGAGCTTTCTTTGTTTAAAAGTAAGTCTGAAACTGCACTTGATAACACAGTTTTAGATCTATAATTTCTTGTAGATATTGAAGTTCAAAGGGAAAATTATTCAATTGATGATTACATTTTGAATTCCGCTCAGTCATCTGTCACTGTAACTAATATTCCTGAGCCTTCAGAGTCATCTGGAACAACATTTCCTCCTCCTAATTCATCAACATTCCCATCAGTCAATTCTCAGCTTTCATCTCCTCCATCAACACCTCCTTTAAATCCCAGTATCACAAACATTGTTGTGAATCCACCTCGAGTCATGGTTTCCCACTATGCACCCCTGGTTTTACCTTAGGTTCTGAATGATATGCCTACTGATTATCAAAGTAAAATTCCTATCTTTGATGCCACTCAAAGCATCACAGCCCAACAGAATGTTGATAAGATGAATGACTTTTTTGATCTTCATGAGGTAGAGGCAGAGAATGTAACCACAAGATTGTTTGTCCAAAGCTTTGGAGGTGAAGTTAGAAAGTGGTTCAGAGCCTTACCAGCAGGATCTATCTGCACTTTGAAGGAGTTACATACACAATTATTAGACCGGTGGGAGGTAAAGAAAAACCCACTCCAAATTTTGTCTGAGTATGTGAATATTAAAAGAAATGTGGGTGAAACTGTACATGATTATTTTCTAAGATTCAATGCTGTATATAATGCTATTCCAGCTAACCTGAAACCTCCTGTGGGATTAGCCTTGCTCAAATTTCCAAATGGTTTTGATGCTGATATGTCATATCAACTGCGAGAGAGAGATCCCACTACGTTGGAAGACATGCAGAAGATAACGTTAAGTGTAGAAGCAAATCCGCTAGCTAAAAGAGCGCGGACTAGAGCTGAAAAAATATTCACTGTGAAAGAAGAAGCAGCTCCTTCAGACAACAAGATGGACACTTTGATTAGGATAGTGGAAAATATGGTTGATCGATTAACCATTTCAGACAACCCTGAACCACAAATAAGGAATTCAAATTTTAGCGGACAACAGACATAGATGATGATGATCCTTTGATTGAAGCCAACCATTTCTTCACTGCCGATGGTGCGCCCATATTTTTCACAGAAGATGAGGAATATACAGTGACTGCGGATATTCAAAAAGACGAAGATTTCATTTTGGCCAATGACACAATGTTAGAAGATGAGTCAAATGATTATCAAAGAGGGTACATGAATGCCCTATCGGCCCAACAAAAGCAGTATTCCTTGAGGAACAGAGATGTTCCGATCAGTCCCATTTAGAGGAGAAAAGAGCTCCAAATAAAGAATGATTCTCAAAAGAAAGGGAAAGAGCCAGCCAACCCTTCCTCCAGCAAAACACCTTCAATGATTAACAGCCCAAATGATAAGAGACAACAGAGCGCAGCAAAGGAGAAAATAGAGAAGAAAGATCCTCCCATTAAAGAGGTAGAAAAAGCTCCTTCTTTTAAGTTAGAAAATGAAATTTCTAAGCTGAAAGTGTCCATGCCCTTGACTGAGTTGGTGAAAAATAGTGCTTATAAACATCAGGTGTCTAGAATTTTTCAAATAGACTCTGCTTCTGATATGGTGAATGTAGAAGATGATTATCTTGAACTCATTTTTGGTCCAGCCACAGAAGATCAATCTGAAGAAAGTGAAGTCCCTCCCTTTTACCTGAGTCTTAGATTACATGAGTTCATCTTACATAATGCTATGTTGGACTCCAGAGCCTCGCATAATTTGATGCCCAAAGCCATCATGGAGAAGTTAGGACTTGATATTACCCGTAAATACCATGATTTGTATTCCTTTGACTCAGGTAGGGTCCATTGTATTGGTCTTATCAAAGACTTGGTAGTATCTTTAGATCAAATCCCAGCCAAGAATGTTTTGATGGATGTAGTTGTTGCCAATGTCCCACCACAGTTTGGAATGCTTCTATCCAGGTCTTGGGGTGCAAAACTTAAAGGAACCATGCAGCTTGACTTCTCTTATGCCACCATTCCCATGTTTGGACAGTTGAGAAAGCTATATAGGGAGAAGAAAATGAAATATATGATCACTAGAAAAGAGAAGCCTGTAAATCAACCCATTAATGTATTCCACACAGATTTATAGTCCTTTGTCTTATATTCAGATGGTGGTTTGAATGATGAGAATGTTCAGTTGGTACAAGTAGATGAGATACCTGAAATTTCAGAGAATTTTAGGGAAGTCCTCAAATAGGAAAAAGATAAAGCAGCAAGCACTTCTGAGCCTCCTACCTGCCAGCAGCAAAAAGACAGTGAACAACAGAAAGATCCAGAAATAAATCAGGATAAAGTAGAGAAAGAAGAAAAGTTTCAGCATTTGAAAGAAGAAGAAGCAGGCCTTTGGAGTATGGAATTTGATGGAGCTGTTGGTAAGGATGGAGTTGGTATTGGAATATGGATTCGGAGCCTTGTTTTCTAGCCTGAAAAGGTTCCTAGTGATGTTAGAGTATGTGCTTATAAGTTGGCTTTTGACTGCTCTAACAATGAAGCAGAGTATGAAGCTTTGAATGTAGGTCTGAAAATTTTGAAGAAGCTAAATGCAAAGAGGATTTCTGTCTATGGAGATTCAGTGCTGATAATTAAATAGGTAAAAGGAGAGTACAAAGCAAAACATCCACGGTTGAGGGCATACAGAAATGCAGTCCTAGACATCTTGAAGACATTTCCTGAGTACAATTTGACAGCAGTACCCAGGATGCAGAACATTATTGCTGATTCTCTTGCCACTACAGCAAGAAACTTGAAGATTTCGATGAACTCTAGCAACAATTTTGAGATTTATGTCAAACATAAGCCTACTATTCTGGACAATTTAAGGTATTGGCAAGTGTTTTGAAATGACAATGAGATCAATTTTTTTTTGCAGAGTGATGGAAAATTCAAAGATACTCCAATAGAAGGTGACTATGAGGATGATGATCAAGAAATGGAAGCAAATCAGATGGACATATTGCAGCTGAAAGATAATGTAATTCCTAGAGGTCTCATACCTTTAGAGGAGCTTTTTGATCAAGACGATGTTGCAAAGAAACCAAGCTTGGTGCCTATTGAGAAAGGAGTCAAAGATGTGAACCTTGGAACATCTGACAAGCCCAAGTTTGTGAAGTTGTCAAAGGCATTGTCCCCTGAGGTAAAGGAAAAGTATGTTAAATTTCTTTCTGAATTTTCTGATGTGTTTGCATGGGATTATTCAGAATTGAAGGTGTATGATAAGAACATAATCCACCATACTATTCCCATCAAGCCATATCAGAAGCCATTTAGACAGAAGATGAGAAGAATCAATCTAAAGCTACTTCCATCCATTGAAAAAGAGGTAAAAAAATTGTATAAAGCTGGTATCATAGCCCCCATTAGATTTTCTGACTGGATTTCAAATTTGGTCCCGGTACGTAAGAAAACAGGAGAGATAAGGTTTTGAATAGATTTTTGAAATCTAAATAAAGCATCCTTAAAGGATAATTATCCACTTCTGAAGATGGACCATATTCTGCAAAGAGTAGTTGGAGCATCTAGGATGTCACTACTTGATGGCTACTCAGGCTACAACCAAAACTTGGTGCATGAGAAAGACCAAGAAAAAACTGCCTTCACAACACCCTGGGGAACTTTCCAGTATGCCAAGATGCCATTTGGACTGAACAACGCTAGAGCTACTTTCCAATGAGAAATGGACATCGCTTTTGCCAATGAAAAAGATGTTTTTCTTGTTGTTTATTTGGATGATCTGACAATATTTTATGGTTCTGATGATGAGCATTTGCACCATTTGAGGATTGTGTTTCAGCGATGTAGAAATTTTGGGATTTCTCTCAATCCAAAGAAGATTCTGTTTGCTATGGATGAAGGCAAGCTGCTGGGGCATATCATCTCTAAAGATGGTATCTGTATTGATCCATATAGAGTAGAGTAAATTCAGCACATAGACCTTCCACGGAACAAAAAGGAGATTCAAGCATTCAACGGTAAGATGAATTTCTTGTGCAGATTTATACCCAATCTGGCTGAACATTTAAGAGAAATGACTAATATGTTGAAGAAGGATAGCACTATCAAATGGAGTGAAGAAGCTATCAAGTCATTTAACCTGGTAAATTTTTCTCTGTCCAATGCCCCAATCTTGATTAGTCCTGACTATACTCAAGATTTTATTATTTTTTCATTCGCTTCGGAGTATACTATGGCTGCTGTTTTGATGCAAAAGAGATATCAGGTTGAAAATCCAATTGCATTTTTCAGTAGGACTATTATAGATGCTGCTTTGAGGTATAATATTATTGAGAAGCAAGCATTGGCACTTATAAAGGAATTGAAGAATTTTAGGGTCTATATTCTACATTCACATACTATAGCATATGTTCCTAATGCAGCAGTAAAGGATGTCTTGATGCAAACTGATCCAGAAAGTTGAAGAGGTAAGTGGATAGAAACAATGTTGGAGTACAATTTGGAGATAAAACCCACAAAGTTGATCAAAGGACAAGGCTTGGCAAAGCTAATGGCCCAATCAAATCTGCGCGCCATGGATATAAACCTCATAACAGCAATGTCAAAGGATGAAGATGAAGGTTTGATTGTTCCAATTTCAAACATTTTTCTACAATCACCATGGTATTCAGATATTGTTTATGTTCTTCAGCATCTTTCACCACCTCCAGGGATGTCTAAAAGCAAAGGTAGATCACTGAAACTTAAGTCTTCTAAATACTGTATTTTAAATAGTGCTATTTATTGGAAAGATCCAGGAGGTATTCTCCTCAATTTTTTGGTTGAAGAAGAGGCTCAGAAGGTAATACATGAGTTTCACAAAGGTGATTGTGGCGGTCATTTGTTTTGGAAAACTATATCTAACAAAGTGTTGAGAGCAGGATATTATTGGCCCACCTTATTTTTTATATTTGTATAAAACAATGATGAGTTTTCATGAATGTCAAATTTTCCAAGGGAAGAAGAAATTTCTTCCTCTTCCTTTGAAACCAGTTTCAGTCAACGCTCTCTTTCAGCAGTGGGGACTCGATTTGATAGGAGAAATCCATCCCGCATCATCAGCACAGCATCGATGGATATTGACAGGAACAGAATACTTTACTAAATGGATCGAGGTCGTCCCAGCAAGGCAGGCAATTGATACGGTAATTATTTAATTCCTAGAATCGAACATTTTATCTCGTTTTGGCTACCCTCACAAAATTATAATAGATAACGCATCAACGTTCAAGTATAAGAAGATGGTGGATTTATGTGACAAATACAATATTTTCTTGGGTCATTCAACAATGTACTATCCACAAGGCAATGGCCTGGCAGAATCATCGAACAAATCTCTGATAAATATAATCAAGAAAATGCTGGAGGCAAAAAAAATAAATTGGCATTGAAAACTCATCAACGCATTGTGGGCAGACAAAGTTAGCAGCAAGAAATCCATAGGTATGTCACCTTTTGATTTGGTTTATGGTACTGATGTTGTATTTCCTACATCACTTACAACTCTAGTCATGAGATTATTACAATAAGTTGGTAGTGAAGATGATGATAATCAGTGAAGGAACAATCAGATGATCCACCTTCAGTAAACAAGAGAGGAAGTGTCATAGAATGCTATTCAGTTGCAGGAGAAGATAAATAAGATCTATGATAGAAAGACCAAAGAAGAAAAGTTTTAGTTGGATGATGTGGTGTTGAGATGGGATGCAAGAAATGAGGACAAAGGGAAGCATGGTAAGTTCGACAACCTGTGGAAAGGACCATGCAGGATTTCAGCATACAAGGAACAGAATGCTTTCTTGATTTCATAAATGGATGGCCAAGATTTCCCTGGAGGAGCAGTGAATGGTAGGATTTTAAAGCACTACCATTGTTGAAGATAATGGATCATAAGCCATGTCATAATCATTGTATATACCATGTTATTTTTTGTTAGAGTTCAAGTACACAGTCACTGAAGTTTGGGGCCCGAGGTGAAGGCTATAAAACTTGAATGATATGTGTATAGTTTGGTTTTGTTCTAGTTTTAAGTCTTAGTCTTGAGTCAGAGTCAGTCTGCATTGTGTCAATTTTTAGTTTTTTTTTTACTCCATGCCCAATGAATAAGGCTACTTGGTCTACGGTGTTCTTGGCACCTCAAAGGAGCTAGCATTCCCATTGGAGCCAATGTTAGTGTCAGTCTAGTCATACTGCCATCAATGATCAAAAATGTTCTTTTGCATTTGCATATTAGGAGTCCCATACCATAAAATTTCACCATTCCGCTAGGTCATGGATTCATTGATGGTAGTGATTTCTCATCAATTTTACCTCATGTGAAACTTGTTGATTCTCCTCTCTATGGTCTTTAGTCATGGGTTACTTTCACTTTGTGAGTCATGTTAGTAGGTCATAGGATGGGTCTCATTAGGTTCTAGGATCTCACCATGGTCAAATTAATGAGTCAAGTGTCAATAATATTAGCAAGGTCATGAGGAAGTCAATAAACTCAAAGTCACAACACCTGGGAAGATTAAAGAAATGTTTAATATAGTTTGGTGTAATTTTCACCTCAAGACCATGTTTTGAGGTGAAAACATGATACTTTCCCTTTATTATCATCTTATATGTAATTTTATGTCATCATATGTAATAAGTCACACTTCAGAAGCTGCTATCTCCACCACCCTACCTTTCAGAGAATTTTTTCACAACATTTTTAGTGTCAAATCATGTTCTAAGTATGTTCAAAGAAAGAGCTTGGAAAGAGCTTTCCAACGGTATATTACACTCTCAAAACTGACTTCTGGATTAAAATTTATGCCTAAGTGAACAAAAGTCTCCCTATACCCTAAACCAACCCCTTTTCCCATTTCTTCCTAAACTTTATTTCATTAAAGTTTTATGTTGTTCTTTTATAAAACCCCTTTTTCCCCTTCTGATGGAAAAATCACATTCTTAAAATCTTTTAAAACATATGCGATTTGATAACCACTTCCCCTCATGCCCTTGAAACTTTATAATAAAGTTAAAGTTTTAATACCCCCCCCCTCTCTGATCGCAATCACAACAATTAATATATGTGCTCCGATTTGGCCCTCATTTTCACAAAAACTCTGATGTGATTGAGAGCTCCCGATTGTAAACCCCCGATTGACCCTGCCCAATGTTATCCCAGCCATCGATTTTTCCATCCGATCAGACGGCCCATACTTAGTCGGTGTTTTCAAAGATTCCCTCACCATTTGCCTCCGCTCTCCTCCGATCTCCAGATTCAGATGGACCTTCGGGTCCCACCACATAATCTTCCGCCCTTCCATAATTAAAAAGCCATTTTCCTTTGTAAAAATTGAATTTTATTTTTTATTTTTTTACCAAAGGACTTCCCCCTCTTTGCCTATTCCCGATCGCATCAGGAAAATCCTGTTATGTAATACATTTGGCCCCGCTCCGATCTTTCGATTGCGATTGCGATTTACATACCTCGGTCCCACTGTATGATCCTACGCCCATTCATAATAAAAGGGCGTCTTCCCCTTGTAAAACTTAAATTTTATTTTAAATCTTTTTACAAAGGCCTTGCCCCCATCGCTTATCTCCATCGCATCGGCATTTTCCATACGTGCTTTGCTTCCGCTCCTTCTCCCGATTCTGATCCCGTTTTGGCCCGGTCCCACCTTAAAGGCCTTTCAACACACAAAAAAATTTCCCCTTTGTAAAAGTGCCAAACTGTTTTTAATGTGTTTTGAAAAGAAATATCCCTTTGGCCTATCTTTTATCCTTATTTCCATTTTTCCAATCCCATCGGAGCTTTTGGGGCCTTGTTTCAAATATATCCGACCCCCCGATCCCCGATTGCGATGACACCATCGTAACAAGTATTTTTAAATGTTTTATTATATATTGCATCCCCTTTTCCCCATTTATTCCGATTGCGATTGCGATTTTGGACCCCACCTCCTTTCCCTTCCCTCTTTCTCATTCGAAATGGGTCTTTCCTTTACTAAAGGCATAATTTCATTTTTTCAAAGGCATTTTCTTCAAAGTCAGTTTTCTTCAAAGAATAAGATATTCAAAGGCTAAAAACTAAAAATGAAACAGTGAGACATCTTTGGCAACGATTTAAAGGGATTTATGCTACAGGTTTCTTCTTCTCATTTGTTGGAAGTATCAGCGAATCTCAAGATGGTCAAAATGTTTTACTGTTCCTTCTTTTCAAGGGCAGTCTGTTGGTTTCTTTCCCATATTCGGATTTCAGTTCTTAAGCTGGAAAACAACTCCCTTTTCTTTGGATCTACTTCCCACAAATCTGGTTTATTTAATGTAATTTTAAATCATTTGTAAAGCAGTCTATAAATTAGTAAGTAGGGGAATAGTGTGGAAATCAAGAAGAATGCTCTGCGCTCCATTGTAACAGTTTTGGACAGGGAATTAATAAAGATATGCAGCTATGATTTGTGGGATCCATGTGGTATGAAATTTAGCATTTGTTCTCTCCTTTGTGTTCATATGTAAATTGTTATGTGTACCATTCATTCATAAACATCTCTTTTTGAATGCTTTCAAGATAGAAAGGTAGAATCCATTTTTTATGCTCTACCTTGGGAAATCATTCAATACTCTATGTTTTTCTTCTGTTTGAAAAGGATCCATCTCCCATGCCCTTTTCAGCTCCTCACCAGTCTTTCCATTCCATCATTATTTAAAACTTAATTGCTAAGTTTCCTTCCTACCTTGCCCCACGAAATACCATATATCCTGATTTAATTCCCCAGTTTCAAACTGTCCCATTTGTCTCACACATCCCTAAAAAATTCATTCATTTCATTAAAAAAATTTCCCATTATTATACCTAGCCTAAAATCAGTTCATAATTGTACTTAGTTTGAATATTTATTCACGGAGAGAGCCCTCTCCTGACCTTGTAGGGCTAGCTACAAGGCTGAGCGTGGTTTAGATGTTACCCTGTTTTTCCTTTCTTCAGCCTGAGGTTCAAAATCAGGTGATAACACCACCAGTATATTTCCAGTAGAAATTATTATCTACAATACAATATCTTAATGATTTCAGCTTCACAAACCTTTCTTTTGATTTAGTTAATTCTGTAGGAGCTCTGTGATGATGCAATAAAAATATGATATCTCTGTACCATTAAGATAAAATGAACTTCTCTTCAATAGGAATCAACTCTTCATCTCCCTCTAATAGCTCTGAAATTTTTGCAATAAAATTCATGTAAAGACAATCAAAATTGGATTTCGCCATCAACTTTGCCAACCCCTGTCCTTTCACCAATTTTGTAGTTCTAATTTCTATGTCATACTCCATCAAATTAGATATCCACTTCCTTCTCTTGCCATCAGGATCAACTTGTGTCAAAATTTCTTTAACCAAAGTGTTAGGCACAAATGCAATGACATGAGAGTGCAAAATATAAATTTTGAAATCCTTAATAGGTTTGATAAAATCATATGCCTGGTTTTCTAAAATATTGTACTTCAGCTCTGAGTTAGCAAGAGTTCTGCTAAAGAATAAAATTGTTTGTTCTGTACCTTGTTGTCCTTTCTATAGTAAAACTCCAGCTATGGTATTTTCATATGCAAATGTGAAAACCAGAAATTGTTTTGAAAAAAATTGACTAATCAGCATTGTGGCTTGAGTGAGGGATTTCTTTATTTCTTCAAATGATTTCTTGGCTTCAACAGTCCATTTAAAATCAGCATTCTTCAAAATCTTGGTAATGTCTTTGAAAATTTGATCGAGGTGGATATCGGTGGCCACCCACCTATTCCATTTGGACCCACACCATCAATTCTTGCAACTTTTCACATTCAGCGCCACTTACTATTTTTAGCAAGTTTTTGGGTCCTGCACTCCTAGAGCTGTTTTGGGGCCTTAATGATCTAAGTGGATATTGGTGGCCACCCATCTATTCCATTTGAACCCCCACCATCAATTCGTTTAGTTTTTAAGTTGCAGCACAACTTACTATTTTTAGTAGTTTTTCGGGTCCTGAACTTCTGGAGCCGTTTTGAGGCCCTAAACAACGTTTTTTGGGAAAACCGAGAGCAACATGGGTCCATCGACCGATGCTGCTCACATGGAAAGTTGTAATCCTCAGATATATCTTTCTAACAAGCTATTGAGCGCGTCAAATGGAGATCGGATGCCAAAGCTACGTCCCTGGGAAGTTGAAACACCAATTTACCCAAACAAGACCCATAGTTTTGGTGCTTCATCTCCTAGAGTTAGGTTTTTGGACGTTTCAATTTTTCCATTGTTTATCAATAATAAATAAGCCCTCGAGCCTCATTTTAACACAGTTCAGAGGTCTGTAGCTACCACATATCTTCTCAGAGATTCGCTACCAGGACCCTAGCTATTTTATTTCCATTATGTTTGTAAGCATTTATGTTATTTGATATTAATGAAATGAAGCCATATTTCCACTGCATCTCTATGTTTATGGTTATTTATGTATTCTGTTGCATTCCTGCATAAAATCCGGATCACAATTTCAGCGAATTTTGCGATGAAAATTCTAACAAAGTTTACTCTCCCAAGAAAGGACCGAATTTCCTTCCTATTCCTTGGCAGGTCTATCTTCTGAATGACATTAAATCTGTTTGGATCAATGTTTATCCCATCCTTTAATATAATATGTCCAAGAAATTTTCCAGGAGTTAGAGAAAAAATACTTTTAGTGGGGTTAAGAGAGAAACCAAATCTTCTACACTTCTGCAGAATTTTCTCCAGATGCTTCAAATGATCTTCCTCCCTTATTGAAAATATAGTTATTTCATCCAAATAGACCACAACTAACTTATATTTATCCTCAGAAAAGGAAATGTCCATTTCTCTTTGAAAGGTTGCTCCTACATTCATCAAACCAAAAGGCATATTGGCGTACATGAATGTCCTCCATGGTGTGGTAAAAGCAGTTTTCTCTCAATCTTATGGGTGTACCAATATCTGATCGTATCCTAAAAAATGATCCAACATGGAAATCCTTTGAGAGCCAACAATATTTTGCAAAATCTGATCCATATTAGGAAGAGGATAGTTTTCTTTTAAATAAGCCTTGTTCAAATTTCTGAAATCAATACAGATTCTGATCTCTCCACTCTCTTCTCTGACTGGTACCAAATTAGCAAGCCATTTTGAGAATATTATAGGAATAATAATTTTTTCATCAAAAAGTTTCTCAATTTCCTTCTCAATCAGAGGCATGAGCAATGGATTAATCCTTCTCAATTTCTGTTTGAAAGGTTTCTCATTATCTTTGATAGGAATGGTATGCTTAATAATAGTAGGATCATACATTTTCATATTAGCATAACTCCATGGAAAAACATCAATGAACTTTTTCATCATCTCAATATATTTATGTCTCATCTCCATAGAAAGAAACTTGGAAAGCTTTATCATTTTAGGTTATGCTACTATAGCAAGATTACAAGTTTCTACCTCCTCATCATCAGCCTACACTCTAGGATATTTGAAAACATCATTTTAGTCAAAAAAAAATTCAAGTGGAATAAGACCCTTGGGTATACAATTATTTTTCAGCTACAAAACTTCAGAATTGACCTTAGTTTCAACAACAATGTTTTGTTGATCCACTTGTGTGCTTTCAAATTCCCCCTTTAACTCTATGAAATTTCTAACTTGCTGGTAATCTTCAAACACTTGCCAATGGATAATATTATTTGGAATAGTAGGCCTATGCCAAACTTCAATTTCATACTTCTTAGTAGAATGTGTAGGAATGGCAAACAAACTTGCAGAAACAGCTAGAGAATCAGCCACTGAGTTCTGATCTCTAGTTTTCACAATAAATGCATATCCTTGAGACTTTTCCAACATTTCCATAATCATATTTCTGTAGCCTCTCATCCTCACATCCTTATTTTGATATACTCCTTCAACTTGTTTGATTACCAAATCAGAATCTCCACAAACTAATATCTTTTGGGCACCCAATATTTTCAAAATTTCCAAGCCCAAAGACAGAGATTCATATTCAGCCATATTATTGGTACAGTCAAAGTCAAGTTTGAAAGAATAAAACTCACTTTCATCATCAAGAGTAGTGATCCATATGCCTGCTCCAACCCCCTCTCTTCCATAAGATCCATCAAAGTGTAGAAGCCACCATCCCTTTGCTTTATCTTCTACAATTTATTGATTTTCAACTTGCTGATTTTCAATTTGTTGAATATCTTCTTTCCCATCACTTTCTGCTTGATCAGTTAGCTCATTGAAAAGAATTTTTGATCCTAATTTAGTTTCAACAGCATAAATGGGAAAATTTTGAGGTTTATCCTTTCTTCTTACCATGTAGGCCATCCTAATCTCCCTGTACAATCTTCTCTGCTCACCAAAAACATGAATGGTGGCATATGTCAAGTCAATTTGCATGGTGCCTTTGATTTTTGCTACCCAAGATCTGGATAAGAGCATGCCAAACTTGGGTGGAATATCTGCCACCAAAATGTCCATTACCACTGTCTTCGCAGGCACTTGTGTTAGGCCAACAACAATATATTTTATCAATCCTATGCATTGGACTCTTTTAGAGTAAAAAGAAAATAAATCCTTGTATGGCCTAGTGATCTCCAAACCCATCCTCTCCATAATCACCTTAGGCATGAGGTTATGAGAAGTCCCTGAATCCAACATGGCATTGTGTAAGATGTCATGGATGCTAAGGCTAACAGAAAGGAGGTACTTCTTCATTATGCTCATCTTCCAATCTTGGTCCCAAGTAGATGGTAGGATGGTCTTCTTGTATATTAAGGATATCTGAAGCTTTTGGTTGAGAATTCAACATTTTCACAATTTTTATTTTGTACTCATTTACCTTGAGAATTTCTCCAAAGGGAACATGAATCTTAATTTTAGAGATCTCATTCTCCAAACTAAAAACATAAGTAATCTTTTCAATCTCTTTGACAGGGGGAGGAAGTGGTGGGTCCTTTTTAGGCTCAAATACTTTAGGAGCATCCTTCTTTGGCTGCGTTTTATTTGTAGGGTTGGGAACATTTCTGTTTCTAAGATTATATTGCTTCTGCATATCAAATATAGCATGTTGATAACCCTTAAGATAGTAATATTGTCCCTCACTCTTATTCAAATCATGTTTAGACTCATCATGCTCCTCTTTGGTCAAAAACATCCCAGACATGTTTTCATCTAGGAAATGGATAGTGTCTTCTTGAATCTCAGGCTGAGTTTCTTCTTCATCAATCAAATTCTGCTGAAAACGAGGCCTCACTTGAGGGTCAGGCTTATTTCTGTTTCCTCTTTGTCTTTGCTAATTCTGAGGCCTTCTAAACTGTGGATTTATAATTTCTGGACCATGTTGTGCAGGAGGTGAAAAAGCAATTCCAAGGTAAAGTCTATCCATGAGTTTCTCCATAGTCTTCATCATGAATCAAAATTATCATCCGAGGTGGAAGGATTTTCTTCTTCTTTTATTTTTGTTTTACCGATATTATATTTCTTAGTTGCTATCATGTTCACTTCTACCTTCACAGCATCAGTCTGCATTTCTGCTAGAGAAGAAGATTCTCTTTCCCTAAGAAGAATGGAGAAATCATAATAAAATGCCTCAACATAGCGTAATTGAGTAGCTTCTGGGGGAGGTTTAAGATGAGTAGGTATAGAGTCATAAAATTTTTTCAATCTCTTGGAGAAATTTTGGACATTTTCATCTAAAGCTCTTTTTAAACTATTGTATTCAGTCAGGGCCTACATAGGGTTTGTTCTATTCCCCCATTTTGTTAGAAAAATATCTTCAAACTGATTCCAATTTTTCAAGCTTGCTAGAGCTAGGACTTCAAACCATTTTCTGACCTCACTAGTGAAACGTTTTTTGAAAATGCAGCAAGATGATGGAGCCTAGTGAAATGAAGTTGCCTTCACTAGGTGGGCCCGCAGGCTATTTTTGGCGCAAAGTCTATTTTTAGACTATGTCTATTTTTAGACATATGGAGCATGGTCTGGGAGTTGCAGTATGATATTCTTGGAGTATTGGTCATGTTTGTAAAAATAGATGGACCTCTATTTTTAGACATTTAGGTCGAATTCTATTTTTAGACTGCCTAGCTAAAAATAGAAAAGTCAAATATTATTTACCCTTAATAATATTTGGACTATAAACTTCAGTTTATCCTCTTGCAGCACTTCAGTTTGACTCACGGATGTGGGGCATGCAGCTGACAAAGGAATTATGCTATTCCTAGGGGTTTGGTTGAGCTCATGCATGATATACTTCAGTTAGACTCATGTGGCAGAGTTTTGGTGGAGTTGATTGAGGAGTTGATGGAGATGGTGTTCCGGTTAACTAGTTGAACTAGTTGTAATTAGTTTAACTGCTATTACACTAGAGATGAGTGGTGTGAATTAAATATTATTTAATTCACTAATTATTAACTCATTATTCAACTGAAGAAACACATCAGTTAACTCAGTGCATGTACAGTTCAGTGGAGACCAGTGGAAGAGGTAGATGAAAGGGTGAGTTTGCTATTAGTTGCGACAGGAGTTGTGCATGGGATTTGTACAAGCATTGGAGGAGATTTCCCATGAGGATTGCACAGTTGGAGCCCGTGAGATTCGAACTTGGATCTCTCATTACACCAGTCTTGATTGCGCAATAGAGGCAGGCAATTAGTGGATGAGTTTTGAACCCTTGACTTGTTCAAAACTTAGCTAGTTTGTGTGTAACCTTTGGAGACAGTACTGAGTACTTGTGAGGAGTATTGTATTGAGATTGTTACATGTTCTCTTCCATCTTAATATACAAAATAGCTGGGGGTTTTCAGCTATAAGCTTTCCCCATACATACTGTGTAATGTGTGTGATGTTTTGATGATCTTTTGATCGCATACCGCTTGTTTTATTTCCGCATGTGTGATGATCTGAGTAGAAGAGATTATGTGTTGCATATGAATTCGAATTAGTATGTGATCAGGATAATCTCGGTGGATAAATCTTCATTATTCAACAAATTTCTACATGGTATCGGAGCTATCAGAGCAAAGATTGATCATCACAGTGATTACAAACTTATTTCGGTAGACAGAGTCTGCATGCGGGCCAGGTAGCCTCTGGATCCATCCTTTCCTTTGAAAGGTGATATATCCAGTAAATTCCCCTACAGTCGATCTCTGTGCTAGAAATAATTTGTTCTCACAGATCAGGAGTGGTTGAGTTTTAAGCTTGGAATTCAAATTTTGCAGCAGATTGTTTTCTTGGTGTTGTAGCTGAAAATGTCTTTCAACGATTTGCGACTCGAGTATGCCTTGGAAGGCAGTTCAAATTATGTTGCATGGAAAGACCGCATGGAGGTTGTATTAGATGATAATGGGCTGTTGGAATTCATGGAGAAAGAGATTCCAAAGCCTACTTCTACTGATGCTGCTGTTGTCGAAGCATGGCAAAAGAAACAAGAAAAATGTCGAAGGATTCTGTTGGAGGGCGTAAAGGATCACATTGTATCCAGCTTGCATGGAAAAGCTTCTCCATATTTAATGTGGAAAGCTTTAACATATCTGTTCCAGAGCAAGAGCGACCAAAGGAAGTTGGCGCTCAAAGATAAACTCAGAAACATTAATATGGAGAAAGGTGACAGTATCGCCAAATACCTCACGAAGTTCACTCAATGCAGAGATGAGCTGGGAAGTGTGGGGGTGACTGTCGATGAAGAGGACTTGGTGGACCTAGCTCTCCTTGGTCTTCCGAAGGCTTGGCATTCCTATCAGGACTCTGTCAATGGTCGGGAGAAGTTGCCGGGATGGGAGCGACTTTGGGCGGATCTCATGCAAGAGGAGATAAGGAGGACTACCAGGGACGGATCTTCATCAAAGGTATCTGATGAAGAAAATTGTGCTTTGGCTGCCAAAGCAAAGAAGGGGAAGAGCAAGAAATATTCTCATTCTGGTGCAAAGGGCAAGAATCAAGACATGGCTAAGGTGAAGTGTTTTCACTGCCATGATCACAGACATTATGCCACAAATTGTCCGAAGAAGAAGAAAAACAAGCAAGCTGCTAGATCCGGAGATGGAGAGGCCTTGGCCTCGCAGTTTGAGTTATATTTTTCACTGATCGCATGCTTGGTATCAAGTGTGATGGGATCAGTGTGGTTCTTGGAAAGTGGCGCGTCATTCCACATGACGGGAGATCGAGATTTGTTTTCAGATCTGGAGGACAAAGATCTGGGCGTGCACATCGAGATGGGCGATGATGGTAGATACAGTGCGACCGGTATCGGTACCATATCCTTTCAGAGGGATTCTGGTAAACCCTTCGTATTGAAGGATGTGATGCATGTGCCTGGATTGAAGAAATACTTGATCTCTGTGGCGATGTTGGAAGACAAGGGGTATGATGTGGTCTTCAGTGAAGGAAAGGCTTTCCTGCGCAGTAAGACTACTGGAGAGACCCGGAAGATAGGGGTTCGAGTCAAGAACCTTTATCAGTTGCAAGTAGATGGATGCGCAGCAATTGCATGCAAAGCGGGAGAAGTGGTGAGACAGGATGATGAGGACGAATTGTGGCACCGGAGATTGGGCCACCGTCACCATGGAGCTTTGAAGATCCTGCAGCAGATTTCTACTGGGCTTCCTAAGGGCACCCTTGCGCAGTCAGATCAGTGCAAGGGGTGTACTTTAGGGAAGTTTGTGAAAGCCACCTTTCACGAGAAGGATAGTCGCGCCACGACGATCCTTGAGAGAGTTCACACAGACGTGTGTGGTCCTTTCTCAATAGCTTCGACAACAAAGCACAATTACTACGTGATATTTGTTGATGATTTCTCTCGAAAGTGCTGGATCTTTTTCATGCAGAAGAAGAGCGAGACATACTCTAAGTTCTGTGAGTTCAAAGCACTGGTTGAGAAGGAATCGGGGAAGAAGGTGAAGGATCTTAGGAGCGACAATGGTGGTGAATTCATCTCGGCTGAATTCAAGGACTTTTGCAGCACAAAAGGGATTCAGAGAGAGCTCATCGCACCCCATAACCCACAGCAGAAAGGGGTGACTGAGCGGAAGAATAGAACTATTGTGGGTGCTGCACAGGCAATGTTGCATGATCAGGGCCTACCCCTTCATTTGTGGGATGAGGCATGCAATACAACAGTATATGTGTAGAACCGTTGTCCTCACAAGATTCTTGGCATGAGTACACCGGAGGAGGCTTATTCTGGCAAGAGGCCTGACATTTCCCATTTGCGGATTTTTGGTTCTCCTGTCTACATGCATGTGACGAAGGATGCCAGAAAGAAGATGGATCCAACCACAGAGGTTGGAATATTTATGGGGTACACTGATACGCCCCACAACTATCGGGTGTATGTGCCAGACAGTCGCAAGACTGTTGTGCGATGGGATATCAAATTTCAGGAGGAGAAAGCCATGCAGTGTTTGCTTGATAGGGAGCCACACTTGCATGTAGATGAGGAGCTGTTAGCTCCTAAGGATGAGTCTCAGGATGTGGATCAGCCACAAGATGAGATTCATGGAGTGGAAGAAACCACTCATGAAGCACCAGCCATCAGAGGGCGCAAGCGCACTACAGAATCTGAGCGACTGGCTCAAGATGCAGAGAAGGTTGTAGGACCACCTACAGCACAGCGCAGACAGAGACAGTCACCGGATCGGTACACTGGATACATGGCTCTTATGAGTCAATGTGTCGTGACGAAGCCATCCTCTTTCGAGGAAGCTGTGGAGGAACCCGCATGGGTAGATGCCATGATCGAAGAATATGATTCGATCGTCAGAAACAGTGCATGGGAGATTGTCCCAATACCGGAGGGGAAATCAGTGGTGGGTTCGCGATGGATCTACAAAGTGAAGCAGGCGGCTGACGGGAGTGTGGAGAGGTACAAGTCAAGATTTGTCACCCGTGGCTTCTCGCAGATCGAGGGGATCGATTATGAGGAGACCTTTGCACCTGTCCCAAGGTACTCTTCCATACAGACGATCCTAGCTCTCTCAGCGCAGATGGGGTGGCACATCCATTAGATGGATGTGAAGACAGCGTTCCTCAACAGAGTCATTGAGGAGGAGGTGTACATAGAGCAGCCTGAAGGTTTCGAGATCTTCAGCAGTGAGTCGCATGTGTGCCGACTCAAGAGAGCACTGTACGGGCTTAAGCAAGCACCTCGTGCTTGGTACACTCGCATAGACAGCTACTTCACCGGGCTTGGATTCTCCAAGAGTGAGGCGGATCCTAACTTGTACCAGATTGTGGTGGAGGGGAAGCTGTTGATCATCGTATTGTATGTAGATGATCTGATTTTGACTGGCGATGAGCAGTTGATACTTTCATGCAAGGAGGATCTTGCACGAGAGTTTGAGATGAAGGACTTGGGCATCCTTCATTATTTCCTGGGATTGGAGATTTGGCAGCGCAGCGGAGGACTGTTTGTTTCTCAGGGAAAGTATGCCTAGGAGATTCTGGAGAGGTTCAACATGCAAGGCTGCAAGCCTGTTGACACTCCTCTTCCTGGTGGTTGGAGGAAGGAGGATGCTACTTCAGCGGAGGTAGTGGATGCCACTGTCTATCGACAGTTGGTGGGGTCGCTTATGTATCTGGTCAATACATGACCCGATATATGCTATGCTGTTAACCAGATTTCACAAGCTATGGTTAAGCCTACCAATCTCTATTGGAAGGCAGGCAAGCATGTATTGCGTTATCTCAGTGGCACATCGGGATATGGACTGTGGTACAGATAGGAGGATGGAGTGAAGCTTTGTGGCTTCACGGATGCAGATTGGGCAGGGAGCCCAACGAAACGGAAGAGCACATCTAGAGGTATCTTCAACATTGGATCGATAGCATTTTCCTAGTACAGCAGGGAGCAGAGATCCGTGGCACTCAGTTCAGCAGAGGCCGAGTACATGGCAGCTAGCTTGGCTACATGCGAGGCTATTTGGATGAGGAAGATCCTCGTCGGATTGTTCGAGTCGCATTTGGAGCCTACTGTGATTTATTGTGATAACCAGAGCTGCATCAAGCTCTCAGCTAATCAAATATTTCATGATAGATCCAAACACATCGACATCAGGTACCATCATATCAGAGACTATGTTCAGCGGAGGATCATGTTACTTTCATATATTCCCACGGAGGATCAGGATGCTGATATCTTGACGAAGGCACTCACCAGGAGCAAATTCGAATTCCACAGAGGCAGGATAGGGGTTGCAGATAATCCATATCTTGTTGATAGGGAGTGTTGAAAATGCAGCAAGATGATGGAGCCTAGTGAAATGAAGTCGCCTTCACTAGGTGGGCCCGTAGGCTATTTTTGGCACAAAGTCTATTTTTAGACTATGTCTATTTTTAGACATATGGAGCATGGTCTGGGAGTTGCAGTATGCTATTCTTGGAGTATTGGTCATGTTGGTAAAAATATATGGACCTCTATTTTTAGACATTTAGGTCGAAGTCTATTTTTAGACTGCCTAGCTAAAAATAGAAAAGTCAAATACTATTTACCCTTAATAATATTTGGACTATAAACTTCAGTTTATCCTCTTGCAGCACTTCAGTTTGACTCATGGATGTGGGGCATGCAGCTGATAAAGGAATTATGCTATTCCTAGGGGTTTGGTTGAGCTCATGCATGATAGACTTCAGTTAGACTCATGTGGCAGAGTTTTGGTGGAGTTGATTGAGGAGTTGATGGAGATGGTGTTCCAGTTAACTAGTTGAACTAGTTGTAATTAGTTTAACTGCTATTACAACTAGATATGAGTGGTGTGAATTAAATATTATTTAATTCACTAATTATTAACTCATTATTCAACTAAAATAACACATCAGTTAACTCAGTGCATGTACATTTCAGTGGAGACCAGTGGAAGAGGTAGATGAAAGGGTGAGTTTGCTATTAGTTGTGACAGCAGTTGTGCATGGGATTTTCACAAGAATTGGAGGAGATTTCCCATGAGGATTGCGCAGTTGGAGCCAGTGAGATTCGAACTTGGATCTCTCATTACACCAGCCTTGATTGTGCAATAGAGGCAGGCAATTAGTGGATGAGTTTTGAACCCTTGACTTGTTCAAAACCGAGCTAGTTTGTGTGTAACCTTTTGAGACAGTACTGAGTACTTGTGAGGAGTATTGTACTGAGATTGTTACATTTTATCTTCCATCTTAATATAAAAAATAGCTGGGGGTTTTCAGCTATAAGCTTTCCCCATACATACTGTGTAATGTGTGTGATGTTTTGATGATCTTTTGATCACATACCGCTTGTTTTATTTCCGCATGTGTGATGATCTGAGTAGAAGAGATTATGTGTTGCATATGAATTCGAATTAGTATGTGATCAGGATAATATCGGTGGATAAATCTTCATTATTCAGCAAATTTATACAACTTTGAGCAAATACTATCATTTTAACATCTTCATGGTCTACTTCCTCTCTGTCTATGAAATCATTGAATTGGTCTACATGTTCCTCAACTATTATTTCTTCTTCACTCCCCCGGGTTTTAATTCTAGCCATGGAAAATTTTAGGGGCTAATATTCATAGGTGGGCTTATTTTCCATGGTTTTTCCAAAAAAAAGATTCGCCAATTTCCATTTTTTTATAAAAATGATTCGCCCAAATTTTATAATATAAAACTACTTTATGTTAAAAATCACCAAAATTATATATAGAGTATATATAAAATCATTATAAATTTGAATACTTATACAAATATATCAATAAAAATTTTATAGTTTTCATATTAGGGACTAGTGAGATTCGCCAATTTTTTAAAATTCAAGATAATTTTCCATCTTTAAAACTTTCCATGATTCTAGCTGAGTATTTACTTGGGAGGGGATTAAGACTAGTTGGGAGGAAAAGTGGGGAATATCTTGCAGGTGCAATAGAAGGAGGTGGAGGTGGAAAAATTCCTAAACTTACATTTAAGGTAACGTATTTCTTGGAAAAACAATAGAAGAAGATGAACTATTAGGAGGTGGTGTAGTTGGTCTTTGTAGTCTAGATAAAAATGAGCTCCACTTAGGAAAAGGTACACCATATTTTCTTCTCAACAAGAAATAAAATGGGTCTAACTCCTTTAACTTTTCAAAAGACTCCCTCTCTAACAACAATTATGATGTAACTATTTCCCAGAGTTCTTCTTTTTCATTTTTTGGTTACTAGGGTTGAGGTATCAATACCTAGTCTTTACAGTTCTAGAATAATAACAACCAATTAATTTTCACTCTTAGACCTAAATAAAACCTATTAAGGCTCTGACATTCAACCCTGACCTAAGCCAAAGTTAACAAGTGAGTGTGCGCCGGTAAAAACCTCTTGAATTTTATCATCACATCTCTTATCTTCAAGACTTCTAACAATTTCAGAGGACAAAGCTCTTGAGTGTGATGGAATACCTGATTTTGAAGAGCTGCTTTCAATGCCTCTGAGAATCCTCTCTGGATTATCCACAACGGTAGGTGTGTTAGGATCTAGAATGCTCCTTGTATATATTCTTTTTTAAGCCACCTTTAAGCATGAAAATTTGTAGTGGAGTCACCAAGGTAGTTTCTACAACCTCGAAAAATTCTGAGCTCCTGCTACCTCCAAGAGTTCAGCTTCACTGTTTGCATAAAAAATTCAAGAAATATGTCTTCAGACTCCTGGCAGACGCACCAAAATGTTATCACCAAATCAATCTTGCTAGGCTCCTCATCAATCAACTTAATGTATCTCTTTCAAACCACGTTTAGATGAATATTAGCCTCTTCAGTTTGATAGGGCTCTCTCAAAGGGGATTTATTATTTTCAATAGAAATACTATTAGATGGCTAACTCTATGAATTGTGACTTGGTTTTGCTTGATTGCAGGTTGAAAAATGAAATTCTTGCTACCATTGGGATATGGGGTCAACATTTGTAAACTCAATGACAATAATTCTTCTTATGGAAGCTGAGGCAAATAGAGGTTTCAATAACATATGGAACATTCACACAACATAGGAAAAACATAGTAATTTATCCTCTAAAGGAAGTCATAGCATTTCACCATGAGTTCTGAGTAATTAGAGATAAAATTCAAAGAAAATGATTAATCATAAATATATAGAGCAAACAAAACATTGAAACACCTCATTAGAATCTCAGGTCTGGAAGTAAAATGTCACTATATATTACTAAAACTGAAAGGACATTACAGAGTAGCAATTTGGTGCAATATTATCCAACGCTTTGATATTCGATGTTCTGTCTATAAATAGACTTAATTTGCATTGAAAATGATCTGCCTTGCTGGCTAGATCCTCGAACTCTAACTTTGACACCTATCATAATTGAAAACTACTTTCTTCGAACAGAAAAATAGAGCTAACCTTTAAAAGTCAGATTCCTAATAGGACTCTACTTCATTTTTATTGCATTCATTTCTCTCAACAATAAAACAGTTACATGATAAATATCACATGTTCGAGAGACATTCACCATCACTAACATATTTAAATTACCCCCTAGATTTAGGAAACATGGTCCTACTTTTCAAGAATAGATAATCTCCACTTTAGTCTTGTTCTTCACGTTGAGTTGGATGAGTGACACTCATATCAAGTAATGATTCTATGTTGGGATGGCCCACTGACAAGTTGGATGTCTCCATATGGTTGATGTGTTGTTTGAACATCCAAAAATATTCCAAAAACCTTTCGCTACGAAACAAATTAGTTTAGGTAGTTTCGTAGTGAATGAATTTCTACGTTTTCATCCATCTCCCTGTCACATTTGCTAGACAAAAAATTTTGTTATGCCAAAATATCTTAAAAAAAACCAACATCCCTCCTTAATCCTTCAAAAAACTAATTTTTAAAACAAAATAGCAACTTCAGAAATTTTGTAGCATTTTTTCTCGCTTCAAGCCTGTAGCACGCTACGAAATTTCCTAATAAACCAGAATTTGCAAATTTTGTGACTTTCTTCAAATTTTGATCTCCTGAGTCAAAATTTAGGTTCTTTGAAAGACATGAACCTCATCAAACATGTTTCAACTCAATTCTTCAGTCTTTAGGAGTTTCATCTTCATTTACAATAAGTTGGCCTGTAGGTTCTTCAACCACTTTCATCCTCAGCCCTTTCTTCTCCAGCTCAACTTGAATCATGTCCAACTCCTCCTGAAGGTCTTCTACTTGATCCTTTAATGCTCTGTTTTTAGCTTGCAAGTTTAAGTTCATCTTCCTAGTATGTTTGACCACCCTCTTAGGTTGAGTCCTTTGAAACAGTCTTTTGGCATTGTCAATAGATTTTGAAACACTTGAGATTTGTCTCTCCCATCTTTTCATCATCTGGTCAAATTGAACTTTTTCAGACCTGTGCTTCTCTGCCTCTAACTTCAACTCTAATATTTCTTTACCTGCTTCCTTCAGCTATTCTTTAAGGGATTCTATTTCCGATTTTTCAATTATCTTCTCTTTTCCCTTTCTCTACCTTATGACAACTTCTTCTTCTACTCCTGGAGATAAATCTATGATTCTCACTGGTTGTACAACTTCACTGATTTTCTTTGTCTTTTTTCTCTCCATGACCTTATTTGAAAACCTAGTCATTGCCTTCCTTGGCTGAAATATAGAGACAACATCTTCTCCTGAAAAATCTAATTTCTTGGCAGTCTTACCTTTCTTCAGTTTCCTTCCATTACCTTCAATATCTTCTGCTTGAACTACTGGGAACTCTTCAATATCAATTGCATGAAGGATATCTTCCAAATTCCCTTTGGCCATTGTTTGGCTTCTATTTATCCTCTTATTGCCTTGTTTGCTCATCTTATGTTTATTTTTTGCAGGTGTTGACTGAGGGTTGTTAGTTTCCTGCAGAGGTTCTGCTCCTATGTTCATTGATTCTGTAGGGGGCTGTCTTATTTCTTCTTCAACTTCTTCTATTACAACTGGTGATGTAGTAGTTCTAGGTTTTAAGATTTTCTTTGGAGTGACTACTTCTATTTCATACCCACTCATAAATAAAAAAGAAATTACAACTGGTGATGTAGTAGTTCTAGGTTTTAAGATTTTCTTTGGAGTGACTACTTCTATTTCATACCCACTCATAAATAAAAAAGAAGTCCAATATCTGTTTAACCTTCTCAATTCTTTGAACACTAACATATTTATCAAACCATGGTGAAACAAATATGTCTCATTTCCTTCTGAATTAACTTGATCTCTGTCTGACATCTTTCCCAAACTCCTGTATAAATAGAGAGGTAAGTCAAGTTATCTCTTACCTACAAAGTGTAGAAGGAGTCTGAGATGGTAAGAGTAAACCATGTGGAATATTCCCTCGGGGTTGAAATATTTTTGAATGACCATTAGTAGCTTTGCATAATTTTCCTCCATATAACTCCTGGGAATTCTATTAGTTAAATCAACTCCTCCGTGCTCTTACTTGAGAAACTCCTCACAACTCTGCATTGTAGATTTTGTGCCCTTAAACCATTCTTCACCACCTCTAGGGATTCCTGTAGCTTGTGATATGATTTCTGGCATTACCGTGAGATTAAAAATCCCAAAATTTTATGTTGTTCATGTAAATTTAGTGGAAAAATCATTTGAAACATGTGCATGGAAACCCTGCAACTTCTGGTATAATTTCAAGTAGCCCATCCTCCTGGAAACCTCTATTGGGTGTGGAACCTGATTATCTTGTTTATTTTGTATCACAGCGTTAGACCCCTATACCCTAATGGGGCGGCAACACCGCCCATAATTAAATGTTGCCTGGGGGGTCCAGGGGGACAGCTACAAATTTATGGAACCCTCCCCTGGTAGGGGGTTTTGAGGGAAGCGCCTTCGAAGCTAAAAATATATGTAAAATTGCCTTGTAAAAGTATTGTAATTTCTAGTCAATCTGGGCCATTCATTAGGCGGATGATCTAATGGTAGAAGTTATGTTTAGTTTAGGGGTTTTTTCCCTAGAAGGCAACCCCTCGCTTGTATGAAGGTATTGTACTGCGGCTGTGTATTGTATGTGTATTCTCAGAGCAAGAAACTGATAGGGAGACTATGAGAGAGAACAAAGGATATTACAACGACATTGACCAAAACCTTGGCCAATCCAGGCAAGTGAGCCTTCACCGCTCACCTCCAGGCCTACATTACAATGAAGTCTTCCCAGTCTTTTATAGGCACCATTACATGCAATACCATGGGCTGAAAACCATGGGTGCACAATACCATGTGCCCCAAAACCACTACTATTTACCCTAGTCAACATTGACTCTATCCTGATTCAAGTTTACCTAACAACCTCCATAGCAATAGGGTCTTCATTTTGTAATTTAATATCCATGGGTTCATACCTGAGACAATGGACACCCTTGTTTGTTTTATTTTTTGAAGCCATGGATGCTTTGTAGTCTTTGCTACCTCACTTGCTGGTGACACTTGCAGAATTCGAATTTGACAGAAACCCGCTTGTAGTGATGAAGAAGCTCTTCAAGAATTGATTTCTATGCAAGGATAAATAGTAATATGACAAAAGGCAGGTTTGGGGTAAGGTTTTAAAGGTTAAATGAAAACTCAGATTTTGATAATGACACATGCAACCAAAAAGAATCATGATTAGAAAAGATACGACTATGCACGTTTAAAATCATCATAACAACCTTGAAAGACCTTACCCTTATTCATATTATCATAAAATGACACTTCACATTTCTCTAACAACCTTAGCTAAAAAAACACAGTTTCGTAGCGAAGATAGTTAGGCCGCTGACAGTTTCACTATGAAACTATTAGGCAGTTTCATAGTGAAATCTGCTGATTTCCTTTGTACTTCGCTACGAAATTATAAAAAAATGAGAGGTGTGCACTTTTGAGGCTAAATGCATGGGAATGAAAATGGATATGATGTGAGGTTGATTTGACTGAAGTGGCATGGATGGAGGTGAAATTTAAACTAAGGATAGACTTCATAAAAATGAAAATTTTTTCATACATCACATTTAATGGCTTAGGAGACCTTATCCATTTGGTGAATGAAATGCATGACCCTATCAAGGAAATTTTTACAGCTAAATGAGTGATAACATAGCCAATCATCTATACAGATGCCTATTTCCAAAGAAAAACAGAACAAGAGACAAAGATAAAAAATTTCCCCTACCTATTCTGAGGCACAAGATGCAAAAGTTTTTGTATTTAAATGAAGAAATAAGGATCCATATACCACTCCAAATTTATACACTCAAGTTGATCCTTAAGTGATCACAATCCTAGAATAATATTAAGAAGAAAGAGATACACAGGAGCAACCAATAGTAGTGTTGGCAGGAACTCGTTTCACTCAATTTCCTCATGTAGAAGAAACAATTCAGACCCTTAGTATGGAACAAGCAATTTAGTCTCCAATATCTTTTGATTCTTTGGTTTCAACTCAGCAGAGCATTTTTTCAAGGTACAAAGAAATCAAGTTGAAGAATGAAGCTCTAAAGGCTTCAAATTATTCAAATATTTGGAAGCAAACAGATACGACACAACATAAACTACTTTCTTCATTTGATTATGTGAAAGGACCATTTCAGATGGCTTTTATGGAACCTCTAGTACCATCCCCCAAGAACACTAAAGACTACAAGGCCTCTATTTTCTCAATTGATACTAATAATATCCATGCAATCAATCAAATCAATTTTCACAAATAAACATGGGAACTCATCTTTTCTACAATCACTAGCTCAACCATGACTTCTTCAAAATTAGAGTCATCTTTGAATAACATGCATTCTCAATTAAAAATTGAAAAATGTATTCATTAGCCAAGGACACCAAGATCAAATCTCTAAAATACTTGGTGCTAAAGCTATGGCATGATCCTAGTAACATCAAGGTAGCAGAAGAGATTATTAAAGCTAAGAATGCAAACATTCAATCACTAAGGAAATAGTTAAAATTACCATCCATAGAACACCCCCGAGCTAAAGAATTTACTAGCTTGGAGATGGAAAAGGATAAACTATTCACTATAATAGTATATCACAATGCTCAAATTCAGAGGATGGAACAAGACATGGAGAGTTACTAAGAGAAAAATAATAGTGGGAAGAAATAGTTATATCTACATCTAGAACATCAATAGAAGAAGGTACATAAACAAAATCAATGTCTTCAGAGTCTAGAGAAAATCTTGCCAAATATTTAGAAGAATTATCATTAGTAAATGTAGAAAAAAAGATAAATTTCTAGTAGCATTGACCCGAACGAAGGAAAAGAAGATCGAAGAAGATAATGCTTATCTTGAAGAAATACAAAATAATTGTAAGTTAATTCGTCAAATACAACAATATGAAGACAAGTATTTTATTATCCAAATGCTAATAGAGGCCAAAAGTAGCATTTGGAAAAACATCAATGCTAATATGATAGACATGTGGCCATCAACTCAAATCACCTTTGAACAAGAGGAATTAGTGCACAAAGTCAAAGAAAAAATTCAAGATACTAAAGTAGACCTTGAACACATACTAGAAGAGGCACAAAAGATGATAAAACTACTAAATTCTAAAACTAGAGATGAACGAGAAGAGTTAAACATTGAGGATAGAACAACAACAGTGATGGAGATTAAAAGAGTCTTGAATAAAAATATTTTAATGATACATTTAGAAACTGAGTGTAAAGTATTTGAGTTACAAGTCAAAATATTTAACAAGAAATTTGCTCCACTATAGGGGAAAGTCTACCAACTTTGAAGAACTCTAATGGAAAATTTATTCCAATAGAGAATTACGAGGACCTGTTGTGAAACATGTTTGTTGATGCCTCAAGATTCACAAAGGAAAAATGATATATTAGTGGAGAATAATTTTTAGAAGGCCTGCAAATTCGATCTCAATATTCAACATGAGATCCATCGCCTTTTCTCAATAAGCCAACTTTTGAAACTTACACTGAGATAGATGAAAGGTTTAGAAATATGGTAAATTTTTCTATCCCAAGCGAAGAAAGTTAGGAAAAGTTACTAGAATTGATTGAACGAGCGAAACTGAAGGCCTAGAATTTTGGCAACGAACAAACAACATTTGCAGTAAAAAAGCTATAGGTAGCAACGATTTCCTCCATAATTTCAACAACACGACATATTTTGCCTGCCTTTTCTTATCTTCTTCTTCTATATCTGAAATATCTCTATCTTCAACAGATATTATTTTGAAGTCCAAAATTAGATGTAAAAATTCTATAAATACTTTGTAAAAAGACTAAAAAAGGGTTGAAACTTTTATGAATAAATGGTCTGCATTTTGATGTAAAGTTGTGCATTGTACTGAAGTGATCAAATTACAAATAACAAAAATATTTTTGTTTTAGGATTCCCATGTCGACCAATTGGTGATGTTCCTTCTTATGTGAAATTTTTTATTCTCTTAGTGTTCCATATGCTTTCTCTCTTTATTGTTTCAAGAAGAATTAGGGTCAAATTTACTTAATTTTAGTCTTCTCTTGCTTGTAAACAATATCAATGTTTTATTTCTGATATTAACTATAGAATTCATCTCAGCATGCTCTATATTTGATTGAACTTAAATAATATTCATCCTTCCACCAATAGATATTTTATAAGATCCAGAAGTGTTCCTATCCTGCCTTGTTATAACTGCTCTATATTTTTTCTGTTTATTACCAAGATATTCATGACTCCATGCCCAATGGACTTACCCTTCATTTTAAAACCAAAATTTTGAAAAAATCTATCTCAAACTTAAGTACATAGCCTAAATTATGAAGCAGAAATATAAATGAGATAGAGAGATCCCTCTCTGAAGCTAGAAGGGCTAGATCCCATATTTAAAATTGGTTTTGTGGTTACCTATGGGTTTCTCTCCTCAACCTAGGGAAATTATAGTGTGATAACATAAGGAAGTCCACCATAGAGGCTGACAAGTTGCTGCTTGATGCTAGAGAGAATGTGGGAGCACCTGCATCATAGCAAAGACATAGAAGGTCCCGAGATAGATACGTTGGTTACATCTCTCTTATGAGAGATAATATAGATATAGATCCATCCTCATTCAAGGAAGTAGTGCAGCAACTAGTTTTGGTTGATGCCATGGTAGAGGATTATAACTCCATCATGAGAAACAATGCATGGGAAGTTGTCCTAAGACCAAAGGGAAATTTAGTTATAGGATCCTGGTGGAACTACAATGTAAAGCAGCCATCAGATGGGAGTGTGGAGAAACACAATGCTATATTTGTGGTTAGATGGTTCTCTCAGGTAGAGGAGATTGATTATGAGGATACATTTACTCAAGTTGCAAGGTACTCATCAGTAAGATACATCCTTGCACTTTTAGCATAGATGGGATGGAAGATACATCAGATGGATTTAAATACAACCTTCATTAAAAGAGTGATTGAGGAATAGGTGTAAATTGAGCAGTCCTAAGATTTTGAGACCTTTGACAGAGAGTCACATGTGTGAAGACTCAAGAGAGAGTTATATGGACTCAAGCAAGCACATCATTGTTATGAAACCATCTCACAAAATAGAATAAAAGAGAGATCAACGACTTATAAATCAACCTCTTCGAGGGGGAAACCTCCTTTACATTACGTAAATGAAAAATCATCCTTTCTATAGATAGGAGTCCATGGGGTCACAATATAATCTAGGCCGACCTAAGAATAATAATGTAAGGGCGCAACAATAACAATAGTGCGATTTTAATGGGCACAATAATAACAATATCGAGACTATATGGGTACAACAATAACAATAATGGGGATACACTAACAACAATAGGGGACTAAACTAGTAATATAGGGACCTAACATGTCTCTCTCCTTTAAAAAAGTGTTTTCCTCAACGCTTGAGTAGTTCTAGATGCTTCTGTATAAAATTATCATCCTCCCATGTGGGATCTTCAGTGGGTATGTTCTTCCACTTTATGAGATACTCTGAAATTGATCAATTTTGTAGCTATCAAGTTCTTTTTTCCTTGATTTCTTCAGGTTCTAATATGATTTTTCCTTCCTCATCAAGTTCTACAAATATTGTTTGAACTATAATTTTGTCACCTATAACCTTTTTTAAGCATGAAACATGGAAAAATGGGTGCACGCAGGAAGAAGGAGGAAGATCCAATTTGTCTGTCATAGTACTAATATTTTTCAACACCTTGTAAGGACCATAGTACTTTGGCGATAATTTATTATCTTTCTTTGCTTGCTTGAGGGGCATTTGTTTGTATGGTTGTAGCCGTAAAAATACCTAGTATCCTACATCAAAAATGCTCTCGCTACGGTGTTGATTTTCTTATTGTTTCATTCAATTTTGTGCCAAATTTAGGTTACCATTTAAGAGTTGGAGAACTTGTTGTTAATGATCGATATGATATTCCAATGCTTTAACCTTATAATTTTTTCTTAAAGATGATGTGATGTACGGTGGATGATATCCATAAAGTGCCATAAATGGGGTCATTTTTGCTGCAGTATGGAAGGAATTGTTGTACCACCATTTAGCCAGAAGTAAACACTTGACCCATTATGATTTTTTATCAAATACAAAATAACGAAGATATTCTTCCAAACAATTGTTCATTATCTCAATTTTCCCATCAGATTGAGGATGATAATAAGATCTATGAGTTGGTTGAGTACCCAAACAAGAAACTAATTTCGTCCAAAATTTTCTAGTGAAAATGGGGTCTTTGTTGCTTACAATACACTTTATGTTTCCATCTAGCTTTTGAATTTTTTCCATAAACGAAGCAACAACTATACTTTCTTTAAGTGGATGAGATAATGCACAAAAGTGTGCATAACTGGTAATTCTATCAATTACCACCATGATGAAACTCTTTCCTTCAGACTTAGGTAAACCTATGATAAAATCCATTGAAACCAGCCCCCAAAATTGACTTGGAATGGATAAAGGTTGTAGCAGACCCGGGGTATTAATTGTTTAAACTTTATTTTGTTGGAAAACCAAGCATTCCAACACAAAATTTTGAATATCATATGTAAGGCCATCCCAAAAAAATCTTTCTTAACCTGTTAGGTCCCTATATCACTAGTATAGTCCCTTATTATTGTTAGTGTAACCCCCTTATTGTTATTATTGTACCCTTGTAACCCCCATTTTGTTATTATTGTGCTCTTAAATTATTATTGTTAGGTCGGCTAGGATTACATTGTGGCCCACTAGGATTACATTATGGCCCCATGGACTCCTATATATAGAAAGGAGGTTTTGTAAATTGTATCATCCAAGAATTGATAATTCATGTAATGTATTGGAGGTTTCCCCCTCAAAGTGGCTTATTTATAAGGCGTTGATATCTCTTTTCTTCTATTTTTGAAGCTGGTTACACAACATTTGGTATCAGAGCTTTGGATTCTAGGGTTTCGCTACTCCAAACAGGTCATCGTGGAATTTTCGCTATAAAATTTTTCTACGAAGTTTCAGAAGCTGAATTTTTTAGGGTGCGAAGCCTAAACCCTGAGGAAGATTTCCTAAACATTTTGGAGCTTGGTTGGCAATATTTTCGGAGATATGATCCGTGGAAGTTAGGTCGTTTTTCAGGCTCCTAAACAGTTCATCGTGGAATTTACACTATAATTTTTTTTCTACTAAGGTTTAGAATCTGAAATTTTTAGGGTGCGAAGCTAAAATCCTGAGGAAACATGTCAAAAAATTTCAGAGCTTGGTTCGCAATATTTTTGGAGATATGTTCTGTGGAAGGTAGTACTTTTTCAGGCTCCCGAATTTCATCTCAAAGAGGTGATCGTGGGAAAATATTCATAACTCTCTCTCTGAGCATCGGATTGGAGTGCCATAAAAAGTGGTCGCAATTAAACAAACTATAGTTCCTTGGCTATCAATTTCAGATATGAAGGATGAAACAGTGACACGTGGCAATTCGTACAAGTTTGCTCTACTCAACCAGTCCAAAATTGGGTCATTATGGGAGATGGGACATAACTTTGTCTTGAAGAATCCAAATTAGATCAGACCTGTGGCATTTGAAAGAAGCTTTAGAGGGATACTACAGGGCTGAATTTAAGATATTGAAGATTTTAAATTAAAGAGATAATTCAATTTCAATATCGAGCTCCTCAAAGCAAGTAAAAGGTGTGTATTTTTTTTTTCCGAATTGCATAAGTCTTGTTTGAAGAATCAAGTTGAATTGATTCCAAGGGCATATTGTAGAATAGATATCAATATTGGATTCTAAAATGAAACCTAAAAGGAATTCAACACCCATTAAGCCTTTAGAAGGCTCTACTATGACTCATGAAGACGAAGAATGGCAACATGACATATCAAAATTACAAGAGCAAGTGCAACAAATTTCGCTCTCGCAAAGAACAACAAAAAATGAAATGGAAGTTTTAAAGAAAGGCATGGAAACTAAGATGGATGGTTTGAAGAAAGGTGTGGAAGCTAAGATGAATGGTTTGGAAGCTAAGATGGATGGCATGGAAGTGGGCATGGAAGCTAAGATGGATGACATGGAAGCTAAGATCGATGAAAAAATGAAAGAAAACATGGAAAACATGAAGAAGGATCTAAAAGTAGACATCAAAGGTTTGGAAAAGTTGATACAAGAAATGTTTCCTAATGGTGAAAAGATAGTAGAGGAAACTCATGATGAGAACAAAATAAATGTTAATCGTGATTTCATAAACTCTACTGTTGGAGGGAAGAACCACCATATTCCAAAAAATGGATATGAGGAAGTTTGATGGAAAGGATCCTGTAACATGGATACTACAGATGGAGCAATATTTTGATCTCCATAACGTGCAAAACACACAAAAGGTACGCATTGCAACTTTACATTTAGAACAAAATACATTTTTATGGTATCAATGGCTTTGCTCCCGTAAAAAAATTGTCACTTGGTCAATTTTTACAGAGGAAATGATAGCACATTATGAGGATACAAAGAGCAACACCTTATTTAGCCAATTGATAAATCTCAAGCAAAAGGGTTTAGTGGGGGAGCACATTGAGGACTTCCAAAAATTGAATATAACGGTAACTGATATTCCAGAGGAACACAGATTGATCTCTTCATAGGTACTTTAAAGGATAACATCCAACATGAAGTTCGCGTTTTGGAACCTGATTCATTGGAGAAGGCATTCAGGTTGGCAAGAAAAATTGAATGTAAAATTATGGCTACAAGGAAGCCTACCACTCACTTCTATAAAGAGGGAAGTGTTTCTACTCCTAGATTTCAACAACCTACAAGGTTGACACCACAACAATTGGAAGAAAAAAGAGCAAAAGGGCTTTGCTACAGTTGTGATAGCAAATACACTAAAGGTCATATGTGTGCTGAGAAGAAATTATTTTACATAGATTGTGAAGAGGAAGAAGAAAATGAACAAGAAGAGGATATACACCAGGAACCAGCCCCAGAAGAGGAAGAAATGAATCCCACCATATCGTGTAATGCACTGGCAGGAATTACCACTCCTCAAACTCTCAAGATAAAAGGACAAATCAAGAAGAGAAAGGTAATAGTGTTGATTGATTCAGGTAGCACCCATAATTTTATTCATTGTAAGGTAGCCAAGGAATTAAATTGTTTTCTATACCCAGCACCAGAATGTCAAGTGATGGTTGCAAATGGAGGAACTATAAATTGCTCTGGAAAATGCCATAATATCAAGCTAACCATGGGGGAATATGTATTGACTAGTCCAATGCTTTCCATTCCTATTGGAGGTGCTGATGTTGTACTAGGAGTACAATGGTTACAATCTTTGGGGACGATAGCTTTTAATTTTCAAGAACTTTTCTTGAAATTTTTTCAGAAGGAAAGGAAGTTGAATTACGGGGTATTGAAGGGAAGCTGGGAAGGATAATAAGCTCTAATGTCATGACAAAGCTTCTAAAGAAAGAACAACGAGGCGTAATTGCACAATTATGCTCACTAGAAGTTCCGACATCAAAATCATCTATTTCTGCAGATCTCCAACAAGTCTTGGACAATCATTCCAAGGTGTATGAAACTCCCAAAGGACTCCCACCTATTCGTGATCATGATCATGCTATTCATTTGATTCCAGGAAGTGTTCCTCCAAACATCAGGCCTTATAGATATCCTTACGTCCAAAAGAGAGAAATTGAACGTATGATTGCAGAAATGTTAGAGGCGGGTATAATTCAACCTAGTCAAAGTTCTTTCTCTGCTCCTGTAGTATTGGTACCCAAGAAGGATGGATCATGGCGAATGTGTCCGGATTATAGGGAGCTCAATAAGCTCACCATTAAAGATAAATTTCCCATTCCTGTGATTGATGAATTATTGGATAAATTACATGGAGCAATTTATTTTACCAAGTTGGATCTTCGTTCAGGATATCATCAAATTAGAATGAAGACTGAAGATATTCCAAAACAACATTTCGAACTCATGAGGGTCATTATGAATTTTTGGTCATGCCTTTTGGCCTTACCAATGCACCTTCTACATTTCAAGGGTCGATGAATTCCATTTTCAAACCCTTCCTTAGAAAATTTGTGCTAGTATTTTTTGATGATATACTAATCTACAGCAGGTCTTGGAAGGATCATGTTGAACATGTTGACAGGGTGCTCAAACTATTGCAGGAGAAAAAATTATATGCAAAACATCCAAATGTTTCTTTGGAGTACAAGAGGTGGAATATCTGGGTCATATTGTATCTCACGAGGGTGTTAAGGTAGACCCTAACAAAATTAAAGCCATTAAGGAATGGAAAGTCCCCACAACCATAAAGCAGTTGCGAGGATTTCTCGGGTTAACAGGGTATTATCGAAATTTTTTTAAGAATTATGGGAGAATAGCAGCACCTCTAACAACATTATTGAAGAAAGATGCATTTTCATGGACTCCTGAAGCAACTAAGGCCTTTGAACATCTTAAAGAGGCAATGTGCCTAGCACCTGTCTTAGCTACGCCAGACTTCACAAAAACCTTTATTGTGGAATGTGATGCCTCAGGAAATGGAATTGGTGTTGCTTTAATGCAGGAAGGAAGACCCATTGCTTTTGAAAGTCGTCCAATCAAAGGAAAGTATTTACAGAAACCTATTTATGAGAAGGAAATGTTAGCAATACTGCATGCACTAAAGAAATGACGAACTTACCTAATGGTAAGACACTTCAAGGTAAAAATTGATCATGATAGTCTTAAACACTTTTTGGAACAAAGACTATCGTCAGAAGAGCAGCAAAAATGGGTCACAAAGATGTTGGGTTATGACTTTGAAATAATCTACAAAAAAGGAAAACTTAATGTTGTTGTAGATGCACTCTCAAGAAAGAATGAAGAGGTGGAAGCATTGCTTTGTGCCATTTCTATTATCCAACCAGATTGGATAACCGAAGCAAGACATGAATGGAAGAAGGAAACAGATGTATGGACACTCATTCAAAAGTTGCAGAAAGATCCTAGTACATCTGATAAATTTAGTTGGAAAAATGATTCCTTATGGTACAAAGATCGCTTATATATTTTTAAGAATTCCCAAATAAAACAAAATATTCTTCTGGAATTGCACACTTCTCCTTTAGGAGGTCACTCGGGATTTTTAAAAACTTACCACAGGGTGAAGAAAGAATTTTTTTGGGATGGCCTTAAATCGGATATTCAAAAGTTTGTGACGGAATGTTTGGTTTTCTAGCAGATTAAAGTTGAGACAATTAAGACCCCGGGACTTCTACAACCTTTATCCATTCCAAGTCAACGTTGGGAGGAGATTTCAATGGATTTTATCACAGGTTTACCTAAGTCCGAAGGAAAGAGTGTCATCATGGTGGTAGTTGATAGACTTACCAAGTATGCACACTTTTGTGCATTATCTCGTCCATTTAAAGCAAGTACGGTTGCTACTACATTTATGGATAGAATTAAAAAGCTACATGGCAGCCCAAGGGTTATTGTGAGCGACAGAGATCCCATTTTTACTGGAAATTTTTGGAATCCGTGGTAAGTTTTTAAAAATATTGTGTACTCCTAAGGGAGAGGTGTGCAATTTTAAAAGAATCTTTTGTTTTAGTTGGGAATTGTTACAGATATATAAGTGATCTTTGTACCATAGGGAATCATTTTTCCAACTAAATGTATCATATGTACTATGATATTACTAAAAATTTTGAATGAGTGTCCACACTTCTTCGTTATTCTTACATTCCTCCCCTGCTTCGGTTATCCAATTTGGTTAGATAATAGAAATGGCACAAAGAAATGCTTCCACATTCTCTTGAGAGTGTATTTGAAACAACATTTAGCTTCCCTTTTTTGTAGATTATTTGAAAGTCATAACCCAAGATCTTTCTGACCCATTTTTGCTGCTCTTCTGAAGATAGTCTTTGTTCCAAAAACTATTTAATACTATCATGATCATTTTTTACCTTGAAGTGTCTTCCCGTTAGGTAAGGTATCCATTTCTTTAGTGCATGTAGTATTTACAAATTTTCCTTCTCATAAATAGATTTCTGTACATACTTTCCTTTAATTGGACGGATTTCAAAATAAATGGGTCTTCCTTCTTGCATTAAAAAAACACCAATTCCATTTTCTGAGGCATCACATTCCACAATAAAGGTTTTTGTGAAGTCTGGCATAGCTAAGACCGGTGCTTGGAAAATTGCCTCTTTAAGATGTTCAAAGGACATAGTTGCTTCAGGAGTCCATGAAAATGCATCTTTCTGCAATAATGTTTTAGAGGTGCTACAATTCTCCCATAGTTTTTAGCAAACATGAGATAATACCCTGTTAACCCAAGAAATCCTCGCAAACTCTTTATGGTTGTGGGGAATTTCCATTCCTTAATGGATTTATTTTTGTTAGGGTCTAGCTTAAAACCCTCCTGAGATACAATATGACCTAGATTTTCCACCTCTGGTACTTCAAAGAAACATTTGGAGGTTTTTGCATATAATTTTCTCTCCTCCAATAGTTTGAGCACCCTGTCAACATGTTGAACATGATCCTTCCAAGATCCGTTGTATATTAGTATATCATCAAAAATACTAACACAAATTTTCGAAGGAAGGTTTTGAAAATGAAATTCATCAACCCTTGAAATGTAGAAGGTGCATTTGTAAGGCCAAAAGCCATGACCAAAAATTCATAATGACCCTCATGAGTTCAAAGTGTTTTTATCGGAATATCTTCAATCTTCATTATAATTTGATGATATCCTAATCGAATATCCAACTTGGTAATTCATATAATAATTCATCAATCACAGGAATGGGAAATTTATATTTAATACTAAGATTATTGAGCTCCCTATAATCTAGACACATGCGCCATGATCCATCCTTCTTGTGCACCAATACTATTGGAGCAGAGAAATAACTTTGACTAGGTTGAATTATACTAGCCTATAACATTTTTGCAATCATACGTTCAATTTCTCTCTTTTGGACATAAGGATATTTATAAGGCTTGATGTTTGGAGGAACACTTCCTAGAATAAATTGAATACCATGATCAATATCATGAATATGTGGGAGTCCTTTGGGAGTTTCAAACACCTTGGAATGATTTTCCAATACTTTTTGGATATCTGGAGAAATAGACGATTTTGATGTTGGAACTTTTAGTGAGCATAATTGTGCAATTACGCCTCGTTGTTCTTTCTCTAGAAATTTGTCATGACATTAGAGCTTATTATCTTTCTCAACTTCCCTGAGATACCCAGTAATTCTTCAACTTCCTTTCCTTCCAAAAATAAATAAATAAAATTTCTTGAAAATTAAAAACTAACATCCCCAAAGATTGTAGCCATTGTACTCCTAGTACAAAATCAACACCTCCCATTGGAATGGAAACAATTGGACTATTCAATACATATTCCCCCATGGTTAGCTTGATAGTATGGCAATTTCTAGAGAAATTTATAGTTCCTCCATTTTAAACCATCACTTGACACTTTGGTGCTAGGTATAGGAAGAAATTCAATTCCTTGGATACCTTATAATGAATAAAATTATGGGTACTACCTAAATCAATGAACACTATTACATTTTTCTTCTTGATATGTCCTTCTATATTGAGAGTTTGAGGAGTGGTAATTCCTGCTAATGCATTACAAGATATGGTCTGACTCACTTCTTATTTCTCTAGGGTTGGTTCTTGGTGTATATCCTCTTCTTTTGAAGTTTCTTTTTCATTTTCTTCCTCCTCTTCACAATATATGTAAAATAATTTCTTCTCAGCACATTTATGACCTTTAGTGTATTTTTTAACACAACTGTAGCAAATCCCTTTTTCTCTTTTTTCTTCCAATTGTTGTGGTGTCAACCTTGTAGGTTGTGGAAGTCTAGGCCATATTTATAGATGTGAGTAGTAGGCTTCCTTGTGATCACCATAATTTTGTTGAGATTCAGCAAGAAGATCCTAGTGAAAATTAAGCACCTACACTAGGATGGAGCCTCATGCTATTTTTAGGTGGATGTATATTTATAGATGCATGAGAAAATTCTATTTATAGATGCATGTATATTTATAGATGTATGTGCAAGTTATATATATAGATTGCATGTATATTTATAGATGCATGTCGACTATTATTATCCCTTAATATTAGTTGGACAATAAACAATAATTTATTCTCAATGAGCACTTGGAAATATTTACTGAAGTGGAGAATCAGTTAGCTAAAGGAATTTTGAGTTAAGAGGTTGGTTGGTGGGACATGCAAGTGCACTTAGTTGTAACTGAGTGATTCAAAGTTGTAATAGAGTTAGAAGTGAAGTTATGAAAGTTGTAAAGTAGTTTAACTCAGTTAAGTGAGTTATGTTAGCCACCTATAATAATTTGTCAAAGAAAATAGGTGGCTAAAATTTGTCATCAAGCCTTCAAGTGATAAATTCCCTTGAAAATATATCATCCTTGAAGCCTTCATGTGTCTTCTATCCTTTATAGAATCTTCTTTGCTGTTTCCATTAATGAACCATGCTGCTTACCAAAGGAAAAAAAATATTCATGAGGCTCCATTTTCCATCATTTCACTGCTCCTTTCACTCACAAACAACTCCATTTTCACCCTTATTCCCTTCACAAACCCTTCTAAAACCTCTCATTTAACGCCTAAAAGCATCAAAACCCTCTTAAAACCTTATATTTCGACTTATTTGGTTTTAAAAACCCTTTCTTTCATCTATCAGAACCCTCATTTTGGCTTTAAAATCCCTTTTAAAGCCTAAAGATGGTATTTTACACTATAAAGGTATTAAGCCCCCAAGGGCTTATAGCTTTTAACCCCTTTTCCTCATATGTCCTAAAGCCCTGCAATCGAGCGCTTAGAACATAAGCCTTCGTGCAAAAAACCTTTCCCTCTATTTATTTTACCATTTCCGATGTTATGGTCCTGAATGAATCTGGACCATTGATCTGCACAGATCAACGGCCATCGGACCACCATCTCTCCGATCATTCACTTACCCCGTTTTCCTCTTGTTCAAAAACTCCGCCTTCCCTTTTAATCTCGACTGTCCGATCCGCAGATCTAACGGACCTAACTCAACCAGACCGTTTGACCCCGCCACTCCACAGTCTGCTCCGTGACAAGATTGCTGAACTCAACACTTGGGCCCAATCCATTTCTCCCCAGCATCTCTCTGCCTATCGTGCTCATCAAGAGTCGTTGATCTTCATCCTTAAGATCGGACAGCTGACACACAATATCGCGTAATTTTTGGCTCTCCCCAACACCGCAAAACTTCCGCATGATAAAAGCAATTTCCCATATCCACGTGTCAATCAATGAATGTAATTGTGTTCCTTTTGGCCCAAACCACTTACTGCCTTTTTTCTACGTGATAACCACCCGTGGTTTCCTAAAACCATTTTTCCTCGTTTCGCGCCTTTCCACCAATTTGAACCTGGTTTTCACCCTCCGCCATGATTTCAACCCTTTGGCTGCTTCATTCACCATCTCCAGACTACTCCTTCGCCATCTTGAGTCTCTGTTGTAGTTATAACCTGCACACAGGTTTTATATAATTCGTTTATTTGTTTGGTTGCAGGTTTTAAATGGTGGATCCATTAAAATTTTCCCACAATCACAAAGGTGACATACACACACAGGGTGACGATCCTGTGGCACAAATCAATTGCAAAAAGGGATGAAGGAGGGGTGAATTGTGCGTCTCGGTCACTATATCATGATCCCTGACCCACGAAAAAACCCTCCAGATCAGCAAACCCCAGACACCTGTACAGAAGAGAAGAATTAAAGGATTAAATCATAAGAGTGAAGATTAATAGTTTGATCCACTTTTTAGAAGGATAAACAAAGCCGAAGACAAATATGATCAAAGAAGGCTGAATGAAGCCTGAAAAAGCATAGTACATTGCCAAATCAATGCTTTATGAATGTCAGAGAAAGAAAGATCAGTAGAGAAGCCTCTGCACGCCAAATCAGAGAGGCTAGTTACTTCCCATCGACCCATTCTACCACCTGCAGTCCTATTTCACATCAAAACAAGGCACAGTTAAGGCAGTCAGAGATATTATTGACATATATGCAGCTCAACAATAATTTGCAGCCTACCAGACCTTCCAAAGTCAACAAAAAAAACAGCCAGAGTACTTCAAAGAACATATCTAAAGTTATTTCCAATCTGACAAAGACTTCTAGACCAGCCTAAAGGGTACCAAACAGTTAATGCAGAGCCATTAAGCAGAGTGGGAATTCGAAATACTTCTTCCCCTCTGTCTTAAATGAAGCCTTTAAGTCGTATCTACCACTATTATCACTTATTCCCTTATAATAACCCATGAGAAATACATCGAAAATGTTGGTTGGTTGGTTGGGATTTTATTGACTGTTTGAACTGTTATTGCGGGGAAGTAGCAGAGTATTTTTTAATATAGTAGGCTGGGAAGAAAATTTTGGACTGTAAAAAGCCACTGGACCCAAAGTATTTGATTGGTTTTGCACATCAATTAAACAAGCAGATTCACAGGATCCTGGTCTATATTATTGGTGATGTTTTCCTTACTGTAATTTTCTCCTTTCATGTTTTTCATAATTTCCATTATTCTCTGATAAAGAACAGCAGGTATAGATTAGGACATACTATTGGAAGTACCCTAAATCTCACTGATAAGCTTTATATTTATGTTTTCCTCTGATTCTGCATTTTAAGGATAATTATATAGAGTATAACAAGCTAAGAAATGTTGGTGAGCCCATGTCTTGTTGAGTACAACTTGAAACATTGTTCTTAAAAGACATTTTCATTTCATGCTAAGTAAAGATTGAACTAGGGAAGTCTATGGTTAGCCCTGTCCTCTAGTTTTTCTCCAATAGTTTGTCTTGAAAGTTTCCCTGGGAGTTAGTGTCAAAGAAGAGAAGGTTAAAAGTATTTCTCTGATCTTAGGCCTTACTCTATGTTTAATATTAAATGTTTTCTACTTTCTGAAAGAGGTTATGAGGACTACTGGATTGTTTCCTTTGAGAGTATGCTGAAAGCAGGCTAAGTTAAAATTATTTTCTTGATCTTAAGCTACCTTTTGTGTCTTTATTGAGAGTTTCATTTGAAATTATGTCAAAAGTAGGATAGGTTAAAATTCCTTACCTGATCTTAGGATGCACTTTGGTTTCTTTCTTTCACATCACTTATTAATGTTCCACCTCACCATCTATCTCAAGAGATCCTTTAGTATAGATGACTTTCCCTATGGAAACCCTTGGATAGTTGTTATGCAAGTAAACCCTTTTATGACTCCATAGCCCAATGGATTGAAACTTTCTTGACTTATCTTCCCATGCTAAAACATCATTCTACTTATTTCATTCTTCACTTCACAGCCCAATGGATTGACACTTTCTTGACTTATCTTCCCATGCTGAAACATCATTCTACTTATTTCCTTCTTCACTTCACATAACCTTCTCAATTAATGATTCCCAACCAAGCAAACAAACCAAACCCCTGTGCTTCATATCTAGCATAATACAATAAACTGACCTTAAATATATATAATTCCTTACATTTATATAGAGTTCCCTCTCTGGATCTAGGAGGGCTAGATCCTGAGATCCCAAAGTGGTTTGATGTTGTCTTATCTTTTGGTTTTCCAATCTGCTAAAACATAGGAACCCCAACATAATGGCGACTCCGCTGGGGACTGAGTGAATTTCATTCACGCTTAAACATTCCTCAGAAGACCTACTACCCTTAATTGATATTATCTGGTAATTTTTCCCATTGTCGTCGCCAACATAATGGCGACTCCGCTGGGGAATTCTGAGTGAATTTCATCTTCTACATCCTTAAGAGCTCAGAAGACCCACAAAATTCCTTAGATTGGTATTCAATTGCTAATGGTGGACAACAACTCATCTCAAAATTTTTGAAACCCTCCACCTGGTGACTCCACAATTCCCAAAAGACAAAATGAATCCACTGGTAGAAGACCCTGAACTGGTTGAATAAGATATAGTGACCCCTTTTCTGATTTACAAAATGATTCCAAGGATACAACAAATATATGCCCCAATGAGTAGAGAACATATCCCTGGGTTCCCACATAAGATGCCCCAGGTGAATTGGGATGAAAACCTTCCTATATTTCAAGGTGAAATGTTTGATAACCCATTGTTGCATCTTATCAAATTTCATATACATGTATGGAGGTTGAAAGTTGAATGGCATGACGATTGCCTAATGAAAATGTTCATGTTAACATTATAAGGAAAAGCCAGGGATTGGTATGAATGGTTGAAACCTGGTAGTTTGTTTTCTTTAAAAGACCTTGAAAATATGTTTTTTGAGAACTATAAAAGAAACAATGCATCCTTATCCTAGGGTGAAAGATGTTATGATCCATCACAAAACATCACCCAGCACATCATAGACTATGAAGAGGATTTGGAAAATATACACACTAAAGATACGTTTACAACCATTCATGAGTTTAATATTCAACTAAAAAATTACAAAAACCTAGATGAATCAGTTGAGGAAGAAATCAGTCAAGAAATAAAGGACATTCCTCAAGATATTCCTGAATACCCAAATAATGATTCATCATCCCTTATAGCTGAGGCCCAAGAATACATCCAGCCTCAAATTCAGTCTTCACAAAAAACAGAGAGCTGCTGCACTTCTGGTCAAAGAAACACAAGAATACCTTCCCCTTTGACAGAAGAAGAAATAGATCGGATCATCAATAGTCAGCCAACCTCTGAAATATTTTATAAAACAAACACTCTTGCCCATTCATCTACTGAGATTTGTTGTATAGATTTATAAAGTTCCCCTGTAAATCAAAATGAAGAAATATATGTTGATAATCCAGTATGTTTGATTGGTAGCATTACTTACTTTAATGATTTTCCTAATTTTGATCTATCTGATGATGATGTTCTCCAAACAGAAGTTGATATTGCAGGACCATCATTAGTATATTTGTGGAAGGAAGATCAGTTCCATCAACTTTAAGAAAGTAATGAGCCACTAGTACATTTGGGGGAAATTACGACACTTGGTTCTGACGCTTTTGACCAAATGTCGGAAATTTCCCAAAAAAATTTCAATCCCGCCCGAAAACGTCGCTATACCGACGTTTAGAGAAAAGTGTCGCAATACCTACACTTAGACAAAGTGTCGCAATTGCGACGTTTAGTGGAAGACGTCACAATTGCGACACTATGCCCCAAAGCGTCGCTCTTGCGACAGCTGCCTCCAAACGTCGCAAGTGCGACACAATGTCTAAGTGTCGCAATTGCGACGTTTGGAGGCATCTGTCACAATAGTGACGCTTTGTCCGCTGTCGGTATAATGACACTTATATGTGCGCTACATAAAAATATGAAACTTATATGCGCGCTACATAAAAATGATTTTATTAAAAACTACATTAACGTCTGATATGACGCGCGCATTCGCCCTCTGCTCTTGCAGAACAGCATTCGCCCTCAGCTCTTGTAGAATAGCATTTTCCCTCAGCATTCGCCCTCATCTCTTGCAGAACAAAATTCACCATGCATTTTCCCTCAGCGTTCGCCCTCAGCTCTTGCAGAACAGGATTCGCCCTCAGCTGTTGCAAAATGGTAAGTTCTTACTGCAGGCCCTTCCTCCTATAGTAGGGTTGACTCTATTTGGGTTTTTTTGGTCAATTCCATTGTATTTTGTTAGGCTGTAGGGTTCTCTCTAGATGTCTTCCAATGTTCTTTCAGATGAGTTTCAAAGAGGATGTGTAAGATGTGTTTGTGCTTGCATGAATTTGACTCCACCAGTTTCATGAAGTTTAAGCTATGGATTTTAGTTCAACAAACTCATCCATCTCAACACCCAGTAACGAATTTCCCTTGGTCTGATCTATATTGAAGGTGAAGTGAAAAGTGGTAGAGAATGTGAGATCGAAATTCATCAACTTTATCACAAAGGTAGTACTCCAGATCGAAAGTGATGAGCTTTAGTTCTCCAGATTTTGGGATTTTATGATATTTGGAAATTTTCTGATGACATACCAAAGGTCACATCCATACAACCATATCAAGGTCAATGTTGAGATCATTGTCATATAGATATAGGTCACTGATATATAGGGTTAATATCATCATCACTATCCATGGAAACGGAATGGTTACAAAATCTGTGATTGTGGTTGGCTCATTTATAATTATTACCCATTTACAGTAGAGCACAGAAACACTAAATATGGCCCGAGCAGAGCCTTTACAACAGGAAATGGAATTGCAGCTGCTTCATCAATAACCAATAGCTCCACTTGAGAAAAATTTTCATAATCTTGGGGCTGGATATACTGCAGAGAAAACAATTGTAGTTATCATTCGTGCTCCAATATATTAATATACTTTTTACATTGAACTGAAAAAAGGGAAACAAGCAAAATGCTAGCCATCATACAATGCTTTGACATAAGAGTTTTGAGTGACCTACTTGAAAAAAAGAACTCATCCACTGATATTTATAATCATTTGAGTTATTCAAGTTAAACACAATGTCAAGAATCAAGATTCAATACCCTCTATTATATTCATCACCCAATACAAGATTTAATTTTTTCCCAAAGAAACGCTTATTAATTTGGCAGCCATTATTTCTCCCTGCTTTAAAAACCCTACATTTAAATGAAAAAAAGCATTGCATTTCAACTACAAAAATCTCTTAGTGTTCAAATGTACATGTGTGCATCACTTGTGTAGGGTATTCCTTTTCCACTTTCACATTATCCAAGAATGTGTGCAGTATAGTTCATATTTTTTGTGATTTAGATTATCTTGAAAAAAGGAAAGGTAAATTATTTCCCATGGAAAAAGAAGGTTTTCCCTTTTTACTACTGGAAATGGTACAACAAAGTTCCATTTCTACCCGAAACTCCTATGAAATAGGAACCAAATAAAGGGCATGTCCTCAATGGACATCATTTGGCTTTGAAAATGGCCATTGCACCGTGTTGTTTCTTATATTACATCACGATAGTTTCTTAGGTCATTTCTTGTTTCTTGAGATGAAAAACAACTAAAGAAATCGTGAAGATCCTTTCAAGAAATAAATGACCATTTCTCAATCATATCTCAACTATTTTTTATTTATTCAGTGGTTGCTTACTTTGAGAGAAATTTGACACTTTTATAAGGAATATAACATAAAAACACAAAAAGGGAAGGAATTGATGAGGTAGATGTCCTTTAGTTGTTGTCAATTAAGAATTGATAATACACGATGCATGTTATGTACTACAAACTAGATTCCTTCCTGGAGTTAGGACACAGAGTATTGAATCAAAGTTGTAGTTTCTAACTTCTTGTATTGGTTCATCAATCTTGAAATTTAGACATTGCATGTCTTCATTGCTTCATGTTTGAATAATTTGCATCATATCATACAATAGGAAATTAGGAATTATGATTATTATTACTTTATGGATCTGTTAAGTTACTTTTAATTTTTCATGGTTTAGTGTGAAATTATTCTAGTGTGCCCCTAGGCCCAGGTGAAGGAATGCCAAGGACTGAGAACCCTAGTTTTTAAATGGTATTGTTTCTTATACCCAAAAACCACTCAACATCACTTCTTATTAGTTCTTAACAATAGTGTTGTAAACAATTTGAGAATTGATATAGCAAAATCTCACACTTCTCAAGATAAAGTCCTAAAGCTAAAGTGTGATACCATGTGTAATTCAATAGCCCCATTGTCACCTCACCAACCTCTTTTCACTTCGGGCTATCTCTCCTCCAACTCAAGGGGGGTTCTCCCTAGTAGATGTTAGGGATCTAATGGCCTAACCAAACCAAGTCAAGAGCCCCCTAACTCTCTATGTTTACTACTATCAATCAAAATATTGAACAATAGGGTCAGACATGCATCCTGAAGATAAAATTTCCAGGGTATTTTTTGGTAATTTCAAAGGGAAAGTCCCCAAACACATATAATCAAGGAATTATAACGTGATTTCAAACATTAAATATCAACAAAATCGTTTAAAGGATATTGAAAGGAAAAAGGTGATGGAAGATAGAAAGTGCCTTACTTAAATCGTCTCCAACAATGCTATACCATCAGCTTCAACAATGTTTCTCCAAAAATGTCCTCAAGGTCTTCAAAACAAGTTTACTAGAAGTTTCTCCAACAATATATTCAATAAGGTCTTCATTGTCAACTCGTCTCTTGTTTGGGTGCCTTAATGTGCAATGACATGTTTCCAGGACTGAATTCAATGCAAGGCATATTTGAAACTCTAACTCTGTCTTCCGGTGTCTTATTAGAAATTATTTCAGTTTTCATTTTTTGTTTTCAAGTTAGATATTTTTTTCAAGTTTTTACATTTATAATTTTATTGCAATGTGGCAGACTGATCAGAGCAGTGCAGGAACAACCCCAAGACGGGATGATCGCGGAAAGAGGCCAGCGGAAGAACATGTAAAGTGCCAGCATTGCTCTATCTTTAGGTATTTTAGTTATTTACATAATTGAAATAATATTAATTTTGTTCAAATATGCGGACACCTAGCCATGGTACGCCTGATGATTCCCTCTTTGAGGAAGAGCTTTTTTCATCCCTATCTCCAGTGTTGTTGTTGCAAAAAAAGGCACGAGATGCAAGGTCGGAATTTAATGCTTTGATAGACGCGCCTCAAACACCTGAAATAGAAGAGAGGATACAACATCTTATGAGGCAGCTAGAAAGATATCAGGTAATAATAAAAAGTCAAAAGGATATTTTTTTTGTTCTGCATGAGATGAATTGTGATAGTTTTATTTTTAATTTTTACATTGACTAAACTAACAAAAAATTCTTTTGTATGTAGCGTTTTCTGGCACTTGCTGAACCCGGTGTTGGTGGTAGTGGGACACAAGGGCAAGAGATTTCCCAACAACCCTCTCGTACACCTTCTACTCCTTTAGGTGCCAGCCAAGAAACACACCCTGCCCAAGCAGACACCCAGCCAACCGCTGAACGTGTTGGCAATGATGAGGCTGATATGGCCAACTACATTATTTCGTTTCCTGGAGCTACACGTGTCAGCTCCACAGGGACCATTAATGGCACGTTGTTGGTGAACGATGAAGGTGTCCCTATAAAGCATGTACAACTCCCAAGTAAATTTTAATATTTTAACTATTTCATGTACTTTATCTAAAACATATTTATCATGATTTTTATTTTTAAATTAATGATAATATCTTTTTTTTTCTATGTAGGAAACAATGAGTTCTACAGGTTTTTGGAGAGCCATGCATTGGTAATTTTTGGCCCAACCATATGCACAAGGTGGAATTCCCAGAATTCCAACCTGAAAAAAAAACTTCTAGATTATCTAGAAGCCCTTTTTGGGGTCGGCACATTTGACAGAACAACGATGGCTCGGGTAGCCGACAAATATTTGAAATATACCAGGGACACCTATAGGACGCAATTGAAATTTAACCCTAGATACGAGCGTCCTCTCACAGTTCCAGAGAGTGAGTGGAGAGAACTCATCCATGACGGAAAAGAGAAAAGGGCAAAGAAAGAAGGAAAAATGCCAACTGGACCTGCAAGGTAAATTACAACTTTAATTCAATAGCTTTAATTTTCTCTATGTCTAAAATAAAAGTGTGCTACGTCATATCTGACTTCAATATTTTGATGCTAGGTTGCCTAACACCTCAAAGGCAACCAAAGCTAGGATTGAAAAAAAGGGCCATCACAAGCTAGGCCAAGGCGGCTACTTGAAATTAGCCGCAAGAATTGTAATTAAGTAGCTAAACATCTTAAAATTAATTGTATCGCCTTCCAACGTTTTTGTAATCCTATCAAATATGATTAAAAATACACAATCATATGTAATGTAGGGTGATGACTTCGGAATAGAAACTACAGAGGAAGATAAAAATATCGCTTTCCATTTCGGCTATCAAGCCGTAGTTGAACGTCGCATAAGCTTGGGGCAGGTCCCAAGATCTAGAATGCCTGATAAGGTAAAACATTAACCTTTCAATATGTTTGTTTTCGTCCATAAATTTAATGTCTAAAAACTTTGTTTAAATTAGGGGAGAAGCACTACCGACGAGGAAAATAACCCAGTTTTAGAGCCAGATGTAGATGATCCTCACGTGCAACCTGATCATTGTAGTGGGGACCAGGCCGAAAATGCTACTATCAGTGAGGGTGGTGACAGTAATTAATTTCCACTTATAATTTTTTCTAATTATACCTTGATGGTGTCCTTATAATGTTTTTTGTTTAAATGACAGAGAATGTTTCCCTTGAGGATCTTACCACCAGAGAGGAAGACAGGGAAATAGTCCCAACGGCGACAACTGGTGCACCAGGTAAATAATCTCATTGCAATTTTTTTTATTAATATTACCGAACTAGTTCAATGATATTTGAAAACTTACAATTAAAATTTAATATTATCTGTTTTTGTAGGCGATGCCCCGTCACTGGATGAGACCAGACATCTTGACTACGCAACTAGGTCAGCGGCGACAACTGGTGCACCAGGTAAATAATCTCATTGCAATTTTTTTTATTAATATTACCGAACTAGTTCAATGATATTTAAAAACTGACAATTAAAATTTAATATTATCTGTTTTTGTAGGCGATGCCCCGTCATTGGATGAGCCCAGACATTGTGAATACGCAACTAGGTCAGCAGTGTGGGTCGAAAGGCATGAAACAGGAGCAGAGCACGATGATATTGATGATGTAGTTAGGAGCTTTAAAAATAGGAAGAAGAAAAAGAAAATTTGACAATGTAAAATATTGTATTATTATAAGACAAACGTTACCATACTTGGAACGTTTTTTGCGTTATATAAAAAAACTCATTTATCATACTATTTTTATGTCAAGCATTAATTGCAATGTTTCCTTGCGTACTTTTTGTTGAATTTTTTTTATTATTAGTTATTGAATATTTTTTTTTATGCTCATGAAAGTAAAAAATGAAATATAGATTGGGTATTGGGGAATTGAGAGTGATGTGGGGGGGGGAGGGGCCATAAGAGCTTCCACCTTCACGTGGTTGGCCCTGTTTAGTAGAGAATAATTTATTGGAGCGATTTAATCTTGGAGCAAACCTCCCTTGATACAGCGTAGCAACAAAAAAGTCATAGTTGACTTAGTTGCTACTCTTTCAGATCGTGGGAGGCTTGTTCCAAGTTCATGCGACTCCAATAAATTGTTCTTGAAACGAAGAGGAGCTTATTTAGGTATGTTTTGACATTTTCAACATATGTTCTAACATTATCATAAGAATGCATCTTAGAGTAAAAATACTACATCAATTACTTGTATTTATTGTATAGATAATGATGGATTTTGATTGACTTGGCAGTGCAGGTACAAATCCTCTTGCATCATGAGCAATGCAACTTGTCAACCAGGGTCATGTCCAGGATATTTTTGCTTGTGCGCTTGACCAGGTTCGTAATGTCACATTTTGTAAGTTCCTTTACGGTTCATAATTCAATATTAAGCTTGTGCACGATTATTATCTAGGTTTTTTGTATGTGTTTTTTCATCTATTTGATTGTAAGAAACTATGCATGTTTCCTGTTGTTCACTATGATTTCTCCCATTACCACTCCCGGGATGAATCCGAATTTATTGTTACATAGGTTACTTTATTGTTACTATGATTTCTCCATTTACGATTTCATAGGTTACATCATGTAAAGTTGTCAATCTCAAGTTGGTGATGAGCTTTAGTTCTCCAGATTTGGGGCTTTTCTTCTGATATTTTCTCCCTCATGTCATTCCTGCATCACCTCGTTGTTTGAGCATGCCAATTTTCTACCACTTGTACCAATTGGCACATGTCAATCTCTGAGTGGTGCCACATTTCACCTATATTCAGTGAGAGTTTAGGGTTTCTCTAACATAGCTTCAGAAATCCGATTCAGTGCCTGCTTGAATATTGTCACATAATACTCATGGTTTGGATTGATGAGCATGTTCTGAATGGTTGGTTGATTCATAAGAACCACCCATATAGTCATCTTGAGATATTTCAGAAGTTTTCTCGAGTTTCCTTTTTCACTGTTTCTAGTGGGTGGGATGGTGTGGGGTGATCCATCAATACTGGTGCTCTTGTAGTAGGGAATTTGTTTTTGGGGATATAAAGGAGCATTTTATGTAGATATCCCATTGGATGCATTCATAGATGGGCACGAGAGGTCAAGAATTTAAATTAAAAATATGCAACCTCTAGCATGGCAACCTGAAGGCCGCGAGAGACATTGGTTAAAGATTGTTTTGTGCTGGCCTTAATATAGTTGTGATTTCTTTCTATTATCTTAATGCAAATATATAGTCCGGTCTCATTAAAATGAGGATTGTGGTTGTATTTCTCTTTGGTTGTTTCTCTCTTGATGCTCCAGAAATTGCCAAAAGTTGCGATAGTTCTTTAGTTTGCCTGTTACAACTTAAAAGTGGTTTTTAGCAATGGGAGTCATGTTTTTTAAGGTTCATAATAATATGAAGATCTTGTAATTCTATATTCAGGATAAGAGAAGATGGCCTCTTCTTTGGGCAATATGACAAAAATTTCCACATCTACCTCATTGGGTAACAATGGAAAGGGGAAAAAGTTGGGTGCAATGTTTGATAATTATGGCAAACGATTGTCTTCTCTTTCAGTTTTTTCACCCATTTCCTTTAATCACTCAAGAATAAGAGGGACTCTAAGATTACGTGACAGAGAGAAGGTAGTTAATACAAGAGCTATGGAAAAGGATTTGTACTTCAACAAGGATGGCTCAGTAACAAAAAAATTGCAGGTCAAAAAAAAAATTATGTTTAAAGGAAGGTCACCTGCATGTGAAACTTCACTAAGGTGGATATTTCCTTGTCCACTTATATTCAATTTTAATGTGTTATTTTAATTTTTCATGAAGGGTTTTTTTGGCATATGGTCTGGCATTCAATTACACACTTACTGAAAGCATTGCCAATTTGTCTTGTAGGCGGTGTGAACAAAATTGCTGATCTTGTTGGAGTCACCCTTGGGGCGAAGGGAAAAATGTTGTCTTGGAGAGCAAGCATGGTTCTCCGAAAATATTTAATGATGCTGTGACAGTAGCTAAGGAGGTAATTTGTAGATATGTGCTCTGGTTTTCTTTTTAACGTTGTATTAGTTTCCCCTCTTAAATGTCTTAGATTTGGTAGGCATAATTTGAAAACTCAAAGTTGAAAGGAAACATATTTGTTACCCAGTGGTCTACTTGGCCTATGGACTAGCCACATTAGAGTAATTCATAAAGCTTTTCACAACAATAAAAGGAAAGGGTTATGGCTGATTCAAATTTTATTGTTATTGACAGTGTAATGAAATGTATCTCAATGCTATGGTTTTGCCTTATTTATTGGTTGAATTAGAGGACCTAGTTGAAAATATTGGGGCCAAGTTGGTAAGGAAAGCTACGGTAAAGACAAATTATTTAGCTGGGGATGGAACCACAACATCTGTTGTTCTTGCACATGTTGGAATATTGAAAAATTCCAGAACAATGAATGGAGAATAAATATCCCTTCCTCTAACACAGAGAAAATAAAAATTTCTTTGACAGGAGACAGAGTTTCAATACTTTGAAAACAAACTTCTATTCCCTTCAATAACTCAAAAAAACTATTACACTTCTTCCTCACTGAGAGGGATTACAAAATTATGACTGCTACAAAACGCAGTGCATAAAACCAACTCACTGTCTGTTCAAAACAAACATACTCTGTCTCTAAAACACTCTGCTGTGTTTTTCACTTTCTCACTACTGTGCATACACACTTAAAAAGTTAAACTCGGTCTTTCACTTTTTACACACTGCTGTGTAATAAAAAAATTACGTACCGTCTATAAAAAAAACTACCAAGATTTTTTGTCCTTTTTATTTTTATATGCCGTAACATATAAAACATATTATAATAAACCCTCTTTTAAAAAAAAATAAAATTAAAACTAAATTCTATGGCCCACCTTTCATTTCGCATATGATATATATATAACATATGTTTAAAACATATGTATATATTAAAGCATACATAAAATTAAATTATCAAAACATTAAAGAACCCTTTCCATCGGACTTCAAAAGTCTGAATAGATTGAATTTCAAACCAAATTCGCATTCCAAAATGGGATGCTGACGTCTGCCTAATTTGTAACGTGAATTCTCAATCCAATGTGCCTTATAAAAAATTTGGGTCTGGTTTTCAGGTTTTCAGATTCCCTTCAATTTCATGTGATCCAATATTAATGCTCCACGTGTCCTCCTTTTGAATTTACAAAACTGGGGGGTAAATTTTTGTTTGTTTAATTTCTAGTTGGTGAATTGCGTTAATGCTGGTTGTTGTGTTTAAATACAATCCTGTACAGAAATATGGCTGCAGCCGTCTACAAAAAAACTTGTAGGAATTTTAAATGCTGAATTAAATTTATGGATGCCGTGCAAGCAACCTCCCAAAAAAAATGTTGTTGTTGCATCCATCCTTCTGCTGCAGCAGTTGAAGTTAAAATTCAATAGCACAGGGTTTAATAAGTGATGGTGTAAAGGTAACTTTTTGTCGATAGTACTGGATTAAGATCATCTATTCATTTTTGTAGGGTCTTATGGTGTTTGGTTTTTTAGTTTTGGGTTGGGCTTATTGAGTCTAAGATAGTTTTTGAGTGAAAAAATTGCTATCAGGTATTAAAAAATTTTGGTTCTTTTGTCAAAACTTATGAGCTTGTTAGGAAATACAAAACTGAAAATGGTTGTATCTTAAATTTGTGGAAAATAATTTGAAATGAAACCTTTTTGTTTAGGTTGTTGCAGCAGGTGCAAACCCCATTCAAATTACTAGGGGCATTGACAAGACAATAAAGGCCCTTGTTTCGGAACTCAAAATTTTGTCAAAGGAGGTAAACGCTTGCCTTTTGAGTAGGCTGGTTTTCCTTTTCGCTGATGGTTTGGTGTATCTAATTAAATTAGTTGCCTAAGGTATTTTTGGTTGCAAACTCCTTTTCATTTTTCATACAGTATTGGCCTTGTGGAATACATTTGATTGTGTGGTCTTGTTAGATCTACAACATTTGTAGTTGTTTAGTCTTATGGCCGAGGGGCACTTTTATTATGGAAATAGTTGATGCAATATTGTCATTTAATCCTTACTGCAGCGTAGCATGTTGAGAAGTTTCTTGTGAAAAATTTGGTATTCAAAATTACACTTGATCCTATATAGCATCATGCACTTGACTTCAAAATTCATATTCAAATTGTGCCAAAAAATTCTTGCAAAATTTCAAATATTTATGTTGTTTTAAACCATTATCTTTTTCATGTATTGGATGCTGAAAATGAGAAAAAGACTTTGGTATGAAACCAACTGGTGAATAATTTCCAGCAAAACAACCACTTCCAAGACATGATTTAGAAGTAGAACATATGTATTTATGAAGCATAGAAAGATATCCTTGATGCATTATCAATGTTTGGCTAGGGTTATTTTTGGAGAAAATAACTCCTTATTCCTAGAATAGTGATCTTCAATACAAGTAAATGCCAGAGAAGAGAGATCATCATGTGACATAAACCTATTAACAAAAGTGAACATGGAATGATTATTAATTATGGCATACTAAGTTGTCAATGATTTTGACTATTTGTCTTTAACATGTAAAAATGTTAAATTCCAAACTTACATCATCATGGTTTGGCATCATGAGCTTGACTAATTGTCCACCATGTTCATAATTTCATTGTTGTCTTCATATCTATAAACAATGTTTCAAATAATAATAATAAAGTTCTATAAGAAAAATCCAGACCTCCATGATGCTGCTCCTTGTGAGACAAAGTCAAAATTGCATTACACAATCTGACACATAAGAATCTCCTATATCCCAGTGGTATGTATCCAAATTATTATAATAGTGTCTTCAAGACTTATGTTGACATTGCCAATGAGATATTTAAGCAATGAAAGATGGAGCCTTCTTCATTGTTGTATATGTAATAGTATTTTATTAACATAAAGATTGATGGTTTTGTCTTTATGAAAATGAAATGTAAAAATAATTTATTGTGGTCAATTGAAAAGTTTTTTTGTTAAATATTTTCATTGTGGAAGGGCGACATAGATATATGCCCTTCTAATTGAAATTCGGACCTACCCTTCAAATTTGATCACTGTGTGGGACCTTAACAAACAATAAAACTATTCCGTCGCGCATTATATAAAACATATAACAAAACCTTTGTCAAAACTTCAAATGAACCCTTTGGTCATGGGTATTTCATCACGAATTGATCATTTTACCATGTACCTTCTTCTAGAGGAATATTCTTCCACTTGATTAGGTACTTCATAATGGTTATATGTCAAAGAGATACATAATGTTTATCTATAACTTTTTGTGGTTCAAGAATCAACTTTCATTCTTCATCTAATTTTGGAAGTTCTATTTGCATTGGCATATTTTTTCCCAAAACCTTTTTTGGGCAAGATACATGAAAAACCTTATGAATGAAAGAATAAGGAAAATATAACTTCTATACCACTTGTGCAATCCTATGAATGATTATTTAGGGCCATAACATTTTTGAGCTAATTCTTTATTCTTCTTTTTCTTGAATGAAGATTGCTTATAATGCTATAATCTAAAAAATACCCAATTACCCTCCTCAAATTATCTTTCACTTCAATGTTGTTCCCCTTGTTGTTTTATCATGTTTCATATCATTTGAAGTTTTTCCATAATAATTTTCAAAGTTTCTTTAGTATTTTCCATATGTGACTCTATTTCCTATACTTTGGACTTATCTTGCAGAAAGTATGAGATACTAGGAGTTGGATATCCATAAAGGGCCTTAAATGGGGAAATTTTAGTAGATGTGTGATAGGTAGTATCATATTACCATTCTTCCTTGACGAACCCACTTCATCCATTAAGATTTCTTTTCTAAAGAGTAACATTGTAGATACCTTAAAAACATTTGTTAACTATTTTTGTTTGACCATTTGATTGTGTTTGATATGTAGAACTCATGGCAACTAGTGTTTCTCCACTCATATTAAATAATTATTTCCAAAATTTTCTTGTTACTATTACTTTAGGAAAACCATGAAGACTATGAATTTCTTTCACGGACACTTCTGCCACTTGGTTTGTTGTTTATGTACTTTGAGCTCTACAAAAAAAATCTACAAAATTTGTCTATATAAATGACCACAAAAATGTAATACTTACCTTTATATTTCAGTAACCCTGTAATAAAGTCTATTGATATATCTTCTAGTCTTTGAATATTTATGTGGAATGGTTGAAGTAACCCTAGAGATTTTACTATCTCTCTTTTATTTATTATGCAAACCTGACCTTCTCTTACCAAAATTTTGAATATCTTTCTTCATTCCTTCCAAAAATATATTTTTTGATCCTTTGAGATGTTTTAAGGAACCCTGCGTCCTACCATCAGAGAGACATGGGACTCCCTTAATATTTGTTTATTCAAATATGCTTGCGTGCATAAAATATTCTACATTTGCACCAAAGTATATCTCTCTTTCACTCCCAATGCTCCATAGAGTTCATCCCATCCTTTATAAATTTTAGTTTTTGTTTAGTACTATTGTCATTTTTCCATTATGTCAAGCTTCTTCTAGCCACCTAGGAATAGAAAATGTATTTGGATATAAATTTGAGGCCTCTTCTATTTTAGAAAGAGCATCATGTACTAAATTTTCCTTACCCTTTTTGCAGATTATCTCAAAATTAAAACTTTGAATTTTTTCTCCTCATTTTTGTTAATCTTCTAATGAAAATCATAGCTTCAAAAAATACTTTATGCTATCATGGTATATCTTGACTTTAAAGTACCTCCCAATGCTATACTATCCCCATTTTTAATTGCATGTAATATTGCTTCCATTTATTTTTCATACGTAGATTTCACCAAATATTTTCTTTGAATTCCTTTATTTTAAAAGCCAATGATATCCCTTATTGTGTTAATATTACATAAATTCCTTGTCCTAGTGCCTCACACTCTACTATGAATGTTTTACCAAAAGTAGGTGCAACCGATGTTAGTGTAGAAGACATGGCATCCATTAAAATAGAGAATGCCAAAGTAGCCTCATCATTCCATATAAATGATATTTTCTTGAAGATATATGTGAGTGGACTTCAAATGCATGCATAATTCTTAACAAATTATCAATAATATCATGTAAGTCTAAAAAATCTTCTAAGAACCTTGATTTTCTTAGGAATAGGTCATTTTGTAATAGCTTTCATCTTTTGAGGCTCCAACTTCACTCCTTCCTTTAAAACAATATGAACCAAATACTCGAATTATTATTTCCCAAAAGCACATTTGGATATTTTTACATAAAAATGATTGTTCTCAATAATTTATATAAATTTTCCACATGTTTAGTGTGGTATTCCCATGATTTATTATAAATATGTGTATTATCAAATAAAACCAACACAAATTTTATAAGATGGGATCAAACAAAATTGTTCTTAAGTTGAGCCCGTCGGACTTCAAACGGCGATAAACCATAATTCAAACCAAATTCGTGTTCCAAAATAGCCTGCTGACGTTGGCCAATTTTGTGACACGAAAACCAATTGAATTCCGCCCTAATCGTTTTCAGGTCCGAAGTTGGGCTGGCGTACGGAGGGAGAGTTGTGACGTGAATTTCTTATCAAATTCGCCCTAATCTTTTTTGGGTCTGGATTTCCACTGCGCGAGCGGCCCAAACAAAGATCCGCTCCAATCAATTTATGCCATGTGTCCTCAATCAAATGTTTCCCTGTTCCCGGATGCGGGTGCATTCGATGGCATTTAAGGCGATGGGACATGGATGTGGCGATTTCATATCAATCGCATTAAGTTTTAACGTTGTTCAATTAAGTTCCAAGGTTTTCACATCAAATCGCATTACGTTTTAACATTGTTCAAGATCGGACCTCCACTCCTGTTAGCGATTCCACATGCTCCAATATGATCCAGCCTTCGGCTCTCATTAATGATCAGAGATTAATTATGATGGGCTTCCTTCGATTGCATTGCAGTCTGGTCGATAAAATGGCGTTTCGCTATGGTTTTTCAGACGAGCCGGTTGTTGGGTTACACTGCCTGCTCACTGTGACGAGAAGGAGAAGTGGCCAGCTAAACTGTTGCTTAGACCTTGCTACATATCTGCATTTCTCTCGGTCTGGTCCATGTCTGTCTTCCTCTGTTTCTTGGAATTCTGCTTCTTCGTCTCCTCTTGTGCCCACTGCTGAGACTGCACCCATGCCTCGCCTGTGTCAAAGGATGCGATGCCGCAGGGGGAGCACTATAAGTCAACCCCTGCGCACTCCCTCCAGCCCCTCAACCGAGTCGTCTTCCCAATCCAGTGATTATCACGCAGGTCGCTATCCAGATACTAGAAGTGGGCTTGGTCGGGTTCTAGGATCTGGCCACCGTATGGGCTCCCCTGCTCCTCATTTCCCCACTGCTTCACCTTCTCCCACGACGAACACTACGCTTTTTTCCTTTAATTTCTCTCTGAACCGCCCACGAATCACAGCTTCAATTACTGTAGTTTTCCGTGAGGAGGCCCAAATGGAAGAACAATGCACCCGTCCGGCGGGTCTGAGCTCAGAAAAAGCCGGCCAACATTTGGGCCTTCAGGAGGGGAGTGGTGGCATGAATGTGGAGGTAGCACTTGGCGATCCTAGACCTTCCGAAGGATGGTACCGAATCGTCGAGGAGCCACCAGAGGAGTAGTTTGGTTAATTTTTTTTTCTTGCTTCGCGGCCCACTTAATTGGGCTGCTTTTAGATTATATTACTGTGTTGGACCTCTCTAATATTTTTGAATTCTGTAAACGTTCAAGATTGGTTTCCCCGTATGAGGGAAGTCTTCTTAATTTTTTGATTTTTGATGAAAAATTTTCCATGAGTCTGGGCAATGTTTTTTACTTCGGTGTAATTTTATTCCCACTGTTAATAGATTAACTTTACTTAGAAAAAAAAATGTTGCCCTGTTTCTATTGTAAACCTGTTTTTTGAAATACAGAGCCATGTTTATATGATTTTTTATAGTCGAAGCGTTTCGGGGTGGTTTATTATATTAATATTTCACGGTCGAATTATGTTCATCACAATTGGAAAAAAAAAATGTTGCCCTATTTCTATTTTAAACCTATTTTTTGAAATACAAAGCCATGTTTATATGGTCTATTTATTATACTCTTTCTCTATATATCTATAGGAACCTTTTTGATATGAACAGGGTGGATGCTGTAGCGGGCTACTAATGGAAACAAGCGAGCCTGAATCTTACATCTTGGATGCAACAGATGGTTACCAATTTTGGAATCAAGCGAGCCTGATCTTACAAGCGAGCCTGGGTTTCTGCAAATGGTTTTTATTTCCGGGAACAAGCGAGCCAGAACATACAATCGACCCTAGGTTTATACATATTTTTTCTCTATCATGGATGCTTTTTGTGTGAGGCGTATATCAACAGTACATGTCTCTGCACATTTCCTGTATCCGCTTTATGATACTATTTTATGTGTTGACAGGTTATCACTCTGCCTTCAAAACTAGCGATGTTGGTTTATTGATATGGTCTGATGGTATTTTTATATTTTGGACATATCACACTCCTCACATGATTAGTGTTTTTCTCTGTTCAAGTATTTTGGGTACTTTAATTTGTATTTGGAACAATGGACGTCAGTACTCTATCTGTTTATTTACTATTCTACATACTTCTATTTCACTTTCTTATAGATGCCTCAGGCATATTTGGATGCTTTCTCAGATTGTCGATAATCTCCATGTGGATCGTTACTAGATTTTATATCATGTCCCTGTATGTGACATGGGGTATTTTTCTATCATTGTCTGGGGTGGGACTTCCACTTTTCTGGATGGATATTTGGGTTCCAATCTTCAGATGTGAAAATGTAATGACTTCATGGACTGTTTTACTTCATATAATATATTCAAAATAGCGTTTTTTCTCTTCTGAAAAAAAAAAATGATTAATGTTTATCATTCTGCCTTCAAAACTAGCAATGCTGGTCTATGTTGCTGGTTTATTGATATGGTCTGATGGTCTTTTTATATTTTGGACATATCACACTCCTCACATGATTAGCGTTTTTCTCTGTTCAAGGATTTTGGGTACTTTAATTTGTATTTGGAACAATGGACGTCGGTACTCTCTCTGTTGCTTTACTATTCTACATACTGCTATTTCACTTTCTTATAGATGCCTCGGGCATATTTGGATGCTTTCTCAGATTGTCGATAATCTCCATGTGGACCGTTACTAGGTTTTATATCATGTCCTTGTATGTGACATGGGGTATTTTTCTATCATTGTCTGGGGTGGGACTTCCACTTTTCTGGATGGATATTTGGGTTCCAATCTTCAGATGTGAAAATGTAATAACTTCATGGACTATTTTACTTCATATAATATATTCAAAACAACGCTTTTTCTCTTGTGAAAAAAAATGATTGTTTATAGTCAAAGCGCTGCGGGGCGGTTTATTATATTAATATTTCATGGTCGAATTATGTTCATAACAATTGGAAAAAAAAATGTTGCCCTGTTTCTATTTTAAACCTATTTTTTGAAATACAGAGCCATGTTTATATGATTGTTTATAGTCAAAGCGTTGCGGGGTGGTTTATTATATTAATATTTCACGGTCATTGGAACGCCCACAATTCATAACAAATATTTGAGATTTACTGTCCTGTTTTAAATTTTCATTTTTTTTTAAAATTGAACCCGTCGTTGGTATACCGACGCCTTGTAAGCATCGGAATTGCGACAACTTAAAAACTTCAGACCACATTTCGTCGGAATTGTGAAAGTTTACAAACGTCGGAAGAGCGACGTTCAAAATGTCGGACCACATTTCGTCGGAATTGCGACCATTTATAAACATCGGAAGAGCGACATCCAAAACGTCGGACCACATTTCGTCGGAATTGCGACAGTTTACAAACGTCGGAAGAGCGACGTTCAAAATGTCAGACCACATTTCGTCAGAATTGTGACAGTTTACAAACGTCGGAAGAGCGACGTTCAAAACATCGGACCACATTTCGTCGCAAGTGAAACAGTTTACAAACGTCAGAAGCGCGACGGTTTGGGAAACGTCGGAAGAGCGATGCTTGTTTGGAAGCGACGGAAAAAGTGTCGGTAGTGTGACACTTTATAAGTGCGTCGAAATTGCGACGGTATGGAAAACCATGCTTTTCCCGTCCTCGAAATTTCGCTCTTGCGACGACTATGTGTCGGAATAGCGACAATTTGGCCATCGGAAATTGCGCCAAATTTTCTAGTGAGCCGATGCAGGCTATTTACGATACTGATGAGGAAAGTTATGAAATTCTAGTAGCAGGTGAAGATTCATTGAATATTCACTCTGCTTTATCTCAGATCATCGGTAATAGTTTCCATACATTTGGAAATCAACAGCCTTTCATCTCAAAGGGTGAAGAGGAAAACATTGAAGAAATTTTTGAGCAGGTTGAAACCAAGGAGCCTTCTCTTGAAAAAGAAGAAGAAATGGAACAGACCCCTGCTCAAGAATACATTGATATTTTCACAGAGCTCAGCCCACAAAATCAAAATATCTCAGAGCTACAAGAGGACAACACTATAGTATATGATGAGTCCTCCAGTTCATAAAAGAATGAAGATGAGGAAGAGTTTCTTCCTCAAAATAATCTTTTCCTTGATCCAGTGGAAGAGGAAGTAATCCTGGTTGAAACCTATTTGTCAAATACTCACAACCAGGTATTATTTCAAGATCCTTATGCTCATTTCCTGCAGACATTTAGAGAAGGATCAAAGGCCATCAAAAGCAACTTGTTGCAGACAACAAGAAACATATTAGAAGTTGCTGTTAAAAAACAAAGAGAATGGGAGTGGCCCTGCCTATCCATCATGCTCAAAGAGATGAGCAAAGACCAGTCATGGGATCATCTGACTAACTGGATGTATTGGAAAAGATATTTTATCAGCTAGACATGTAAATATCTCAAGTTAGAATAGGGTAGGTAGGAATCTCAATAAATCTCAGCCTGTGAGCGTTTAGTTAGTTGTTGATTTTACTTTGAAGAAAAATTTAAAAAATATAAAAGCATTAGAAAAGAAAGGTTCAGAAAAGCTCAAATCTTGAACCTATGGAGTTTTTAAAAGAATGGCTCAAACTAGACCAAAACCTGAGCCAAAGAAAAAGGAAGAAGTCTGGTTCTAACATGCTCAAAACTTCAAACAGAAAATAAGAAGAAAAATAGCTCTAACAAGATCAAAACCAGAGCTGAAATGAAGAAAGAAAGGTGACTCTAAAAAGCTCAAAATCTGAGTCACAACACGAAGGAAGAATGTTTTTAATTTCGGATCTTTAGCCTTTGAAATTTTGGTTTTGAATTTCTACAAGTTTCAGTTCATGTGCAGCTTGTATTTATGCCATGGACCCACAAAATATCAGACAATCTAATCCTGGTTTGGCTATATTTCAATTTCTGTTTTAGAATATAAAGAATGAAAATCTGCCAAACAGTTTAATCCTGGAAGATATTAGTTTAGGTAGAGAAGCTATGAGTCCAACTATTTAATCTGGTCTCATGGAGGAATAAGGGTAGAATTAGAGTAGTTTTTTCTTCCAATAAAAATGATGATGTAAAAGGTCTACAAGTCTAAGTGCACCCTGAAGAAAAAATGTTAGGAAAGGAGGATGGGTAGGTAGTTGTTTGGGGAAGTATTGCTTCTGATATAATGATTTTCACTTATGTAGTAGCTGATCAAAGAAGAAAAATATGGTCAAGGACCAGGCTCTGGCCTACTTCCAAAGATTATATCTGAGATTCTTGACACCTTCAAGAAGATGCCATTCCCATGTGGAGCCACTGTTAGCCACCTATAATAATTTGTCAAAGCAAACAGGTGGCTAAAATTTGTCATCAAGCCTTCAAGTGATAAATTCCCTTGAAAATATATCATCCTTGAGGCCTTCATGTGTCTTCTATCCTTTAGAGAATCTTCACTGTTGTTTCCATTAATGAACCCTGCTGCTTACCAAAGGAAAAAACTGTTCATGAGGCTCCATTTTCCATCATTTCACTCCTCCTTTCACTCACAAAGAACTCCATTTTCATCCTTATTCCCTTCAAAAACCCTTCTAAAACCTCTCATTTAACCCCTAAAAGCATCAAAACCCTCTTAAAACCTTATATTTCCCCTTATTTGGTTTTAAAAACCCTTTCTTTCATCTATCAGAACTCTCATTTTGGCTTTAAAATCCTTGTTTTAAGCCTAAAGATGGTATTTCACTATAAAGGTATTAAGGCCCCGAGGGCTTATGGCATTTAACCCCTTTTACTCATATGTCCTAAAGCCCCGCAATCGGGCGCTTAGAACATAAGCCTTCATGAAAAAAACCTTCCCCTCTGTTTATTTTACCATTTCCGACGTTATGGTCCTGAATCAATCCGGACCATCAATCTGCAGAGATCAACGGCCATCGGACCACCATCTCTCCGCTCATTCACTTACCCCATTTTCCTCTTGTTCAAAAACTCCGCATTCCCTTTTAATCTCGACCGTCCGATCTACAAATCTAACGGTCCTAACTGAACCCGACCGTTTGACCCTGCCACTCCACAGTCCGCTCTGTGACAAGATTTCTAACCTCAGAACTTGGGCCCACTCCTTTTCTCCCCAGCATCTCTTGGCCTCTCATGCTCATCAAGAGCCGTTGATCTTCATCCTGAAAATCGGATGACCGACGTGAAATATAGGGTAATTTTTCGCTCTCCCTAGCATTGCACAACTTCCGCGCGATAAAAGCGGTTTCCCATATCCACATGTCAATCAATGAATGGAATCGCATTCCTTTTGGCCCAAACCGCTTACTGCCTTTTTGCTACGTGATAACCACCCGTGGTTTCCTAAAACCATTTTTCCTCGTTTTCACGCCTTTCCACCAATTTGAACCTGGTTTTCGCCCTCCTCCATGATTTAGACCCTTTGGCTGCTACATTCACCATCGCTGCACTGCTCCTTCACCATCCCGAGCCTCTGTTGCAATTATACCTTGCACGCAGGTTTTATATAATTCGTTTATTTGTTTGGTTGCAGGTTTTAAATGGTGGTTCCATTAAAATTTTTCCACAGTCACAAAGGTGACATAAACGCACAAGGTGATGATCTTGTGGCACAAGTCAATTTCAAAAAGGGACGAAGGAGGGGTGAATTGCGCGTCTCAGTCACTATATCATGATCCTCGACCCACGAACAAACCCTCCAGATCAGCAAACCCTAGACACCTGTACAGAAGAGCAGAATTAAAGGATTAAATCATAAGAGTGAAGATTAATAGTTTGATCCACTTTTTAGAAGGATAAACACAGCCGAAGACAAAGATGATCGAAGAAGGCTGAATGAAGCTTGAACAAGAACAGTACATTTCCAAATCAATGCTTTATTAATATCAAAGAAAGACAGATCAGTGGAGAAGCCTCTGCACGCCAAATCAGAGAGGCTAGTTACTTCCCATCAACCCCTTCTACCACCTACAGTCCTATTTCACATCAAAACAAGGCACAGTTAAGGCAGTCAGAGATATTATTGACATATATGCAGCTCAGAAGTAATTGTCAGCCTACCAGAGCTTCCAAAGTCAACCAAAAAAAAACATCTAGAGTACTTCAAATAACATACCTGAAGTTATTTCCAATCTGACAAAGACTTCTAGACCAACCTAAAGGGTACCAAACAGTTAATGCAGAGCCATTAAGCAGAGTGGGAATTCGAAATACTTCTTCCCATATGTCTTAATGAAGCCTTTAAGTCCTATCTACCACTACTATCACTCATTCCCCTATAAGAACCCATGAGAAATACATCGAAAATGTTGGTTGGTTGGGATTTTATTGAATGTTTGAACTGTTATTAAGGGGAAGTAGCTGAGTAGTTTGTAATATAGTAGGCTGGGAAGAAAATTTTGGACTGTAAAAAGCCACTAGACCCAAATTATGTGACTTGTTTTTCACATCAATTGAACAAGAAGATTCAGAGGATCCTGGTCTATATTATTGGTGATGTTTTCCTTACTGTAATTGCCTCCTTTCATGTTTTTCATACTATCCATTATTCTCTGATAAAGAACAACAGGTATAGATTAGGACATACTATTGGAAGTACCCTAAATCTCACTGATAAGATTTATCTTTATGTTTTCCTCTAATTGTGCATTTTAAGGATAACTCTATAGAGTATAACCAGTCAAGAAATGTTGGTGAGCCCATGTCTTGTTGAGTACAACTTGAAACATTGTTCTTAAAATACATTTTCATTTCATGCTAAGTAAGATTGAACTAGGGAAGTCTATGATTAGCCCTATCCTCTAGTTTTTCTCCAACAATTTGTCTTGAAAGTTTCCCTGGGAGTTAATTTCAAAGCAAAGAAGGTTAAAAGTCTTTCTCTGATCTTAGGCCTTACTCTATGTTTAATCTTAAATTTTTTCTAATTTCTGAAAGCATTTATGAGGACTGCTGGATTGTTTCCCTTGAGAGTATGCTGAAAGCAGGCTAAGTTAAAAGTATTTTCTTGATCTTAAGCTACCCTTTTTGTCTTTATTGAGAGTTTCCTTTGAAATTATGTCAAAAGCAGGATAGGTTAAAAGTCCTTACCTGATCTTAGGTTGCACTTTGGTTTCTTTCTTTCACCTCACTTATTAATGTTCCATCTCACCATCTATCTCAAGAGATCCTTTGGTATAGATGACTTGCCCTATGGAAACCCTTGGATAGTTGTTATGAAAGTAAACCCTTTTATGACTCCATAGCCTAATGGATTGACACTTTCCTAACTTATCTTCCCATGCTGAAACATCCTTCTACTTATTTCCTTCTTCACTTCACATAACCTTCTCAATTAATGATTCCCAACCAAACAAACAAACCAAACCCTGTGCTTCATATCTATCCTAATACCATAAACTGACCTTAAAGATATATCATTCTTTACATTTATAGAGAGATCCATGTCTGGATCCAGGAGGGCTAGGTCCTAAGATCTCAAAGTGGTTGGATGTTGTCTTATCTTTTGGTTTGCCAATCTGCCAAAACATAGGAACCCCAACATAATGGCGACTCCGCTGGGGACTGAGTGAATTTCATTCACGTTTAAACATTCCTCAAAAGACCTACTACCCTTAATTGATATTATCTGGTAATTTGTCCCATTGTCTTCGCCAATATAATGGCGACTCTGCTGGGGAATTCTGAGTGAATTTCATCTTATACATCCTTATGAGCTCAGAAGACCCACAAACCTCCTTTGATTGGTATTCAATTGCTGATGGTGGACAGCAACTCATCTCAAAAATTTTGAAACCCTCCACCTGGCGACTCCACAACTCCCAAAAGACCAAATGACTCCACTGGTAGAAGACCTTGAACTGGTTGAATAAGATATAGTGACCCATTTTCTGATTTACAAAATGATTCCAAGGATACAACGAAGACATGCCCCAATGAGTAGTGAACATATCCCTGGGTTCCCACATAAGATTCCCCGGGTGAATTGGGATGAAAACCTTCCTGTCTTTCAAGATGAAATGTTTGATAACCCATTATTTCATCTTATCAAATTTCATATACATGTATGGAGGTTGAAATTTGAATGGCATGAAGACTGCCTAATAAAAATTTTCATGTTAACATTAGAAGGAAAAGTCAGGGATTGGTATGAATGGTTGAAACCTGGTAGTTTGTTTTCTTTAAAAGACCTCTAAAATATGTTTTTTGAGAACTATAAAAGAAACAATGCATCCTTATCCTGGGGTAAAATATGTTATGATCCATCAAAAAACATCACCCAACACATCATAGACTATATAGAGGATTTGGAAAATATACACACTGAAGATCTATTGACAGCCATTCATGAGTTTAATATTCAACTAGAAAATTACAAAAACGTGGATGAATCAATTGAGGAATAAATCAGTCAAGAAATAAAGGAAATTCCTCAAGATATTCTTGAAAACCCAAATAATTATTCATCATCCCTTATATCTGAGGCCCAAGAAGATATCCAACCTCAAATTCAGTATTCACAAAAAACAGAGAGTTGCTGCACTTTTGGTCAAAGAAACACAAGAATACCTTCCCCTTTGACAGAAGAAGAAATATATCGGATCATCGATAGTCATCCAACCTCTAAAATATTTTATAAAACAAACAATCTTGCCCATTCATCTACTGAGCTTTGTTGTACAGATTTAGAAAGCTCCCCCGTAAATCAAAATGAAGAAAGATCTACTGATAATCCAGTATGTTTGATTGGTAGCATTACTTACTTTAATGATTTTCCTAATTTTGATCTATCTGATGATGATTTTATCCAAACTGAAGTTGATCTTGCAAGACAATCATTAGTAGATTTTTGGAAGGAAGATCAGTTCCATCAACTTCAAGAAAGTAATGAGCCCATGCAGGCTATTTACGATACTGATGAGATAAGTTATGAAATTCTAGTAGCAGGTGAAGATTCATCGAATCTTCACTCTGATTTATCTCAGATCATCAGTAATAGTTTCCATGCATTTGGAAATCAGCAGCCTTTCATCTCAAAGGGTGAAGAGGAAAACATTGAAGAAATTTTTGAGCAAGTTGAAACCAAGGAGCCTTCTCTTGAAAAGGAAGAAGAAATGGAACAAACCCCTGCTCAAGAATACATTGATCTTTTCACAGAGCTCAGCCCACCAAATCAGTATATCTCAGAGCTACAAGAGGACAAACTGCAGTATATGATAAGTCCTCTAGTTCAGAAAAGAATGAAGATGAGGAAGAGTTTCTTCCTCAAAAGAATCTTTTCCTTGATCCAGTGGAAGAGGAAGTAATCCTAGTTGAAACCTACTTGTCAAATACTCACAACCAGGTATTATTTCAAGATCCTTATGCTCATTTCCTGCAGACATTTAGATAAGGATCAAAGGCCATCAAGAGTAGCTTTTTGCAGACACAAAGAAACATTTTAAAAGCTGCTGTTAAAAAACAAAGAGAATGGGAGTGGCCCTGCCTATCCAGCATGCTCAAAGAGATGATCAGAGACCAGTCATGGGATCATCTGATTGACTGGATGTATTGGAAAAGAGATTTTGTCAGCTAGACATGTAAATATCTCAAGTTCGAATAGGGTAGGTAGGAATCTCAATAAACCTTAGCCTGTGAGCGTTTAGTTAGTTGTTGATTTTACTTTGAAGAAAAATTCAAAAAATACAAAAACATTAGAAAAGAAAGGTTCAGACAAGCTCAAATCTTGAACCTATGGAGTTTTTAAAAGAATGGCTCAAACTAGACCAAAACCTGAGCCAGAGAAAAAGGAAGAAGACCGGTTCTAACATGCTCAAAACTTGAACCAAAAAAGAAGAAGAAAAATAGCTCTAACATGATCAAAACCAGAGCTGAAATAAAGAAAGAAAGGTGACTCTAAAAAGCTCAAAATCTGAGTCACAACACGAAGGAAGAATGTTTTGAATTTCAGATCTTTAGCCTTCGAAATTTTGGTTTTGAATTTCTACAAGTTTCATTTCATGTGCAGCTTGTCTTTATGCCATGGACCCATAGCAAATCAAACAGTCTAATCCTGGTTTGGTTGTATTTCAATTTCTGTTTTAGAATATAGAGAATGAAAATCTGCCAGACAGTTTAATCCTGGCAGATATTAGTTTAGGTAGAGAAGCTATGAGTGCAACTGTTTAATTTGGTCTCATGGAGGAATAAGGGTAGAATTAGAGTAGTTTTTTTATTTCAATAAAAATGATGATCTAAAAGGTCTGCAAGTCTAAGTGCACCTTGAAGAAAAAATTTTAGGACAGTAGGATGGGTAGGTAGTTCTTTGGGGAAGAATTGTTGCTGATATAATGCTTTTCAATTATGTTGCAGCTAATCAAAGAAGAAAAATATGGTCAAGGACCACGCTCTGGCCTACTTCCAAAGATTATATCTGAGATTCTTGACACCTTCAAGAAGATGCCATCCCCATGTGGAGCCACTGTTAGCCACCTATAATAATTTTCCAAAGCAAACATGTGGCTAAAATTTGTCATCGAGCCTTCAAGTGATAAATTCCCTTGAAAATATATCATCCTTAAAGCCTTCTGTGTCTTCTATCCTTTAGAGAATCTTCACTGCTGTTTCCATTAATGAACCCTGCTGCTTACCAAAGGAAAAAACTATTCATGAGGCTCCATTTTCCATCATTTCACTCCTCCTTTCACTCACAAAAAAATCCATTTTCACCCTTACTCCCTTCACAAGCCCTTATAAAACCTCTCATTTAACCCCTAAAAGCATCAAAACCCTCTTAAAACCTTATATTTCCCCTTATTTGGTTTTAAAAACCCTTTCTTTCATCTATCAGAACCCTCATTTTGGCTTTAAAATCCCTGTTTTAAGCTTGAAGATGGTATTTTACACCATAAAGGTATTAAACCCACGAGGGCTTATAGCTTTTAACCCCTTTTCCTTATATTTCCTAAAGCCCCGTAATCGGGTGCTTAGAACATAAGCCTTCATGCAAAAAACCTTTCCCTCTGTTTATTTTACCATTTCTGACGTTATGGTCCTGAATCAATCCGGACCGTTGATCTGCAGAGATCAACGACCATCGGACCACCATCTCTCCGCTCATTCACTTACCCCGTTTTCCTCTTGTTCAAAAACTCCGCTTTCCCTTTTAATCTCGACCATCCGATCCACAAATCTAATGGTCCTAACTCAACCCAACCGTTTGACCCCACCACTCCACAGTCTACTCCGTGACAAGATTTCTGACCTCAGCATTTGGGCCCACTCCTTTTCTCCCCAGCATCTCTCTACCTATTGTGCTCATCAAGAGCCGTTGATCTTCATCCTGAAGATCCGACGGCCGACGCGCAATATCACGTAATTTTTTGCTCTCCCCAGCACCGCGCAACTTCCACGCAATAAAATTGGTTTCCCATATCCACGTGTCAATCAATGAATGGAATCGGGTTCCTTTTGGCGCAAACTGCTTACTACCTTTTTTCTACGCGATAACCACCCGTGGTTTCCTAAAACCATTTTTCCTCGTTTTCGCGCCTTCCCACCAATTTGAACATGGTTTTTTCCCTCCGCCATGATTTAGACCCTTTGGCCACTGCATTCACCATCTCCGCACTACTCCTTCACCATCCTGAGCCTCTATTTTAGTTATGCCCTGCACGTAGGTTTTATATAATTCGTTTATTTGTTTGGTTGTAGGTTTTAAATGGTGGATCCATTAAAATTTTCTCACAGTCACAAAGGTGACATAAATGCACAGGGTGACGAACCTGTGGCACAAATCAATTGCAAAAAGGGATGAAGGAGGGGTGAATTGCACGTCTCAGTCACTATATCATGATCCCTGACCCACGAAAAAACCCTCCAGATCAGCAAACCCCGAACACCTGTACAGAAGAGAAGAATTAAAGGATTAAATCATAAGAGTGAAGATTAATAGTTTGATCCACTGTTTAGAAGGATAAACAGAGCCGAAGAAAAAGATGATCAAAGAAGGTTGAATGAAGCCTGAAAAAGCAAAGTACATTTCCAAATCAATGCTTTATGAATATCAGAGAAAGACAGATCAGTAGAGAATCCTCTGCACGCCAAATCAGAGAGGCTAGTTACATCCCATTGACCCCTTCTACCACCTGTAGTCCTATTTCACATCAAAACAAGGCACAGTTAAGGTAGTCAGAGATATTATTGACATATATGTAGCTCAGAAGTAATTTTCAGCCTACCAGAGCTTCCAAAGTCAACAAAAAAATAGCTAGAGTACTTCAAAGAACATACCTGAAGTTATTTCCAATCTGACAAAGACTTCTAGATCAGCCTAAAGGGTACCAAATAGTTAATGCAGAGCCATTAAGCAGAGTGGGCATTCGAAATACTTCTTCCCCTCTGTCTTAAATGAAGCCTTTAAGTCCTATCTACCACTACTATCACTCATTCCCCTATAAGAACCGATGAGAAATACATCGAAAATGTTGGTTGGCTGGTTGGGATTTTATTGATTGTTTGAACTGTTATTGAGGGGAAGTAGCTGATTAGTTTGTAATATAGTAGGCTGGGAAGAAAATTTTGGACTATAAAAATCCACTGGACCCAAAGTATGTGACTGGTTTTTCACATCAATTGAACAAGAAGATTCAGAGGATCCTGGTCTATATTATTGGTGATGTTTTCCTTACTGTAATTGTCTCCTTTCATGTTTTTAATACTGTCCATTATTCTCTGATAAAGAATAGTAGGTATAGATTAGGACATACTATTGGAAGTACCCTAAATCTCATTGATAAGCTTTATCTTTATGTTTTCCTTTGATTGTGCATTTTAAGGATAATTATATAGAGTATAACCAGTCAAGAAATGTTGGTGATCTCATGTCTTGTTGAGTACAACTTGAAACATTGTTCTTAAAATACATTTTCATTTCATGCTAAGTAAAGATTGAACTAGGGAAGTCTATGGTTAGCCCTGTCCTCTAGTTTTTCTCCAACAGTTTTTCTTGAAATTTCCCTAGGAGTTAGTGTCAAAGCGGAGAAGGTTAAAAGTCTTTCTATGATCTTAGGCCTTACTCTGTGTTTAATATTAAATTTTTTCTACTTTCTGAAAGTGGTTATGAGGACTACTAGATTGTTTCCCTTGAGAGTATGTTGAAAGCAGGCTAAGTTAAAAGTCTTTTCTTGATCTTAAGCTACCCTTTGTGTCTTTATTGAGAGTTTCCTTTGAAAGTATGTCAAAAGCAGGATAGGTTAAAAGTCCTTACCTGATCTTAGGCTGCACTTTTGTTTCTTTTTTTCACCTCACTTATTAATGTTCCACCTCACCATCTATCTCAAGAGATCCTTTGGTATAGATTACTTTCCCTATGGAAACCCTTGGATATTTTTTATACAAGTAAACCATTTTATGACTCCATAGCCCAATGGATTGACACTTTCTTGACTTATCTTCCCATGTTGAAACATCCTTCTACTTATTTTCTTCTTCACTTCACATAACCTTCTCAATTAATGATTCCCAACCAAACAAACAAACCAAACCCCTGTGCTTCATATCTAGCCTAATACCATAAAATAAACTTAAAGATATATCATTCTTTACATTTATAGAGAGATCCCTCTCTGGATCCAGGAGGGCTAGATCCTAAGATCCCAAAGTGGTTTGATGTTGTCTTATCTTTTGGTTTTCCAATCTGCGAAAACATAGGAACCCCAACAAGTTAAACTCAGTTGTGCTAGTTGTAACTGAACATACACTAGTGATAGATCAGGTGAATTAAATATTAATTAATTCAAAATCAATGGTCTCACATGCAACTGAATACATACTACTATTAACTTCATGCATGTCAGATCCAGTGGAGACCCATTTGATTTCTTGGTGAAAGGGAAATAGACTATCAGTTGTGACATTATCCGGTTGCACACATGAAGCCACACACACATTAGATGTGCCCAGGAGGATTGGAAATCAAGGTAGGCAGGATTTCACTCATTCAATGATTGCTATCAGCTGGGTTGTGCAGTGGAGGCAGGCTATCTAGAGACAGTAAATCAACTAAGGAAATTTCCAATTTTTGTATGACAGTGTGAGAAAATTATCTCATGTATTGAGAGCTCTTGGATTAGAGCTTTGTATGTAATTGTTTCATGATCCATGATATAATACATAATAAAAGATAGTGGGGTTTTTAGCTATAATATTTCCCCGGTTAAATATCTTTGTTGTGTGTGATTGATCTTCCTTCATGGTATTGTAATTGGCAAGTGTGTTTCAAATTCTGCAAAGATTTGTAGAAGTGATTATGTATTTAACAATAGTATATTATTGTTAGATCAGGAGAATCCAGGATATACATGTATTTTGTATTAAATTTCTACATGGTATGAGAGCATAGGAAATTGTAGTGGTGAAGTAGGAGCTGAGATTTTTTGTGGAAATAATTCGAATTTTCTTAAATAATTTCTTGGCGCTACTGTTGATTCAAGATCGAAATGGATTTCAATGGCTTGAGGTTATAGTATGTACTCAAGGGCAGATCAAACTACATTATTTGAAGGACAAGATGGTACTCGAAGAAGCTGGCTTGTAGTAATTCATTGAAAACAATGTTCCTAAGCCAGATGCTGCAGATGTTGCCAATCTTGATGCATGGTGACAGAAAGTGGCAAAGGCAAGGAGGATCATGTTGCAGGGAGTACAAGACCACATTGTCTCAAGCATCCATGGGAAAGCCACACCATATGCTATGTGGAAGGCTTTTATGGATCTATTCCAAAGCAACAACGACCATAGGAAATTGGCACTCAAAGATAAACTCAGAAAGATCAAGATGGAAAAGGGAAATACCATTCCAAAGTATCTCACAAAGTTTGTCCAATATTGGGATGAACTCGAGAGTGTGGTAATAACTATTGATGATGATGATTTGGTGAGCTTGGCTCTCTTGGGACTTCCTAAGAGTTTTCATAGTTATGGAGACTCTGCCAACAGATAGGAAAAATTTATGGATTGGGAACAACTGTGGTTGGATCTGGTGCAGGAGGAGTTCAGGTGGAACAACGGAGATGGATCTTCATCAAAGCATGATGATGAAGAGTATTGTGCTTTGGCTTCAAAGCCGAAGAAGGGGAAGGGGAAGAAAGTCCATTCTAAATTCGATTCTAAATTCAAGAAGTTGGATATGTCCAGGGTGAAGTGTTTTCACTGTCATGAACATGGGCATATTGCTACTAACTGTCCACAAACGAAGAAGAACAAGACGGTTGCTAGAGCTGCAGCTAGTGAGGCCCTTGCCTCACAATTTGATCTTGAATTATCTTTGATCAAATGCATGGTGTCAAGTGCATTGGGATCGATGTGGTATTTGGATAGTGCTGCTTCCTTTCACATGATGGAGATAAGGAACTTTCAGTGACTTGGAGGAGAAAGATCTCTAGATGCATATAGAGATGGGAAACAACGGACGATATAGTGCTACTGGGATTGGTACCATTGCCTGTTAGAGGGAGTCTGGTAAACCATTTCAATTGAAATATGTTATGCATGTTCGAGGTCTATGTTAGTGTCAGTATTTGCATAATTCCACCAGGGATAAAAACACATTTTGCATGTGCATCTAGGTGTCCCACTATGGAATTTCCAATCGTTCCATTAGGTCATGATATAAAATTGTTCCATTGGTGGTTATCCTTGTCAAATGTCCCATTTTTCTTCACAGGTATATGTCTGTTGACCCTCTTCCATGTCTTCATCATGCTGAAGCAAGTCTTCTCTCATTCACTTTTAAGTCAAAAATTACCCATTGAGTCAGTTTCTTTCATTTTTTCATTAGGTCACTAGGGTTTCATTAGGTCAAATCATTGCATTGTATCATTTTAAATAAAGGGAAACAGAAGGTGTGAAGGTGATCCAGAATAAAATCATTATTTTTTTCAGTCAGGTTTGCCATGTAAAGTTACATTTCATCTTTATAAGTTTTCATCTCAAAAGTCACATTTTTTAGATAAAAATAGAGTTATTTTATTACTCCTAATTTAATGTAATTTTAAGTCATTATATGTAATAAAACCCTAAAAAGTTTCTTATTCCTAGCTAAATACATTTGATGAAGAAATACAAAGGCCATGCCAGTCATCCAAAGCATCAAAAATTATTTTTTGAAAGGTTAATGAGAAGAAAGAAGTGTGGGTCCCAATCATCAAAATCCAAAAGTCATTCAAAGTATAAAAGCCCATTTGCCAAAAATAAATCTTCATTCGTTCATGTGTCAAGGAGAAAAAAGTGATTTTGGAGCAGGAGGTTCGAAACAAGGAAAAAAATGCAAATATTGGCTAGCGTTGCACATAGAGATAAGGTGTTGCACATAAAGCTCTAGCGCTGCACATAGATCATTTCTGCCAGTGAAAATTTACATGGCACTGTGAATAGAAAGAGGGTGCTACGCACAGGGCCAAAACTCTCCCAAACTTCTCTATACATCTCAAGTTTGCCTCTTCACTTCCAAAAAAAGTAAGTGAGCCCTTGTAACTCCCTCTTTATCCATTTTATGCTTGTGTGTGTGTGTTTTATGTTGGCAAAAATTACAGAGAAACCCTAGTTTTTCTTTGCCTCTCCCAAAATCCCCATCCCCCTCACAAACTTCCTAAAACCCTCCTTGTCCAAATTCATTTTCCCTAGACCCTACCACATCACCCCATACTTCTAAAAACACTAAAATTACCCCTAAATCCATATCCCTATCCCCTAAAGCACTCATTTCATAATTTCCTTACTAGCTCCCATTCCCTTCACTCCCTTATTCACTCTCCCTTTCTTCCCTTTTCCCTAGGGTTCCCAAAGTGCCAAAGAAAGAAGAATGGAGAGAGAGGACAAATATTATAGAGAGGAGGAACATAGTGATGATTATTTTTAGGAAGATGAGATTGTACAACAAAGAAGGCCACACAAGGGAGAAAAAATCATCAGAGTAGAGCCAGAAAACCTTAGAGAGATAGAGGCTTCACCTTTAGCTGTGTCCTATTTCAAATATGTCGGGTGATATGAGTTTTGTGAAAAGGTGGAAAGATTTCAACATCACCCTGAGTTGACTAGGCTTTTCATATGGAACCTCCATGATAACAGGGTAACTCTCGCAGGTGTAAATTTTTCCATTTCCACTTCTATTATTGTTGATGCTACAGGGATTCCAAATGTAGGGGAGAAATGGTACAAAGTACAGGACCTGGGTGGTCATTATTTTGAGCCTTACCTCAAGACCAGGTACAAGAATGAAAGAAGAAAGTTTTTCCCCTTCATTTTCCTCCTCATAAATTATGCACAAATGATGAATATTATCATGATATACTTGACTTGTGAGTGCATATTCTCCAGATCGTACACATATCATATCAGGATGCTCATGAATTTCACTAGGGTGAGGATGATGAACATCCCATATTTCTTGCTCCGAAACATTGAGAATATGGCATATGTGGTGGCAAATAAGGAATATCATCAGGATATGAACAACCTATATCATCACTCCCTCATCAAACTCATTGTGGTTCATCATCTCAATCTACTCAACATCTCTTGGGATACCTTCATTTCCAATGGAATATTCAAAAATTCCCAAATTCGTCCACCAATGCCACAAGAGATAAGAGAGACATCTACTAGCCCTGTAGCTGCAAAAACAAGGAAAGATAAAGTCAAATCACCCGGGCAAGTCAAATAATGCAGTGCGACATATCAAAGAGGGCTTAGAAAATTGTTTGCAGCAGAGAGGCAAATGCTTGCTTCACATGGTGTGAAAGGGGCTTTGCCTTCTTCATCAACATACAGGAAAATTCTTGCTCCACATGGTGTGGAAGGGGATTTTCCTTCTTCATAAACAAAGCAGGTACACCAGGCATTGAAGGGAAAAGATGAAATCATAGAGGTTAGCCATGGAGAAACAGATCAAGAGCATGAAGAAGCCCATGAGGTAAAGGTTTATTTTGAGCTAGTAGATCTTGAAGAGTTTGATGACACTACCACATCAAGAATTTCCATAAAAGAAAAGGAGGCATAGATCAGAGAGCTGCAAAACAATCTTGGGAGGGAAAAATTCATCATCTCTTCCCTAGAGCAAGAGAACAAAGAGTTGGAAAATAAGAAAACTTTAGAGATGAAGTTATTGTAGGAGAGGAGGAAAAACATGATTAATAAAGCAACTATTGAAGATCATGAGGAGGCTAAAAACATCCAGGAAAGGCCAAAGACAAGAGGCCTCAAAAGAGCATTGGAAAAATAAAGGCAAGAAGCCCAAAGTCTGAGTTTTAACCAACAGTTGGAAAAGGAGATTGAAGATACCAAAGAAGTGTGGCTTGAGAGAGTTAAAATTCACTTGGAGAAGCTGCTAATGAAGGCCAACAGAGAAAATCAGATGGTCAGGCACATGGCCCATCACTATCAGACCCAAAACAAAATTTGTAATATTAAGGTCAAACAAATGAAGGATAAATTGAAGGAGATCCAAAAGGGCAAGAAAGGAGGTGACAAACTCAAGATACTTTATGATTCCTCCTTAGCTCAACTTGACATGTGATTATGGGCCTATCCCACAAATTTTGAATAATTTTGAAAAACTTGGGGAATTTTTGAGTTTTTGGGCAGATTCTGAAAAACACAAAAACTTTTGCTCTATGCGCATCGCCTTGGCGCTGCACACTCTTTTGGGGAATGCAATTGACAAAAGGAAGACATCAGTGGGTTCATAATGATGAGGAAATTCCCCCTGTAATTTATCTAAGAATTTGGAGAAAAACTGGTTAGGAAAAAGGGCCAAAAACACCCAGAAAATCATGTTTTTTCCTCTTTTTCAAGGTGGTGTTGTGCATAGAGGCAGTCTTGGGAGATTGCACCTTTTAGGGGTCAAAACAGCTCCAAATCAGAAAATACAAGAAGATCTGGAAAGTAGACAGGACAAGATCATTTCCAATGAGCTATCATGAGCTCAATTTGGACACCAGGAAGTCAGTACAAAATGACCTGCGAGAAGACCTAGTTTTTCCTCCTTGGCACTGCACATAGGACAAATTCTGCCTATTTGGAGTTTTCTCTATTTTTCATGGAATTGTTCAGTTTTATATAGCTAGTTGGGATTTTCACTGATGTAATTGATAAATATTAATGTAATTATAATGAGGATTAGTTTATTATAGGTAGATTCATTAGCTTGAGTCCTCTATAGGTCAGAATGAATCAATTTCATCTCTTTTAGAGGCAACTTATTGGGTCTTCCTAGTCTTCAGATTCTTGTTCAACATTTGGTGGAAACTGATCCTCATCTCATGGATTCAATTCCCTGAGGCTAGGGTGAGTTGTTTTGAGGTATATATCTTCTTCTTCTTTCTCATTAGTAAGGGTTGGACTCGGTTGGATACTTGGCCTTTGAAGAGACACACTTTGTATCAGTTCTAAGTAGGAATATTAATCAGATTTGCAGCTATTTTTATGGGATCCCTGTGGTATGGTGTTTAGTTGAGTTTCTCCTTTTGTTTTCATGTGTTGAAATGTATTGTCAAGTTTATTCATCATTTCATTACTTCTAAGTGAATGTATGCAAGTTAGATAAGCATAATCCATTCTCATATGCTCTGTTTTGGGTAGAAATTCACAGTATGTTAAATTTCTTCAGTTTAGAAAGAAACCATGATTTCACCATGCTCTTTCTATGTAATATTCCAAATCTGGAACAGCTAGCAAGGCATGACTAGAAAACGCATTTTCCATTAATGGTTGCTACAAGAATTGAAACCAGGACCTGGATCCCTTAGAACAATGTGTCTAAGTCCTGAATCCAAGAGGAGGTTCCAAATAAATCCTTCTAAGTGGTTTAAACAGCTCTCCCACACTTAGATTTCCTCAAAAGCCCGATGAAGGGACTACAACGATGCTTGAACAAGAGCTGGAATAGCAACATTATTTTATTAATCCTGGGCACATGAAGATTCAGATAGCCAAAAAATATGTGTTATAGCAGAAATTATATACAAATCCTTGAGGAAAGATTCACTCAAGTAAACAATGCAGCCTCAAAAGGAACATGTACATGAGAATAGAAGAACACTGCTGCACATTTATTTCTGCAGGCTAAGAGGACATAGTTTATAAGAGGTACTGCTCCATATTACATCATAACAAAAAGGTATGTCAATATATAGCTCAAGAAATAAGGGGGAGAAAGCTCTCAACCCCTGGAAACAATAATACAACAATCATGAGAAGGATTGGCTGAAATATACAAAATGGAAAAAATGCCAGAGTTGCTAGGTAACAGCTGCAACTCAGAAAATGGAACTGGATGGAAAATATTGAAGATGTTGCATTTGATATCAATATCTCCTCCAATGGATCTCTCAAGTGGAAGGCTGATCCTTACACTGAATATCTCACGCTCCGATCAACACTGCAAAACCCCACAGCAAGTGCTCTAAGAAAATAACGTAGTTACTAAAGAAAATTGCACTGCAGGGGCAAAGGAATTAGTTGGCCCAATTCCAAGATCTGCAATAAGCTCTGATAGCTTACATAATGATCCTTCAAAGGGAAGGAAGGCTCCTCCTCTGAAAAACAAGTGATGGAAGAGGTGTTGTAATCCCTCACTGCAACATCCTGCAACACAACATTATTCTGCTACAGAAATAACGCTGTACTAGAGGTGGATGCTTCACCTCAAGCCTGGATGTGAGGAAAATCAATACAAATCCTTCAAGAGGCTTCTCAAGTAAGGAGAAGGATTCCTAACTAGGAAATCCTTGTGCTAAGTAGCACAACAACTCAGCTGAACAGCTGGAGAATGCAAATAGTCTAAGCAGACAAGAAATCAACAATCATATGCATGAGAATCAATGGATGCCTTGCCCTCGTTTTAAACACATGAGAGCTCCCTCTCCATGGGTCCCACTCTATTATGGTTTCCTCGTTTAAGGAATATTACCTCCTCTTTATCTGCGTTGTCCCATAGGATGCTTTCCACCTCATACCTCTGCGCTGTTTGACTTGGTAAAACTTGACCTAGCCTCTTTGCAAATGTCTCCTTTCGCACATGAGGGTGTGAAATATAGTTCCAAGACTGATACCTTTCCATACTAGAGGGATTTTATCCATGTTTTTATTATGAATGGGCCTTCTTACCCCATTATTCAACTCCTAAGTGAAAAGATCAAAAGTTAATATTCTAATTTATTGCGGGAAAATTTTGGAATATTACAATCCTCCCCTCCCAAATGTTGCTTGTCCTCAAGCAACTGCAAGGATAGAACTGGAAATTCTCCACCCAAGGCATGGATTATGAAATGTGATGAGGAATATCTCTCCCATGTGGATCCTCCATCCCTAAGAAATCATCCAAACAAAATGAGTCACCTCCCAACATGGCAACTCATGGCAATCTCCTTCCACCTCAAGCTCCCGAAATGAAGGTGGGATGAAAATCTGAAAATGGTAAGCATCATAGCCTACCCCCTGCTATCCTTCTCTCCACTTATGATAATTTTAGAGTGTGTGCTGATCCTGGGTTGCAAAAATATTGCCCTCAAATGGAAAAGTGAAGAACAATCCTCCAAAGAGTTCTCCTCCAACATTGAAGAACAAGCTGGCCCAAAATATTCCATCCATGATGAATAGGACATGATCATCATATAACATCCTAATGAGATGTTGGCTGCAAGTTTTAGATGATAATGCATGATACAAACAATGTATCAAAAGGAAAGAACACAGTTTCATCCACTGCAATATCATAAAGTAACATGGCAAGTAACATCTAAAATTCATCACATCTACTAAATAATAGTAAATGGTTGAATGTAACAACAATACATGATCACATACTTGCCCATGTTTATACAATGGATTATTATCAATCTCATGGACCACCTAAAAAGAGAACAAACATGTGGCTGTGGTGGCCATACCTCCTCCCATTCTCCCATTAGAACATGTAGTGCAGAAAATGTGGGAACTTTCTCCCCTCAAGGACACATCCAACTCATGTGTCAGTCTCCCAATCATGCTTCCAATATAAATCAGATCCATATCAGCAAGGGTAATCATGATCAACAACAAAAAGAGGAAAATGCTGAAGGTTTCATGTGGTGCAAGAAGGTACCAACAATTTTCGCAATAGTGACAGCGCAATTTCCCAAACTGTTGCTTCAGAAAATTACAAGGCAAGATGTTTCTTGATACATAGTTAAGCATGTATGTCATCATTTGGCAAAACAAGCTTGCCCTCTTGTGAAGAAATGCAATGCATAGTAATGGAAAGAGTATGCAAATCAATGAATGTATAAAAAAATTTCTTACCATATGCCATAAGTAAAATGGTACATGGATCCATGAGTGAGTCCGCCATAGTGTTTTGGCATGCTATGAAGAAGAATGGTCCATATGCTGCAAGAAGATAATCCTCCTCATGCTTGGAAACCCAAGTCAAGAAGAATATGTCATAGTGATAGATGCTTCTATTCACTACTCTATCATAATCGCCTCTTCCTTGTTCACAAATTGCATCCAATGTGAAGTGATATTGGGGACACTCCATCCATAAGTCTCTGCTCCAAAGTGACAGCGCTGTGAGCTCATGAAAATAAGCTCCTGACAATAAAAAGCTTTGTTCTTTGACATGCTCCTTGTCAAAGATTCCTCTAGAAATGTTGCTGCAAATAAGAAGTTCCTCCCAAGGTGGAAGTACCTCTTGTTCATCTAAGGCCAAGGAGATAATACCATCTCCTCCTCTTGCAACATCATGCAAAGTGTGAGAGAAAATCTTCTCTTGCTCTCCCAAGCAAAGCAACAAAATATTTTTCTGCCTCCCCATACTTCCATCATACACATCATGTGATGAAAACATAATGAATGATATGAAGATCATACCAACACCATGCTCCCATACCCTCTGCTACTCAAAGATGCAAGTATCCTGCCACATACCCTTAGAAAGAGGACGATGACCAAACTATTTCAAGAGTAGCCAGCATAGCCAAGCCTCTTGCTGCCCGGTATCATAAATTTGCAAGTGGCCTCCCAGCTCCTTGCTCATCAACCACATCCACTCAATCACTTGTGGATGCTTTCTCATTTTCTTCCCCTTGGTAATCCTCTAATGAGGGCTACCATCCTCCCAAATCAAATCTCTGTTTTTGCACTTCATGGGATTTTGAAATGCAATCTTCTCAAGGATCAATGAGACCCTATAATGACCCAAATAGGTGGTAGGCAAAAACTTCCCATCATGATGTGTATGGCTCAAGGAATTTCCTACACAAGCACGAGAGATGTTATACATTCGAAGATGTCCTCCATCTTCTGTCTGCTCTTGTGAGAAAGGAAGAAAATATTTTCACTCCATGGTGTGTTGAAGTGCACCTCTAATGAGATCTCTCCTTGAGGCCTCCCTCTCAACAATAGTCCTCCAAAACCAATGAGGTCTTGAATCTGCTGAAAGTAGAAGTTCCTCTTTGAGCTGAGAGGAACCCATTGAGAAAGTGTCATCTTGAAAGGAGAAAGGGTTTCTCACTCCAAGATGTCTACTGTCAACCTTCAAGTCTTCAAACCCCAACCTAAATTGTGATGTAAAATCCAAAAATGGCTCATGAGAATGATCATTTTATTCTTCCTTGAATGTTTCCATGTTTCACAGCACATTGCAACCAAGCTGCTCTATAATAGCAGTGTGATTTGACCCTTGGTCATATAAAAGTAAATCTCAACATCTATCAAAATAATTTTCTGTAACAATAGACTGTGGAAATCTTTTCATACCTTGATGATGTTTGGGAACTTCTTGTAGGGCTGCAAGAGTTCCTTCCTCCAAAGTGTTGGCTGCCCCAACTGTTGATGCATGTGGCTACCCCTCCATGAGTGTGACAGCGTTAGGACAAGGCTCCTCAAGTGGTGTGATATTTTCCTCCATTTTTCTTTCTCCATCAAAGGTTTTGATCAACCTCTGAGGGAACTCTGCAAAATCTTTTACCCTTGCATGGCTCAAGTGGCTGCACCACCAAACATAGGATTCAACCTCCAAGTGTAGCGTTGAGATTTCAACAACTTCTTTCCCTGCTACAGGATGTAGTAGGAAAAATGCCTCCAAATTTCTCACCCAAGTTCTTGCTGTAGATGACCCATCAAAGGTAGACAATAGAAATCTATTGCCTTTGATTTCTCTTCTGCTACGGGGTCTCTTCTCTTCCTTCAACTGGATGAAATGAGGGAAAGCTAGAGTCTCCTTGAAGGCTCTAGGTTGAGATATGTACTGAACAAGGTAATCACTTAGAATCTGATAGTCCAAGTGTCCTTCATGCTTATCTTCTTCTTGATGTGAATAGGAAGTGCATGGTACTTCCTCTTCTTCTTCTTCAATCTTCTTGACCTCATTGGAGAGGTTCTCTCTGGATCTAAATACTGATGAGATTAATCTCATCTTCTTCATCATTCTGATCTTCTTGGGCTAAGACTCACAGGCTGAGCCAAGAAAGTTGCTTTGATACCACTGTAATATTCCAAATCTAGAACAACTAGCAGGGCATGACTGGAAAACGCATTTTCCAGTAATGGATACTACAGGAATTGAAACCAAGACCTAAATCCCATAGAAAAATGTGTCTAAGTCCTGAATCCAAGAGAAGGCTCCAAATAAATCCTTCTAAGTGGGTTAAACATCTCTCCCACACTTAGATGTCCTCAAAAGTTCCCGATGAAGGGACTACAACAATGCTTGAACAAGAGCTGGAACAGAAACGTTATTTTATTAACCCTGGGCACATGAAGATGCAGACAGCCAACAAATATGTGTTATAGCAGCAATGATATACAAATCCTTGAGGAAAGAGTCACTCAAGTAAACAATGCAGCCTCAAAAGGGACATGTACATGAGAATAGAAGAACATTGGTACACATGTATTTCTGCAGGCGAAGAGGATGCAATTTATTAGAGTTACTACTCCATATTACATAATAGCAGAAATATATGACAATATATAGCTCAATAAATAAGGGGGAGCAAGCTCTCAACCCCTAGAAACAATAATACAACAATCCTGAGAAGGATGGCTGAAATATACAAAATGGAAGAAATGTTGGAGTTGCTGGATAGCAACTGCAACTCAGAAAATGGAACTGGATGGAGAAGACTAGATTTGTTGCATCTAATATCAATATCTCCTCCATTGGATCTCTCAAGTGGAAGGCTGATCCTTACACTAAATATCTCACCTTCCGATCAACACAACAAAACCCCACAGCAAGTGCTCTATGAAAATAACACAATTACTGAAGAAAATTGCGTTGTAGGGGCAAAGGAATGAGTTGGCCCAGTGCCAAGATCTGCAATAAGCTCTGATGGCTTCCAAAATGATCCTCCAAAGGGAAGGAATACTCCTCCTCTTAAAAACAAGTGATGGAAGAGGTGTTGTAATCCCTCACTGCAACACCCTGCAACACAACATTATTCTGCTATAGAAATAATGCTGTACTAGAGGAGGATGCTTGGCCTCAAGCCTGATGTGAGGAAAATCAGTACAAATCCTTCAAGAGGCTTCTCAAGTAAGGAGAAGGATTCCTAACCAAGAAATCCTTGTGCTAAGCATCACAGCTGGAGAATGCAAATATTCTAAGCAGACAAGAAATCAATAATCATATGCATGAGAAACAATGGCTACCTTGCCCTCCTTTTAAACACATGAGAGCTCCCTCTCCATGGGTCCCACTCTATTAGGGTTTCCTCCTTCAAGGAATATTGCCTCCTCTTTATCTGCACTGTCCCATAGGATGCTTTCCACCTCATACCTCTGCGCTGTTTGACTTGGTCAAACTTGACCTAGCCTCTTTGCAAATGTCTCCTTTCACACATTAGGGTGTGAAATCTAGTTCCAAGGTTGATCCCTTTCCGTACTAGAGGGATTTTATCCATGTTTTTATTATGAATGGGCCTTCTTACCCCATTATTCAACTCCTAAGTGAAAATAGTAAAATTTAATATTCAAATTTATTGTGGCAAAATTTTGGAATATTACATTCTAGCTCCTCACCTGTCTTGATCATCCCACCCATTGAAATCCTAAAGTACTAAATCACTATGCCTACCTTCCCCATATAACACCATGAAAATTTTGAATTTATTTCCCTTGCCCTGACTATTTTTCTCCTTATGATCCAACACAACCCTATACAATCAAAATCAAAACCCTAAGCTACTATACCTAGCCTACTATCTTCTTTACTCAACCATGTTGGCTATGATCCTTACGAATATATCCCTCTCCTTTTCTAGTAGGGCTAGCTATTTGGCTAAGTGTGGTTTTTGGTTACCTCAGAATTGGCTTTTTCAGCCTGAGGTTCAATCCGAGTGATAACAGTCTGAAGAAAAATTTGGTCTCAGTCACAATGTTGGAGGACAGAGGCTATGATGTTGTTTTCAGCGATGGAAAATCTTTCCCGCGACATAAAACAATAGGTAAAACCAAGAGGATACAAATTTGAGTTAAGAATATCTACAAGCTAGAGTTAGATGGTTGCGCTGCCATGATGGGAAAGGCAGAAAAAGTGGTGAGCCGGGATGAGGGATAATTATGGCACAGATGATTGGGCTATCTTTATCATGGAGCCTTGAAAGTCATGTAGAAAATATCTACTGGACTTCCAATGGGAACACTTGCTCAGTTAGATCAGTGCAAGGGTTACACCATGTGGATGTATGAAAATTCCACCTTTCATTAGAAGGAGAACCATGCTTCGAGGATCCTTGAGAGAGTTGACACAGACGTGTGTGGACCATTCTCGGTTGCTTCAACAACAAAACATAAGTACGATGATATTTTTGTTGATGAATTTTCTCGTAAATTCTGGATCTTCTTCATGCATAAGAAGGATCAAACATTCTCAAAGTTCTGTGACTTTAAGGCATTGGTGGAGAAAGAGTCGAGGAAGCAACTGAAAGCTCTTAGGAGCAATAATGATGGAGAATACATCTCTAACGAATTCAAGAACTTCTGCAGCAAAGAAGGAACTCGAAGAGAACTCATAGTGCCTCATCACCCACATAAAAATGGGGTCGCAGAGAGGAAGAACAGAACGATTGTGGATGTAACATGAGCGATTTTGAATGATCAGGGCCTACCAATGCATTTGTGGGCAGAAGCATGCAACACTGCGGTTTATGTGAAAAACAATTGTCCTCAAAAAGTACTTGGCATGAGTACACCTGAAGAAGCTTTCACTGGTAAGAAACTAGATGTTTCACAATTTAAGATTTTTGGCTCATATGTTTATGTGCATGTGACCAAGGAAGCCAGGAATAAGCTAGAGTCGACTATTGAAGTTGGGATTTTTGTGGGGTACATAGAAACACCCCATATTTATCGTGTGTACTTTCCAAACAATCGAATGACTGTGGTGCGACGGGATATAAAATTCGATGAGGGGAAATCCATGCGGTTGTCGCTTGAGAGGGAGCTGGACTTGAATGCAGAGGAGGAACTATTGGCTCCCAAAGATGAGTCTCTAGATGTGGATCAACCATAGGAGGAGGTTCATGGAGTGGAGGAGTCAACTCACGCAAATCCAACCATCAAAACTGGCAGAAGGCATACCATAGAAGTTGATAGGCTGAGACTTGATGCTACAAAGAATGTAGGAGCCCCTACTTCAGAGCGTAGACAAATATAGTCTCCTGACCGATATACTGGATACCTGGATCTCATGAGAAAATGTTTTTTGACTAAATCATCTTCCTTTTAGGAAGCAGTGTAGGAGCCCACATGGGTAGATGCAATGGTGGAGGAGTATGACTCCATTGTCAAAAACAATGCTTGGGAAATTGTTCCAAGTGTTAGGTCCCTGTAATTTTTCAGATTGGCAAGACCAAATAGACAAGGGTAACATAAAACCAACTTTGGAGTCCTAGTACCTAGCCTTCCTAGACTCAGAGAGGGCTCTCTCTATGTTTGTATAAAAGATATAAATTGTTTGATTTAGGATGCTGATTTTAGGCTAGTTATAATGACAGGGTTTGTTTGTTTTGTTTTGTTTGGTTGGGTAGGTTGCCAAGAAGAACAAATAGAGTAAGAGAAATTAAAACCATTGGGCTATGGATTCTGTGAAAGGCTTGAAAATTACAACAATGAATCAACAATGTTTCATAGGGAAAGTTAACAAAGACAAATAGATCTTAATAGCTTAGGTGGATATGAAATGAACATTAAATTGTGAATTTAGTAGGTTTAAAGGGAAATTAAGAATCCTTTAACATAATATTACAAGAAAAGCCTTTAAGATTAATATGATTGAAAAATAACCAAAGTGCAGGGCACATCATAAACCTCTTTGACCAAACCCTAGTAAATAAACTTCAGGACAACAATCCAGTAATCATAGAGAGCAGTTAAGAATTCTCTAATCATTACTTTTAGACAAAGAGAACATTTAAGATAACATTTCAGTGAAACTAAAGAGCATTTAAGAATTATTTAATCAAACTTCAAATAAGGCCTTTAAAGAAACAGTTCAAGAAAAGCCAAAGGACAGGGAAAACCATAGATTTCTTTGGCTAAACTCTACTAGGTAAATTTCAAGACAACAAACTAGATTCTCTAATAAAACCTAGTGGAGGAAAACATTTAAATGAAAAAAATTAGACAAACTTAAGGTGTCTCCAACAACATGTCTTAAGCTAAGCTTTATGTTTTGTCATAAGAGAAATTAATGAACAATATGAAAACATAAGGAAAAAAGTGTAATATAGGAAAAACATCACCATTGACAAAGTTCATGAATCCAATAAATGTGCTAGCTCCATTGATATTCAGTCCAAAAACATATTACAAAGCTCCAAAGCCAAAAACTCTTTATCACTCCAAGTCTATGTGATTGTCATCTCAAAAATAAACCAACAACCAAAATGACTCTTACATGTAGTATTTAACTGCCATAATGGTGAAGTAAACCCTAGCTAGGGTTTTCAGAAGTCATTAATTACATCATAAATGTATTTGACCATTGAGACCATGCAAGGCCCAAGGCACAAATATCCCAAAATCATTAATTGAAAAAATAAATTATAACATTTCAGCTAATTTTAGAGACATTTTTCCTTTAAACCCTTAAATTATCTTTTTCAATAACTTCTTCTGTCTTTTGTTGACTTTCTGGCAAGGGCACAGTGCCAAAACAGAAAAAAAATCTTGTTTTGCAGCTAAGATTTGGAGGCCTTCCCAGTGTCCAAATGAGCTCCATAATAGCTCATTGGAAAGCCTATCCTGTCTAGTTTCCAAATATTCCTTTATGTTTTATAATGGAGTCCGTTTTTCTACTAAAAAATCCATTCTCTCAACACTGCTCAGGATGCAGCGCCAGTGATGAAAAGAGGGAAGAAAGGTGTTGTTTTGGTGGGTTTTGGCCCTTTTGAGGGACCATTTTTGCTCCAAATGAGTTGAAATTTTCTGAGGGTGATGTATTTTTCCCGAGGAACATGAATATGTAAACATTTTCTCAATTTAGTGCCCTAAAAAAGAGCTTAGCGCCAGTGGTGTTGCGCGTTTGGCCCTTTTTTCTGCTAGCCAAACAGTCAAAATTTAAAAATGTGCACCAAGTGCCAAAATTTGGTTTTTTATTTACTGGTCATGTTTGGGAGGCTTGGAGGGACACATCAGCAAGGATTTCAAGTTCTCCTTCTCCTTTGCCTCATTTAGGGTTTGAATCTTTGCAAGGGCTCTTTTGATCTTGGCCCTTGCAATCTTGTTCCTCATGGCATAATGCTTTTCCATCTTCTTCTGTAGGTCAATGTTTCTTTTCGCCTTCTCAAGTTGATACTATAGGTGTACATTGGCTCTCTTTAGCCAATATTTTGTGTCATAGATGATTTCCATGGCAAGCAGCTCACTTGGAGTGAGCTGCTCTACTAATGTTGTATCTTGCTCTCTTTTCTGGGCTAAGGCCTTCTTCAACCCAATTGTCCTTGTCCTCTTCCTAGGAAGTTGTTATTCCTCATTCTCACTGTCATCAAGAGTACCCAAGGTCTCATCTAGCTTAGCCTTGGCCTTTCCATCCTCTTTCCGAGCTCTGATAGCTCTAACCTCACTGATGGCTTTCTCTGTCTCTAACTACTGGTTTTCTACCTCAAGGAAGTTGATCACATTTTTGGCCCTACCAAGATTGGTTTGTAGCTCCCTAATCTGGGCATCCCTTCTTTTGAACATCATGTTTGTGATCCTTTCCTCATTCTCATCATCATTTTCAAGGTGAATCACTTGAAACTCTTGTTCAGTTTCATGCTTGTCTTCCTCTTCTTCAACAATGATCTTTTCCTTACCTTTGTCAAGTTGTTTTATTGATGTAGAAGGCAGGGCCCCTTCCATAATTTGTTCAGAAAACACCTACCTATGAAATATTTTATAGGTCAAATAAAAAGGCTCTATGTCAACCATCTCAGTGTCATATGTCTCACTGCTTTCTTCATTCTTTGATGATGTGTCATGAGATTAGGGTGAAGGGTTGTGGGAAGATGATGAAGGAGGATCATCATGGGGTGAAGGAATGTGAGCGAGTGGAGATGTGTGAACAGTAGGAAGTGATGGAGGAATGGATTCTGGAGGATGGGATGAGGAAGGTATATCTTGTTGATGATGGTCTTGTGGAGCAATAGAAACCTCATTGGAAATGAAGGTTTCCCATGGAATTCATTTCTGCTGTAGTTGGTGCATAACAACCATTTTGATAAGTGAGTGATGAAAGAGGCTTTGCATCTGCTGAGGATAGTCTCTCTTATGTGCTATGTAGGTGTAATATTCCTACTTAGCCTAAGCTAAGAGGAATATACATTTTTGTCTCATTTTCTATTGCATGAATAAATGAATAAAGGAGGACATGTAAAACTCCTGAAAATAATGAATAAATCAATGCCCATATGAACAAGGATAAAACTGGGCCATGTAAACAAATCACTTGTAGGTGTGAAAGGGGTTTGAGCTATGAGACTGGGTCAACCTTGACCAAATCTACAGCACTATCTAGATACAATGTACCTCATGAAGGGAAATCGCAGTTCTATATGGAGGCCCCTCATGTGAAAGGAGCTAATTCATCAAGGTGGTTTAGGGTTTTCCAAGGCTTTCATCTTATAAAAGGAAGGGGGAGGCAGCAAGAGAAGGTTGTTGATTGTGCATATTTCTGAGTATCTTGTCTGTTTAGACAAATACCATTCTCTGTTGTTTAGCTGAGAATAGTGCTACTTAGCACTTAGGAATTCCTATGCAGGGATCCCACCTCTTCCATTGAGGATTTCTTGAAGGAGTCTTGCTGATTTCATCCACTATCAGGCATTGGGCCAAGCTCTACTTCCAACTGCAATGCAAATCCAATGAGGGTTTGGTTGCGTTTTTAACCTGCAACAAGTGTGTCGATCAACGGTTGTCATTGATGTCAACCCAAGTAGCACCAGGGGCTAAACCAATATTGCATGGGATTTTTGACCTACCAAATTAATATATTCTGGGTCAATAATGATTTTTATGGTTTCTACTTTTCGATATGTTGCCGTGGATATATGGCATGCCATGTATTTCTTCATGGTTTGAGAGATATTCATGTTTGAAGTTTGTACCCCCAGTTAGTGGGCTAAAACCCCATGGGGTTGGGGCATGGGTCATTGAAAAGTCATAATTAATATTTTTTAAGCTCCTAAAATCCCTCCCACATTCTCTTATTGAAGCCCCTCTTAAATTAAGCATTTATATAAATTGTGATCTTCATTTCCTCCTTAGGCAAGGGAATTGGCCATCTGAAACAGGTCATCATGGAATTTGTGCTCTAACATTTTTTCTACGAAGTTTCAAAAGCTGAAATTTTTATGAGGCAAATTCAAAATCCCGAGGAAGATGCTATAAAAATTTCAGATCAAGGTGTGCAATATTTTTGGAGATATGATCTGTGGAAGTCAAGGTTTTTGTAGGCTCCTGAAATTCATCTCAAAGAAGTGACCTTGGTAAATTCATCATAAATCTCTCTCTGAGTATCAGATTGGAATTTTGTAAAAAGTGGTAGATAGTGCACAGTATTTAATTTTTTCTCTATCAATTTTAGAGCCAAATGAAGAAACAGTGACATTTCGCATGCCGTACAAGTGCGCTCTGCTGAAACAATCCATAATTAGGGCATTGTGAGAGATCGGGTATAAATCTCTCTTGAAGAATCCCAATTGGGCCAGACCCATGACATTGGAAATATGACTCAGAGGACTACCACAAGACTAAAAATTAGATATTGAGGATTTGAAATAACATAGATACACCAGATTCAATATCGAGCTCCTAGAAGGCAAGAAAAAGCTAGATCATGTGTTGTCAAGGGTTGAAAAGGACCAGACTTTCTATGGCAACAAAGCAAAGCAAGGTGTAGTAGAGGGTAGCATGACAAGAGCAGCAACCAAGGTGCATAACAGCAGCAAGAAGTTCATCATATGAAGTCTTCAAGTGGGCAGCATTGCATACAATCATTGTAAAGGTATCATTGTACTTAGTCATTACATTATTGTACAAATTGTACTAGTATCTATCTGCCAAGGGTTGAAGAGGCAGTGTTGGGAGGTCTAGGATCATCATTAGGTGGTTGTGTCAAATTTGGGGTTATGGTCTAGTATATCTTCTTCTTCTACATTGTTCATATCATTGTAAAGTGGACCATTTCCGCATCTAATGTCCATTCTTCTTTTATTCTTCTATACAGTGGTAGGGTGGTGGTAGGGTGAGTTGTAGCTCATTGGGTGTTGGGGAATCCATTGAGTTGACTACTGAATAATCTAGGGCATTGGAGCATCCATCTAGTTGGAGCTGGAGAAGAATGCTTTTATAGATTCTAGGAAGTTGGAGCTTTATTTTCAATTGGAGTTGAATATTAAAGAATTATTAGAAAAGCATTAGGTGGTTTTTGTCCCGGAGTGGGTTTCTACCTAAAACTCGTGTGCATTTGTGTTCCTCTTGTTTGCTGCTATCATTGTACAACACTGATAATAATTAAATATTAACTAATGCTCTAATTGAAAGGAATACCCCATTCACCCCCCCCCCCAAGTATTTGCAACAAGTGAGGCTAGATCTACTCAGGAGGCTAGATCTACTCAGATCTAGACCATACTAGTACCTCTTCTGAGTGAGTGAGTCTTTTATCCTCCTGGAAGAGTGTATTAGCTGATTGAGCTTCAGTTTTGTATCCTAGCATTAGGCCAACTCAGTGCTTCAAGCTACAATGCAGTTTCCCTTCCAGGACTGCATTATTTTCAGTGGAGGTTTTGCAGGGTGTTTTGATCCCCTTTTTGATGAGAGATCTCTGGTGCTGGGCTTTTCCTTTCACTTTGGTGATCCATGGATTAGATTTCTGATCCATGTTATGTATATATATGATTTGTTTCGAATGTAAAGTCATCTTCAGAAATTTCTGAATAATATTGCATATCTGCTACTTTAAACTCAGATCTACTCTTTGTATTGCATGATTTGATCAAAACCCCAAGGGGATCTTGTAATAGAGCCTTTCTAGTGTACAGATCTGAAATGGATCTGATATTTTGTACACATATCTACTCTAGATCTGAAGTGTAACATTCAACTGTTGTAGCCCCATTAAATAACGTTGTTAAGCCATTTTGCAGTAAATACATGTGTTGCAACCCTCTTTTATGAAGATTTCCTTCTCTCTTGTCTTCTATAATCTGTTGTATAATGTAAGAGCATCAATATAAATCTGATTTTCTGATGTATATTCAAAATTTTCTCTTATTTTATGGCCTCCTGCTCATGCTTTCCAAAAATGCGTTATTTCTGAAGCATTTTTTTGTACATAGTTGTAGCCCCTCTCTTTGGGGGTTTTTCAGCTAGACTAGGTGGTGGGAGATCTGTTTACCACACCTACTTTGATTTTTTTTTTCTCTCCTTTTGGATCTAGACCCTATATCTACCGATCTAAGGGATCCAGGGGCTGAAAACTCATTTCTATGCACAGATTTCATAGAAGTGTGTTATTTCAGCAGGCACTGCTGTGCATACCCATTTAGGGATATTACAATAGGAAATTTTATCAATGCTTTGGTAGAGATATATGATATATGAAACATCATCACTCTAGTAAAATTCATAAGCAGCCTGATGTGGTATGAGTAAATAAGACAGAACCTTCCCTAAAATGTGAAATACTTCATTATAATCTTCATCATAGGTGCATATCTATCAAGCAGGTGAGAGAAAGGAAAGATGGATTTGTTGTGGTATGTATACATGGGCTTAAGGTATGGATAAAAGTAACTCATGTCAAGGTTAGCTTGCTTGAATCATTTCTCCCCTACATTAGGTATGCCTATGGAATTAACAATGGCATCTGTAGACAATTCAAAGGTGACCCCTGCAAGATTAACTTGTTTGTCATGCAAGTTAATGATAAATAGTCTAGTTATCTCAGGGTGGTTTTGCACCTGCTGCACCTTATCACAAAATTCATAGCAACCTACATGTTTGAAACAAGAAATATTAAGGGGAGATGCCATGAACTCTCTTGTACTGAGGGGTTCAAATCTATTTATCTTGCCTCCTTTATGATCATGCCTCCTTGGCATTTAGGCCTCCAAATCACTACCATTATCCTCTAAGATTGTAAACTTTACTTTCATAAACCCTTGGACTGATGTGAAAGGAGATGAAGGGAAGGTGATGAAATGGAAGTTTTGGCAATTGAATTGGATGAGTAAGTGAGGTTCTAGGTGTATGAGAATGAGTGAGAGGATAAAAAACTCAATGACAACCCTCCAGCTGTGTAAATACCCTATATATTATTGACACTGTCTAGGAAGATGAAATGAGGTTTAAACAATGACCTCCAGCTTTAAAACCTAGGGTTTGATAACGGTTTCAATCCATTTGATTAATAAATCACTAAAATAGCTTGAATATAGGTGCATGGAATGTACTTACCCTTAATATTTGCTTGGAGGACCTTTGGAAGACACTTGGAAGTATTTTAAGGTGATCTGAGTTGTTTGAGGGCTTAGAAACCCTTTCTGCCAAAGAGCGCAACTCCAAGGCTAAGCGCGCTATGCCTGTTCTGAGCACGCGACACCAAGTTAGTCTTTACTGGGTCCTGTCAGGAAAGAGTGTAGTGCTCTCCTAGGCATGCAATGTCACTTCCTAGGTGCACAGTGCCTTCTGTCAGGCGTGTAGCGCCAGGGCAACTTAGCCAAATTTTTCCTAAAAAGTCAAAAAATCTTCTCTCCTTGAAACTTATAACTCTTTTCAAGGCATCAATGTTTCATATGGAGTGAAAAATTAGCTTTTTTAGTTAAGAGGAATTTGATTTAATTATGAAAACCCACTTTCTAAGGTTAAAAGTCCTTTTCCTTTCTTACTAACACTTTTACACTATTTTGTTTTGCGGGTGACTGAAATGATGAATTAGACTTTCCTTTTTCTCCTTAAGGCATGATATGTTCATTTTAACACCTTTGGGAGATTACACTATTTTGTTTTGCGGGTGACTGAAATGATGAATTAGACTTTCCTTTTTCTCCTTAAGGCATGATATGTTCAAATTATTGTGTATTTTCCACCATTAAGTTCAAATTAACTTTTCCACCTTCTCTGGCTACTTTCTTCGAAAAACCTAATGGTTTGTAGTCTTTCACAACAATCATCAGTGTGGTCTTCTAAGTTTTCTATAGCCCTTTAAAGTTCATTCATTTCTGTCTAGTTCACCTCACCTTTTTCCCTATTTCATCAATCTTTTTTGACAAGATTTCTTCATGTTTGGCCTTGTGTGCCTCCTCCATGTCATTTCTCTAAGTGATCACTATTTTGGCACTCAACTAGACCATCAAGTTCAAATCCCTAGTTATTCCACAAGACCAACGTGTTCCCCTTTCCTTGGCTATAAGTTGTTTTCATTCAGGAGTAGACAATCTACCTTATCAGTACCTTCTGTTGACACAACTTTCAACACTCCTGCAGAAGTGCCAAACTTTGTCCATTTTTCTCATTTGCAGACATTGAACTGATGAGGTAATCTTCTTTGGAAATCTTTTAGGTCCTTGAATAACCATGTCTTAACATTATATTACATATGAGTCACACTTAACAAAATAAAAGCAATTCCTGAAACATCCAATGATGACCTTAAAACATGTGAAACCCTAATGACCTAGTGGGAGGGTCCTTTGACCTGATTTTGACTAAAATTTAACTTGGAGGCTTCTCAAGTGAAAATAAAGTATTGTCAAAAGTGTTGTATTGAACATCCAAAATCCAATGTACTTGATTTATCTAAAAAACCTACAGAGATATTTTTGAGACCATCAATGCTTGAGGAACCTGGTAAACATGGGAATGAGTTAGCTATAGGAAACCCTAGAGGTAAAGTGCAGTTTATGGACAGGGGAAAAAAATAGGGCAATGAGGTCATAGGCAGAAAAGGAGGATAAAAATGAGATGTATAAGCTTATGAGGAGTTTGTAGGAGCAACAGGGTGACCATGAAATGGGAAATTGATAGAATAGTGAAAAAGTTTATATAAGGATAACGAAGGCAGTGAGATTTCTAAAACTCAAGATATTCAAGGAATATTGTTTTCAGAAATCTATAAACACCATTTATTCATCCAAAGATAGTGAAAAATACTAATGACTAACACCAAGGCCGATTGATAAAGAGATAGATATACAAGGTAAACCAAGCTGCTAATGGGAGTGTTGAGAAATAAAAGGCTAGATTTGTGGCCTAGGGCTTCTCACAGATCGAGGGGATATATTATGAAGAGACCTTTGCACCTATCACAAGGTATTCTTCCATAAGGACTATCCTTGCTCTCTCAACTCAGATGGGCTGGTGCATTCATCAAATGGATGTGAAAACTATGTTTCTCAATGGGATCATTGAGGAAGAGGTGTACATAAATAAGCCTGAAGGTTTCGAGATATTCAACAGTGAGTCGCATGTGTGATGACTCAAAAGAGCATTGTATGGGCTCAAGCAAGCACCCCGTGCTTGGTACACTCGGATGGATATCTATTTCACTAGAATGAGATTCACCAAAAGTGAAGCAAATGCAAACCTATACAAAATTTTGGTGGAGGGTAAGATTTTAATCATTTTTCTTTATGTTGATGATTTAATATTGACTGGTGATGAGCAGCTGATACACCCATGCAAGGAGGATCTTGCAAGGGAGTTCGAAATGAAGGATATGGACCTCCTTCATTATTTCCTTGGATTGTAAATATGGTAGTGAGATGGTGAAATTTTTGTGTCTCAAGGCAAGTATATAAGGGAGATACTGGGTAAGTTTCACACGGAGAGTTGCAAACCCATGGATACTCCTCTTATAGGAAACTGGAGGAAAGAGGATGCTACTTCTAGAGAGGTATTGGATGCTACTGTTTATCGACAGTTAGTGGGTTTGCTAATGTATCTAGTGAACATGAGACCGTACTTTTTCTATGCAGTTAACCAACTTAGTCAAGGTATGGTTAAGCCTACCAAGATATTTTGGAAGGTAGGAAAGCATGTCCTGAGATACCTTAGGGGCACATCAGAGTATCATTTATGGTACATACAGACGGATGAGGTGAATTTGCAAGGCTTCACGGATGTAGATTGGGTGGGCAGCCCATCGGACAAAAATAGCACATCAGGGGGGATCTTTAGTATTGGATCTACATATCCTTCTTGCTACATCACGAAGAAGATATCGTGGCACTAAGTTTAGCGGAAGTGGAATACATGGCAGCGAGTCAAGCTACATGTGAGGCTATCTGGATCATAAATATCTTGGTTGGTTTATTTGGTTCTCATTTAGATCCGACAATGATTCATTGTGATAATCAGAGTTGCATAAAACTCTCGATTAATCCTATGTTTCATGATCGATCTAAGCATATAGATATCTGGTACAATCATCTCATATATTGTGTACAGAGGAGAATCATGTTGCTTCTGTACATTCCTATGGAAGATTCATATGCAGATATTCTAGCGAAGGCGCTCACCAAGAGAAAATTCGAATACCATAGAGACAGATCGGGGTGAAGGATAATCCATTTCTTGTTGAGAGGGAGTGTTGAGATTCAACAAGAAGATCGTAGTGAAAATTAAGGACCTACACTAGGATGGATCCTCAGGCTATTTTTAGGTGGATGTCTATTTATAGATGCATGAGAAAATTCTATTTATATATGCATGTCTATTTATAGATGTATGTGCAAGTTATATTTATAGATTGCATCTCTATTTGTAGATACATGTCGACTATTATTATCCCTTAATATTAGTTGGACAATAGACAATAGTCTATTCTCAATGAGCACTTGGAAATAGTTAACTGAAGTGGAAAATCAGTTAGCTAAAGGAATTATGAGTTAAGATGTTGGTTGGTGGGACATCCACGTGGACTTAGTTGTAACTGAGTGATTTGAATTTGTAATAGAGTTGGAAGTGTAGTTATGAAAGTTGTAAAGTAGTTTAACTCAGTTAAGTGAGTTAAACACAGTCGTGCTAGTTGTAACTGAAGATACACTAGTGAGAGATCAAGTGAATTAAATATTAATTAATTCACAATGAGTGGTCTCACATGTAGCTGAAGATTTACTACTATTAAGTACATGCATGTCAGATCCAGTGGAGACCCAATTGAGTTCTAGGTGAAAGGGAAGTAAACTATTAGTTGTGACATTATCCAGTTGCACACATGCAACCACACACACATTGGATATTCCTGTGAGGATTTCACAGTCAAGGCAGGCGAGATTGCACTCATTCAGGGATTGCTATCAGTTGGGATTGTGTAGTGGACATAGGCTGTCTGGAGATAGTAAATTGGCTAAGGAACTTGCCAATTTTTGTTTGATAATGTGAGACAGTTAGCTCATGTAATGAGAGCTCTTGGATTAGATATTTGTATGTAATTGTTTCATGATCCATGATATAATACATAATAGAATATAGTGGGGTTTTTACCTATAAGATTTCCCCGGTAAATTATTTGTGTTGTGTGTGATTGATCTTTCTTCATGATATTGTAATTGGCGATTGTGTTTCAAATTTCGGAAATTTTTGTAGAAGAGATTCTATATTTAACAATAGCATATTCTTTTTAGATCAGGAGAATCTAGGATATACATGTATTTTGTATTAAATTTCTACAAATTTTAATTTCAATTTTTATTTCCAACCTGAATGCCTTCTCCAATGAATCAGGTTCCCAAAGGTGATCCTCATGTTGGATGCTATCCTTTAAATTCCCCATGAAGACATGAATCTTGTGTTCCTCTGGAATATCAGTTACCCTTATATTCAATTTTCAGAAGTCCTCAATGTTCTCCTCCATTGATCCCTTTTGTTTGAGATTTATCAATTGGATAAAGAAGGTGTTTCTCTCTGTATCCTCGTAATGTGCTATCATATCTTCCATAAAAATTGACCAAGTGACAATTTTTTTACGAGAGAAAAGCCATCGATACCATACAAATATATTATTTTCTACATATAAAGTTGCAATGCATACCTTTAGTGTGTTTTTCACATTACGAAGATCAAAATATCACTCCATCTATAGTATCCATGTTACGGGGTCCCTTCCATCAAACTTCCTCATATCGATCTTTGGAATATGGTGGGTCTTAAATCCAACATTAGAGTCTATGAAATCATGATTAAAATTTCTTGTGCTCTCATCATGAGTTTTCTCTACTACCTTTTCACCAATAGGAAGCTTTTCTTGTAGAAAATTTGCCAAAAATTTCTTCAAAATTTCCATGTCTTTCTTTAAACCTTCCATGTTTCCTTCTATACCATCAATCTTAACTTCGATGCCATCCATATTAGTTTCCATTCCATCCATCTTAGCTTCCATGCCATCCATCTTAGCTTCCATTTCATTCTCCAAACCATCCATATTAGCTTCCACATCTTTATTCAAACCATCCATCTTAATTTCCACGCCTTTTTTGAACCCATCCATTTCATTTTTTGTTACTCTTTGTGAGAGCGAAATGTGTTGCACTTGATATTGTAATTCTTATATATCATGTTGCACTTATTCCTTGTCATGAGTCATATTAGATATTTTTGAGGGCTTAATTGGTGTTGAATTCTTTTTAGGGAGAATTTTAGAACCCAATATTGATATCTATACTTCAATACTCCCTTGGAATCACTTCAAACTGATTTTTCAAACAAGACTTATGCATTTTTTTTTTTTTTTTTTAAATACACACTTTTTCTTTCTTTTGAGGAGATCTATATTGAAGCTAATGTATCTCTATAATTTAAAATCCCCAAGTTTTATCTTTTTTCCTTTAGTATCCCTTTTATTCTTCTTTCCAATGTCATAAGTTTGACCTGATTTGGATTCTTCAAGGCAAAGTTATGCCCAATCTCCCACAATGACCTAATTATGGACTGGTTTAGTAGAGTGAACTTATACATCATGCTATTCGTCATTTTTTCCTCCCTAGGCTCTGAAATCAATACACAGGAAACTAAATTCTGTGTACTTTTTGCCACTTTTTACAAATTTCCAATGTGATGCTCAGAGAGAGAGATTTATGACGATTTACCCAATGTCACCTCTTTCAGATGAAATTCTGGAGCCTACAAACACCCTAACTTCCACATATCAGATCTCTGAAAATATTAAATACGAAGATCTGAAAATTTTCCACGAAGTTCTTCAGGATTTCTTCACACATGGTTTTTCTTTTAAGCTTCTAAAACTTTGTAGAAAAAAAATTATAGGGAAAATTCCACGATGACATGTTTGAAGCAGCAAAACCCTAAAATCCAAAGATTTGATACCAAATGTTATGAAAACAACTCATAAAATAGAAGAAAAGGGAGATCAACGACTTAGAAATCATCCTCTTTGAGGGGGGAAACTCCTTTAAATTACATAAATGAACAATTCTCGGATGATACAAATGAGAAAACCTCCTTTCTATATATAGGAGTCCATGGGGTAAAAATATAATCCTAGCCGACATAACAATAATAATTTAAGGGCACAACAATAACAATAATGGGATTTTACGGGGCACAATAATAACAATATGGGGACTATAGGGGTACAAAAATAAAAATAATGGGGCTACAATAACAAAAATAAGGGACTACAATCGTGCTTGGTACACCAGGATCGACAACTACTTCACCAGGTTGGGCTTCACCAAGACTGAAGATGATTCTAACCTTTACCATATTGTGGTAGAAGGTAATTTTTTTATCATTGTACTTTATGTTGATGATTTTATTATGACAGGTGATGAGTATCTTGTAGAAATTATACAAAATACATGTATGTCGAGGATTCTCCCAATCTAAAAATATGCTACTGTTAAATACAAAATCACTTCTACAAATCTTTGTGGAAGTAAAAACACAATCGCCAATTACAATATCATGAAGAAAGATCAATCACACACAACAGAGATAATTTACCAGGGAAAGCTTATAGATAAAAACCCCACTATATTCTATTGTATATTATATCAGGGATCATGAAACAATTACATACGAAGCTCTAATCCAAGAGCTCTCAGTGCATGAGTTAATTGTCTCACCCTTTCATACAAAAATTGGCAAGTTCCTTAGCCAATTTACTATCTCCAGAGAGCCTGCCTCCACTGTGAAATCCCTGCTAAAGGCAATCCCTGAATGAATGCAAACTTGATTTCGATGAATGCGCAATCCTCATGGGCACATCCAATGTGTGTGTGGTTGCATGTGTGTAACTAGATAATGTCACAAATAATAGTTTACTTCCCTTTCACCTAGAACTCAACTTGGTCTCCACTGGATCTAACATGCATGCAATTAATAATAGTAAATATTTAGTTGCATTTGACACCACTAATTTTGAATTAATTAATTATTTAATCACTTGATCTCTCACTAGTGTATATTCAGTTACAACTAGCACAACTGAGTTTAACTCACTTAACCGAGTTAAAATAATTTACAACTTGCATAACTGCACTTCCAACACTATTACAACTTTGAATCACTCAGTTACAACTAATTCAACCTGCATGTCCCACCAACTAACCACTTAACTCGAAATTCCTTTAGATAATTGATTTTCCGCTTCAGTTATCTATTTCCAAGTGCTCATTGAGAATAGAATATATTTTATTGTCCAACTAATTTTAAGGGATAATAATAGTAGACATGCATCTATAAATAGACATGCATTCTATAAATATAATTTTCACATACATCTATAAATATACATACACCTAAAAATAGCCTGAGGCTCCATCCTAGTGTAGGTGCTTAATTTTCACTAAAATATTCTTGTTGAATCTCAACACTCCCTCTCAAAAAGAAAGAGGTTATCCTTCACCTCGATCCTTTCTCTATAGTATTCGAATTTTCTCCTGGTGAGTGCCTTCGTTAGAATATTTGCATCCTGATCTTCTGTGGGAATGTACTAAAGCAACATGATTCTCCTCTTCACACAATCTCTGAGATCATGGTACCATATATCTATATGCTTAGATATATCATGAAACACAAGATTAATCAAGAGTTTAATGTAACTTTTATTATCACAATGAATCACTGTCGGATCCATATGAGAACCAAACAAACCAAACAAGATCTTTCTCATCCAGATAGCCTCACATGTAGCTTGTTTTGCTGCCATTTATTCTGCTTCTGCTGAACTGAGTGCCTTGAATATTTACTTCGTGATGTACCAAGAAACAATTGTAGACCCAATACTAAAGATCCCCCCTTATGTTCTCTTTCTATCTGATGGACTGCCCGCCCAATCTGCATCCGTGAAGCCATGAAACTTCACTCCATCCGTATGTCTGTACCCTAAACCATACTCTGATGTGCCCCTCAAGTATCTCAGGACATGCTTACCCGCATTCCAAAAGAGCGTGGTAGGCTTAACCATAGCTTGACTCAGCTGGTTAACCACATAGAAAATGTCTCATTGGGGGAATTTTGAGGTCTAAATGGGCCTCCTAAGGAAATTATATAATAATAGTGGAAAGAATCAAATAAGATATGATGACATCATCAAATTTTAGAGGAAAAAATGAAAAAAAGTACTTTTTCAACTCATATTTTCAACTTATCTCCCAAAGTTTTTACTCAAATTTCGAGCGGGAGTACTCATTGGATGCGAAATTTAATTCCTCATCCAAGGAGTACCCATGTTGCATACTTTCGATGGGTCCTACTACATGAAAAATGAGAAATACATGAAAAACTATTTCTCATTTTCTGCATTGGTAAGACGCATAAAGTATCTGTATAAATGAGGAATTAAATTTAAACGTCAAATGTAGCCAAAAACATTCACTGCTGGGAATAGTTAATCTGATTGGTAGTTTTATTGTTTTGTATTTTTTAATATTTTTGCCTTTTTATTTAAAAAATGGTGAATCATCCCCCATGGTTGACATCATCATCTTGAATCCTATTGGTTGTTATAAAGTTTATTTTTGTTGTACATTTTTCTTAGGAGGCCCATTTTAGGCCTCAAAATTCCCCTAATGGGTCTCGTGTTCACTAGATACATTAGCGAACCCAATAACCGTCGATAGACAGTAGGATCCACTACCTCTCTATAAGTAGCATCCTATTTCCTCTAGTTTCGTGGAAGAGGAGTAACCATGGGTTTGCAGCCCTCCATGTGAAACTTACCTAATATCTCCCTTGCATACTTTCCTTGAGAAACAAAAATTTCATCATCTTGTTGCCATATTTCCAATCCAAGGAAATAATGAAGGAGGTCCATATCCTTCATTTGGAACTTCATTGCAAGATCCTCATTGCATGAGTGTATCAGTTGCTCATCACCAGTCAATATTAAATCATCAACATAAAGAAAAATGATTAAAATCTTACCCTCCACCACAATTTGGTATAGGTTTTCATCTACTTCACTTTTGGTGAAGCCCAGTCCAGTGAAATACCTGTCTATCCGAGTGTACCAAGCATGCGGTGCCTGCTTCAGCCCATAAAACTCTCTTTTTAGTTGGCACACATGTGACTCACTGTTGAAAATCTCAAAACCTTCAAGTTGATATATGTACACCTCTTCCTCAATTATCCCATTGAGAAACACAATTTTCACATCCATCTGATGAATGCGCCATCCATCTGCGCCAAGAGAACAAGGATAGATCTTATGGAAGAATACCTTGCGATAGGTGCAAAGGTCTCTTCATAATCTATCCCCTCGATCTGTGAGAAGCCTCAGGGCACAAATATGGCCTTGTATTTCTCCACACTCCCATATGTAGCTTGCTTTACCTTGTATATCCATCTGAAACCTACCATTGATTTATTAATTGACCTTGGAACAATTTCCCAAGCATTATTTTTGACAATGGAGTCATACTCCTCCACCATTGCATCTACCCATGTGGGCTCCTGCACTGCTTCCTGAAAGGAAGATGGTTCATTAAAAATACATTTTCTCATGAGAGCCTTGCATCCATTAAATCGGTTAGGATATTGTCTTTATCTGCGCTGTGAAGTAGGGGCTCCTACATTATGTGTAGCATCAAGTCTTAGCCTATCAGCTTCCGTGGTACGCCTTCTGCCATTTCTAATGGTTGTATCTGCGTGAGTGGACTCCTCCACTCTATGAACCTCATCATGTGGTTGATCCACATATTGAGACTCAAATTTGGGAACCAACAGTTCCTCCTTTGCATGCAAGTCCAGCTCCCTCTCAAGCGACAACCGCATGGCTTTCCCCTCATCGAATTTTATATCCCGTCACACAACAGTCATTCTGTTGTTTGGAAAATAAGCACAATAATTATGGGGTGTTTCTGTGTACCCCAAAAAAATCCAAACTTCAGCAATTGACTCAAGTTTCTTATTGGCGTCCTTGGAAACATGCATATAAAAAAATGAGCCAAAAATATTAAAGTGTGAAACATCTCGTTTTTTACTAGTGAAAGCTTTTTCAGGTGTACTCATGCCAAGTACTCTATGAGGACACCGTTTTTTCACATAAACCATAGTGTTGCATGCTTCTGCCCACAAATTCATTGGTAGGCCCTGATCATGCAACATCACTCGTGTTTCACCCACGATCGTTCTGTTCTTCCTCTCCGTGACCCCATTTTGTTGTGGGTTATGAGGCGCTATGAGTTCTCTTCGAATTACTTATTTTCTGCAGAAGTTCCTGAATTCTTTAGAGATGTATTCTCCACCATTATCACTCCTAAGAACCTTCACTTGCTTCCTTGACTCTTTCTCCACCAATGCCTTAAACTCAAAGAAATTTGAGAATGTTTGATCCTTCTTCTGCATGAAGAAGATCCAACATTTACGAGAAAATTCATCAACAAGGATTACATAGTACTTATGTTTTGTTGTTGAAGCAACTGAGAACGGTCCACACACGTTTGTGTGAACTCTCTCAAGGATCCCCGAAGCATGGTTCTCCTTCTCATGAAAGGTGGAATTTACATACTTCCCCACGGTGAAACCCTTGCACTGATCTAACTGAGCAAGTGTTCCCATTGGAATTCCATTAGATATTTGTTGCATGACTTTCAAGTCTCCATGATGAAGATGACCTAATCACCCATGACATAATTCATCCTCATCCTGACTCACCACTTTTTTTGCCTTTCCGATCATGGCAGTGCAGCCATATACATCCAGCTTGTAGATATTATTAACTAGAATCCCTATCCTTTTGGCTTGACCCATTTTTTTATGTCGCAGGAAATATTTTCCATCACTGAAAACAACGTCATAGCCTCTGTCCTCCAACATTGCGATTGAGACCAAATTTTTCTTCAGAACTAGAACATGCATAACATCTTTCAATTGAAATGGTTTATGTGACTCCCTATGAAAAGTAATGGTACCAATCTCGGTAGCATTGTACCATCCGTTATCTCCCACCTCTATATGCATCTGGAGATCTTTCTCCTCCAAGTCACTAAAAATTTCCTTATCTCCCATCATGTGAAAGGAAGTGCCACTATCTAAATACCACACCGATCCCAATGCACTTGACACCATGCATGCAATCAAGGAGAAGTCAAGCTCAAATTGTGAATAAAGTTCCTGGAAATGAAGAAAGAGCATGAAATGCTACAATTCATCGTTGTAAGAATTCATAACAAGTATTTGTAAGCCGGACTATCGAATGAAAACCAATCCACATCTACCCCATTTATTATAAACTCAGGTCAAGCCCTAGCCACCAAATAAGCCGCAGGCCTCACCAGCTGCAGCTCCAATAGCCTTCTTGTTGTTCTTCTTTTGTGGAAATTTAGTAGCAAGATGCCCATGTTCGTCACAGTGAAAACACTTCACTTTGGACATATCTAGCTTCTTGCCTTTAGACTCAGATTTAGAATGGAAATTCTTCCCTTTACCCTTCTTTTCCTTAGTAGTTGAAGCACAATCCTCTTCATCATCATGCTTTCATGAAGAGCCATCTCTTGTGTTCCACCTAAACTCCTCCTGCACTAGATCCGACCACAGTCATTCCCAATCCAGAATTTTTTCATGTCCGTTGACAGAGTCTTCATAACTGTACCAACTCTTAGGAAGTCCCAAGAGATCCAAGCTCGCCAAATCATCATTAGAAATAGTTATTCCCACACTCCCTAGTTCATCCAGACATTGGACAAACTTCATGAGATATTTTGGAATGATGTCACCCTTTTCCATCTTGATCTTCCTGAGTTTATCTTTGAGCGCCAATTTCCTACGGTCATTGCTTCTTTGGAATAGATCTGTCAAAGCCTTCCATATAGCATATGGTGTGGCTTTCCCATGGAGGCTTGAGACAATGTGGTATCATACTTTCTCCAACATGATCCTCCTTACCTTTGCCACTTTATTTTTCCATGCATCAAGATTGGAAGCATCTGTAGCTTCTGGCTTAGGAACATCTTTTTTAATGAAATCATTCAATCCATTGTCTTCAAGTATTGTCTCCATCCTATCCTTCCAAGAAATGTAGTTCGACCTTCCCTTGAGTGCATACTCTAACCTCACACCATTGAAAGCCATTTCGATCTTGAAATAGCCGTAGCACCACGAAAGTATTTTTGCAAATTCGAATTATTTCCACCAACAAACTCGGCTCCTGCTTCTCTACTACAATTTCCTGTGCTCCGATACCATGTAGAAATTATACAAAATACATGTATGTCCTAGATTCTCCTGATCTAACAATATGATACTATTAAATACAGAATAACTTGTACAAATATTTGTGGAATTAAAAACACAATCTCCAATTACAATATCATGAAGAAATATCAATCACTCACAACATAGATAATTATCGGGGAAAGATTATGGCTAAAAACCCCACTATATTCTATTGTATATTATATCATGGATCATGAAACAATTACATAAAATTCTCTAATCCAAGAGCTCTCAGTACATGAGCTAATTGTCTCACCCTGTCATACAAAAATTGGCAAATTCCTTAGCCAATTTACTATCTCTAGAGAGCCTTCCTCCACTACGCAATCCCTGCTGATAGCAATCCCTGAATGAATGCAATATTGCCTAGCTTTATTGGGCAATCCTCATGGGCACATCCAATGTGTGTGTGGTTGCATGTGTTCAACCGGATAATGTCACAAGCGATAGTTTACTTCCCTTTCACCTAGAATTCAACTGGGTCTCCACTGGATCTTATATGCATGTAGTTAATAATAGTAAATCTTCAATTGCATGTGAGACCAGTGATTGTGAATTAGTTAATAATTAATTCACTTGATCTCTCATTAGTGTATCATCAGCTACAACTAGCACAACTAAGTTTAACTAACTTAACTGAGTTAAACTACTTTACAACTTTCATAACTACACTTCCAACTCTGTTACAACTTCGAATCACTCAGTTACAACTAAGTCAACATGCATGTCCCACCAACGAACCACTTAACTCGAAATTCCTTTAGATAACACATTTGCCACTTTAGTTAACTATTTCCAAGTGTTCACTGAGAATACAATATAGTTTATTGTCCAACTAATATTAAGGGATAATAATAGTAGACATGCATCTATAAATAGACATGCATTCTATAGAAATAATTTTCACATACATCTATAAATAGACATACACCTAAAAATAGCATGAGGATCCATCCTAGTGTAGGTGCTTGATTTTCACTAGGATCTTCTTGTTGAATCTAAACATATCTCATCAAGCCTTGCAAAGAGGATCTTGCAAGAGAATTTTGGATGAAGGATATGAAGCTCTTGCATTATTTCCTTAAATTGGAAATTTGGAAAAGAGATGGGGAACTATTTTTATCTCAAGGAAAGTATGTCAATGAGATTATGAAGAAGTTTCACATGGAGAGAAAAAAACTCACGGAGTCTCCTTTAGCAGTGAACTGGAACAAGGATTATGCTACTTTAGGTGAAGTGGTAGAAGCTACCATCTACAGGAATCTTTTGGGTTCACTCATGTACTTGGTGAACACATGACTAGACATATTATATGTGGTTAACTAGCTTAGTCAATATATAGTTAATCCTACCAAGCTCTATTGGAAGGCAGGAAAGCATGTGTTGAGATACCTCAGAGGAACCACAAAGTTTGGGCTATGGTACAGGTGGATAGAGGGATTGAAGCTTCAAGGCTTCACATATGTCGATTGGGCATGGAGTCCATCTGACAGGAAGATCACATCAAGGGGCATCTTTAGCATTTGGTAAACAACAATTTCTTGGTACAACAAGAAGCATACATTAGTTGCACTCAGTTCAGTAGAGGAAAATTATATGGTTTCTATTCAAGTAGCTTATGAGGCCATCTGGATGAGGAAGATACTATTTTTCTTGTTTGGTCAGCAGATGGATCTGACGGTGATTTATTGTGATAACTAGAGTTGCATAAAACTTTTCATTAATCCCATTTTTCATGACAGGTCCAAGAATTTAAATAAACGGCATCACCATCTCAGATATTGTGTGCAAAAGAGGACTATGTCATTAGATTAAATTCCTATAGAGGAGCAAGACACATACATCCGGAAGAAGGCATTATCAAGAGGAAAAATTGAGTTCCACAGAGGCAAAATCAGGGTAGCAGATAATCCCTTTCTTGTTGAGAGGGAGTGTTGAAATTGGAAACAAGAAGATGCTTCTAATTTAATTTTCCCTTAATTAAATTAAAATGAAAATGTAATTCCACATCACATGAAAACTTGTATGATTAAACTGAGTTAGGAATAAATAGTTAGCTCAGTCACTTTGAGTTGAAATTCAAACTAGAGGCATGTACAATTACAATTTATTTTGAGTTGTAATTATTTAAATTAATTATTTGAGTTAAAATCATTTTAACTTGTTCTAACCGATGGAGGAGATATTGAGAGGTCCATTAAATTAAATTTGATTTAATTCACATGAAATGATGAATCATATAACTGATAATTCGCTATAACTATTTGTTGCATGTCATATCTGAGGAAGACCCATTTGATATTGGAGTTAAAGGGAAGTGTACTATTAGTTGTATAATTAGAAACTTTTACAGGTCATGCATGAGGCTAGAAGAAGGACTTATATGTATTACGTAACCATTAATTGGGAGTTTCCTAATTAATAAGGGCTCCATTTCCCTAGGGATTGTGCAAGCAAGGCATGACATACAGAGGTAATAATTTGGTTATGTATTGGACCAAAATTTCCTCAGGATAGAGTGAGACAGTTGGAGATAGTGCAGAGAGCTCTCAAGCCTGAGAGAAGAATTGTATAATTTCATATTATTAACTTAATGAAATATACATATAGTGGGGTTTTTAGCTAAGGCTTTCCCCATATAAATCTTTGTGTTGTGCAATTGAAAATAGTTCTCTTTCTTGTTCAAGTGATTATGTGATCTTAATTGGTTTCTGTAATTTTTAGAATAGATTTAAGTATTTTTTTTTAGCATATTACAAGATCATTTGAGTCTATGTGGATTTTCTAATTTAAGGAAAAAATAAAAATGTTGTTTCCGACACGGTATTGGAATATTGTTGCTATGATGTTATATTTAGAAAAGGAAATATGTTCCTTAGACACATCGCCATGGGACAAGTGAAGCATATTGGTGTGCGAGTCAAGAACATGTATGCTCTCGAGGTTGAAGATGCATGCAAATATTTGAGGAGAAAGGAAAATTTTAGAGACTTGGTGGTTGAGAGGGAGCATGAATTACCTCTCAAAATATAGCCTCAAAATAAGCCTTAACAAGTTGTGGAGCAGTCACAATTGGAGAAGTAGAGAGGGGCCTGAGTGGAGAAATCCACTCAAGCATAGACCTCCATTAGGGGGGAATTTCTAACCAAGTGGGCAGAGGGAGAACATTTAGCGATACCTCAAGGAGATAGGTGGAGCGATGTGAAGTAATAGTCCCAAGAGTGTATAAATTTTTGCATGTTCAATTGAGATGTGTTATATCATGGATCATTACCTTGATACGGGGGCCACAATACACAGTAGCAATATTATTAGTGGTGATTGATGCAGTCATATTTGAGAGTGACAAATGCAGAGACTAGTAGCAGTCAGATACTAGGGAGTGCATAACAAATTTGGAAGCAGTAAATATGGCACAGTGCAGAGTCAGTAGCAGCACAAAGTTTTTAGTAGACATTGTCATAGCTAGTAGCAGTCACAGACATTGGTGATAGACCAATAATACTGATCATAGTTGATTCAGTTTGGATGCTTTTTGTTTTTAGAAGTTGTAGAAGAGTTGCATGCAAAACATTCCAAAGGTATTGTATCAGGATAGAGTTGAATTCCTTTCTTGTTGAGAGGGATTGTTGAAATTTGAAACAACAAATATTGAAATTGGAAACAAGAAGAGGCTTACAATATAATTTTACCTTTAATTAAATTAGAACTAAATTTTAATTCCACAATCACATGAATAAGAAAGAGAAATAATTTCAATCGCACAACATAAATATTTATCTTGGGAAAGCCTCAGCTAAAAACCCCACTATCTATATATTGCATTAATTCGAGAATATGAATTAATATGATGCTTCTCTCAAGATTGAGATCTCTCTGCACTATATTTGACTTTCTCACTCTATCCCAAGAAAGTTTGGTCCAATACTTAACCAATTTCTCACCTCTGGATATTGTGCCTTGCTTGCACAATCCCTAGGGAAATTGAGCCCCTATTAATTAGGAAATTCTCAATAATTGATCGCACAATACATATAATTCCTTCTGTTGACCTCATGTATGAGTTGTATAATAAAAATGATATTACACTTCCCTTTGACTCCAATATCAACTAGCTCTTCCTCAGAACTGACATGAAACAACTATTTATAGCGAATTATCAGTTATATAATTGATCATTGCTTTGAATTAAATCATATTTAATTCACTAGATGATCAAACTTTAGAATTGTTAAAGTTGTATCGAAATTACTCAAACAACCAAGATGGTTATTTGAAATATTTTAATTTTCAAATATGTATTAATTGATCAAGATGATCATTAAAATTGTGAAGTTCAAAAGTGCGACATCGATCGACATCAACTTCAGATGCGACTCCAGCAAATTTCCAAAGCGCCATTCAAAGACATCGTCAAATTGACCTGCAACAGAAATAACAGAGTTTTTTATAAGACTCATGTAAGTAAAACTTGTTCTAAGTCTTTTTTTTTAAGTTCAAAAATGTCTAATGTTCGCTTTTGTAAAAGCCTAAAATCTACTCCTAGGGTGAATTGTTAAATCAAGTCCTATTCCTAAGTTTTCTAAACTTATGGACTTAAAGTCCCTAGCACCAAAAATTATGCCACAAACCTTTTTATAAGGTTCAGAGGGTGGATGTCAAAGTCTAGCACCAAAGGTTTTATATTAAAAGTTTAAACCTACCAAAAACATTATTATAATGTTCGGAGGTCACAACCTTTTAAAAATTTGAACCATGGGGTATAAACTTTTGTTTAAAAGGTTTGACGTAAATAAACCTTATGTTAAAGTTCGAAAGGTCGGACTTGGGTTTTCATAAACCTTATCAAAGGTTCATTATGTAAATGGGTTTTCGAACTATGTTCGAATGTAAAAAACTCATAAGGTTCCATGTAAAGTTTTATCAAAGGTTGGGTGTTAAAAAATTTAGGTGCAAATGGGTTTTATTAAACTTATGTCAAAAACCTTTATTAAAGGTTCGATGTAATGGTGTTATATTAAAATCCGAAAACTTTGTCATAAACCTTTAAGTCAAAGGTTCGATGTAATGTGATATCAAACTCGCATTTGTAAAGTTTCGAACTATATTATAAAGTTCGAATGTAAAGGTTTGATTCGGGTTTTGTAAAGTTCTTATATCAAAGTTGGGGCTCGGGATATGTTTTATATAAAACATTGTAATTAAATCCCACAGAGTTACCAGACCATGGAAACAAACCACGTCGAAACTGTGTTAAATAAACCATGTGACAGGAACCGTGCAAGAAGTGTGACTGTTAGGGTAATCAACGGAAAATTACAGACACTGTGTCATGTAACCAGAGCCACGCCAAAAGATCGAAAAAAATATTGCCAACATGACTGACGGCGATAAGTCATGTGAGCAAAGTTTGGGCCACGTCAGAAGACTGCCAGCGAAGCTTGGGATGAGACCGTTGGATAAGACATGTGATAGGTCACCGGAGTTTAGACCGTCGGGTTTATGGAGTAACTATCGGAGTTACCACCGGATAAGAGATCCGATTGTTCACATGCAGATTACAAACTCTGCTCGGTTAGCATAACCGCTGGAGAAGACTTTATTATAAAGTCTAATTATGGGTTTTTGATTTAATATCAACGCAATGATAATGCAACCAAATCCTATGTAATGGAACCTTTATCCAAAGGTGCATGAATGATGTTGGGATTTGAATCCCTCATCACTAAAAAAAATCCAATAGATTTCTAAATGCAGAAAACAGAGTTCGAAGATCAAGCCATGAGGTGGAATGATTCCATGTGGGCTTTCGAAATGAATCAAGCTTAAGAACCAAATTAAAAAAGGTTCATGAATTTAGTTAAAATTCAAAGGCCTTGTAATCTTAACCAAAATCTTAATTTGGTTTATTAAATATTGAGGCAGCAGCATTATTTTCCATGAATTTATGAGCTCCTTATGTATAAAAGAGAGAATTTTTCTTTGTAAAGGGGGAGCACTTCATGAGAGTATGGAGAGTGGGAGCACTTCATGAGAGAATGGAGAGTGGGAGCACTTCATGAGAGAATGGAGAGTGTGAGCACTTCATGAGAGAATGGAGAGTGTGAGCACTTCATGAGAGAATGGAGAGTGTGAGCACTTTTTCAAGAGAGGAGTGTTGAGAGTGAGATCTCAAGAGAGGAGAGTTTTTTCTTTGCAGGTTATTGAAGGAGCAAAGCATCCTAATTGCATTAAGACAACATTGAAGTACGTTGATAATCGACGAGTTCAACTTCAACATTCTGAAACTCTTTCAGCTACCAATCTATCGAAGGTCCATAAAGTTTCAGTCCTCAGTTTATTTTAGTGTGCGAATCATCCATGTCCTTTCTTAGGTGTTGAAAGAAAGGAGTTGTATTAGTTAGCATGTTCAAGGGAAGGTCCATATCTGCAACATCAATAGTGAAATTGATGATTCCTTGTAGCATATTTCTCTCGGCTTAAAGAACACAACGAACGCACAATTCTGAGGCAGACCCGGAGACGTAGTCCAGGTGGGAAGAACTCTGTCACAAAAATATTTGTCTTATGGTATGATTTGTGTGATTGATGTGAAATTTTTCAATCTTTATTTCATGCCTAAACAGTTAATTCACATAATAACTGTTCAGTAAAATTGCCAATCACATGTTGTATAAGGACTAGAAATGATCTTGGTTAAAATTCCGCATTTTAAATAACTTGAGTATTAATTGCTATAAATTTCTATAGACAGAGTCTGTAGAGGGCCAGGTAGCCTCTAGATCTCATCCTTTTCTTAAGGGTGACATATCCAGTAAACGCCCCTACAGTCAATCTCTGAAATAGTGCTAAGTAACTCAGGCCATTTTCAGATCAAGTGGTATCGGAGCAAGCTAGTTCTTTACAGGTACAAGATGGGAAAGAATACGCACCAGTTGGCAAAGCTGAGGGAACTTGAAGATTCCATTTTTCAAGTTTGGCAGGAGAATGATGCATTGCACAGAATGGTGGAAGCTCTCGAGAGTGATAAGCAAAGTCTATGATCAGAATTAGAAGACTTAAAGAGAACTAAAATAGGAAGCAGTCCTCTTATGAAAGATGCAGTTTTCGATGGCAAAAAGCCTGGAATTTCTCTTAAAAGTAGTTCTTCTCTCTCATCTTCACCAAAGTTAGCAAGGGAAGCCATTGGCTCATTTTCCCATTCTCAAGCAAAAGATAATGTGGATTCACTTATTTCAGCAGAAAGTGATTCCGAATCTGACGAGGTTTCCAGCTAGAAACTCAGTTTGATCCCTGAAATAAAAGGCTTGTCGATGATGAAAGCCATGGGATATCGTGAAGGCGAAGGCTTGGGAAAACATGGACAAGGGAGACTACAACCTATCCAGGTACAAGAAAGACCCAAGAATCTGGGTCTCGGATGTGATGTGTTAAAATGTGACTATTGCGAGAAATTTGGTCACATTTTTGACCGATGCTGGTCAAAGCATTCAGAACTGCTACCGGAGAATCTCAAAGGCAATAAACCTCAGTCCTCAACCAGTAATGATTCTGACGATGATTTATTTTATCAAAATTGGATAATTGAAACAGTTAAAGGATCTATCCTTGCACGTTCTGTAAGAGTCCTTGGCATTGTGTGGAACACTGTTGGAAACAAAAGGCTTACAACAAGCAAGTCGGTGCAACGAAAATTTAGCCGTCAAATAGTGATAAGGCATTATAGGTAAATAAGCGATCAGAATCAGTCTCGTTTCAATCAGCAACTCTAGAAACTCATCATCAAGCAAGAGGGAGAAAACTTGTCCAAACTGTAAACTGCCAGGGCATGTTCAAGATAATTGTCCAATGCTTCCGAAGGAAATAGTACCAATACCAACAGCACGGGAAGAACCCAAGTCACCTGCTGGAGATCAAACAAGTACTGAATGGAATTGGGTTGATTTCATGCCATATGCTTAAATGATTTTGTAATATCTAGATCTAGTAAGGTTGTAACTAGATTCTAGGATTGAATTCGTTTTTCAAAAGAATTGTAAATAAAACTTTTGGAGAACCAAAATTTCTTTTAGTTGGGAGGTGTGATCCAAATTTAGAATTGTTAAATTTGTATCAAAATTACTCAAACAACCAATATGGTTATTTGAAATATTTTAATTGTCGAATATGTATTAATTGATCAAGATGATCATTAAAATTGTGAAGTTCAAATGTGCAACATCGATCGACATCAACTTCAGATGCGACTCCAGTAAATGACCAAAGTGCCAATCAAAGACATCATCAAATCGACCTGAAACAGAAACAAAGGAGTTTGTTATAATACTTATGTAAGTAAAAATTGTTCTAAGTCTTTTTGTAAAGGTAAAAAATGTCTAATGTTCGCTTTTGTAAAAGCCTAAAATCTACTCCTAGGGCGAATTGTTAAATCAAGTCCTATTCCTAAGTTTTATAAACTTATGGACTTAAAGTCCCTAGCACCAAAAATTATGCCACAAACCTTTTTATAAGGTTCAGAGGGTGGATGTCAAAGTCTAGCACCAAAGGTTTTATATTAAAAGTTTAAACCTACCAAAAAAATTATTATAATGTTCGGAGGTCACAACCTTTTAAAAAGTTGAACCATGGGGTATAAACCTTTGTTTAAAAGATTTGATGTAAATAAACCTTATTTTAAATTTCTAAAGGTCGGACTTGGGTTTTCATAAACCTTATCAAAGTTGCATTGTGTAAATGGGTTTTCGAACTATGTTCGAATGTCAAAAACTCATAAGGTTCCATGTAAAGTTTTATCAAAGGTTGGGTGTTAAAAACTTTAGGCGCAAAGGGGTTTTATTAAAATTATGTCAAAAACCTTTATTAAAGGTTCGATGTAATGGTGTTATATTAAAATCCGAAAACTATGTCATAAACCTTTAAGTCAAAGGTTCGATGTAATGTGATATCAAACCCACATTTGTAAAGTTTCGAACTGTGTTATAAAGTTTGAATGAAAGTTTTGATTTGGGTTTTGTAAAGTTCTTATATCAAATTTTGGGCTCAGGATATGTTTTATATAAAACATTGTAAGTAAATCCCACAGAGTTACCAGACCGTGGAAACAAACCGTGTCAGAACTGTGTTAAATAAACCATGTGACAGGAACCATGCGGCAAGTGTGACTGTCAGGGTAATCAACGGAGAATTACAGAGAACATGTCATGTAACCAAAGCCATGTCAAAATATCGCAACAAATATTGTCAGCGTGACTAACGACGATAACTCATGTGAGCAGAGTTTGGGCCACGTCAGAAGACTGCCAGCAAAGCTCGGGACGAGACCATCGGATAAGACATGTGACAGGTCACCGGAGTTTAGACCATCGGGTTTATGGAGTAACTGTCAGAGTTACTACCGGATAAGAGATTTGATTGTTCACATGCAGATTACAAACTCCGCTCGGTTAGCATAACTGCTGGAGAAGACTTTATTATAAAGTCTAATATCAACGCTATTATAATGCAACCAAATCCTATGTAATGGAACCTTTATCCAAAGGTGCATGAATGATGTTGGGATTCGAATCCCTCATCACTAAAAAAACTCCAACAGATTTCTAAATGCAGAAAATAGAGTTCGAAGATCAAGCCATGAGGTGGAATGATTCCATGTGGGCTTTCGAAATGAATCAAGCTTAAGAATCGAATAAAAAAAGGTTCATGAATTTAGTTAAAATTCAAAGGCCTTGTAATCTTCACCAAAATCTTAATTTGGTTTATTAAAGATTGAGGCAGCAGCATTATTTGCAATGAATTTATGAGCTCCTTATGTATAAAAGAGAGCATTTTTCTTTGTAAATGGGGAGCACTTCATGCGAGAATGGAGAGTGGGAGCACTTCATGAGAGAATGGAGAGTGTGAGCACTTCATGATAGAATGGAGAGTGTGAGCACTTCATGAGAGAATGGAGAGTTGAGAGTGAGATCTCAAGAGAGGAGATTTTTCCCTACTTCAGGAGGAGGTAGGCCCTCTTCAGAAGACAGATAAAGTAATTGGTGGAGAGTTTTTTCTTTGCAGGTTATTGAAGGAGAAAAGCGTCCTACTTGCATAAAGAAAGCATTGAAGTACTTTGATAATTGACGAGCTCAACTTCAACATTCTGAAACTCTTTCAGCCACCAATCTATCGAAGGTCCATAAAGTTTCAGTCCTCAGTTTATTTTAGTGTGCGAATCATCCATGTCCTTTCTTATGTGTTGAAAGAAAGGAGTTGTATCAGTTAGCATGTTCAAGGGAAGGTCCATATCTGCAACATCAGTAGTGAAACTGATGATTCCTTGTAGCATATTTCTCTCGGCTTAAAGAATACAACGGATGCACAATTCTGAGGTGGACCCGGAGACGTAGTATAGGTGGGACGAACTCTGTCACAAACATCTTTGTCTTATGGTATGATTTGTGTGATTGATGTGAAATTTTTCAATCTTTATTTCATGCCTAAATAATTAATTCACATAATAAATGTTCAGTAAAATTGCGAATCACATGTTGTACAAGGACTAGAAATGATCTTGGTTAAAATTCCACATTTTAAATAACCTGAGTATCAATTACTATAAAGTTCTATAGATAGAGTATGTAGAGGGCCAGGTAGCCTCTAGATCTCATCCTTTTCTTAAGGGTGACATATCCAGTAAACGCCCCTACAATCAATCTCTGAAATAGAGCTAAGTAACTCAGGTCATTTTCAGATCACTAGACCTCTCACTAGTTCCTTCATTAGTTAGAACTAATTAAACTTATTTTAACTCAAATAATTAATTTCAATAATTACAACTCAAAATAAACTATAATTGGACCCCCTAAAACTTATACAAAACTCTACATGCCTCTTGTTTACCCTCAACTTGAATTGAATGATCTAAGTAAGTCTTCCTAACTCAGTTAACACGTACAATTTGTCATGTGATTTGGAATTACAATTCCCTTCTAATTTAATTAAGGGAAAGTTAGATTATTGTCTAATGCCCCGATCCTGCCTTTGTGCAACTCCAATTTCCTCTTGACAGTGCCTTCGTCAAGACGTTTGCATCCTTCTTCTTTGTAGGAATGTACTCTAATGACATAATCCTCCTTTACACACAATCTCTGAGATCGTGATATCAGATATCAATATGCTTGGAACTGTCATGAAAACTGGATTAACTGAAATTTTGATGAAAATTTGGTTATCACAATAATTCACCATCATATCCATTTTCTGACTAAACAATCCAACAAGTATATTCCTCAACGCGATGGCCACTTAGGTTGCTTGACTAGCATTCATGTACTTTGCCTCTTTTGAACAGAGTGCAACTGATCTATGCTTCCTTCTATACCAAGAAACTGTTGTTGACCCAATATTGTAGAGGCACTCTAATGTGCTCTTCCTATCGGATGGACTCCCTGCACAATCTGGATATGTGAATCCTTGAAGATTCACTCACTTTATCTACTTTTTCCATAGCCCAAATGCTCTGATGCCTCTGAGGTATATTAACACATACTTTCCTGCCTTCCAATAGAGCTTGGTAGAGTTAACCATATCTTGACGAAGTTGGTTAACCGCATAGCATATGTTTGGTTTTGTGTTCACCAAATACATGAGTGAACCCACGGTCTTCCTGTAGATGTTAGCTTCTACAACTTCGCTTGAAGTAGCGTCCTCCTTCATCTAGTTCCCTGCTAGAGGAGTCTCTATGGGTTTTCTTCTCTCCATGTGAAAATTCTTCATAATTCCCTTGGAATAATTGCCTTGAGATACAAATAGTTTCCCATCTCTTTTCCAAATTTCCAATCCAAGGAAATAATGTAATATCCCCATATCCTTCGTCTCAAATTCTCTTGCAAGATACTCTTTGCAAGACTTGATGAGATGCTCACCACCTCTTAGTATGAAATAATCGACATAATGTACAACGATAAAAAATTACCTTCTACAATAATATGGAAAAGGTTTACATCTGCTTCACTCTTGGTGAAGCCTAACCCGATGAAGTAGTTGTCGATCTTGGTGTACCAGGGATGAGGTGCTTTTTTCAAACCATATACCTCTCTATTGATTATACACACATGCGACTCTTTGTCGAAGGTCTTAAAACCTTCTAGTTGCTCAATGTACACCTATTCCTCAATCACTCCATTGAGGAAGGTTGTCCTCACATCCATTTTATGTATCTTCGATCCTGTATGCGTTGAAAGTGCAAGGATGGATCTAATTGATGAGTACCTTGCAACTGGAGCAAAGGTCTCCTCGTAATCAATTCTCTCCACCTACATGAACCCTCTGGCCACAAATATGGAATTTTTTTTCTCCACACTCCCATCTATTTCTTGCTTCACTTTGTAGATCCACCTCGATCCTACAACTGACTTTCCCTCCAGTCTTGGGAAAATTTGCATGCATTTTTTCTGATAATGGAGTCATACTCCTTAATCATGGCATCAAACCAAACGGGTTTCTACACTACTTCCTCGAATGAGGGTGGATAAATCTCTACACTCTCGCTCATAAGAGACATGTAGCCAGTGTACCACTCTGGGGACCTTCTCTGTCTATGTTGTGACGTGGGTGCTCCCACATTCTCTCTAGCATCAAGCACCAACCTGTTGGCCTCTCTCGCGCACTTCCTTTTGTCTCTGGATGTCTCTGCATGAGTGGGTTCTTCCACTCTCTGTTCCTTTGCTTTTGGCTGCTCCATATCTTGAGGTTCTTCTTTTGGATCTAATATGTCCTCAACTGCATGCAACTGAAGCTCCCTCTCAAGGGAAATTCACATGGCCTTCTCTTCATCAAATTTCACATCTCTTCTAACCATTTTTATCCTATGTGTTGGAAAGTACACTTGATAGTTATGAGGTGTCTGAGTGTACCCCACAAATATTCCAAACTTAGCTTTTGGATTTAGATTATTCTTGACAAGTTTGGTTACATGGAAATAAACTGATGAACCAAAAAAATTTAAAATGCACTACATCTGGTTTCTAACTTGAAAACTCTTCCTCTGGTGTACTCATCCCAAGAATTTGATAAGGACTTCTATTATGAAAAAATCTGTTGTGTTGCATGCTTCAGCCTACAAGTGCAATAGTAGGCCCTAATCATGTAAAATCTCTCGTTCCTATCCCACAATAGTTATCTTCTTCCTTTATGCAACCCCATTTTACTGTGGGTTATGAGGTGCTATCAATTCCCGTCGAATTCCTTCTAAAGCATAGAAGTTCTTGAATTCATTCAAGACATATTCTCCACTATTTTCACTCCTGAGATCCTTCAACTTCTTCCCTGTATCTTTCTCGACAAGTGATTTGAACTCACAAAATTTTGAGAACATTTGATCTTTCTTCTACATGAAGAATATCCAATACTTATGTGAAAAACCATCTACAAAAGTCATGTAATTCCTGTGTTTTCCTATGGAGGGTGTCGAGAACACTCCACACACATCTGAGTGAACTCTTTCAAGGATTTCCTTCAACTAAATTTCCTTACCATGAAATGTGGCTTTGGTGTGCTTACCCAATGTACACCCTTTGCATGTATCTCGCTACTTAATTGCACCATTAGGAATTCCTCTAGAAATCTGTTGCATGATATTCAAAGCGCCATGGTGTAGATGGCCCAATCTTATATGCCATAACTCACCGATGTCTCAGCTCTGCACCTTCTCTTATTTTTTTCACAAGGAAAAATAGTCTTCTACATCGAATTTGCAGAGGTTCTTTACCTGGACCCCAATCTTATCCACATGTCCTGTGGCTTTGTAACAAAGGAATGCCTTTCATTTGCTAAATATCACATCGTAGCCCACGGTATTCCAACATATAAATTGAACCTAAATTCCCCTTTAAACTAGGAACATACATGACATATTTTAATGTGAGAGGAGTACCATAATCCCTCTAAAAGTTAACAGTACATATGTTGGTAGTGTTATACCTCCCATGATCTCCCATCTCGATGTGCATGTAGAGATCCTTCTCCTCCAAGTTGTTGAATAATTGTTTGTTGTCGATCATATGGAATGAAGCTTGACTATCTAGGTACCACACATAACCCATCACTGATAACACCATGCATGCGATGAGAGTGAAATCCAACTTGGATTGTGAAGAAAAAATTCTTCACCTGTCGCTCCTCCTGAGGGCTTCTTGTCAACCTTATTGTATGGAAACTTTGTGGCAAGTGTTCAATCTCATGACAATGAAACATTTAATATTCGAAAATTCCTTCTTCTTGCCTTCCTGACCAGAATTAGATTTGGAATGGGACACCTTATCTTTACATTTCTAGCCAAGGCACAATTCTCCTCATCATCAGTCTTTGATGAAGATCCATCTCTGGTGTTCTGTCAAATATATTATTGTACCAAGTCGAACCACATCGCTCCCAATCTTGTAGCTTCTCCCTCCCATTCACTGAATCCATATAGACGCATCATCTCTTTGGGAGGCCTAGAAGTACTAGGCTCACTATATCATCCTCAGAAACTATGACACCAACACTTTCAATATCCTCTCAACATTTAGTGAACTTCGTAAATAATTTTTGTATTTTGTCTCCCTTCTCTATATTGATTCTTTCATTAGGGGAATTTTGAGGTCTAAAATGGGCCTCCTAAGGAAATTATAAAATAATAGTGGAAAAGGTCAAATAATATTTGATGACATCATCATATTTTAGAGGGAAAAAAGAAAAAACTACTTTTTCAACTTGTATTTTCAACTTATCTCCCAAATTGTTTACTCAAATTTCAAGCGGGAGTACTCGTTGGATGCAAACTTTAATTCCTCATCCAGGGAGTACCCATGTTTCATACTTTCGATAGACCCTGCTACACAAAAAATGAGAAATACATGAAAAACATGATTGAAATAACGTTTTTTCATGTATTTCTCATTTTTCACATAGGAGGGTCCATCTAAAGTATGCAACATGGGTATGCCTTGGATGAGGAATTAAATTTTGCATCCAACGAGTACTCCCGCTCGAAATTTGAGTAAAAAATTTGGGAGATAAGTTGAAAATACGAGTTTAAAAAGTAGTTTTATTATTTTATTATTTTTTAATCTTTTTACCCTTTTACTTAAAAAATGGTGAATCATCCCCATGGTTGACATCATCATCTTGAATCCTATTGGTTCTTATAAATTTTATTTTTGTTGTACATTTTTCTTAGGAGGCCCATTTTAGACCTCAAAATTCCCCTAATGTGAGCTTGTCCTTCAGTGCCATATTCCTATGGTCTTTATTGTTTTGAAAAAAATATGTTAAGGCCTTCCACATAGCATATGGATATTCCTTTCCATGGAGGTTCGAGCCAATATAATATTTAACTCCTCCTAACATAATCCTTCTCACCTTTGCCACATTCTTCTTCCATGCATCAATATTTTGAGCTTCTATTGTTGCGGGCCTACGAATATCATTGTCTATGAACTCATTCATCTCATTTTCTTCCAACATTTCATCCATCCTATCCTTGCAAGCTTTGTAATTTGAGCTACCCTCAAGGTCATATTCGATTCTTAATCCACAGAAATACATGTTGAATCTATTGTTGGTTATGAAAAGTAGATCTATAAATTCGATTCACCTTTTCAAAAAAAACTCATATTGTTCTCCTCTATAGTGATTCTTACTCTGACAGTATGTATAAAATCCACATCTATTAAATATTCGATGCCATTCCTTTCTTTCACAATCCCTAGTGAATTTAGCCCCTATTAATTATGAAGTTCCCAATAATTGATTGTGAAATACATCTAAGGCCTTATGTTGACCTCATGCATGACCTGTACAATTTTATAATTATACAATTGATAATACACTTCCCTTTAACTCTAATCTCAGATGGGTCTTCCTCATAACCAACATGCAAAAAATATTTATGGTGAATTACCAGTTATATGATCGATCACTGCATGTGAATTAAATTAGATTTAATTCATTGGACCTCTCACTAGATCCTACTTTAGTTAGAACTAGTTAAACTGATTTTAACTCCAATAATTAAGTTAAATATTTACAACTCAAAATAAACTATTACTGGATCCCCTAAAACTTAGAGATAACTCTACATGCCTCTAGTTTGACCCTTAACTCAAATTTACTGAGCTAACTAAGTCTTCCTAAATTTTATAACTCATACAAGTTGCCACATGATGTGGAATTACAATTTACTTCTAATTTAATTAAGGGAAAATTAAATTAGAAGCCTCTTCTTGTTTCCATTTTCAATATTTCTTGTTGAAAATTTCAACACTCCCTATCAACAAGAAAGGAATTCAACTCTATCCCGATATGGCACCTTTGGAATGTTATAAATGCAAGACTTCTCTCTATTTTTGTTTCTACTACAAATTCTGAAACTCAAAAGAATCTAAAATGAATCAACTGCAATCAATATGATGCATCTATCACCATAGTCTCTGACTGCTACTATGTACTACACTATCCACTAAAAACTCTGCGATGTTGCTGACTCTGCACTATGCCATCTGCACTGCTTCCAACTCTTATGTGCGCTCCCCAGTATCTGATTGTTTCCAGCCTCTGCATATGTCACTTTGACATCACACTACATCAACTGCCACTGATCCATCCCATGACTATGTACTATGGGCACCCATAAGAAGGTAATGATCCATGAGGAAAAACATCTCAATTGACCCTTCCTGAATTTCTACACTCTTGGGACTATTTCTTTACATCGCCACGCCTCTCTCCTGGAGGTATGGCTTCATGTGCTCCCTCTTCCCACTTGGCTCGAAATTTCCCCCTAATTGAGTTCTATTCTTGAGTGGATGCCTCCACTTGGTATCCATATCTTGATTCTACTGCTTCTCCTAAAGATTATATCTTCAAATTCAATTCACATGTTAAAAAAAAACTCGTATTCTTCTCCTCTATAGTGATTCTTTCTCTGATAGAAAGTATAAAATACACGTAGATTCAAACTTATATTTTTAATATGCTAAAAAAAAATACTTGAATCTATTGTACAAATTGTGGAAACCAATTACGACCACACAATCACATGAAAAACAAAGAGAAATAATTTCAATCACACAACACAAATATTTATCTGGGGAAAGCCTCAACTAAAAACCATGCTATCTATATATTTCATTAAGTCAAGAATATGAAACAATACAATTCTTCTCTCGAGCTTTAGAGCTCTCTGCACTATCTCTGACTTTCTCACTCTTCCCAGGTTGACTCTGGCCAATACTTAGCCAATTTCCTAGCCTTCCAAGCTCATGCTTCCCTTTAATTGTTCTTCCAAGAAATATAATTTTAACTACCTTCAAGGGCATATTCAAGTACCAATCCATATAAATACAACATGCTAGCTCTGAAGAATGATGCTGCAAATACGATTCACCTACAAGGACAATTTTGAATTCTTCTCTTCTATTGTGATTTTTGCTCTAATACCATGTAGAAAATCCACATAGATTCAACTAATATTGTAATATGATAAAACAAAATACTTAAATCTATTCTACAAATTGGGGAAACCAATTACGATGACTTGAAAAAGAAAGAGAAATAATTTCAATCGCACAACACAAATATTTATCTAGGGAAAGCCTTTGCTAAAAACCTCACTATATGTATATTGCATTAAGTCAAGAATATGAAACAATACAATGCTTCTCTCAAGCTTGAGAGCTCTCTGCACTATCTTTGACTATATCACTACTTCTTAGGCTAACTTTGGCCAATACTTAGCCAATTTCCTAGTCTTCCAAGCTTTTTCTTCCTTGCGTTGTTCAATGAGGAACTAGGCCCCTATTTAATAGGAAGTTTCCTCCATTTGATTACACATTCATTTAGGCTCTTCCTATGACTAAATGCACCATCTATACAACCTAGATAATTATATAACAGATAGTACACTTCGCTTTAAATCCAATCTCAATTGGGTCTTCCTCATAACTGACATGCATGAGTTAGTTTTGAGTGAATTATTAGTTATTTGATTGATCACTGCATGTGAATTAAATCTAATTTAATTCACTTGACCTCTCACTATTTCCTCCATTATTTAGAACTATTTAAACTAATTTTAAGTCAAATAAAATAATTTAATTAATTACAACTTAAAATAAATTGTAATCCCCCCCCCTAAAAATTAGGGACACTCTACATGCTTGACATTAGACTCTAAACTCGAATTAATTGAACTAACTAAGCCTTCATGACTTAGTTATCTTGTACAAGTTTTCATGTGATGTGGAATTAATATTTTCTTCTAATTTAATTTACAGAAAATTAAATTAGAAGCCTCTTCTTATTCCCATTTTCAATATTTGTTATTGCAAATTTCAACATAGGAAGACATCGCCACCATCATATTTCTTGTACTTCCAGAACCACTCCCTATGGGATGTCATATGAAACGATGCACCTAAATCAATCAATCATGCCTCATGATCTACATGCATACTTAAATAAGAATCCAAGTACACATCCCCACCTTTATAAAACTTCAATATAGTTGTATTGCTACCCATAACAACAATGAGACTATCCCACGAGTGTGGTAGGGAACACAATAGAATAATGCACGTATCTTTTTCTAAAATTTTAATATCTATAGATAAAAACTAACTTACCACATTATTGAAGGATTTTAAATTCTCTGTCACTTAGATTGATACAAATTCCCTAACTTGTCCCACAAATCCTTTTTCATAGCTTCACCTGATACATTCAACAATACTGAATCTGAGAGACAAAATTGTATTGTGCCATTTTCCTTCCAATCTAACTTCACCCAATATTTTTTCAACATTCTTGTTGGTATTTTAATTGGATTTAAAACAATCCATTGATCTCTTTCCACCAAAAGATCCTCCATTTTGAGCTTCTACAACTCAAAAAATTTTCCATTGAATTTGTTGATCTTTATCTTTAAACTATTTTTCATCTCCTTTCACCACATTGAATTGGTCCCACAGATATCCCATTATAATAGGGTCTATCATAGGCCCATAAAACAATCCCCTCAACCAAAAAGGCCTCCCCTTGAAGCCAAAATAGCTCTGATACCAAATGTAGGTTTTAACATCATACAGAAATTACTTGCATACGAATTCTTAAATAACAGAAAAAATATACAATGGAAAGAACATAAAAATATACATGGATATTTTCTCATACAACCCAAAAATGGAAAATCCATACTAATTTTTAATTATATTCCTTTCAATGTAACAACACATTATATACATGTTGAATCATTAATAAACCCCATTCCATTAACCCTGAATTAGAACATAATTTTAGTTCCCTAGACCAAATCTACAAAATACCATGGGAAAAACCATTATGCCTAGAAAAGCATGCACAAACACCATGTGAAAAGCCATGGGTATGTTCATCCTACATCCTTGGGTTGACCCCCATCCTTTGGTCCATGCAACTAATATTAGGTCTCTATAAAAAATATTTCCTCGGGTGTTATGCCCGGAACAACATAACAACATGTGGGGATAGTCGTGGAAAGAATATAACACATACCCTGTTGGGTCAAGAAGGTGACTGTTAAAGGTAACCTTAATGCTTCACATTAATTGTCAACCCAGGGCAAGTCTATTTATTTCAAGAGTGCAAGATACGTATATGCGAGTGAAATCAGAGGTCAACTATTCTAGATTTTTGTAAGAAATATTATCTAATTCTCGAAGTTCAATCAATCAATTCAAAATTAAACTATAAAACACTTCACACCAAACAAAGGATGAAACTCTAGTCTAATCTGATGCAGACAATAAACACACAATGATGAAATTAATGATATTTTCCAATTGAAAAACAAGATTAATGAATTGAACAACAATAGAAAAGGAATACTTAATAAATTGAACAACAATATTTTATTAACATTTTGCAATGGAATTCTCTATAAATAAATTAATAAAAACCTTCATAATTGAACAGAAGACCACACATTCACATTTTCAATGGAATAACTCAAGAAATAATCAATGTACATAATTGAATAGCAACTACTTAACCACGTTGAAACCAATCTAATGAATGTACAGACGTCACTCAACAATAAAGGAACATTAATGATAAATCCAATCTATCTGAGAAGGAAATGGTAACACATCAAACTTGTGATTACTGAATTGAATGGTAATTATACAAAGCATAAAGAATAAATAAATTGTGAGAATCAGTAAATAAACATATAACACAAAATAGCAGGATAAATCCCAGGGGACAAGCCCGTAGCCTCCAGAAGTCTTCTGCCAAGAAATACTCCAAATCCACTTATAATAAAAACAATAACTCTTTCATTAATAAATGGAACAGGTACATCATCATGAGTTCACAGACTTTGTCTGAATAAAATGTTTATTATAGAAAATTAAAATACACGGAAGAAGATCTATGTCATCTTTCACCTACATCCTTTTCTAACTTAAAGGATAAATAAAACAGAGGATAATGGACCCTTAGGATCAGAATATCTTGAGGCTTCATAGTCATCAGTTGAATGCTTCAAATATAGTCATGCCTTTTCATCTCTTGCTGATTTTCAAGAACTGGATGTGATCACATTTGCTTTTCTTGGCTGCTGACGTTTGGTCATTTTCTCCACAGTTAGTTTGTTCGGATTCCCTATCAATAAAGACAACAAAAGTTAATTTTTATACTATTAAATACATTATTTATTAATAATTCATTTTACCCTACTTTTACACTATCCCCCCTTGAATTATTTCTAAAACGAAGGAAAAAATATAAAAGTTAATAATAAATCACGCTAAAGATAGGGGTAAAATGTATCTTTTCCTCAGCCCAACATACTCCCCTACTTACCTTTTTGCATGTCCTCATGCAAACAGATGACTGAGGTGTAGTTGATTTAAGTAATAGGCAGGATATACTTCTTTCTTGTAAAGTCTAAGACCATGCTTTTGTTTCACTTTTGAAAATGATAAGTTTGTATGTCCCTCTGGTAATTCATAATCATGATGGTAGTCTTCAAGAGGGTACCATATGATGGGGCATCTATATCTGCATCATATCCATGTAGGGCCCATATTTAAAGTTAGATTACTATACAGATGAAAACGAGAAGCAGCAGCTTTAAAATTCCTATAACCAAATGGCTCTATGTTCTTAACGCTATTGGTATAGGATTGCCATCTTTGTTTAGTTGCTAATAAAGTGTCTTCCTGAATATCCTAGAAGTATGATTTCCCATTCTATACAACATCTTTGTGAATTGGCCCTATCTTGGCTATCACTCCTTCCCGTTGCATAAACCTCTTATGTTGAGTGAATAACTATAGAGGTTTTGTAGGTTCCCCTCTGACCCATAAATCTAACCCATGTTCTCTTTTCTGAAAGATATTGTAGGCTTTAGCCCATCTAACCTGATTTTTAGCAAAATAAAGAAAATCTTGGAACTGAATGTCCCCAATGAAAGGACTGGGTTACTATCTCTTTCCTCTTCTAAAAAGAAATTGTGCAAGTACAATTCATAGAGAAGGTGTTGGACCTGTTCATCCTGATCATTACAACATTGGAAAAATTCTCAGTGGATTTAAATGTAGTAGGCTTCCCTGCTCTGGCAGCTTTGATCTTCGACAACCAATACCTTTCTACTAAAAATAAGGCATAATTGGTGGCTAGTGCTCTGTAAGAGAATACATCCAAGTAAAGAGAACAAACAACACTAGTTTGTTTCTTAGCCTGTTCTAGTTGATCCTATGCCCTTTTCACTTTTACTCTTTCTTCCCTAAGTTGAGCAAAGGTCTCATATTTTGTTGCAGTAATGTCATTAAATCATTTCAGTAATGCCTGATGCTCTTGCAAATGCACTACTTCCTTCCGATACCGGAACAATTCTTGCTGCATTTGAATCAATTCATTATGAAGCTTTTGATTGGTAGCTCTTTGTACTAAGGGAGTAAAATTAGATGTTTCCCCTGTTTGAGTTTCTTTTTCTTCTGTAGGTATCAAATCAGTCTGCATAAAGACTTCAGGGACCTCTATCGTTTGTATGACAAAATCTGTTTGGGTTTCCATGATACCTTATTCCTTCTTAGGCTTCCAGGCCTTGTCCACATCTTTCAACCATTCCCTTAACTGTTTCACTGTTTTTCTCAATTTTATGCATTTCTTGCATATTTTCCTCAACATAGTCCAAACTGATTTTTCCTTCAAAGGGATTCTGGCAAGGGAAGATGCAGCATTAGCTTCGGGTTCAGGAAGGGTTTTTCCAGAATTATGGTTATAATTCAATGAAATAATGTGTTAGAAAATTATATATTACAGAGTAATGAAACACATAAAATATGCAGAAAACACAAGCACACAAAACATATAAAACCAGAGAGACACAGATATACATGGTTCACCCAGTTTGGGCTACATCCACCCTGAACAAATAATCCTTCCTTTCTATTATCCAGCAAAATCAAGAGACACAACCTACAACAGATCCACTGTAATATCCTATATTCTCTCTCACAATCTCCCTATCTAGTTCTCGCTCTGAGAATACACATGTAATACACAGCCGCAATACAATACCCTCATACAAGAGAGGGGTTTCCTTCTAGGGAAAAAAAACCCTAAACTAAACATAACTTCTACCGTCAGATCATTCACCTAATGAATGGCCCAGATTGACTAGAAATTACTATACTTTTACAAGGAAATTTTACATCTGTTTTTAGCTTCAGGGGCGCTTCCCTCGAAACCCCCCAGGCAGCATTTAATTACGAGTAGTGTTGCCGCCCCATTAAAGTACAGGGGTCCAACGCCGAGATACAAAATAAACAAGATAATCAGACTCCACACCCAACATAATGTTTCATTCAAGAACTATAGAGTTTGTTCCAATATTCATGTCTTGGCTAGGTTGAGCAATATTTTCTTCAGGTGTCAGAGAAGTTGAATCAACATTTGTGTCCTATTTTAATAAAACAATATCCCCTGACTGGTTTCCAGACTCAAATGCTCTCTCTATCTGGTATTCCTTATTCAAACATTCATTATCAGAGGGAGATAAATCCCTCAAATATTTCAATTAATCAGTCGAAGGTAGGATTAGAGTGCAAAAAGAACTTCCAGCAAAGGAAGATTGGTTTGAAAACTCCCTCTGCTCCTCAATTTGTTCAAATGGGCTCTTAACTTCATAATATGCCCTCATATGTTCTAATACTTGGGCCATTTCATACTCATAGCCCTGTAAAGGTGCATTCTGAGGGCTCGAAGGGGGTGTATAGGATGGCCCTATTTCTTCTGGAAATGCTGAGATGTTTTGCTAATGTTTTATTCTTTCAGACCGTCTCTATTTCACTAGACCTGAGGTAGAGACACAGGTTCTCTTACCTCTCGCTTTCTTAGGGCCTGATATTTCTTTTCCTGGACACTCAATTTCTGCTCTATCGTAGTTTTCTTCACGGGAAAGTAGGGTAGGATTGAAAAAGCTATCCCATGCTAACTGATGTTTTTTTAACTCATGAATAATGATCAATTTATCAGGCCATGATGGCTGAAAACTATTTGAGGGTTTTTAGCTTTCCTAATCCGAAAAACAGTGCCATGCAATATAGAATTCAAGAAAAAAGGTAAATTAACTAAAATCTTTTGTTTGAGTACAAATAAAAATTTGAGTTTATGATACTTTACCACATCTTGACATCCATCACATGTGATATATCTTTGGATGATGATTGCCAATTCTTGCCAAGGCTGCTTCAAGGATGCGGGCTCCATACCTTTTCATTTTCGTACCAATTTCTCATCTGGGTCTCGATATACTGACACTACTTCTTGTATGAGGACATATTTATCATTCCACTTTTTCCTTTCGATTGGAAGTCTGAAGACCTCAACAATTACTTCTTTGGAGACTGGTATAATTCTGCCTTTAACTATGGTGTGCCCTTCCCACAGGTTTTGCAGGAATTAAATTTCTATCTTCGTATTGAACCCTTGTAGCTTGTTCAAGTATGAAATCCAACCAGATTGCTGGAGAAATGTGTGAGCCAATTCTGTAGCTTGAAATTTGTGGGTTATGTTAGTGCTAGTCTTTGGATACTTCCACCAGTGATTAAAACACATTTGCATGTGCATCTTAGGTGTCTCATACTGAATAAAGTTTTCATCATTCCATTAGGTCATGACTTAAAATTATTCCACTGGTGGTTTTCCTTGTCAATAAACTCCACTCTCCCTCCAAAATTCATATTTCTAACTCATTCCCATGTCCCCTTGAGTATAATAACACTTATGGAAATGTTCGTTTCACCTGAAAGTCTTTTAAGTCAAAATATCATTCAAATTCAGGTCAAAATCAATCCCATTAGGTCATTAGGGTTTTGAATTTTTCAAGGTCATTCCTTCATTCCAATAAGATCAACATATATATGAGAGGTATTGAACAAGATCATCATGATGTTTTTATTATACTTTAAAGGTTGTATTTTCAGTTTGAAGACTTTTTTATCAAAATGCCATTTTGATAGAAAAGTCACCTATGTAAATTTATTTTAATTTTTCTAAATGTAATTTCATGTTATTATATGTAATTAATAAAGTCCCAAAGATGTCAAAGTAATTATGTCAAGCCTTAATGATCAAAATAAAAAGCCAGCTCTAGGTTGATGAAGCCTGCAATGCAAAAAGAGTCAAAGAGTATCAGTGATAAAGGAAAAAGAATTCAAACATTATAAAAGTGGTTATTTCAAAGTTAAATCAAAATACACTTACCTATAAAGCCCATCAAGCATTTAAAACAAGCTATTGTTACCCTTCAAAGCATCAAGAGTATTCAACAAAGAATAATTTTCGATTTTTGTGAGCAATTGATACCAAATTTCCCAACACTGTGCGTTAAGAAGGTTGGCGTTGCACGTTTGAACCAGCATTTCGCGCCTTCCCAGTGGTGTTATGCCCTTGCTAGGAGATCTGCATTTAAATTGTGAAGGCGATGTGCACTCAAGCAGAGGCACTGTGCATTTGGATAGGCGCTGCGCCCATGGACAGTGGCATTGCGCACCTACACATTGAAGATTGCTGAGGGTTTGTGTCATTCAACAAATTTCAAAACCACTTCAAAATTCTCCTATAACCCTATAAGAAGCCCTAAATATGTAAGTAAATATCATAACTTTTCTTATATGATATTTGATAGCTCTTGAATGCATTGAAGTGAAACCCTAATTTTAGTTTATAATCATTGTCTATACACCTTCTTTATCCTCATAAACAGAATTTTAGTCATAGGCAGGGTAAATGTCATTGACCTAGGGTTTTCATTGACCTATTTGTTACATTGACACTCATTCTCTTCACTCATTCCCTTCATTTGTTCAAGCTTCCATCTCATTCCATTCCCTTTCATCTCATCCCATTTGTACCCTAGGGTTTTATAAGTCATAGTTTTAAGATTTGAGAAGAAGAAGATAGTGGTGTTGGTGAGGCACAAAGGCCAAGAAGAAATGATCACAAAGGAGGGAAAATTAACAGGTTTGAACCCATAACCACAAGGGAAATCATGGCCTCTCCTCTCACTATATCTTGTTTCAAGCATGTAGGTTGTTTTGAGTTTTGTGAGAGAGTGCAGCAAATCCAAAATCACCCGGAATTAACAAGATTGTTCATCACTAATTTACATGAAAAATAGGTCATTCTTGCTAGGGTGACCTTTGATATGTCCACCAATTCCATCGCAGCTACTACACGGATCCCTAGTGTAGGAGAGAGGTGGTTTAAACAAGAAAACTTGGATATGAGCTATTATGAACCATACCTCAAACCTAGGTATAAGGATGACAAGAAATCAATTTTCCCTTTCTCTCATATCCTTGACTGGTATGCCCCTATGATGAAAATAATAATGAAGTATTTCACTTGTGAGGGGAGGTTTACTCGACACTCTCATATCATATCCGACTCCTCATGCATTTCACTAGAATTAGGATGCTACACATACCTTACTATGTTTTCCGCGGCATTGACAAGATGGCTTACATTGTGCAAAAGAGGGATTACAATCATCAAATGCAGAGTATTTTTCATCATTCACTCATCAAAATGGTGGTCATGTATCAGCTTCAGCATAAAAACATTTCATGGGATGCATTCATTACAAATGAGGTTTTCACTACCCCACCTAGCCATCATGAGTAGGATATTCCTTCATCATCCCATCCTCCCATATCCACTTCTCCATAAAATCCCATTGTTCAAACATCACCACCGACTCATATCCATTCACCTCATGTTCATCCTACCTCGTCACCTTTCTATAACCCTTCACCATAACATCATGATACCGGAGCATCAAGCAGTGAAAGGTACATTGAGGTAGCTTACACCAAAATGACTAATATTGAGCCATTTCCCTTAACATATCAGAGAGGCCAAAAGCATATGTTTGCTTCACATCGTGTGAAAGGGGCCATGCCTTCTTCATCATCGAAACAGGTAGACAAGAGCAAGGAAAAGGCTACAAAGCCTATCAATGTTGAGCAGGAGGACAAACATGAAACTGAGCAGGAGTTTCAGTTGATTTACCTTGATGATGAGGATGAGGTTAGAATCACCAATGCATTGATCAGAGGCAAGGAGGCCAATATTAGTGAGCTTCAAGCTAATCTTGGTAGAGCACCATACATGATTGAATTTCTTGAGCTAGATAATTAGTAGCTAAAGACTAAGCAAACCATCAGTGAGGTCAAGACAATAAGAGCTTAGAGAGAGGAAGGAAAGGCTAAGGCCTTGCTAGAGGAAACCTTGGGCAGATGTGATGATAGTGATGATGAGGAATATCATATTCCGAGATAGACACCGAGGAAAATTGGGCTAAAGCAGGCTTTAGCTCGAGAAAGGCAGAAAGAGACTGAATTGGCAGAGAAGCTTACTCCAAGTGAGCTGTTTTCCATAAAGATTAGAAGAGACAGAAAGTCTTGGCTTGAGAGAGCCAATTTTCATTTGGAGGGCCTAATAGAGAAGGAAAATAAAGACATTGAAATTTAGAGGAAGATGGAAAAACACTATGCCATGAAAAATAAGATTGCAAGGGCCAAGCTCAAATGAGCTCATGTAAAGATTCGAGCTTTGACTGAGTCAAAGGAGAAGGAGAAGTTGAAAATTATTTATGAGGTGTCCCTCCAAGCCTCCAACCCTTTATCAGCAAGAAAATTCCAATTTTTTCACACCTTGTGCAAATTTTGATTTTTTGACAGTTTAGCATACAGAAAATTGGCTAAAGGCACAGCGCCACTGGTGCTACACCCTTTTTTCGGACATCCAATTGAAAAATGGAAAAAATTATCATGTTGATAATGATGAGTACACCAACCTCAGAATGTTTTAGGATATTTGGAGCAGAACTAGTCCCTCAAAGAGGAAAAAAACCACCCAAAACTCATGTTTCTGCCCTCGTTTTGACCCTGGCGCTGCACGTTTACTATTCTTGGGAGAGTAGGTTTTTAACAGGGCAGATGGGTACCATTTTGGAAAGTGAAAGAATATTTGGAAACTATACTCATATACGTTTCCAATTAGTTATCATGGATATAATTTGGACATTGGGAGGCCTCCAAAAGTTGGCTACAAGATAGGCCATTTTTTGTGTCATGGTGTTGCGCATTTACTAAGGAATTGGCAATTTTCACTGTTTTCAACATTTTTGACTTTTTGACTTTTTGATTGGGAAAATGGGAAAATTGTTGATGTAAATGGTCAAGATGGATATAAATATCATGTTTTCACTTTTATCTAGGGTAGATGCATCAGATAAGTCTTCTAGGAGGTCAAATGAATCAGTTTCCTCCCTTTTAGAGGAAAATTGTTGAGTTTTCCTAGTCTTCATATTATATTTGGGAGTAGGTGAAACAACTCCTTCTCTCATGGATTCGACTCCCTAAGGCTAGGGAGAGTGGTTTTGAAGTCTATTTGATGTATTCTCTTAGTCATTTTGGTTGGACTCACTTGGAGCTTTGGCATATCAAGAGACATATTTGTATATCAGTTTGGCTTGCACATTAATAGAAATTTGCAGCTATTTTCTTGGGATCCATCTGGTATGAGTTTTAGAAATAGTTTTATCTCTGTTATCAATTTGTTTGAATGTATTGTTATTTCATAAACCATTTCATGTCTATAATATACTAGATTTCAAGTTTGAAAGGAAGAATCCATATGTATTTATGCTCTGTTTTGGGAAATTTAGTATAATGTGTTCAATCTCCTCAGTTTAGGGAAAATATATACCATATGATTTCCCTAGCTCCTCACCAGTCTATTCATCTAATTTAATTCAATTTTGAATGTCTAAACCTTCTACCTACCTTGCCCCTTGAAACCCTTGCAGATTTTGACCTAATCTCCTTGCCCTAGCTGTTTGACTCCTCCTGATCCAGCAAACCCTAAAATCAAAATCAAAACCCCCTGTACTCCTTAGCTAGCATAAAATATTTTTCATCCAGCCCTCTTGGCTATGATTCTATCGAGAGATCCCTCTCTGAATTGGTAGGGCTAGATACCAAGTCTAAAGTTTGGTTTAAGGTTACCTCGAGATTTCCTTCTCATCCTTGAGGTTCAATCCGAGTGTTAACAAGTTCATTGCGAAGAGAATTTCCACCCATAGCTACTGTCTTTTCGGAACTGGTTTCTTCACCCTTCTGTATCTGCTTCTCTTGAATATGTTATTTAAAAAAAATACAAACACTACATGTGGCTCTTATAAAATATATATTATAAATGTGACTACATGACGCTAATGAAATGATTCTATTTTCCAATCAACATACCCGAATGGAGTCTCCTAATTAATTCTCATGCCTATTTATTATAGGTATTCACACCCCCTCCAATTATAGAAGGGTGTCTATGGCCTTTAAGCACAAGAAAAGAGGAAAGGTTGCAGAAATCATGAATCCACACGAAGTAGAAGTCAAAGGTTGGCAATCATCGCATTTGTACACCAGGTGGAAATGACCAAAAGGGAAGAGAAGCGAAGAAGCAATAATTATGAAAATGATTTCATATTTTGACGACATAATATGATGAAAGCATGACAGGTGACAGATTATGACTGATGTTGTTATCACTCAATTAGGCATAATGAAGATAATTCATCTAAAATCAAAGTTGATTATGCATATAGGTTATTATAATGATAACAATTTATAAAACAATGCATTCCGATTCAGGAATAAGTCAATAGGAGATAGGGGCATGTAATATAATTGGCTGTTATAAAAAATAATCCAATACCACAAGCAGATCCACTGCTGCCAATAGGCGTCCATAGCCTCGACAGGGTTGTTCTTTTAACCCAAAAAAATGAGCCAGAATCCTCTTTAAAGTAGACATTTTTCTTGTTTTGTGGAGAGACCATTATGCTAGTGTCGTGGCTAGATAGTCACAATTCCATTCACGGGGATTTAACAGAGTGATCAGGCTGGCTCGTGAAGATACCTCCTATCCTTAAAGAATTTTTAGCTATCGATAAGGTCACTACCTTGGTGTGGTGGCCATTGTGGGAATGTCACCTATTAGATCCTTATTATCATGGTAGGTTGGCTCATAAAAAGACCCCCTATCCTCTCTTCATTTTTCACATAGAGATATATTTCCTTTTATTATAAATGGAGGGAGGATCATTAACTCCTTAAGAGTTAGGAATGGTGTAAGAAGTAAAAAGAATGCCAATACAAATGATGCCCTTATTCCTATATTCTCATGCCAAAGAGAATTACCACTTGAGAATGTAAAGAGATAAACCAACATAAAACTTATGATAATGAATTGTGTGATAATATGTCTGAACAGGAGATATCTAGCCATTCATTATATAGGTAAACCATGTTAGCTTCTGAAGTAAATATATCCATCAAAATTTCAAAAAGAACATAATATTAGTAATATCACTACTTTTCCTTCCTTTAGGTGCAAATTCCTCATTTAATAAAATGGTTTTTATAGCAATAATGTGTAAAGGAAGAGTGGATATTAAAAGGAAATAATTAAAAGACAAAAGACAAAATTTTCTACTTTGAACATCAAATTTTGTAAAAACACAAAATAACAAGAATTCAGTTGTTCAATGGGTTCAAACAACAGATGTTCAATTGGATTGAACAATAGTTGTTCAATTGGATTGAATAGCAATTTTTCACTCAATTGAACAACAATTGTTCAATGAACAAAAAAAAAATAAAAAATTAAAAACACACTAAAAAAAACAACAACCTTTCTATTGAATTGAACGGTAGTTGTTTGATCAATTGAACAAAAATTGTTCAATGGATTGAAGAACAAAAAAAAAATTTAAAAACACGCTAATAAAACCAACAACTGTTCAATTGAATTGAACGACAACTATTCAATCAATTGAACAAAGAAAATAAAAAAACATACTGAAAATAGAACGTGGTTGTTCATTTTCTTCGAACAACAGTTTTTCAGTTAATTGAACAACAACTGTTCGATTGATTTGAACAACAAAAGCAATCGAACATACAAAAGAAAAAGAATTCGGTTGTTCATTTTCTTCGAACAACATTTTTTCAGTTAATTGAACAACGACTGTTCGATTGATTTGAACAACAAAAATAATAATAGAAAAGAAATAAAATGGAATTATTTTATACAGAGATGAAAAAAATGTAAATTACAATCAAATTTAGGAAGCATATATACACTATTTACAAGAGGAATTAACAAATTTATATGAACGTGAAGTTTTCGGGTCATTACTCCTTGCAGCTAAAATATGGACAGTGGGATCATCACGCACCTGCTGGCAGAAGGACTCTTTTGTGAGTGGTTTATGATAGAGGTGCACCTGGTGCCCATTGACTCGAAAGGCAGAGTCAGATCCATCTATGGTGGTCAAGGTAATGGTACCGTTGTTGTGAACTTCTTGAATTTCATATGGCCCTATCCACCTTGTTTGTAACTTACTCAGGATGTCTTGGAATCTAGAGTCGTAGAGGAGTGCCCAATCTCCTTTCTAGAATGTCTTCTTTTTTATGAGGTTGTCATGCCACTTAGCCCGTTGTTGTTTAATGATTGTAGTGCATTGTAGAGCAAGCAGTAGTGCTTCATCTAATTCATTTATCTGTTGAAGTCTTTTAACTTGGGCCTCTGTCACATCCAACCCCACTTCCTGGGTTGTTCTAAGAGTTTTTATCTCAAATTCAATGGGTAAAATTAGTTCCTTTCCAAATACCAGGTGGCACGAAGAATATCTGGTAGTGTTTCTCCAAGTTGTACGATAATCCCACACGGCCTCTGGTAGTCTAGTAGCCCAGTCCCGATGATGTGTTGATACTATTTTAGTGAGGATTGCCTCAATGATTTTATTGGTGCTTTTGACCTACCCGTTTTCCTGCAGGTGGTAGGGAGAGGTGACTCTTGAGTGACATGTTGGTTTCGTAGGGTGGCCATAATTTTATGCCCTACAAACTATTCCCCTCCATCAGTTATCACTTCCCTAGGTAACCCATACTACACAAATAACTCAAAAATAAAATTTAATCACAGACTCTTATGTAGCTCTTGGAAAATCCACTGTTTCTACCCACTTCATCACATAGTCTGTGGCAAACAGTATATAGGCCTTCTGATTTGTTGGTGGGTTGAATGACCCAACAAATTCCAGCGCCCATCATTCGAAAGGTTCTACTACCAAGTGTGGTTGCAATGGTATCTCGTCGGATTGGCCAGGGCAACGCATTCTTTGGCAACTATCGCAGGCTTGCACATATTTCTTTGCATCCTTAAAAATTGTGGCCAATAGTAGCCCATTTGTACCACTTTGTTTCCTGTCCTACTATCTGCAAAAAAATTTCCACATGGTTTGTCATGGCAGGCCTTCAAGATGTCATGAATCTCATCTTCTCGAATGCATCTGTGTATATTCAGATCAGCTCCTGTATGGAAAATATATCCACCAATCTAGGAGAATCTAGCACTACGTTGAATAATTAGCTTTCGTTTCTTTGCTTTCAAGTGTCTTGGAAGCTATCCTACTACCAAATAATTCGCCACATCTGCATACCATGGCACCTTTATTGCCATAAAAAAAAATGCTCATCAAGGAACTGATCATCTACCACCAGTGGGTCATTTGTCTTTGGGACTCAAGATAGGAAATCTGCAACTATGTTGTCCTTCCCTGGATGGTCCTTAATAGTTACATCGAACTCAAGTAAAATCAACAACCAACGAGTCACTCTCCCATTCATAATAGGATTGTTAGCTAAATATCTAATGGCAGAATGATTGGTATACAGGAATACTTGATAGCCAGTTATGTAATGTCTAAATTTATTTGTAGCATAAATGATAGCCAAGAATTCCTTTTCGGTGATTGGATAATTAAGTTCAGTAGGAGTGATATTTTTGTTGATATAGTAAATAGCCTAGGCTTTCTTGTCCTCCTCTTGACCGAGAACCGCTCCTATCGTTGTATATGATGCATATGAAGAAATATGAAAGGGCATGATCCAGATTTTATGCAGGAACGCAATAGGATACATATATGACCATAAACACAAAGATGCAACAAATATAATGCTTCGTTTTATTAATAAAAGAATGACTAAAATAAGCTTACAAACATAATGGAAACAAGCTAGGGCGCTGGTAGCGTATCTCTCAGAAGAGATGTGGCGTACGTAGGTCTCTAAACTATGTTACCTTGAGGCTCGAAGGCCTATTATAGACATAATGGAAATATATGAGCTAGGGTATGGGCAGCATATCCTTGAGAAGAGATGTGACGGCTACCAGCCCCTGAACTGTGTTACAATACTGAAATGATTGGAACAAGCGAGCTAGGGCACTAGTAGTGCTTATCTCTGAGAAGAGATGTGTCGGATACCAACCCCTAAAATTTGTTACAATGAGGCTAAAAGGCCTATTTATTGTTGAGAAACAATGTAAAATCCAAAACGTCCAAAAACCTAACCCTAAGAGATGAAGCGCCAAAATTGTGGGCCCCGTTTGGGTAAATTGGTGTTTCAACTTCTCGGGGGCGTAACTTTGGCATTGGATCTCTGCTTTACATGCTCAATAGCTCAATAGAAAGATCTGTCTAAGGACTACACCATTTTTATTGTGAGAAACATCGGTTCAAGGACCCATGTTGCTCTCAGTTTTCCCAAAAAATGTCGTTTAGGGCCTCAAAATGGCTCCGGAAGTTCAAGACCTGAAAAACTGCTAAATACAGTAAGTTGTGCTGCAACTTGAAAATTGAAAGAATTGATGGTGGGGGTTCAAATGGAATAAGTGGGTGACCACTGATATCCACCTGGATCATTAATGCCCCAAAACGGCTCTGGGCGTGCAGGACCCGAAAACCTGCAAAATATAGTAAGTTGTGCTGCAACTTGAAAACTGAAAGAACTGATGGTGGGGGTTCAAATGCAATAGGTGGGGGGCCACTGATATCCACCTAGATCACTAATGCCCCAAAACGGCTCTGGGGCATGCAGGACCCGAAAACCTGCTAAAAATAGTAACCTGCTAGAATTGGAGAACTGCAAGAGTTGATGGTGCGGGTCCAAATGGAATAGGCGGGTGGGAACCGATATCCACCTGGATCATTCATTCCTCCTTAGGAAGTAATTGTCTCCATTGCATTAAGTTCCTCTATGGGGGGGGGGGAATTCTGCTGAACTTGGTATTGGATTTTTCCAAGATGTTGTGGACCCGTTGGCGGACGTGCTGGATGTTGATGTGCCGCCGGTGGGCAGTCGTTGAAGAATATGGGGAAAGTTATCCATCATTGCATTCCTCTGTTTCTCGAGGGCCTCCCTGAGAAATATTTTTATAGGATATCCTGATCCCTCGTCTTTTTTTCTTTTCGCCATGGGGGCTCGCGGGGTTGGCAAGGCTGATCTTGGAAGGGTGCAACTAGATCGAGCTCAAACTCCTTATGCCCTGACCGCGTTGGGGACATGCAAAGAAAAATAAAGAAAGAGTAGACCCGCTCTGATACCACTGATCTGGATTTTATGCAGGAATGCAACAGAATACATATATGACCATAAACACAGAGATGCAACAAAAATAATGCTTCATTTTATTAATAAAAGAATGACTGGAATAAGCTTACAAACATAATGGAAACAAGCTAGGGCGCTGGTAGCATATCTCTCAAAAGAGATGTGGCATAAACGGGCCTCTGAAATGTGTTACATTGAGGCTCGAAGGCCTATTACACATGTAATGGAAATAATGAGCTAGGGTACGGGCAGTGTATCCTTGAGAAGAGATGTGACGACTAGCAGCCCCTGAACTGTGTTATAAAACTAAAATGATGGGAACACACGAGCTAGGGAACTGGTAGCGCTTATCTCTGAGAAGAGATGTGTCAGCTACCAACCCCTGAAATTTGTTACAATGAGGCTTGAAGGCCTATTTATTGTTGAGAAATAACGTAAAATCCGACATGTTCAAAAACCTAGCCCTAGGAGATGAAACGCCAAAACTCTGGGCCCCGTTTGGGAAAATTGGTGTTTCAACTTCTCGGGGGTGTAACTTTGGCATCCGATCTCTGTTTGACGCGCTGAATAAGCCATTAGAAAGATATGTCTGAGGACTACAACTTTTGGCGTATTGATGTTGCTCTCAATTTTCCCAAAAAATGTTGTTTAGGGCCTCAAAATGGCTTCGAAAGTTTAGGACTCGAAAAACTGCTAAACATAGTAAGTTATGCTGCAACTTGAAAAATGAAATAACTGATGGTGGGGGTTCAAATGGAATAGGTGGGTGGCCACCGATATACACCTGGATCATTAATGCCCCAAAACGGCTCCGAGCTTGCAGGACCCGAAAACCTGCTAAATATAGTAAGTTGTGCTGCAACTTGAAAACTGAAAGAACTGATGGTAGGGGTTCAAATGGAATAGGTGGGTGGCCACCAATATCCACCTGGATCATTAATGCGCCAAAATGGCTCCAGGCGTGCAGGACTCGAAAACCTACTAAAAATAGTAAGTTGCTGGAAGTGGAGAACTGCAAGAGATGATGGTATAGGTCTAAATGGAGTAGGTGGGTGGCCACTGATATCCACCTGGATCAGGGTAGCTCCCAATTGGGGCCACGCAAGATTGATGCAGCTGTGACCAATTTCTTCAAATCTGAAAAAGTAGTGTCACATTTGTCAAACCAATGGAATTCAAAATTTCCAGTTAATGCATACAAAGGCGCAGCAATTTGTGAAAAAATCTTTATAAACCTATGATAGTACCCTCCATATACAAGGAAACTACGTACTTATGTCCGAGTACAAGGTGTGGCTAATAAGAGAATTACCTCTAAATTTTCTGGATCTACCTGTATTCCAGCTTCAAAGATGTAGTGTCCTAGGATCACGCCTTTGGTCATAATCATGTGATACTTTTCGTTTCTCAAGCATAATATAGTAGAAATACAATGTTCCAATACTTTTTCCAGTGTTTGCAGTGCCTGATCGAAGTCATCTCCATATGGAGTAAAGTCATCCATGTATACCTCAAGCCCTTCATTTATTAAATCAGAAAAAATACTAAGTATGGACCTTTGAAATGTTGCTCGAGCATTGCATAAACTAAATGGTAATACTCTATAGGAAAATGTACCCTAGGGGCAGGTGAAGGTTGTTTTATCTTGGTCTTCAGAGGTTATCTGGATTTGATTATAACCACTGAAACCATCAATAAAGGAAATTAACCTCATTCTTTCCAATGTATCAAGGACCTGATCAACAAAGGGAAGGGGGGAGTGGTCTTTCTATGTGCCTTTGTTTAACTCTCTGTAATCTACACAGATTCGCAACTTACCATTCTTTTTAGGAATGAACACTAATAGAGAGACCCATTTTCTTTCTAAAATAGGATAAATGAATTTTACATCTACCAGCTTATGTAATTTGTATTTTACAATGTATTTCAAATGCGGGTTTAACCTTCGCTAAGGCTGCCGAATAGGGCGAGCATCCTTTTCAGTGTCAATATGATGCGTGCACAGTTGAGGATCTATGCCCTTCATGTCTGGGTAGTCCCAGGTAAAGGCTCATTTATCTTTTTGCAAGATTTTAATGAGATTGTTTTGTTGGTCACTATCCAGACTGCCATTGATATTCAAAATTTTACCTAGCTCCATTTCAATTGGCATGCTGTTACAAACAACAGTCGTGGGTACGTGCTGGTCATTAGTATATTCTAGATGGTCTTCTTGTGCATTGTTATCAAGAACTTATTTTAACATTTGGCACTTTAAATTCCATGAAGTAGATGGTTTGTTTATAAATTTATTGATCACATCATCTTCAGTTTGATCTTTGAATTTGAGTGCTTCAACTATTGTCAATGGTGAACGAATTTTTTGTTCCCAGTATGTATGTGGTTGTTTGTGAATATTTAAAGTGGGAAGACTTGGTTTGGTAGGGGGATATATAGCAATATTATTTATGGCATCTCCTCTAGCAATAATTATGCTTCCAGTTCGATAGCCTATGTAAGCATCGGTCGTTGCTAACCAAGGTCATCCCAATATCAAAGGATGTCTGTCTAATCTACTTTTTGGTTTAATAACTAAAAAATCTGTCAGGTATTCCCATGAGTCCACGGAAACCAGGATATCCTGTAATTTACCTTCTGGTCTAACAGCAGATCGGTCAGCAAGTTCCAGCAAGGTAGAGTTGGGTTCCAAGGTTGTTATACCTAATGTTTCACAGGTTTCTGTAGTTAATATATTAATAACTTCCCCTAAATCGACTAACGTGTTTGAAAAGGAGTGGCCATAGATTTTTATTGTGACTATGGGGTTTCCCATGTTAGTCATCAGTATTTTTCACTATCTTTATATGACTATAGAATGGTTAAATATTTCTGAAAACAATATTCCTTGAATATATTGAGTTTCAGAAATCTCACTGCCTTCATTATCCTTATAAACGTATTTTCACTATTCCTCAGTTGGTCTTCTCAAAGTCACCCTGTTTCTCTTAAAAGACTCATTATGGGTTTATACCTCTCATTTTCATATTTCTTTCCTACCTAGAACCTCATTTCCCCATTTTCCCCTGTCAATAAATTCCACACTCCCTCTAGGGTTTCTTGTTTCTAACTCATTCCCATGTCCTTTTGGGCATAATAACCTATAACAATGCTATGTTTTCATTTGAAAATATCTAAGTCAAATCTCATTCAAAAATAGGTCAAGTAGCACTCCCATTAGGTCATTAGGGTTTTTACATTTTTTCATGGTCATCCTTGGATGTTTCAAGCACTGCTTTTCCTTTGCTAGAATCTAGCTCATATGTAATATAATGTCAAGACATGGTTATTCAATAAGGACCTAAAATTTCCAAGGAGGATTATCTCCTCAGTTTAGAACCTGCAAGTGATAAAGATGGAAAAATTTTAGCACTTCTACAGAAGTGTTGGAAGATTTATCAGCTGAAGGTACTGATGATGTAGATTGTCTAATCCTGAATGAAAACAATGTACAAAAAAGGAAATGGAAACAACTTGGGCTTGTAGATGACTATGGTTAGGAATTGGTTAGTCCATTTGAGTGCCAAAGTAGTGATCAGTTGTAGGAAAATGACATGGAGGAAGCACACAAGGCCAAGCATGAAGAAAGTCTATCAGAAAGTGTAATGTTCCCAATTTTAGCCTCAAGCTAAAATGGAACATTATAGTTGCACATTTTATTTTTATTTAATAAAATGGGCAAGGAGACACCTTAGGCCCTTTCTAATGAAGAAATAACACTCCTTATGTGAAAAGGAGGCAAATAAGAAGCTGAAATAAACACCTAAGGGTGTGAATGGAACCCAGCTCACTTGATTAGTCACCTTTGACTAAAGTCAATAGTGATGCCCAAGGAGGAAGAGGCTTCATAGAGAAGATGTGCAGTTTTGGAGGGAAGACACTCATGTGAAGGTGGAAACCCTAATTGGTGGGACCATGGTGGAGAAGAGGTTCCTTTCTTTATATGTAGGAGATGGCAGCCAATTTTCATTAGGTTATGTTTTAGAGTTTCAAAATTGGGTCTGCAAAAACTTGCATCCCCGGGCTGTTTAGCAGGGTGATGGTGCCCTCAAGCACTAGGGTGTTCCCGATCGGGAATCCCTACCTCTTCCTCAACGAAGGATGATTATTGATATACATTTCCTCAATCCGGCATTGGCCATAGCTACTTTCATCTTCTACAGCGTTATTTCTGCAGCAGAGAGGACGTTGTGTTGCTGGGTACAGCAAGAGAGGAACTTATGGAGTCTCTATTGTCTTGTTTTCTTCAGTGGAGGAGTGATCCACTCATTGGAGGAGCTTAAAGGAGGATTCTCAAACTATATTTCATATTAGTGGCATGAGGCCACACTTCCATCATCTCCCACTGCGCATTCCATGGAGGGAACTGCATTATTTTGGAGGAGGCAGTGAGAGAGGGGTTTCTGGAGCTTCAAGGAGGATGTTTTTGAGACAAAGAGATCAGCCCTTTGTATTGGAGACATTATCAGAGGAGGCCAACCACATTTCAGATCGGCCACAACCTCATTCTTGTTTGGGTTCATTTGCAGTGACAAATCAGTTGTCACATTTTGGTTTTCTCCGACATTTCTAGCAATCTTCATAGATTGGCTAGAAATCTTGTATTTCAGCCCATTTCTTGTTGCTGGGCTATTTATTTGTATTCCTTCAGCCACATATGTATTTTATTCATGTTCGGCATCTATTACCTTCATATACACTGCGCAATCACTGCTCTCTGGCATTTTGTGCAGTTGCAACAACTCATGTATCTCATTGTTTATTCATTGGAGGTTTGCTCTTAAAGTTTGGGTGGCTTGTCCCTCAACTATTTATTGTATATTTTTTATGATATAATCATATAATGATGGCTGCATACATTTCCCTCTCATTTCATGTTCATATTTGCAGAGTTCAGTGTTTATGTTCTTATGTTGTTGTAAGATCTCTCATTGAGCATTGTTTTAGAGACCTAGATTGGGGAGATCTGAATAACCCATATAGTGTTATTTCTTTGAGCCCATATTCTGCATAGGAGTTTTATGATGTGTCTTCTAAGGCATCCCAGTAGTGGTTTGCCTTATTTTTGCAGCATCTTCCTTATATAGCGTCCTCAAGGACCCAGTAGCAGAAATTCTCGAGGTGGAATATTGCATATCCATAGACAGAGTCTGTGAAAGGCCAGCTAGCCTCAGGATCTCTCCCTTCTTTGGAAGGAGTCATATATTGTAAATTCCCCAACAGTAAATCTCTTAAATGGACTTGTGATAGCTCACTGAAGAAGGAATCGAAATATCTTAAGATATTCCCGATGGAGCAGAAAATTCCAGATTTGGAATATCACAGTGGTATCAGAGTATGATCTTAGCTCAGCCTGTGCCCAAGATATATTGCCATCAGCAAGAGGAGCTTCTCTCCAAGGAGAGATGATTGACAGAGGAAACAAGGAAAAGGAATGATGGAAGAGGAGGTTTCCCTTCTTCTTTTTCAGGAGATTATTGAAGATCTTGATGAAAGGGAAATTTGAATAAATTTTCTAAGAAGCGTTTGTTGATGAGACAAATCCTAGCTAATTCATGGAGGGTGTGAGCATTCAGCCACACATGCAGATCCATAGTGCATTACATTACCCATAGCTACTGCAAGAAGGATGGAGGAAAAGTTGAGGCCTTTGGAGGAGTAGCGCTACAACTCAAAGGTATGATTCATGATGATTGATTTCAGAGTTCTATTTCATGTTCTCATGCAAATGAGAGATCATATGTTACAGTCACAAAGAGTTTTTCAAAGGGGATTGATGAAAACCAATGTGAAACATGATGTGACAAAACTTCAAACACTTTGCATGCATGGAAGGGAACGATGAACAAAGATCATTCCATCTTTCTAGAGGGGGAGAAATCTGGAGAATGACTTGCTAGAGGTAAGGTCCCAATTGTATGAAGGGAACTCTTCCATTTGTGAGGGTGTGGAGACATTTCTCTCAAGGGAAGGCCAAGAACCACGGCCTCTCATTGGGGAGGAGATACACTCACATGTTGGTAGAGAGGAGGTGCAGACAGTGCTGCACCATTAGAAGAAGAAGAAGAGAAGAAGGATCAGCATGAAGGGATGTTGGATATTCACCCTTATCTATTTCAGAGATTCTCTTCAATTAGGAAAGGAACTGCACTGCGTAGAGAGAGAGAGGACCTATCATTCCTCTGATATATTCAGTCCACTTCCTATCTTGATGTCTCACTTTTGGAGGCTTTCCACTTGGGAGGCCACATGATCTAGCGATGATGAGAGGCATCATGCTTTTTGGTTCACCACTCTTGGATTTCGGAGGGGTGGAGACATTGGAGGAGTCTAGCACAATGCAGTGAGGTTGGGGATGAGCACAAGGAGGAGGGATACACTCTCATTTTCAGTACCACCGATTCTCATCATCTTAACTGCACAGACAGAGTTTTTGTATGGATGGAGGATAGCATATTCATGATGCAGGATGGCTACTCTATAGATTTGGTGAGAGAGATGATACTTCCTTTGAGGAAGGACTCTTTCATGCATTGGAGTAGATGGAGGCCACTCATGCTTACATTGCCCAGGATCGAGAGATTATTTGGAGGTGATAGTCTCTCATGGGAGGCTCATTCTTAGAGAGCGTCATTTCTATTTGAGCATGAGTAGCTGCATGATGGGCATGGCAGCAACTTGGAGGATGAATTTGGCATGCGGGGATGTCAAGGTAGAAGGCAGCAGTGTGATGGAGCACCGTATTGCAGAATACCAACGCTGTCTATTTGGAGGATTGATCCATGTTGGAGGACTCAGCTTTTGGTTGAGTGGTCCCAGGATCTTGGTGCATGCATGATTCTTGGATGGCCTTGATGGAGATGGAAGATACTCAATGGATGATATGATCATCTATCATCCTAGTAGACTCTTCTTCACTAGGATTTCTAGTCTCAGGGAGAAACTATTGCATGCAGCACCTGAGGACTTCCTAGCTGTGCATTTGGATGCATATTTTACTTTGCTAGAGGAGTTCACTTTGGAGGGAATTCAACATGATCTACATCATCATATGGATAGATGCAGAGCCCAGTTTTTTTTGGTGAGGTTGGCACAACCATTCCCTTACTCATTGGAGGAGAGGGAGAGCATTCAGTGAGCCATTTCAGCTCAAGAGCTCTAGTGCATGATGGAGGAGGTATAATTTCATATTTTGTATTGTAATTATTTTCATTGATTGAGGAGCATGATGTATCAAGGAGGCTTGTTCCTTCTTGAATTTTTCATGAGGGTGTACTTGCAGCTACTTGTAGCCTTGATTTTGGCTATTCTTATGATGGATTGTGGGGGAAGCCACATTCTCTTGGTGTGCACCATTGGCACCAAATGGTATTTTAATGTTTTCATCTTATGAGGATATGTTGTGGCAGAAAACAACTCGCTAGTTCAACACTTGTTACTTTGGTTTTGAGGCAGGCCAAGGAGGCACTGGGCAGGTTCCATGAGTGGAACTATGAATCACTCTCCGGTTGTCCTATGAAAACTTGTTTCTATTGAATATTGCTCCTTACATTTCAGATGTTTGTACACTCATGAAGATAATTATTTGGAGAGTATTGTATGATAGCCCATTGGGAGCATGATTCTCCCCATTGTATATGTTTTATCTTACAGAAGATAGCATGGGAAAACCATGATTGCCACAGTACTACTTGTCTCTTCTTGTGGGAGAAACCACTTGGAGAATTTGAGGAGGCATTTCATGGCTGATTTCCTTGATGGGGTAGCTTGGGCCATTATTGGAGGCCATAAAATTTTAGCCCAAGGATAGAGGCAGCCCCATGAACACTTCAAATGGAGAGAGGACCAACATGAGAAGCACAAGCACAACTCTCCATTCAGCCCCAACACATTGCAGAAATAGGGGGTTGAGATTTGGATGATTGCATGGATGAGAGGATCATCATTCGGAGAAAATTTTTCCCATGCATATCATAAATCCTACCTTAAGGAGGCCTTAGCACAGTAGGAAGGATTCCACTACACCTTTTATCTTTTCATGAGGAGCATCATTTTCAGTTGCATACTTGGGGAAGAGCATTGGAGGACAGATTTGTTGCAGCATATTTGAGCAGTGGTGGGACCATTGATGAGGAGGCCACAAGAGAAGAAGGGGGAGAATAATTTTTTCTCTCTATGAAGTTGCTTGAGGGAAAGCAACATGTGGGAGGGGAGGACTGTAATGTTCCCAATTTTATCCTCAAGCTAAAATGGAAAATTATAGTTGCACATTTTATTTTTATTTAATAAAATGAGAAAGGAGACCCCTTAGGCCCTTGGTAATGAATAAATAACACTCCTTATGTGAAAAGGAGGCAAATAAGCAGCTGAAATAAACACCTAAGGGTGTGAATGGAACCCAACTCACTTGATTAGTCACCTGTGACTAAAGTCAACAGCGCTGCCCAAGGAGGAAGAGGCTTCCTAGAGAAGCTGCACAGTTTTGGAGGGAAGACACTCATGTGAGGGTGGAAACCCTAATTGGTGGGACCATGGTGGAGAAAAGGCTCCTTTATTTATATGGAGGAGATGGCATCCCATTTTCATTAGGTTATGTTTTAGAGTTTCAGACTTGGGTCTGCAAAAGCTTGCATCCCTGGACTGTTTAGCAAGGTGATGGTGCCCTCAGGCACTAGGGTGTGCCCGGTCGTGAATACCTACCTCTTCCTCATGGAAGGATGAGGATTGAGCTACATTTCCTCAATCCGGCATTGGCCATAGCTACATTCATCTTCTACAACGTTATTTTTGTAGTAGAGAGGACGTTGTGTTGCTGGGCGCAGCAAGAGAGGAACTTATGGAGTCTCTCTTGTCTTGTTTTCTTCAGTGGAGGAGCTACAAGGAGGATTCCTAGGCTGTATTTCAGATCAGTGGAATGAGGCCACACTTCCATCATCTCCCACTACGCATTCCATGGAGGGAACTACGTTATTTTGGAGGAGGCAGTGAGAGAGGGGTTTTTGGAGCTTCAAGGAGGATGTTTTTGAGACAAAGGGATTAGCCCTTTGTATTGGAGACATTATCAGAGGAGGGAAATCACATTTCAGATCAGCCACAGCCTCATTCTTGTTTGGGTTCAGTTGCAGTGACAACTCAGTTGTCACATTTTGGTTTTCTCTGGCATTTCTAGCAATCTTCATAGATTGGCTAGAAATCTTCTATTTCAGCCCATTTCTTGTTGCTCGGTGATTTCTTTGTATTCCTTCAGCCACATATGTATTTTATTCATGTTCAGCAGTTATTACCTTCATATAAATTGCGCATTCACTGCTCTCCGACATTTTGTGGAGTTGCAGCAACTCATGTATCTCATTGTTTATTCATTGGAGGTTTGCTCTTAAAGTTTGGGTGGCTTGTCCCTCAAATATTTCTTGTATATTTCTTCTAATATAATCATATAATTATGGCTGCATACATTTCCCTCTCATGGCATGTTCATATTTTCAGATTTGAGTGTTTATGTTCTTATGTTGTTGTAAGCTCTCTCATTGAGCATTGTTTTAGAAAACTAGATTGAGGAGATTTGAATAACCCATCTAGTGTTATTTCTTTAAGCTCATATTTTGCATAGGAGTTGTATAATGTGTCTTCTAAGGCATCCCAACAGTGGTTTGTATTTTTTTTAGCAGCTTCCTTATGAAGTGTCCTCAAGGACCCTGTAGCAGAAATTCCCGAGGTGGACTATTGCATATCCATAGACAGAGTCTGTGAAGGGCCAACTAGCCTCAGGATCTCTCCCTTATTTGGAAGGAGTCATATCCTATAAATGACCCAGAATTAAATCTCTAAAATGGACTTGTGATAGCTCACTGAAGAAGGAATTGGAATATCTTAAGATATTCCTGATGGAGCAGAAAATTCCAGATTTGGAATATCACAATGGTATCAGAGAATGATCTTGGCTCAAACTGTGCCCAAGATATATTGCCATCAGAAAGAGGAGATTCTCTCCAAGGAGAGGAGATTGACAGAGGAAACAAGGAAAAATAATGGCAGAAGAGGAGGTTTCCCTTCTTCTTTTCCCTGAGATTATTGAAGATCTTGATGAAAGAGAAATTTCAAGAAATTTTCTGAGAAGGGTTTGTTGATGAGACAAATCCTAGCTACTTCATGGAGGGTGTGATCATTCAGCCACACATGTAGATCCACAGCGCAGTACATTACCCATAGCTACTGCATGAAGGATGGAGGAAAAATTTGAGGCCTTTAGAGGAGTAGCGCTGCAACTCAAAGGTATGATTCATGATGATTGATTTCAAAGTTCTATTTCATGTTCTCATGCAAATAAGAGATCATATGTTGCAGTCACAAAGATTTTTTCAAAGGGGATTGATGAAAACCAATGCGAAACATGATGTGACAAAACTTCAAACACTTTGCATGCATGGAAGGGAACCATGAACAAAGATCATTCCATCTTTCTAGAGGGGGAGAAATCGAGAGAATGACTTGCTAGAGGCAAGACCCCCATTGTATGAAGGGCACTCTTCCATTTGTGAGGGTGTGGAGACATTTCTCTCAAGGTAAGGCCAAGAACCAAGGCCTCTCATTGGGGAGGAGATACACTCACATGTTGGTAGAGAGGAGGTGCATACAGCGCTGCACCATTAGAAGAAGAAGAAGAGAAGAAGGATCAGCATGAATGGATGATGGACATTCACCCTTATCTATTTCAGATATTATCTTCACTTAGGAGAGGGACTGCACTGCGCAGAGAGAGAAAGAGGACCTATCATTCCTCTCATATATTCAGTCCACTTCTTATCTTGATGTCTCACTTTTGGAGGCTTTCCACTTGGGAGGCCACATTATATAGAGATGATGAGAGGCATCATGCTTTTTGGTTCACCACTCTTGGATTCCGGAGGGGTGGAGACATTGGAGGATTCCAACACAGCACAGTGAGTTTGGGGATGAGAATAAGGAGGAGGGATACACTCTCATTTTCAGTACCACCCATTCTCATCATCTTAACTACGAAGACAGAGTTGCTGTATGGATGGAGGATAGCATCTTCATGATGCAGGATGGCTGCTCCATAGATTTGGTGAGAGAGATGATAATTCCTTTGAGGAAGGACTCTTTCATGCATTGGGGTAGATGGAGGCCACTCATGCTTACATTGCCCAGGATTGGGAGATTCTTTGGAGGTGATAGTCTCTCATGGGAGGCTCATTTTCAGAGAGCATCATTTCTATTTGAGCATGAGTAGCTACATGATGGGCATGGCAGCAACTTCTAGAGTGACTTTGGCATGAGGGGATGTCAAGGCAGCAGGAAGCAGCGTGATGGAGCACCATATTGCAGAATATCAGTGTTGTCTATGTGAAGGATTGATCCATATTGGAGGACTCAGCTTTTGGTTGAGTTGTCCCAGGATCTTGGTGCATGCATGATTCTTGGATGGCCTTGATGTAGATGGCAGATAGTCAATGGATGATATGATCATCTATCATCATGGCAGACTCTTCTTGACTAGGATTTCTAGTCTCAGGGAGAAACTATTGCATGCAGCATGTGAGGACTTCCTAGCTATGCATTTGGATGCATATTTTGCTTCGCTATAGGAGTTCACTTTGCAAGGAATTCAACATGATCTACATCATAATATGGATAGATGCAGAGCCTGGTTGTTTTTGGTGAGGTTGGCACAACCATTCCCTTACTCATTGAAGGAGAGGGAGAGCATTCAGTGAGCCATTTCAGCTCAAGAGCTCTAGTGCATGATGGAGGAGGTATAATTTCATTAATTTAATTGATTGAGGAGAATGATGTATCAAGGAGGCTTGTTCCTTCTTGCATTTTTCATGAGGGTGTACTTGTAGCTACTTGTAGCCTTGATTTTGGATATTCTTATGATGGTTTGTGGGGGAAGCCACATTCTCTTGGTGTGCACCATTGGCACCAAATGGTATTTTCATGTTTTCATCTTATGAGGAGATGTTGTGGCAGCAAACAAGTGGCTAGTTCAGCACTTGTTACTTTGGTTTTGAGGTAGGCCAAGGAGGCACTGCACAGGTTCCATGAGTGGAACTATGAATCACTCTCTGGTTGTCCTATGACAGCTTGTTTCTATTGAATATTTCTCCTTACATTTCAGATGTTTGTACACTCATGAAGAGAATTATTTGGAGAGTATTGTATGATAGCCCATTAGGAGAATGATTCTCCCCATTGTATATATTTTATCTTGCAGGAGATACCATGGGAAAACCATGATTTCCATAGTACTACTTGTCTCTTCTTGTGGGAGAAACCACTTCGAGAATTTGAGGAGGCATTTCATGGTTGATTTCCTTGATGGGGTAGCTTGGGCCATTCTTGGAGGCCATACCATTTCAGCCCAAGGATAGAGGTAGCCCCATGAACACTTAAAATGGAGAGAGGACCAACATGAGAGACACAAGCACAACTCTCCATTCAACCCCAACACATTGCAAAAACCAGGGGTTGAGATTTGTATGATTGCATGGATGAGAGGATCATCATTGGGAGAAAAATTTTCCCATGCATATCATAAATCCTACTTTAAGGAGGCCTTAGCACAGTAGGAAGGATTCCACTACACCTTCTATCTTTCCATGAGGAGCATCATTTTCAGTTGCATACTTGGGGAAGAGCATTGGAGGAAAGATTTTTTGCAGCATATTTGAGCAGTGGTGGGACCATTTATAAGGAGGCCACAAGAGAAGAAGGGGGAGAATATTTTGTTCTCTATATGCAGTTGGTTAAGGGCAAGCAACATGTGGGAGGGGAGGACTGTAATGTTCCCAATTTTAGCCTCAAGCTAAAATGGAACATTATAGTTGCACATTTTATTTTTATTTAATAAAATGGGCAAGGAGACACCTTAGGCCCTTGGTAATGAAGAAATAACACTCCTTATGTGAAAAGGAGGCAAATAAGTAGCTGAAATAAACACCGAAGGGTGTGAATGAAACCCAATTCACTTGATTAGTCACCTTTGACTAAAGTCAACAGCGCTGCCCAAGGAGGAAGAGGCTTCCTACAAAAGTTGCACAGTTTTGGAGGGAAGACACTCATGTAAGGGTGGAAACCCTAATTGGTGGGACCATGGTGGACAATAGGTTCCTTTATTTATATGGAGGAGATGGCAGCCCATTTTCATTAGGTTATGTTTTAGAGTTTCAGACTTGGGTCTGCAAAATCTTGCATCCGCGGGCTGTTTAGCAGGGTGGTGGTGCCCTCGGGGACTAGGGTGTTCCCGGTCAGGAATCCCTACCTCTTCCTCAAGGAAAGATGAGGATTGAGCTACATTTCCTCAATTAATCATTTTCCATAGCTACATTCATCTTCTACAGCGTTATTTCTGCAGCGGAGAGGACGTTGTGTTGCTGGGTGCAACAGGAGAGGAACTTATGGAGTCTCTCTTGCCTTGTTTTCTTCATTAGAGGAGTGATCCACTCATTGGAGGAGCTGCAAGGAGGATTCCAAGGCTGTATTTCAGATCAGTAGCATGAGGCCACACTTCCATCATCTCCCACTGCGCATTCCATGGAGGGAACTACGTTATTTTGGAGGAGGCAGTGAGAGAGGGGTTTCTGGAGCTTCAAGGAGGATGTTTTTGAGACAAAGGGATCAACCCTTTGTATTGGAGACATTATCAGAGGAGGGAAATCACATCTCAGATCAGCCACAGCCTCATTCTTGTTTGGTTTCAGTTGCAGTGACAACCCAGTTGTCACATTTTGGTTTTCTCTGGCATTTCTAGCAATCTTCATAGGTTGGCTAGAAATATTGTTTTTCAGCCGATTTCTTTTTGCTGGGCTATTTATTTTTATTCCTTCAGCCACATATGTATTTTATTCATGTTCAGTAGTTATTACCTTCATATAAAATGCGCAGTCACTGCTCTCCAACATTTTGTGGAGTTGCAGCAACTCATGTATCTCATTGTTTATTCATTGGAGGTTTTCTCTTAAAGTTTGGGTGGCTTGTACCTCAAATATTTCTTGTATATTTCTTCTGATATAATCATATAATTATGGCCACATAAATTTCCCTCTCATGGCATGTTCAAATTTTCAGATTTCAGTGTTTATGTTCTTATGTTACTGTAAGCTCTCTCATTGAGCATTGTTTTAGAGACCTATATTGGGAAGATTTGAATAACCCATCTAGTGTTATTTATTTGAGCTCATATTTTTCATAGGAGTTGTATGATGTGTCTTCTAAGGCATCCCAGTAGTGGTTTTTCTTATTTTTGCAGCAGCTTCCTTATACAACATCCTCAAGGACCCTGTAGCAGAAATTCCCGAGGTGGAATATTGCATATGCATAGACAGAGTCTGTGAAGGGCCAACTAGCCTCAGGATCTCTCCCTTCTTTAGAAGGAGTCATATCTTGTAAATTCCCCAACATTCAATCTTTGAAATGGACTTTTGATAGCTCACTGAAGAAGGAATTGGAATATCTTAAGATATTCCCGATGGAGCAGAAAATTCCAGATTTGGAATATCACAATGGTATCAGAGCATGATATTAGCTCATCATGTGCCCAAGATCTCTTTCCATCAGCAAGAGGATCTTCTCTCCAAGGAGAGGATATTGACAGAGGAAACAAGGAAAATGAATGATGGAAGAGGAGGTTTCCCTTCTTCTTTTCCAAGAGATTATTGAAGATCTTGAGGAAAGGGAAATTTGAAGAAATTTTCTAAGAAGGGTTTGTTGATGAGACAAATCCTAGCTACTTCATGGAGGGTTTGAGAATTCAGCCACACATGCAGATCCAAAACGCAGTACATTGCCCATAGCTACTGCAAGAATAATGGAGGAAAAATTTGAGGCCTTTGGAGGAGCAGCACTGCAACTCAAATGTATGATTCATGATGATTGATTTCAGAGTTCTACTTCATGTTATCATGCAAATGAGAGATCATATGTTCCAGTCACAGAGAATTTTGAAAAGGGGATTGATGAAAACCAATGTGAAACATGATGTGACAAAACTTCAAACACTTTGAATGCATGGAAGGGAACCATGAACAAAGATCATTCCATCTTTCTAGAGGGGGAGAAATCAAGAGAATGACTTGCTAGAGGCAAGACCCCCATTGTATGAATGGCACTCTTCCATTTGTGAGGGTGTGGAGATATTTCTCTCAAGGGAAGGCCAAGAACCAAGGCCTCTCATTAGGGAGGAGATACACTCACATGTTGGTAGAGAGGAGGTGCATACAACGCTGCACCATTAGAAGAAGAAGAAGAGCAGAAGGATCAGCATGAAGGGATGATGGACATCCACCCTTATATATTTCAGAGATTCTCCTCACTTAGGAGAGGGACTGCACTGCGCAGAGAGAGAGAGGACCTATCATTCATCTCATATATTCAGTCCACTTCCTATCTTGATGTCTCAGTTTTGGAGACTTTCCACTTGGGAGGCCACATGATCTAGAGATGATGAGAGGCATCATGCTTTTTGGTTCACCACTCTTGGATTACAGAGGGGTGGAGACATTGGAGGAGTCTAGCACAGTGTAGTGAGTTTGGGGTTGAGCACAAGGAGGAGGGATACACTCTTATTTTCAGTACCACCCATTCTCATCATCTTAACTGCACAGACAAAGTTGTTGTATGGATGGAGGATAACATCTTCATGATGGAGGATGGTTGCTCCATAGATTTTGTGAGAGATATGATACTTCCTTTGAGGAAGGACTCTTTCATGCATTGGAGTAGATGGAGGCCGCTCATGCTTACATTTCCCAGGATCGGGAGATTATTTGGAGGTGATAGTCTCTCATGGGAGGCTCATTTTCAGAGAGCATCATTTCTATTTGAGCACTATTGCATGTAGCACATGAGGACTTCCTAGCTGTGAATTTGGATGCATATTTTTCTTTGCTAGAGGAGCTCACTTTGGAGGGCATTCAGCATGTTCCACATCAGCATATGGATAGAGGTAGAGCTCAATTTTTTTTTATGAGTTTGGCACAACCATTCCCTTACTCATTGGAGGAGAGGGAGAGCATTTAGTGAGCCATTTCTGCTCAAGAGATCTAGTGCATGATCGAGGAGGTATAATTTCATATTTTGTATTGTACTTCTTTTCAATTATTGAGGAGCATGATGTATCAAGGAGGCTTGTTCCTTCTTTAATTTTTCATGAGGGTGTACTTGCAGCTACTTGTAGCCTTGATTTTGGCTATTATTATGATGGTTTGTGGGGGAAGCCACATTCTCTTGGTGTGCACCATTGGCACCAAATGGTATTTTCATGTTTTCATCTTATGAGGAGATGTTGTGGCAGCAAAAAAGTGGCTAGTTCAGCACTTTTTAATTTTGTTTTGAGGCAGGCCAAGGAGGCACTGTGCAGGTTCCATGAGTGGAACTATGAATCACTCTCCGGTTGTCCTATGACAGCTTGTTTCTATTGAATATTTCTCCTTACATTTTAGATGTTTGTACACTCACGGAGAGCATTATTTGGAGAGTATTGTATGACATCCCATTGGGAGCATGATTCTCCCCATTGTATATGTTTTATCTTGCAGGAGATACCATGGGAAAACCGTGATTGCCACAGTACTACTTGTCTCTTCTTGTGGGAGAAACCACTTGGAGAATTTGAGGAGGCATTTCATGGATGATTTCCTTGATGGGGTAGCTTGGGCCATTCTTGGAGTCCATACCATTTCAGCCCAAGGATAGAGGCAGTTGCATGAACGCTTCAAATGGAGAGGGAACCAACATGAGAAGAACAAGCACAAATCTCCATTCAGCCCCAACACATTGCAGAAATCGGGGGTTGAGATTTGGATGATTGCATGGATGAGAGGATCATCATTGGGAGAAAAATTTTCCCATGCATATCATCACTCCTACCTTAAGGAGGCCTTAGCACAGTAGGAAGGATTCCATGACACCTTCTATATTTCCATGAGGAGCATCATTTTTAGTTGCATACTTGGGGAAGAGCATTGGAGGACAAATTTGTTGCAGCATATTTGAGCAGTGGTGGGACCATTGATGAGGAGGCCACAAGATAAGAAGGGGGAGAATATTTTGTTCTCTCTATGCATTTTCTTGATGGCAAGCAACATGTGGGAGGGGAGGACTGTAATGTTCCCAATTTTAGCCTCAAGCTAAAATGGAACATTATAGTTGCACATTTTATTTTTATTTAATAAAATGGGCAAGGAGACACCTTAGGCCCTTTCTAATGAAGAAATAACAGTCCTTATGTGAAAAGGAGGAAAATAAGAAGCTGAAATAAACACCTAAGGGTGTGAATGGAACCCAGCTCACTTGATTAGTCACCTTTGACTAAATTCAACAGCGCCGCCCAAGGAGGAAGAGGCTTCCTAGAGAAGCTACGCAGTTTTGGAGGGAAGACACTCATGTGAGGGTGGAAACCCTAATTGGTGGGACCCTGGGGGAGAAGAGGTTCCTTTCTTTATATGGAGGAGATGGCATCCCATTTTCATTAGGTTATGTTTTAGAGTTTCAGACTTGGGTCTGCGAAAGCTTACATCCCCGAGCTGTTTAGCAGGGTGATGGTGCCCTTTAGCAGGGTGATAGTGCCCTCGGGCACTAGGGTGTTCCTGGTCGGGAATCCATACCTCTTCCTCAAGGAAGGATGAGGATTGAGCTAAATTTTCTCAATATGGTGTTGGAAATAGCTACATTCATCTTCTATAGCATTATTTCTGCAGCAGAGAGGACGTTGTGTTGCTAGGTGCAGCAAGAGAGGAAGTTATGGAGTCTCTCTTGTCTTATTTTCTTCAGTGGAGGAGTGATCCACTCATTGGAGGAGCTGAAATGAGGATTCCTGGGCTATATTTCAGATCATTGGCATGAGGCCACACTTCCCTCATCTCCCACTGCACAGTCCATGGAGGGAACTGCGTTATTTTGGAGGAGGCAGTGAGAGAGAGGTTTCTGGAGCTTCAAGGAGGATGCTTTTGAGACAAAGGGATCAACCATTTTTATTGGAGACATTATCAGAGGAAGGAAATCACATTTCAGATCAGCCACAACCTCATTCTTGTTTGGGTTTAGTTGCAGTGACAACTCAGTTGTCACATTTTGGTTTTCTCCGGCATTTCTAGCAATCTTCATAGATTGGCTAGAAATCTTGTATTTCAGCCCATTTATTGTTGTTGGGCTATTTATTTGTATTACTTCAGCCACATATTTATTTTATTCATGTTCAGCAGCTATTACCTTCATATACACTGCGCAGTAATTTCTCTCCGACATTTTGTGGAGTTGCAACTACTCATGTATCTCATTGTTTATTCATTGGAGGTTTTCTCTTAAAGTTTGGGTGGCTTGTCCCTCAACTATTTCTTGTATATTTCTGCTGATATAATCATATAATGATGGCTGCATACATTTCCATCTCATGGCATGTTAATATTTTTAACTTTAGTGTTTATGTTATTATGTTGTTGTAAGCTCTCTCATTGAGAATTGTTTTAGAGACCTAGATTGGGGAGATCTGAATAACCCATCTAGTGTTATTTCTTTGAGCTCATATTCTGCATAGGAGTTGTATGATGTTTCTTCTAAGGCATCCCAGCATTTTTTTGTCTTATTTTTGCAGTAGCTTCCTTGTACAACGTCCTCAATGACCCTATAGCAGAAATTCCCAAGGTGGAATATTGCATATCCATAGACAAAGTCTGTGAAGGGCTAGCTAGCCTCAGGATCTCTCCCTTCTTTGGAAGGAGTCATATCCTGTAAATTACCCAACAGTAAATCTCCTAAATGGACTTGTGATAGCTCACTGAAGAAGGAATTGGAATATCTTAAGATATTCCCGATGGAGCAAAAAATTACATATTTGGAATATAACAAAAAGGATTGATGGAATATGGAAAAAAGGTAAGGTGAACTGGAAAAAAATGTATGAAATTGAAAGGGCTATAGAGAAATTAGAATACAACACTGATGATTTCTATAAAGACTACAGACACTTCAGGTTTTGAAGAAGGTGGCCATAGGAGGTGGAAAAGATGAGTTGAACTTTATGGTGGAAAATACAGAAGATTTTGGAGATGGTACTATGTGACTAAATCCCAAAGATGTCAAAATGAACTTTTCATGCCTCAATGAGCAAAAGAAAAGACACTTCAATGACTTCAGCAACCTACAAAGCAAAAAGGTGCTAAAGAGTATCAATGACAAAGTAAAAATACTTCAAAACATTAGAAAGTGGGTTTATCAAGTTAAATGAACTACAAGCCTATAAAAGCCCATTTTACATTTCAAATGAATCAATGTTGCCTTTAAAAATATCAAGAGAATTCAGAAAGGAAGAGTTTGGGAGTTTTTGAGAAAAATTCTGCTAAATTTCCTTGGCACTACGTGTTTGGCTTGGCGTTGTGTGCCTAGGAGTTGGCATTGTGCCCTTGCTAGTTTTCCTCCACACATTTTCTGAAGGTGTTGCGCATCTGGGAGCTGGCATTGTGCCCTTGTCAAAGCACTTCGCTCTTTCTTGACAGGACCCTATGAAGTTTCCCTGGCACTACATGCTCAAAGCCTCGTGTTGCGTGCTTAGCTTAGCATTGCACCCTCAGCCATTGGCATTGCGTGCCTAGACAGAAGAGTTTTCCAAGGGTTGGGGCCATCCAAATCACTTCAAATCGCCTTCAATTCTTTTCCAAAGTCCTCCAAAGCACTGTTAAAGGTTAAGTACATGATATAAACCTTACTTTGAAGCTATTTTGGTCATCATTTAATTGAATGGAAGTGAAACCCTAAGAGAAAACCTAAGTTTTAGCTTGAAATCACTATTTCATTCCTATTTCATCCCCCTTAAAGAAAATCAGTCATAAACAAGGGTAATTACATTTCTTGAGGGTTTACATTCATCTAAGATTGTCCCTCCATCCATTCCCTTCACACTCATTCCCTTCATTTTACAAAACTTCCATTTCATTTCTTTCCCCTCATCTAATTTCCACTTACATCCTAGGGTTTCCAAAATAGAGTTTAAGATGTCATAGGGAGAAGATAGTGGTGTTGAGGCACAAATTCCAAAGAGGCATGATCATAAGGGAGGAAAGATAATCAGGTTTGAAACTATCAATACAAGGGAACTCATGGCCTCTCCCATCACTATTTCTTGCTTCAAGCATGTAGGCTTCTTTGAATTTTGTGAAAGAGTACATCAAGTCCAAAACCACCCGGAGCTAACAAGACTATTCATTATCAATTTGCATGACAAACAAGTTAATATTTTCGGGGTCACCTTTGAGATGTCTACAAATTCCATTGCAACTACTACAAGGATACCTAATGTAGGTGAGAAATGGTTAAAACAAGAAAACCTTGACATGAGTTACTTTGAACCATACCTCGAACTTAGGTATAAAGACCAAAACAAATCCATCTTCCCTTTTTCTCATATTATTGATAGATATGCATCCATGATGAAGTTAATAATGAAGTATTTCACTTGTGAGGGAAGGTTTTCCTACCTTTACTCATACCATATCTGTCTTCTTATGCATTTTACTAGAGTAAGAATGTTGCACATACCATATTATCTTTTCCGTAGCATTGAAAAAATGGCCTACATTGTGCAAAAGAGAAACTACAATCAGAAAATGTAGAGCCTTTTTCATCATTCACTTATCAAGATGGTGTTTATGCACCAACTCCAACAGAATAAAATTCCATGGGATACTTTCATTACCCATGAGGTTTTCACTACTCCACATGGCCATCATCTGTAAGATGTTCCTTCGTCATCTCATCCTCCCTTATCCTCTTCCCCATTACATCCCACTGCTCATACATCACCACCCACTCACATTCATCCACCTCTTATTGCTCCTTCCACATCACATTTCCAAAACCTTTCACCATCATCTCATGACACCGGATCACCAAGTGAGAGGGATATTGTACCAGCTAGCACTAAAATGAGTGACATTGAGCCCTTTCCTTTGACCTATCGGAGAGGCTACAGGCATGTGTTTTCTGCACTTGAGGTGAAAGGGACCATGCCTTCTTCATTAGCGAAACAACTTGATAAGGGAAAGGAAAAGGTCACAGAGCCTATCACTGTTGAGGAGGAGGACAAGGATGAAACTGAGAAAGAGTTTCAGCTAATTGACCTTGAAGATGAGGATGAGGAGAGAATTACCATTATGTTGCTCAAAAGAAAGGATGCCAAGATTACTGAGCTTCAAGCTAATCTTGGTAGGGCAAAGAATGCGATTAAATTTTTTGAGCTTGAGAATCGGCAGTTGAAGACAAAGCAGGCCATCAGTGAGGTCAGGGAAATCAGAGCTGAGAAAGAGGCCAGAAATGCCAAGTCTTTGCTAGATGATACCTTGGGCAGATATGAGGATAGTAATGATGAGGGATATCAGCTTCCTAGGTAGAGGCCAAAGACAATTGGGTTGAATATGGCTTTAGCACGAGAAAGGAAAGAAGAGGCAGAGTTGGTAGAGAAGCTCACTCCAAGTGAGATGCTTTCCATAGAGATCAATAAGGATAGAGAGTCTTGGATAGAGAGATCCAATTTTCATTTAGAGGGTCAACTAGAGAAGGCAAAAAGAAAAATTTACATGGACATGAAGATGGCAAGACATTATGCCATGAGAAATAGGATTGCAAGGGCCAAGCTCAAACGAGCCCATGCAAAGATTTAAGCTCTAAATGAGGAAAAGGGGAAATAAAAGCTAAATATCCTTGCTGATGTATTCCTCCAAGCCTCCAAACCATGATCAGCAAAGTAAGTTCCAAATTTTGGCACTTGGTGTAAATTTTGAATTTTTGACAGTTTAGCTTGCAGAAAATTGGGTGAAACGCGCTGCGCCACTGGCACTGCGCTCTTTTTTGGGGAAATAAAATGAAAAAAATTCAACATTTTCATGTTCCTCATGCCAAGTACATCAACCTCAGAAAATTTCAGAACATTTGGAGCAAAACTAATCCCTCAAAGGGCCAAAAACCACCAAAAAATCACCTTTCTGCCCTATTTTTGGCCTTGGCGTAGCGCATTTATCAGTCCTAGGAGAAGTGATTTTTTACCAGGAAAATGGGCACCTTTCTAGAAATTTAAATCATATTTTGAAAATATACTTAGAGACCTTTCCAATTCGCCATCATGGAGCTCATTTGGACATCGGGAAAGCCTACAAAAGTTGGCTGCAAAACAGGTCATTTTCTTAGTCTTGGCATTGTGTGTTTGCACTGGCGCTGCGCCCCTGTACCTTGGAGTTGCAAACTTACCAGGAGTCATTGAAAAATATATTTTGAATCCTTAAATTCAAACTTTTTTCCAAAATTATCTTAGAAGCTATGTTCGAAGTTATTATTGCAATGAATTAGTTCTTAATATTTTTCTTTGGGCCTTGCATGGTCTCAAAGGTCAGATGCAGTAACTATGTAATAAATGAAATTTGAAACCCTAGGTAGGGTTCACCTCCTCATTTTGTAGATAAATACTGCATGTAATGCTTCATAATTTTTTTTGGTTGGTTGATTTTTTAGATGAATATTACATAGAATTTGAGTTGTGAAGAAGTTGTATTTGGAGCTTTATAACTGTTTTGGACTGAATATCAATGGAGCAAGCATATTCACAGGATTCATGAACTTGTCTAAATGGTGATGTTGTTCTGATCTTACATTTTTTTCTTTATGTTTTCCATATTTTTCATCCTTTCTCTTTCAACAGAGCATAAAATTTAGGTTAAGATATGTTGTTAGAGGCACCTTAAGTCTGTCTGCTCTCTGTTGTTCAAATGTTTTCCTTTGTTGGGTCTGATTGGAGAATTCTTAATTGCTTTCTGATTCCACCTAGCTTGTTGTCTTGATAATGATTTAATAAGAGTCAAACCGAAGAATTTTATGGTATTCCCTATCCTATGGTGTAGCTTGAAACATTGTTTTTAAGGCCTTTCTTTGAATTTTAATGATTAGGGTTTGGATAAATAAGTTTATGGTTTGCCCTGTCCTTTGGTCCATCTTGAATAGTCACTTTGAAGGTCTTTTAAAATCTGTTTGAATAATTTAGGAGTTCCATTCTCTTTAATCATCACTTATTTGTTATCTTAAATGTTTCTTTGTCTGAAGGTAAATAGCTAGAGAATTTAGGAGTTCCATGCTCACTAGGTTTTGCTGGATTGTTGTCTCAAAGTTTGCTTGGTAAGGCTAGGCCAGAGAAGTTTATGGTGTGCCATGTCCTTTGGTTCTTTCTTAAGAATAGTGATATTAAAGACTCTTCTTGTTCTAGTATATGTTAAAGGATTTTTAATTTCCTTTTAAACCTACTAAACTCACAACTTAATGTTCATTTCACACCCACATAAGCTATTAAGATTCATTTGGCTTTGTTAACTTGCCCTATGAAACACCCTTGATTTATTGTTGTACATTTCAAGCCTTTCACAGACCCCATAGCCCAATGTTTGAATTTGTCTTGCTCTATCTGTTCTTCTTAACAATCAACCCAACCAAATGAAACAAAACATACAACCCTATCATTTTAACTAGCCTAAAATCAACATCCTAAATTAATCAAGTTATATATTTTATATAAACATAGAAAGAGTCCTCTCTGAGTCTAGGAAGGCTAGGTCCTAGGACTCCAAAGTTGTTTTGATGTTACCCTTGTCTATTTATTCTTTTCAATCTGACAAATTACAGGGACCTAACATAATGGGGACTCCACTGGGGAACACTCATTAAAAATATTAGTGTTATATAAAGAACTCAGAAAACCTAAAAATATCTCAACATTGGCATGCAATTGTTGATAGTCGACAACAAGCAAATCCTCAAAAAAATTAGCATCATCCACCTAGTGACTCCACTGGTCCTCACAGACTCCCCTGGGAATTTATTAATCAATCCTAATAGTATAAAACCCAGCGACATGCTATGTGAATTCAACAATTTTTCAGATAGGTTTGTTTTTCAAAACCCTTACAAACTTTCAGCCTCTCTGTGTTGTGGGTCTGAAATCTGGCTTCAAAAATAACCAACACCAGATCTCACCCTGACCCAAACCCTCCTGCTATAGTTGATGACCCAGAAAGTATCTTAAGAAAAAATTCTAGGACTAAAGATTCAACTATTGTTAGACCAATTCACAAAGCAAGTTCCTTTCCTGAAAACATTACATCCTTGCAAGATACCCAATTTGACTTACACCATAGAAGAAACCTATTCAGAACTAAGTCTCAAATTTGGATAGACCAGATAAACCTTGAACCTACTAGCTTACAGCAGAGTCCTAGTAGAGAAGCCTCTCCTTCCACTCCTCCTGATCTTCATCTTTTCCAAAACTTTGACTCTTGTTATTCTCCTGTATTCTACAGATTTCACTAGATGACTGTGGATGTTCTACATACACCTAAAGATAGCATTATTTTCCTATCAGCTATCTTTAGAAGTCTTACTACCTTCATCATCCTAAGTTTGACTATTATTCACTAAACTTTCCTTTGTTTTATGACTTCTCAAAAATTCACCCTCTTGCTCCAATAAAAATCCATTTTTTAGGCTTGATTTCATCATTTCAACACCTTTTACCCCTCTGAAATTCATTTTTCCTCCCCCTCTAAAAACCCTAAAAAATCCCCCTGTTAACCACCTATAAATTTTTGTCAAGCAAACAGGTGGCTAAATTTGTTTCTGAGCCTCCAAGAGATACATTTCCCTTGAAAATATCTCATTATTGAAGTCTCTATGTGTCTTTTTCCTTTGAAAGATCTTCACTACTATTTCCATTGAAAAGCCTCACTGTTGGTGAAAATTTGTGCTCAAAAAAGCCTGATATGCTCCCTTTTATCCCTGCAATTTCCCCATTTTCACTCCTTTTTTTTCCCTTCTCAAAATTTCCCTAAAAACCCCCAAAATCCCTTCCTTAGCCCTCTAAACCACCAAATTCCCCTTTTAAAACCTTATGGCTCCCTTCATTTGGTTTAAAAACCCCTCATTCCCTTTACCGGAACCACTGTCTAGCCTTAAAAAACTCTGTTTTTAGGCCTAGAACCCATCTTTTTACATATATCAGGCCTAAGCCCCCTTCGGCTAAGCCCCTAACCCTTTCTCCGCATATAACCGGGTGACGAGACCAGGCGCTAAGCCTTTGGGCGCTTATCGCAATCGGAGTTTGTTATGAGCGCAATTTCCTTTGTTATATTTTTTCCGATGCAACGAATTTTGTTCTACAAACCTCCGCTTCAATATCAGCCGTCGATTTTTGCAGATCTAACAGTTAGCGCTGACATCACATCGCGCCCTTAACATATTTTCATCAACCCGCTGATTGAATATGGACCGTTGATTTCCTTTTAAATCCGACGGCCATCGCAACATCGCATCATCGCTAATCGCAATGTCTCTACTTCTTTTTCTCCCTGATTGGAAATCCTCCGATGCAATCCTTGCCGTTGAATCCACAAGAACCAATGGCCAGGATTCAATCATACACCACCCATTGTTTTAATATTATCACTCTGACGATTTAATATGGACCGTTGAATCCACAAGAACCAATGGCCCAGATTTAATTGCTCTCTGTTCATTTCTCCCCCGTCATTTCCCCTCCGAACAATCTCCATCGTTGATCTTCCGTTGATCCAACGGTCCGCACACAATTGCAAGTTTAAAACATTGGAGTTTTGGCCCCACCTTTCTCCAGTGAGATTAGATCATAGCCATCCATCCTGATTGATCCAACGACTCTCCTTTCTCCTGCCCATTTCATTTGACCCCTTTGGCCTCTGTTTCTCCTTAAATCTCTGCCATCCATCCCTTGGATACAACAGTCAAGATTTGTTCCGCTTGTCTATTATAATATTTCCCCTTTGGAACATCAGTGTTCCTCCTTTTAATCCTGACCATCCATTATCAGATCTGACGGCCCACATTTAATCCGCCTTTGACTATTCCCCACAATACCAACCGTGCATCTCTCCATATTGCGCTCCATCCTGCACCGTCAGATCACTCCGCCTTTCATCCAACGGCCACCATCGTGTTTCGCATTTTTTCTGTGCCCGAAGGTTAACACTCCAAAAAATGCAAAATGGGTGGTTTTGAAGAGGACACGTGTCAGGCGGCGGGGCGTATCGTATTTTTTTGGGAAAATTTCAAAACCACTCTATTGCAACGTGAAAACAATTGTTTTCTCCTAAAAACCACTTCCCATTAGGGGAATTTTGAGGTCTAAAATGGGCCTCCTAAGAAAAATGTACAAAAAAAAATAAACTTTATAACAACCAATAGGATTAAAGATGATGATGTCAACCATGGGGGATGATTTACCATTTTTTAAATAAAAGGGTAAAAATATTAAAAAATAATAAAATAATAAAACTACTTTTTCAACTCGTATTTTCAACTTATCTCCCAAAATTTTTACTCAAATTTCGAGTGAGAGTACTCATTAGATGCAAAATTTAATTCCTCATCCAAGAAGTACCCATGTTGCATACTTTCGATGAACTCTACTACACAAAAAATGAGAAATACATAAAAAAACGTGATTGTAATCACATTTTTTTATGTATTTCTCATTTTTCGTGTAGTAGGACCCATCGAAAGTATGCAACATGGGTACTCCTTGGATGGGTAATTAAATTTCGCATCCAACGAGTACTCTCGCTCGAAATTTGAGTAAAAACTTTGGGAGATAAGTTGAAAAAGTATTTTTTTCATTTTTCCCTCTAAAATTTGATGATGTCATCAAATCTTATTTGATTTTTTCCACTATTATTTTATAATTTCCTTAGGAGGCCCATTTTAGACCTCAAAATTCCCCTAATGCCTCTTCTACCTCCAAATCTCTTCCCAAATATCTCGACCGTTGATCTAATCTAGATCTATGACCCTCATTCCATCGTGTCTTTCATCCATATTCTTTCATCGGACCTCCCAAAGGACTTCTTCGGGAAATATTCACCTCCAAAGATCCAATGGTGCACATTCAAATTACCCTCCACCCTTCCGGTCCCACCACCTAAGCCTCCGATTTCATTCCATTTAATCGTTTTTCTTTGTATTTCGCCCAAAGGATTAACTTTGGTGTTTTGCACTAAAGTTAATTTATTTTTCCTATCACCTCTACGACAGCTCCACCGATGAACCCTAACCATCGATCATCATTTCCCAGTGTAATCTAACGGTCCAGAACCATTTCTTCACTAGACCACCATCAACTCTGTGTTTCACCATTCTTTCACTTTTTTCACCGTTTTCTTCACCGATTCCACCATTCCGTCACTATGCCACCATTTTCCACCGGCTTCCACAACATCCACCTCCACTACCCTTGATTTATTAACATATTGATCATGTTTTTGCAGGGTTTATAGAGTGATAAGTTCATTCTATCTCCAGAGTCACCGCCACTATGATTCAGAGCACAGAAAGACCATCGGAAAAGCGGCAAAGTGTATCAGTAAAAAATTAAAGGGATTAAAAGCATGATTATTGAAGATTAATAATGTGATTCAGTGTTTAAAAGAGTTAAAGACGCAATGAAGACTGGAAAGGAAGACCAAGGCCTAATTAGGCCTAAAACACAAATCGAAAGGCAAATTAAAGTGTTTTAGAAAAAGAAAAAGACATATGTCAATCCAAGAAGCTTCTACCGCCACTCAGAGGCCAATTGAACCCTCTCTAGCACCAAAAGCCAACCTCTCCAGCCACCAAAAGACACATGCAGCCTCACAGAAAACAAAGAAGGCCTAATTACTACAAGAACGAGAGATATTTGCATAAAGACCAACTGAACAATTAATACAAATCAAAGGAACTTATTACTAATTGTCAGCAAAAGCTATTTTAAAGATAAAATACAGTCCTGAAGTCAATTATTTTGTCCATCAGGCCTCGAAAAGAAGAAACAGAGTTATGAAATAGAGTTATAGGTTGAGGGCATTCCTGCCTTATTCCTCGCCTAGTTTTCAAAGGCCAGGAATTTCATTGATTGTGAAATTAATGATACTTGACCCTTAGAAACTCTCCCACTTCCAGATTTTCCTATAAATTCTCTTTGAGGACCACATTGTAAGGGTTGGTCTCTGGATATCTGATTGCATGTAATATTTTTCTGAAGCTACTGAAGTCCTGTTTGCAATTGAAGATACATAAGCTGAAATAATAAGTTTGAAGCTGTAGAGACCCACTGGGCTTGTTGATTGTAACTGGTTTGAACATCAAATACAAGCTACTGATTTATGGGATCCTGATTTATGTCGATGGTGTTGTTTTTATCATAGTCAATTGTGATTTCTCTTTATATTTCCATTTTTTCCACTTTCTCTGATAAATAATAGTAAATATAGAGCTAGGATTTACTCTTGACAGTAGCCTACTCTTGCTGATAAGCTCTATCTATATGTTTTCTTCCTTTGAAAGTTTTCCTTAAGAGTACATTGAAGCAAGTTGGTTTCAAAGCACTTGCTTGATCTTAGATTTCTCTTTATGATTATCATCTGTGTTTTCTTATAGAATATGCTGAAAGAAGGATAGGTTAGAAGTCCTTACCTGATCTTAAGCTATTCTAACTGCTTTTTAATGTTTTCTAACTGAAATTACTTCAATGCAGGCTAGTTTCAAAGAACTTACCTGATCTAGGATTACTTTAATGTTTTCTCTTAAGTGTATGCCAAAGCAAGATAGTTTCAAGGCACTTACTTGATCTCAGGCTTCTCTTTGCTCTTCACTTGCTTGATTCTCCATTTTTCTATCTGTTTCATTCCATAAATTCAACTTAAGAGATCCTTTGACATAGGTGGCTTTCCCCATAAATTACTCTTGAACCTTGCTGTCCAATTAAATCCTCTTATGACTCCATAGCCCAATGGGTTAAAGATGGTTTTTTCCTATCTTATCAGCTGAATCGCCCCTTCATTTTCATATACCTTCACCCTTTATGTGAACTTCCTTCATGTTCATCATGTCCCTGCCCAACCAAAAACAAACAAAAACAAAAACCCATACTCTTCATAACTAGCCTAAAATCACATTTCAAGCCTTAAAGATCACATCTTTAAACACATTTATAGAGAGATCCCTCTCTGGGTTCAGGAGGGCTAGATCCTAGAATCCCAAAGTGGTTCATATGTTACCTCTGCATTTTGTATTACCAAACTAGAAAATTACAGAGACCTAACACCCCCCTCATGCATCATTTCCTCATAAAACCCCATAAAAAATGAGAAAACCATTTTTTCATTGTTAAACCTGACTATTCAGCCTATCAAACCTTTTCATTATTCGAAAAAACTTTGTTTTTATAACAAAAACCCATTTTTTTATATGGGACTTAAGCCCCTTTTCCGCTTAAGCCCTAGTCCCTTCACTCCAATGTGACCTCAATCTTCCACCTATTCCTAGCCCCTTCCACCATATAACAAACCTCTGCCCTTTTTTATTTTTATTTAACCCACACACCTTGTACAAAGCCCCGAACCCTTTGAAAAATTAAAAGTGGGCCTATTTTTCTTCGCCCCGCTTCATCCTTTCCTCAGACCATATCGACCGTTAATCAAAGGCCTTGGGCCCTGACCCAATGACCACCACACTCTCACCCTTCATCTCGTCTTCCAACTGAACTCATGCTACACGACAAAACCGCATACGTCATCACGCAGGGCCCCACCTTCCACTTATCGTACTGTCGAAGCCGTCTCCTGTCACCTGTCCACCGGGCCCCATCCCTCAGACTTGCATGCCGATCCCGCGATCCTTCTGCACTGTCAATCTCATCTCTTGAGATCTGATGGCTCACATCCGATATCGCGCAGGTTTTTGCAAAATGGTTTAATGGCCCCAATCCGCATGAAAAAAGTGGTTTCACTATGGACACGCGTCCAATGATGAATGGTATCACGCGGCCCTGGGCCAAAAAAACTTACCGCCCATACCCTCCACGATAAACCACCACGATTTTCCTAAAACCACTTTTCCCTTCCCGCGCAAAAATTCAAATTTCTTCACCCTCATTTGAATTTGCTCATGATTTTGCCTTCGAGATCATTCCCCTGTACCCTTTGTTCCTTTGCACATGATCAGGAGCTCAAGTCCAAGCTATGGAAAAAACTCAAAATTGAAAGTGTTAAAAATCACTTGCAACCTGAAATATCGGATAGGCCTCGATGATATGATCCTGTAGCCGTAAACCGCACTCAAATCTGACACTATATGTGAAAGTCATTCAAGTTTGAAAATTCACAATTTCAGGAAAAAGACTAGTTTGACCAGGTTTGACTTCCAAATGTTGAAAATTAAAAAAGGAATATTCTTGGAATATTCCTCAAAATATTCCTTAGAATATTCCTCGAAATATTCCAGTTGGGTCAATCGTATTGCGATAAGTGGCACTCGGCGATTGGATATGGGTTTGACTTGTTATTTTAACCAATTAAGGGCTGCCATGTGGTAGGCTTGGAGGCCGCCACGTGGCCCCCAGGTCGTGAAAAGTATGGCATATCAAAATTTTTGTTAATTTCGCGTGAATCGAACCTCCAAACTCCCACGAGCAAACCAGACGCTCTACCATTGCGCCACCACTCTGGTTCTTAACATATGAGCGGTTGAATGTCAATTTAAAGTTTGAAATGGTTTTGGGTGGTGGCAAAAGGTGGCCAACCCCCTATTCACATGACCCTTCCGCTATAAAACTAGGCCTTAAGGCATAACCGCGGCGGGTTAACTGACATTTTTGGTGCCATAGCCACCACATGTGGCCATATGATAAATGTTTTATGCCACGATTTAAGGATTTTCTACTGGTGGTTACGATAACCACTATGCCAATCCGCGGAGGGTGTGGACATGTGTCCACCCTAACCGCCCAACATTTAAGGCTAATCTAAGCATCGAAAAATTTGGGCACGTTCCACCATTTCAGGCGGATTTTCCAAATTTAGTCGAGTTAACTCTAGTTTCTCCACAATTAGTGGAGTTTTTCAAGGGCAGATTGGGAAAATACTATTTTTCTCATAACTTTTGATAGGCTCAAACTTTTGGAACGAATTTTTTTTTATTTTGGGTATTCAGAGCATTCTAAATCCATTGGAATAATTTTTAGAGCCATTGGAGATGATCTTCAGTCCCTTTTGCTTCAGGGAAGCAATGAGAGCCATGAGGGCCAAGAGGGAGTTGGAGCTATGTTGAGCTATGGTTAACCAGTTGAGGTGAACCAAAAGTCATTTTCGACTATTTTCAGCATTCTAGAGCCATTGGGATAGTTTCTAGAGTTATTAGAGGTGTTATACAACCATTTTAGCTTCAGGGAAGCTTTTTGAGCCACTAGGGCCATTCTGGTAATAGAGTTGTATTGGGTTGTACCTTTCTGTTTAAGGTGAACCAAAGACCATTATTATCTATTTTCCACCTTCTGAAACCAATGGAATAGGTTTGAGAACTTTTTGAATATTTTTAGAGGCCAAAAACCTTCATGAGAGTTTTCAGGGCAACTAGGTCCATTTTGGGGTTGGAGTTGTTTTGAGTTGTACCTTGTTGTTTGAGGTGAACCAAAGATAATTTTCAGCTAATTTCAACCTTATGAACCCAATGAAAGATTTTTCATACCTTTTTGAGGACTTCCACAACATGAAAAGCTTCAAAGGAGTTCAAAGAGCCGTGAAGGCCCTATTGAAGAAATCATTGTTTATGGTAATTATTCACTGTTTAGTGAATTTGGAAAGGCATTCTTAGCTTTTTCATGCCTTATGAATCAGTATTTTCATTCATATTTGTCTATTGAGACACTTTTAAACTTGTATTAGCATTTGAAATCATTTTAATACAAGAGGAAAAGCTCATTTTGGGAGGCTTGATCCAGCAGACATAGCCTAGGAGGGGTGAACTGCTCATCAAACATTTGTGTCATGTTATGCTGAAGTTATCTTGCTAAACATTTCTGATTTAATATGTTAAACAAAAAATTAAATTAACTTTCCTTCACGCGTAAACTCTTATACAGTTTCCATAAACACTTTTTTTCAATTGTAAGACGAGAATAACATTTTGCACATATATTTGATGGAAATTGTGAGTGTTAACTTCTACAAGTTCTAAACACAGAGTCTGTAAAGGGCTAGGTAGCCTTTGGATCTCATCCTTTTATCAAAGGTGACATATCCAGTAAATTTCCCTACATTTAATCTCTGGATTAGATCTAATTAGTTGTTTTATGCAACAAGACATGGAGAATTTTGCACACATTTAATTTATTGGAAATTGATACCTTGCACACATTTTAAAGTACTTCCATTTTCATATCAGATGGTATCAGAGCTTTGGTTAAGCTTGGTAGTGCTTAGGTTGAAAATTGGTTGAGCTTATGTTGAGCATTTGTTTTTGTGCAAAAGGTATTAAAATAGTGTAAGAGATTGACTGTTTTATTGGTTGCAAAATGGTTTCTTGTATGAGTTTTCTTGAGTTGAAAAGATAGTTGTTGATAGATAAGTCTTGGAAAGGAAAAAAGAGTTGTAGGCTATTTCCTTATCCCAAAGTACCTCAAGATTATCTTTGGAAAACAAACTCACTTGATTAGCGTTTTCTTCAAGCTATTGGAGTTTGTGTTTTATGGTTGCTTGATTAAGAAGGGGTCTTTACTGACATTTGGTTAAAAGCTTGTCATTTGTTGGAAAGATTTGAGAAATTTTCTTCAGATTTCCTTTTGTTAATTTGACCATTTACATAATTTCAAATTCTTCTACAAGTGAAGTTTACTTCTTCACGATATTATTCAGTGATGACATGAAGAATGAGTTCATTAAGGTGAAGGACATGATGTAGATTCTCATTGAGGACCAAAGAGAAAGTGTTAAGCTTGATGCACAATTGTTGGCTATGAAGGATGAGAAGGAAGAAATTCTCCAAAGGTTGCATGACATGGAGAAACAACTCCTTCAAGCTCAAGAAGCTGTGTCCAAGAAAATTCCTAAGGAAGAGGTAAACCATTCAAACTTGTCTTCAGTTTCCTCTATTGAAAAGTGTGTTGGTCCTTTTACAAAACATACAAGTGGAATAGGGTCCAAATTAATGTTTAAGATGGGCTATCATGAAGGCAAAGGTTTTGGAAAGCATGCAAAAGGCATGGTTGACCCTGTTTCAGTTGTGGAGCGACCCAAGAATGTTGGTCTTGGTTATGAGTTGTTTAATGGCAAAGACTCCAAATCCTTGAATGCATGTGATGAAAATTTAAAGAGAACATTTATTCAAGTTTTGAAATGCATATATGTCAAATTTGTTTTAAGGATGATTTCCATTGTTTTAATCCATCATTGCAGCAAGTAGAGGGTAAACATGCCGCTTATGGCGAGCCTTCAAGTTCAAACAGTTTTCAAGACAAGAATTGTGATGAAAGTCTGAAAAGGAAAGTTGTATCCTCTTCTAGTTCATCATCTTTTGAAGAAAAAAAGGATGGACATTCCTTGCAGCAAAAGAGGTATAATTATTCACATGATCACTTTGATTATCTTTCAGCAAAGAATGATAATTTTGCTTGTTTAAATGAAAGAAATTTTTGTTGCACATTTTGTGGTGGATTTAACCATGTTGCTTCAAGATGCTGGTTGAAAAATAAAGCACACAGGAAGCAAAAGAGGCAAAGAGAAATTTCTCAGAATGTGCTTAAGAGTTGCACATTTTTTCAAATGAAGGGACATGATGTCTCTCATTGTTGGACTTTGCATGCAACAAATCGTCCAAAGCACATGCAGCTAGAGGACAAAAAGCTTGGCGTAAGTGGATCTATGGAGTCCATTATCGATGTGGAAATGGAAGATTCACATGAAGGTGTATTGCAACCACAAAATACACCATGGAGTTGGCTTGGTAGGAAGTGGATTAACTTCTTAATGCAGTAAGTCATCTTCATTTTGTACATGCAAATTTTAGATTGGTATGCATGTATTTCAGTTGAAAAGTTGATGCAAGATTGCATGTAAAGCAGTTTCAGTTGAAGGAATTTCTTTGTTGTTGCAAAGTTTCTCCATGGAGGTGTAAAAGATGAGTATGATACTCACTTATATTGCAGCAATCTCTTTTGGTTCAGCTCTTAGTCACCCACATGTCTTTGGGATGATTTACTTGTTGGTATTTGAAAACAAGAGTTGAAGTTGCACATGTACATAGAAGTTGTGTGTGTAATTAGTGAACTGTATATAGTTCATTGTATATGATACATACACATGTTTTTCAAGATGTATCTTTTTGTTTGTGTCAATTGTGTTACACATGATTATTGACTTGTGTCGATTGTGTCACACCTGTTTGTCGACTTGTGTCGATTATGTCACACATGTTTATCGACTTGTGTCGATTGTGTCATACATGTTTATTGACTTGTGTCAGTTGTGTGAACACTTGTTACAGATTTTGTGTGTCATTTGTATAGCACATTTCATTGTCAACTTGTTGTTGATGTCGTATGTTGCATAAGGTGCCTTTGGTGTTGATTGGTGCAGAGAACAAAGTGCCAGTGCAAAGCAATGCAAGATTCCATGGGATGGAAAGACATGCAAGAAAAAAGGGCACAAAGTTCAGCAAGGGTCATTACTGGTTTCAGTATGGTAGATTGGTATGGCGAGACAATTTGGTCGGGATTCGACACAAGTACATGGCTCATTCAACAAAAATTCTCCATGTGAACAATTTCCAATTCAGGAAACTTTTTGGAGGCTAAAGAGAAGAGGATGTTGTTATTCTCTCATTTTCTGTACTACAGTTCAGTTTCAAAATTTCAGTGAGATTTTGGGGTCCAAAAGCTTCTCATTTGGGAGGTGTGATCAGGAGCTCAAGTCCAAGCTATGGAAAAAGCTCAAAATTGAAAGTGTTCAAAATCAATTGCAACCTGAACTATCAGATAAGCCTTGGAAATATGATCTTGTAGCCATGAACGGCACTCAAATCCGACACTATATGTGAAAGTTATTTAAGTTTGAAAATTAACAATTTCAAGCAAAAGACCAGTTTGACCATGTTTGACTTCCAAATTTTGAAAATTAATAAGGAATATTCCAAGGAATATTCTTGGAATATTCCCTAGAATATTCCTTGAAATATTCCAACTGGGCCAATCATATTGCGACAAGTGGCACTCGGCGATTGGATATGGGTTTGACTTGTTGTTATTTTGACCAATTAAGGGTTGCCACGTGGCAGGATCGGAGGCCACCATGTGGCCCCCGGGTCATGACAAATATGTCATATCAAAAAAAAAATTAAGTCCACGTGAATCGAACCTTCGATCTCCTGCGAGAAAACCAGGCGCTCTACCATTGCGCCACCGCTTTGGTTCTTAGCATATGAGCGGTTGAATGTCAATTTAAAGTTTGAAATGGTTTTGGGCGGCGGCAAAAGGGGGCCAGCCCCCTATTCACATGACCCTTCTGCCATAAACCTAGGCTTTAAGGCCTAACCGCAGTGGGTTAGCCGAAAGTTTCAATGCCATAGCCACCACATGTGGCCATATGATAAATGTTTTATGCCACGGTTTAAGGATTTGTCGTCAATGGTTACGATAACCACTATGCCAAACCGTAGAGGGTGCGGACATGTGTCCACCCTAACCGCCCAACATTTAATGCTAAGCTAACCGCTGAAAAATTTGGGCGCATTCCACCATTTCAGGCAGATTTTCCAAATTTAGTCGAGTTAACTCCAGTTTCTCCACAATTAGTGGAGGTTTTCAAGGGAAGATTGGGAAAATACTGTTTTGATCATAAATTTTGATAGGCTCAACCTTTTGGAACATTTTTTTTTTTTTTTTTTTAGGGTATTCAGAGCATTCTGAATCCATTTGAATAGGTTTTAGAGCCATTGGAGTTGATATTCAGTCCCTTTTGCTTCAAGGAAGAAATGAGAGCCATGAGGGCCAAGAGGGAGTTGGAGCTGTGTTGAGCTATGGTTAACCATTTGAGGTGAATAAAAAATCATTTTCGACTATTTTCAGCATTCCAGAGCCATTGGGACAGGCTCTAGAGGTAGTAGAGGTGTTCTATAGCCATTTTAGTTTCAAGGAAGCTTTTTGAGCCACTAGCGCCATTTTGGTAATAGAGCTGTACTGGGTTGTACCTTTCTTTTTAAGGTGAAAAAAATACCATTATCAGCTATTTCCAACCTTTTGAAACAATGGAAATGGTTTTAGAACTGTTTGAATACTTTCATAGGCCGAAAACGTTCAGGAGAGTTTTCAGGGCCACCAGGGCCATTTTGGGGTTGGAGCTATTTTGAGTTGTACCTTGTTGTTTGATGTGAACCAAAGATCATTTTCAGCTAATTTCAACCTTATGCACCCAATGAAAGAGGTTTCAGACCTATTTTAGGACTTATACAGCATGAAAAGCTTCAAAGGAGTTCAAAGAGCCATCAGGGCCTTATTGAAGAAATCATTGTTTATGGTAATTCTTCACTATTTAGTGAATCTGGAAAGGCATTCTTAGCCTTTTCATGCCTTATGAATTATTATTTTAATTTATATTTGTCTATTGAGACACTTTTAAACTTTTATTAGAATTTGAAAGCATTTTAATACAAGAGGACAAGCTCATTTTGGGAGGCTTGATCCAGCAGACGTAACCCGAGAGGGGTGAACTGCTCAACAAACATTTGTGTCATGTTATGCTAAAGTTATCTTGCTAAAAATTTCTGATTAATATGTTAAATATCAAATTAAATTAACTTTCCTTCACGCATAAGCTCTTATATAGTTTCCATAAACACGTTTTTTCAATTGCAAGACATGAATAACAGTTTGCACATATATTTGATGGAAATTGTGAGTGTTAACTTCTACGATTTCTAAACACAGAGTCTGTAAAGGGCCAGGTAGCCTCTGGATCTCATCCTTTTATCAAAGGTGACATATTTAGTAAATGCCCCTACAGTCAATCTCTGGATTAGATCTAAGTAGTTGTTTTATGCAACAAGACATGGAGAATTTTGCACACATTTAATTTATTGGAAATGGATACCTTGCACACATTATCAAGTACTTCCATTTTCAGATCAGATGGTATCAGAGCTTTGGTTAAGCTTGGTTGTGCTTAGGTTGAGAATTAGTTGAGCTTATGTTGAGCATTTGTTTCTGTGCAAAAGGTATTAAAACAGTGTAAGAGATTGACTGTTTATTGGTTGCAAAATAGTTGCTTGTATGAGTTTTCTTGAGTTGAAAAGATAGTTGTTGATAGCTAAGTCTTGGAAAGGAAAAAAGAGTTGTAGGCTATTTCATTATCCAAAAGTACCTCAATATTATCTTTGGAAAACAAACTCACTTGATTAGTGTTTTCTTCAAGCTATTGGAGTTTGTGTTTTATGGTTGCTTGATTAAGAATGGGTCTTTACTGACATTTGGTTAAAAGCTTGTCATTTGTTGGAAAGCTTTGAGAACTTTTCTTCAGAATTTCCTTTTGTTAATTCGACCATTTACATAATGTCAACTTCTTCTACAAGTGAATTTTCCTCCTTCACAAGATTCTTCAATTATGACATGAAGAATGAGTTCATTAAGGTGAAGAACATGGTGCATATTCTCATTGAGGATCAAAGAGAAAGTGTTAAGCTTCATGAATTTTTTTTGGATATGAAGGATGAGAAGGAAGCAATTCTCCAAAGGTTGCATGACATGGAGAAACAACTCCTTCAAGCTCAATAAGCTTTTTCCAAGAAAATTCCTGAGGAAGAGGTAAACCATTCAAACTTGTCTTCAGTTTCCTCTATTGAAAAGTGTGTTGGTTCTTTTGAAAAACATATAAGGGGAATAGGGTCCAAATTAATGTTTAAGATGGGCTATCATGAAGGCAAAGGTTTGGGAAAGCATGCACAAGGCATGGTTGACCCTATTTTAGTTGTGGAGCGACCCAAGAATGTTGGTCTTGGTTATGAGCAGTTTAATGGCGAAGACTCCAAATCCTTGAATGCATGTGATGAAAATTTAAAGAGAACATTTATTCCAAGTTCTAAAATGCATATATGTCAAATTTGTTTTAAGGATTATTGCTATTGTTTTAAGCCATCATTGCAGCAAGTAGAGGGTAAACATGCTACTTATGGTGAGCCTTCAAGTTCAAACAGTTTTCAAGACAAGAATTGTGATGAAATTCTGAAAAGGAAAGTTGAATCCTCTTCTAGTTCATCGTCTTTTGAGGACAAAAAGGATGGAAATTCCATGCAGAAAAAGAGGCATAATGATTCACATGATCAATTTGATTATGTTTAAGCAAAGAATGATAATTTTTCTTGTTCAAATGAAAGAAATTTTTGTTGCACATTTTGTGGTGGATTTAACCATGTTGCTTCAAGATGCTGGTTCAAAACGAAAGCACATAGGAAGAAAAAGAGGCAAAGAGAACTTTCTCAGAAAGTGCTTAAGAGTTGCACATTTTTTCAAAGGAAGGGACATGATGTCTCTAATTATTGGACTTTGCATCCAACAAATCGTCCAAAGCACATGCAGCTAGAGGACAAAAAGCTTGGTGTAAGTGGATCTATGGAGTCCATTATTGATGTGGAAATGAAATATTCACATGAAGGTGTATTGCAACCGCAAAAGACACCATGGAGTTGGAATGATAGGAAGTGGATTAACTTCTTAATGCAGTAAGCCATCTTCATTTTGTACATGAAAATTTCAGATTGGTATGCATGTATTTTAGTTGAAAATCTGATGCAAGATTGCATGTAAAGCAGTTTCAGTTGAAGGAATTTCTTTGTTGTTGTAAAGTTTCGCCATGGAGGTGTAAAAGATGAGTATGATACTCACTTATATTGTAGCAATGTCTTTTGGTTCAGCTCTTATTCACCCACATGTTTTTGGGATGATGTACTTGTTGGTATTTGAAAAGAAGAGTTGAAGTTGCACATGTACATAGAAGTTGTATGTGTAATTAGCGAACTGTATATAGTTCATTGTACATGATACATACACATGTGTTTGTCAAGATGTATCTTGTTTTTTGTGTTGATTGTGTTACACATGATTATCGACTTGTGTCGATTGTGTCACACCTGTTTGTCAACTTGTGTCGATTATGTCACACATGTTTATCGACTTGTGTCGATTGTGTCATACATGTTTATTGACTTGTGTCGGTTGTGTGCACACTTGTTAAGGATTTTTTGTGTCATTTTTATAGCACATTTCATTGTCAACTTGTTGTTGATGTCGTATGTTGCACAAGGTGCCTTTGGTGTCAATTGGTACAGAGAACAAAGTGCCAGTGCAAAGCAGTGCAAGATTCCATGGGATGGAAAGACATGCAAGAAAAAAGGGCACAAAGTTCAGCAAGGGTCATTGCTAGTTTTAGTATGGCAGATTGGTATGGAAAGAAAACTTGGTTGGGATTCGGCACAAGTACATGGCTCATTCAACAATAATTCGCCATGTCAATAGTTGGCAATTCAGGAAAATTTTTGGAGGCTGAAGAGAAGAGGATGTTGTTATTCTCTCATTTTCTGTACTATAGTTTAGTTTCAGAATTTTAGTGAGCTTTTGGGGTCCAAAAGCTTCTCATTTGGGAGGTGTGATCAGGAGCTCAAGTCCAAGCTATGGAAAAAGCTCAAAATTGAAAGTTTTCAAAATCACTTGCAACCTGAACGATCGAAAAGTCCTCGGCGATATGATCCTGTAGTTGTGAACGACACTCAAATCCGACACTATATGTGAAAGTTATTCAAGTTTGAAAATTCACAATTTCAGGGAAAAGACTAGTTTGACCAGGTTTGACTTCTAAATATTGAAAATTAAAAAAGGAATATCCCTCAGAATATTCCCTAGAATATTCCTCAGAACATTCCAACTGGGCCAATCGTATTGCGACAAGTGGCACTCGGTGATTTCATATGGGTTTGACTTGTTATTTTGACCAATTAAGGGCTGCCACATGGAAGGCTCGAAGGCTGCCACGTGGCCCCCAAGTCGTGAAAAATATGGCATATAATTTTTTTTTTAAGTCCACGTGAATCGAACCTCCTACCTCTCGTGAGAAAACCAGGCGCTCTACCATTGTGCCACCGCTTTGGTTCTTAACATATGAGCGGTTGAATGTCAATTTAAAGTTTGAAACGGTTTTGGGCAGCAGCAAAAGGGCGCCAGCCCCCTATTCACATGACCCTTCCACCATAAACCTAGGCCTTAAGGCCTAACCGCGACGGGTTAGCCGATAATTTTGGTGCCATAGCCACCACATGTGGCCATATGATAAATGGTTTATGCCACGGTTTAAGGATTTGTCGCCGGTGGTTACGATAACCAATATGTCAAACCGCGGAGGGTGCGAACATGTGTCCACCCTAACCGCCCAAAATTTAATGCTAAGCTAACCACCAAAAAATTTGGGCATGTTCCAACATTTCAGGCGGATTCACCAAATTTAGTCAAGTTAACTCCAGTTTCTCCACAATTAGTGAAGGTTTTCAAGGGCAGATTGGGAAAATATTGTTTTGATCATAAATTTTGATAGGCTCAACCTTTTGGAATGAATTTTGTTTTTTATTTAGGGTATTAAGATCATTCAAAATCCATTGGAATAGGTTTCAGAGCCATTGGAGTTGATCTTAAGTCCCTTTTGCTTCAGGGAAGCAATGAGAGACATGAGGGCCAAGAGGGAGTTAGAGCTGCATTGAGCTATGGTTAACCATTTGAGGTGAATAAAAAGTTATTTTTGACTATTTTCAGAGTTACAGAGCCATTGGGACAGGTTCTAGAGGCAGTAGATGTGTTCTACATCTATTTTAGCTTCAAGGAAGCTTTTTGAGCCACTAAGGCCATTTTGGTAATAGAGTTGTATTGGGCTATACCTTTCTATTTAAGGTAAACCAAAGACCATTCTCAGCTATTTTTCACCTTATGAAACCAATGGAAGAGGTTTCAAAACTTTTTTAAGAATTTCAGAGGCCGAAAACCTTTAGGAGAGTTTTCAGGGCAACTAGGGCCATTTTGGGGTTGGAGCTGTTTTGAGTTGTACCTTGCTGTTTGAGGTGAACCAAAGATCATTTTAAGCTAATTTAAACCTTCTGAACCCAATGAAAGAGGTTTCAGACCTTTTTGAGGACTTCTACAGCATGAAAATATTCAAAGGAGTTCAAAGAGCCGTTAGGGCCTTATTGAAGAAATCACTATTTAGTGAATTTGGAATGGAATTATTAGCTTTTTCATGCCTTTTGAATTAGTATTTTCATTCAGATTTGTCTATTGAGACACTTTGAAACTTTTATTAGCATTTGAAATCATTTTAATACAAGAGGAAAAGCTCATTTTGGGAGGCTTGATCTAGCAGACGTAGCCCAGGAGAGGTGAACTTCTTATCAAACATTTGTGTCATGTTATGATGAAGTTATCTTGCTGAAAATTTCTGATTTAATATGTTAAACAGAAAATTAAATTAACTTTCCTTCACGCATAAAATCTTATATAGTTTCCATAAACACTTTGTTTCAATTGCAAGACATGAATAACATTTCACACATATATTTGATCGAAATTGTGAGTGTTAACTTCTACAAGTTCTAAAGACAGAGTCTGTAAAGGGCCAGGTAGCCTCTGCATCTCATCCTTTCATCAAATGTGACATATCCAGTAACTGCCCCTATAGTCAATCTCTGGATTAGATCTAAGTAGTTGTTTTATGCAACAAGACATGGATAATTTTTCACACATTTAATTTAATGGAAATGGATACCTTGCACACATTTTTAATTACTTCCATTTTTAGATCAGCAGATCGCCCTCGATGCCTCAAAAACCCCAAAAATGCATTTTTCTCCACTCCCGCGGGTTTTAAAGTTAATATTTGTTTGTGTGTTGCAGGTTTAATGGTGGTGATGCCCAAAAGGCTCTCCCACAGACCATAAATGACAAAATCAAACCCTGGATGATGATCCAGGGGTCTTAAATTGAATTATGAAGATTAGAGGGCCTTTTCTCAGGGTCTGATTGATGATGACTCATGATAATCGATCAATCAGGAACCCTCCAACCCATGAAGAAACCCCACCTGCACACAAGGAACATATACAATCAGAGAAGAAAAGAAGGAAATAAAGGACAAGAAGATTAAAGGGCTAAATTTCAGATCAAAGAATAAACAAAATATTAGCCCTTTAACAACAGTGATTAAGGATAAAAGGTCAAAGGTTTAAAGATAAAGGATAGATGAACAAAACAGTTATAAAGCAGAAACAGAGATAAAGGCACTAAGACATAATATTAAAGCCAAATCAAGATTAAAGGCCTAATACAGAATTTTCATGAATAAAACAAAGGAAGATTACCCAAAGACAACTTCAGATAACTCAAAAAAGAAGAAGCAATTACTTCTCCAAAGACAAATTTTCCACCTATAGCATTATTTATTTCCATAAAGGAATCAGACAGTTATTGCACAGTCAAAGATATTTTGAAGCATCTCAACGGTTATTACAACGTTATTACAAAGCCTTGAAAGTCAAATACTTCAGCCAAATTAACTTAGAAGTTAAGAAAAAAGTTATTATTTCAGATATTTTTTTCCTTGGGCCTTGCATGGTCTCAAAGGTAAAAAAATCATTAACTCTATAATAAATAACATTTAAACACCCTATTTTACCAACACCTCCTCATTTTTCATATAAATATTGCATTTGAGCCTCATTTTAAATGTTGGTTACTTGATAGTTATTGGACTGATTTCTGCTGCTAAGCTAAGTGAGGAATGCTAGACTGAACTGGAGAAATCTCTGAGTTGCATAAAGACATTGTACCTGGAGTGTTGTAACTGGTTTGATCATCAATAATACAAGCATGTTCATAGGATCCTTGAGCTATATCAATGGTGAAGTTTTCCTAAATTGTTATTGTTTCTCCTTATGTTTTCCATTATGTTCATCTTTCTCTGATAAAGATGTAGAAGTTTTAGATTAGGATTTTATGTTTCAGTACCCTATTTCTGTCTGCATTCTTTATATTTATGTTTTTCTTCTGCACTGTTTGATTGGAAGATTCTTAATTGACTTATAGTTATATCTAGCTTGTTATCTTGAGAATTATTCAATAGAGTGAAACCAATGAAATTATGATGAATTCATGTTCCTTTTAGTAGGACTTGAGATATTGTTTTTAAGACCTTCCTTTAAAGTACACTTATTAGAGTCTAAAATCAGTGAGGTTTATGGTATGCCCTGCCCTCTGGACTGCCTTGAAATGTTACTTTGAAGAGTCTTTTAAGAGTTTGTCAAAAGTAGATTAGATTATTTCTGTTTGATCTTAGACCACTCTTACTATTATCTTATATGTTTTTTTAATCTGAAAGTAGTTCTTGAATTATTGGATTTGTTGTCTTAAAGGTTTGCTTATTAAATTCTATCCAAAGAGATCTATGGTTTTCCATGTCCTTTGGTTTGCTCCAAACAGTTACCTTAAAAGTCTTTTCTTATCTAAGTAGAGTTAGAAGATTCTTAACTAACTATAGCTTTGTTGCCTTCACAACTAATTATCATTTCATATCACAAACTAATCTAAATAATCCACTTGATATAGTTATATTTCCCTATGAAAGCCCTTGCAGAGTTGATGAACAATTAAATCCTTTTATGACTCCATTGCTCAATGAATTGATGTTTTCCCACTATCTATTTGTCTAGCTGAAACATTTTCACAATCAATCACACCATTGATCCTTCAATATATCAATTAATCCAGCCAAAAAAATAAGTCCTTAGAACTTTATAACTAGCCTAAATCTTAAAACAAAGAGCACAAAGATATATCAACTAAATAACACCTTAAGAGAGTGATCCCTCTTTGAATCCAAGAAGGCTAGGTCCTAGGATTCCAAAGTGGTTATGATGTGGCCCCTGCAGTGTTTGTTCTTTCCACTCTTGCAAATCACATGGAGCCAACATAGTGGTGACCATACTGGGGAATACTGAGTAATAGATAATTTCAAAGACTCGGAAAAACTCTTAAGTCTAAAATAAATCAAGTGTCAGCCAAGAATGGTTCCTGATTGTTGAAGGTGGACAACAACCAATCCTATAAGACAAGTAAAAATCTTCCACCTAGTGACTCCACTAATTTTCTGTTGACTCCACTAGGAAACTTACCCTATCATCAAAACATTCAACAATACCCAGTCAATAATACTTTGTGGATTAAGTATCTCTTTTACAGTTTGGTTTCTCTCTTAAGACTGTTATATCTCTAAAAACCTTTCTGACTTGTTGGGTCCAAAATCCTGGCTTCTAGAAGGATCTATACTAGATCCCATCCTGACCCAAATCCTCCTCCAATAGTTGAAAATCCTGAAAGAATTCTTAGGAAGTCTCCTACATCTAAGAATCCAACTATTGTTAGACCCATCCAAAGAACAAGTTCAGTCCCTGAAAACCTTATAAACTGGCAAAATACCCAAGTTGACTTATCTCATACAAGAAGCCTATCTAGAGCTAAGTCACAAAATAGTATAGATCAGATAAACCTTGAGCTTGAAGACTCACTTCAAAGCAGGAGTAGGGAAGCCTCCCCTTCCCTTCCTCCTGATCTCCATTTTCTCCATAACTTTGGCTTCTCTCATCCTAGATCTGCTCAACATCACTTAGTTGGTCCAAGTACTTTAGCTACATCCATACATACACGCACTGTTCAAACCACTCCACTTCATCACCTTCCTCCACTTGTTAATCCTCCATTATTTCCACAAGATAATATCATGGCAACATGGTATGTTCCCTTAGTCCTTCCTTTACCTCTAGTCGCTCTGCCACAGGACTATTAGTCCAAGATTCCAATATATGATGCTAGTAGTTCTACTACAACTCAACAAAATGTGGATAGAATGAATGACTACTTTGACAGACAAGATATAGATGATGAAACTATTAAACTTAGAATGTTTTCTCAAATATTAGGTGGAGAAGAAAGAAAATGGTTCAAAGGCTTAACCCCTAATAGTATCAATTATCTCCCTAATTTTCATCAACCTTTCCTAAAAAAATCGGAAGTCAAGAGAAATCCCCTTCAAATCCTATTAGAATACAATGACCTTAAAAGAAATCCTGGAGAGAGTGTTCAAGATTATTGCACTAGATTCAATAGTCTCTACAATGCACTTGATTCCGGGGTAGAACCCATAGTCCCCACTTTTCTGTGTATATAAATGAATCCCAAGTTTCAATCCTTTACAAACTCTCAATCCGGAAAACTCACAGTGTTCTATCTTCTGGACTGGAAATTTAAATAAAATCTAGCTAGAAGTGTCAATATCTCAAATCTGAGATTTGAGATATTAACTTCAAAATCCTCTTATGGTTATAAATCCGTGTGAATAAAAACCTTTAACTCTTCATATGTGGGGGTTCTCTATACCCTACTTCACGAAAGGGAATCAATATTCTCAACTTTGGTTAAGGGCCAACACAAATTTAAACCAACAACCTTTATGTGAAAAGTTGTTTTCCTACCATATACTCTATGGCCCGAACCCACCTTATGAAATTGAAATCAATATTTCAATTTAATGTTAAAGCCCAAAGAAACTTTTGACCAATACATATATAAATATATGTACCAAAGCTCTCATTAACCATGCGGGTTTCGACTCGACTTTACTCTTTGTATAAATCAATGTTTATCCACTTCCTTGGAAAATGATTCAATAAAGACCATGTCCGCGATTTAACAACTTACCTCTCCGCCGATACACACATCTCGACACTCCATTGTATAAGAGTTCATATATGGCCCACATCATTTGTATAATCAACCATGCGAACATGTCATCAATTCAAAAGTTTGCCCTTGTGGTAAATGTCAAATGGATCAGACGGCATAGCTTTCGTCGCGTTCCAGAACCCATTTAACCCCTCATTCGACGGATATCGCATAATCAAAATGCACGAGGGTTAATCCTCAAAAAAACACGATATAAATGGTTTTTTGGAAACCGGTTATAGACACGTGTCAATCAATAAGTCATATCGCGTTTTTTTTCGCAATACAACTTACCATTTTAAAATAATGCAAACCCACTAGTTTCATCCCCCCAAACCGCTTTCACTATTCATGCTCACAGTTCTGTCTTTCTTCACCACTCGAGGTTCCGCTTTCCTCCACACTATTATATTACATTCGCTTGTCCCATGAATAATTTCACATCACCTTTTCTTTCAATTTCAATCCTGACTGCAGGTAGTTAGACTGCTGAGGTGGCTGTAGAATGGTTTTTGTTCCATAGTTAAGGCTATGGTTTCACTTCAAGGTTCGAAAGAATTTAAACCCCTCGACCCTTGGCTTCTATCGTTATTCTGCGCCTTTAATTTATTGACATAGGTCGCTCCACAGTTATATTTTCAATGGGGTTTCAACACACGATTAATAACCAGACGTTAACTCATTTGTGCCCTTCATTAGGGGTCACACCATCATTGATTTCACAATTCCCTTTCGTGGTTTCAGCCAGAACTCCCATAGTATTATATGAACAACCTTTTTATTCCTTCTCACAAGGAATCACCATATTGATAGTAACTCTTGACACAGGGTTTGCCACATATTCCTCATATGCTCTCTCCCAAAAACTTAAACGTTCCTCAAGCATACATTTCAGATATTAATTCCTTAACACAAGGTTTATCACGCATAGGTTACACAATCTCTCATTGAGCCTCAAGGCCTATTCATGCATGATTAAGTTCCAATTATACACATCAGATTCAGGAATAAACTCTTATATCTACATAAACAGAGTTACTTACATTCATATCTGTTATAGCATCATTTCTCACCTTCATATGATTCATGATTTCTTTTATGGCTTTGGGCACCCATTCCTACAGACTTGGACAAATTCACTAAAAAACAGTGTAAAAATCCCCATACGCGGTTATGCCCAGTTTTTTCTGCGTGTATACGCGAGTCCACATGCACTTTTCCGCGTATGCCATTAAAATCATTAAAAAATATATAAAAAATCCCTATTTCCGAGTTGGGTTGATGGCTACTCTGGTAGTTCAACCACCCCAGCACGTGGCCAACTTTTTCCAACTGTTGAAACTACTTTGAGGGAGTATAAAAGCCCCTCATGTGTATGGCCTAAGGGAGAGAGAGAAATTATTGATATTATACTCTGTTGGTATTCCCTATCCAAGTTTGAATTCCCGTGCCTCCTGCACTTCCCAGTTCATTACAGGAAACCTTTGTTTCCTGGAGATTCTCATCTTCCTATATGTCATCTCGTATGCACCAGTTCGGAAGGAATCTTAGCGAGGCAAGGGCAGGACGGATCCGGACGACGGTCTGCTCGAAGATCATGGAAGGATTCAGGTGATCTCTCTACTCGTTATTTCTGTACATGCTATTTATAATACAGAAGAACCGTCTTGTTCCCGAAATATACGTGTTAGTGTCTGCTTGCATATATGAGAATGTTTTTATTTAAGCATTTATTATGGTTTATCTAATGTTTCATATGGATTTCACTAACATTTAGAGTAGATATATGTTGTACAACCAGTTCTTTGTGATTGTTTCTTCTTGTCTTTCAGGTTAAGAAGGAAGAACGGTTGCTGGGGGTTTGGACCCCGCAGGATCTGCTTCAACCGTAGGACCTACGGGTAAATTCCTCGATCTGCTCTATTTAGTTTTTCATGAACATGTATGGTTGTGTGAGTCCTTCTTAAGTAGCATGCCCTGCTTTGTGGAGGTTTAAACCCAACAAACCTCTAGGGTTATTTTCCCCGAAACAGAACTGGCGACTCCGTTGGGGATCGCATTCTTGTGATTCCCCTGTTGGGTGGTTTCAACTGTTTGATAGGTTTCCAACAGTTTTAACTTTTATTTCAAGTCCAGTTTACTCTTTCTCAGTCAGTCTGAAGTCCTGGTTTCTTATCCAGGCTTGATCCTTTTTGTTTTTTCATTATCTACCTTTATATACGCGGTTTTTTCTGAACACAGTCGTGTATACACGCATTTTTTGTTAAAGGGACTCGCATATACGCGTGTTTCCTTTAGCACAGTCGCGTATGCACGCATGTTGCTAAACTGTAAAGTCGCGTATACCTAGGTTGATTTTGAAATTTTGGGTTTCTTGAATTTTTAGTCCTTTCTGGCTGTGGAGACCTATTTCTACAGTGTCTTTGTACCCTCTGGATTGTGAAGGAAGTGGTCTTTTGTATTTTCTCTCTCTTGTTTGATTGAAAACTAGTCTTTTTGGTGAAGTATTGTTTCTGGTGATGGCACTTCTGGGTTGAGTACCAAGATCTCTTTCTGAGCATTCTTGGTTGTTCTGCTTTATCAGAACAGAGAGCTTCTGCTCATTTACTCGTTCCTATCTTTGTGTTTTACTTTGCACTACGATTTTTGCCCGTTTCTTGGTTGGTTTTCTTGATTTCAGTAGGCTAGGTCTTGTTGCAACTTTTGAAGAGTCTTTCTTGGTTCTTTGAAGTTTTTGTTTGCGGCAAGGTTGTACTATTCTTCTAGGTTGAGTGGCTGAGTTTTCTTGTCTTCTTTTGCTCTTATTGATCTTGCTACTAGTTAGCCCTATAAGATTTGGAGCATTGTTGAAGTTTTTGCTTGAAATTCAGTGTTGTTTGGCTTGGGATTTGATAGTTTTGCTTGGTCTTTTCGAGCTCTTCCTTTATAAAACTCAAAAGCTCAAAAAACATTTTGCCTTGTTACTTGCTTTTGTTTTTGCATTTTTGTTTTCGTTTCACTATATCTTTTGAAGCTTTTTTGAGGTTTCTTGCTTTTGGTTTTTGGCTTGATTTTGGAAAGGAGTTGTCATTGATTTCTTCCCCTTGTTTTTAAGCATTTTTGGTGCCTTCATATTAAGAGTTCTTGATTTCGGGAACTAGCTTTCTGGATAACCAAAAAGAGTTAAAACTGAAGGAGCTTTTGGGAAATTTCACTCGACTTTAGGATATTTTGCATCTTAGAATTTTCATTAGGTGCACTTAAGCATTTAGTCATTTTCATAGTTTTTGTGAGTGTGAGTTTGTTATCTGAAAAGAAAAATACAATTTTTAATCTCGTAGAACCTATGTAGAAGTTTCTTTTCATCGAAAGACAATAACTGCATTTGCATGTAGTTTGGTTTTTATTAATTTCTTTTCTGCGTCAAAACACCATAAGTTTCATCTCTGTATCCCTTTGACTTAACTTAACAGCCCATTAAAATAAGCGATATAATTTAAAATCAACTAGCAAGTTTTTTAAGTGTCATACACCAACTAGCTAGGTTGTAGGGCCTTGGAATAGGTGAGTGGAGAGTTAACTCTCCAAGGCCGCTCAAACAAAGCATAGAAGTTGATTAATTAAGCGAAATCCAACTCCGTTAGGTGGACCGGGAAAGCTCTCCTCCAGAGAGTCAAGCGCGAGGGGAAGTGAAGGCTGAGAAGAGGGATACCCCCTCTCTGATTAGCTGAATCTAACCTCAAGACCGTTCCACCCGGCTTCTGATATGGATTGGTGCCCATAGTTGCCACTCCTAGGTTCCACACAGGTGACTGCGGGGGAGAATACCCGTGGTACCTGAGGCAGACGTCGCATCACTTTCAGTAGTACTTCTAGGGGGTGCCCTTGCGAAGCTTGGGTGCTTGAGCTGACAAATGTTGTCGTTAGGAGGTCGGCGTAACTGTTTCTGATACCTTCGCTAGTAGGCCTGGGCCGTAATTATCCCAGACTGCTTTCGGGAGGTCCTATATTTCACTTTCTTGTATTTTGGTGTCCGGTCCTCATCACCCGGAGCGGAAATACTTGAGGGTTGTTTGCTTGATTGTATCTCAGGGATTATTTTTAGTGAGTGCTCTTTGCTCCTAGCTTGCCTAGCTTTACACTTTTTTGAGTCTAATTAAAATCTATAAAAGTGGTTGATCAAGAACTTCGTCGATCGAGGAGAATCCGGGGGTTATCTCCCGAGAGTTCAGAGCCTTCTTTGAGAAGGCGTAGGAGTGATTTAGCAGGTGGTTACCACCCTGTGGCGTCTGACGCAGTGGAGAGAGATCCTCCACAAGGGTTTGAAGGTTTCATAGCTGATTCTAGTGTCGGTTCCGAGTTTTATTTCCTCAGGAAGAAGATTTTCAAATTGAAGAAGTACCTGAACCTCCTGCGTCAGGTACATCTCCTCTTCCTCCTGATTATCCGTTCGTTGTTCAATACATCGGACCTGAGTCAGCGATATCGGAAGATCTTCTGTATCATTCTTACCTTTCGATGGCCACGACTGGGAACACGGCTTCTGCTGTGAGTGCTGCAGGCATTCAGACTCCTGCTTCTGTTGAAGGAGGAGGCACTATTGCTTCATCTTCGATTGCTTCTAGTGCTACTGTGTTTGGCTCTGGTTTCACCCAAGCACATGCTTCTCATTCTGGTCCCTTCTGTTTCGGAATGCCCACTAGTGGGATTCCTTCTTTTTCCTTTTCCGCTACTTCATATGGATCTACACCCATGTCTTCTATGGCTAGTGGATCAGCTTCTTTTCAAGGGTTCCCCTTCGGAACTAGACACATTCCTAGTTCGAATCCTTCTTTAGGGTCCTTTCCGTTTACTCCATAGACCTAGAATTTCAACCCTTGGTCTGGAGGTCAAAGTTCGACTACTTTTACAGGTTGGAACCCTGTATTCACTACATCGGGGGCAGGGAATCAGTTTTATGCAGTTCATCAAGGGAATGCTTCTTTCCCTTCGTCAAGTGCTTATCAGAATTTTTCTCCTCTGTCTAATGCCTGGAACCCCTATAAAGGGCTTTCCTCTTTATTTAATACTTCAGCGGGGGGAACTGGTCTGGGCTTTGGTAACTCGACGTGGGGAGGAGGTTCTTCTCCTTTTTCTACGAGTTCTTTCTGGAAACCTGGTGCCTCATCAAATCCATGGTATTCTTTTCATAATGTTGGGAATCCATCCCATCAAGGATGGAATCCTCAGGCTCCGCCTTGATTACCTTTTCTGGCAACGTTAAACTTTCCAGATCTGTCGAAGTTGACTAATGATCCGATTCGGTATGGTCCGGGGTGGCCTCCGGTCCCGACCAAACTTCCTTCAGACATTCCAAAGTTTGAAGGAAAGAATGGAGAGGATCCGGCTGACCACATCACCACTTTCCACTTATGGTGTTCTTCTAACTCCTTGATCGACGATTCGATCAGGTTGAGATTGTTTCAACGCACCCTAACTGGAAACGCTGCCAAATGGTATATTGAGCTAACTGGGGGCAGTTTTGCTACATTTGGAGAACTGGCTGTTACATTTCTAAACCATTTTCAGTTGCCTGTCCGATATGAGGCTGGGACTGAACTCCTAGCTAATTTTAAGCAGGACGAGGCAACCCACCTTTCTGATCACATTCAGGAATGGAGAAGAAGGAAGAGGCTTATTAAAGCTCATATTCCAGGAGAATTCCTTCTGGAATGGTTTCTGAAATCTCTGCATTTAGACATTTCAAAATATGTATCCCTATCTGGGGTATTTTCTGAGGAGCAGGCCATTTTTAAGGCCCAGCAGCTGGAACTGATCTATTCTCAGTCTAGGGTCCTCTATAAATATTTGCCCAATGCTCCTCGCTCCAAATTAGATTTATCCAAAACTAAGCCTGGCCCGCATGGTGATGGGATTATTGGATCGATCAATAGTGGTGCAGCGAGCCTGCTTACTCAACTGCAGCAATTGTCTTTGCAATCTGCTCCTTCTAGTCAAGATGTGCCTGCTGAGTCATCGCCTTCCCAGTCTTTGTCCATAAATGCTGTCCAATCTTCTGATCCCAAAGGAAATCAACAATCCGAAGGGAAGAAGAAGGGACGAAATAATAAGAAGAAGGGCAAGAATGGGAAGGGTAATGCGAATAAAACCAACGAGCATGTTGGTGAGGGTCCAAAGGAGAAGAAGAAAGTGAAGTTTCCATGCAAATTGTGTATTGGAGACCATCTCACACACCTTTGCCCTAAAATTCAGGATGTGCAGCGCTTGTTAGCTCAGCAGGGTTCTTCTAGTTCCCAGGCTGTGTTAACAAACCCTTTTCCCCAAGGGCAACAGTTAGTTTTTGGCGCAAACCAAAATCCTGGGGCTTCCTCTAGGGGCACCCAGGAAGGGGAAATTCCATTGAACATTTTCATGATGAGTGCTCACGCGGATATCGCTACGAGATCCCGTAATTATGGCGGAGAAGAGTCTTCGAAAGCTAAGGATATTCCTGATGCTACTGAGCCGCTTCACATTACCAAGCCTACTGTTGAGTCTATGCCTCGGATGCCCAAAGCATCTTCTAAGCGATCGACGATTACTCCAAATGCTAGGGCTGCCCAGAACTACTCGATTGTGGAAGATCTGGCGCAGAGTCCTTGTGCTATGTCGGCTTTAGAGGTACTCCAGTCTTGTCCGGCTCAGCGCAGTTCTTTGCTCACTGCCATTGGGGCTATTGATCCAAAAAATTCTCTTCTGATTACTTTTGATATGACTAATTTTAAGAAGAGATTACCCCATCATATGGCTTTTCATATTAAATCATCGTACCAGAAGTGTAATATCTTTCGAACGGTTGTTGATGAGGGTGCTTCCACATGCGTGATGTCTCTCACATGTTGGAAGACAATTGGATCTCCCAAAGTTGTTCCATCTACCACTCTTCTGACTGCGTTCGATGGTCATTCTCACAGACCCCATGGTATTGTCCCAGCTTTGCCCATCTGTGTTGGGGGCAAAACTGTCAATATAGAAGTTGAGGTAGTGGATACAAGCCTGGACTACAACCTTCTGTTGGGGAGGAGATGGATTTATGAGATGGATGCCATTGCATCCTCATTATTTCGAATTATATGTTTCCCCCACGAAGGGAGGATCGTTACAGTGGATCAACTGGACTTTCCTCCTGTAGACCCGAATGCGTCTACTGACTCATCTATTCCAAAGTTGGATAATACTAAGGCGCCTGTTGAGAATTTAGGAGTTGGAATGTATTCTTCCTTGATGGGTACTTTCGATCTTCCTCCTGCTACAGTGCATATAAATGCTATTTCATCCTCCAAGGCTCCTCTTCGAAGAGAGTTCTTCAGAACTCATTATTTTTCGTACCCTTGGACCTTACTGTTGAGCCTCAAAATTGTGCTTTCTTTCATTCCATTTTACCTCATTTTCCTTTGACCATTGCTATCCTAGACCCAATTGATCAATGAATCTAGTTAAAATTACTTTTAGAATGATTAACATGACTGACTTGCTAAGTTTTATGATTTTTGACATTATAATGCATTTTGACCGGAACTAGCTGCAAAATGCAGACATTCCGTAGCTAACCGGCGATTCTGCAGTTGTCTTCACGTTTGAGTATGTTCCAGGTGTCCTCTCAAGAAAAACCACATATGGGCATATTCCACGTCATGTCTACATGGTTCGTTGCTCACCATGAAGGAAGAAACGAATTCTAGGTATGGTTTTGGAACGTGGGAACACATTTAGGAAAGCAGACTTCTATTAGGACTGTCTCAGTCCAGATGTATTTTTCCTTTTTATGCAGCCACTTCAAGAGTCCTAATGTGATTCCGATAAGGAAAGACAATGTTCCTGAAATTGTTGCAAGTCTTGTTATTTACATTTGTTATATAAACACTTGGGAAACCGAGAGCTAGGCTAGATTTTGTTCTAGATTTTTCTTAGATTCTGTGCTACATTTCTGAAGACGCAGAGTGCTCTGTTCAAGTTATTTCACTTTTAATGAAGCAGGCAGTGTTGTTTTGAAAGCGTTGATTTGATTTGGAGTTAGATTCCGTCAGGTGGTAGAGGGCCCCTGCCTCTTGCACGGATTTATTTGCGTAATTTAGATAAGTATTCTAGCTGCCTTTACGTTTCTGAAGTTGAATTTGTAGTTGTTTTTATTAGTTACTGTAGTTATACTTATTCTAACTCTTCCAAAAGAAGAAGCTCTTCCAAAAGATTATAATGATGAATGGGAAATGGCTATAGTATTGTAGGATTATAAGTTGAATTCATAGTTGCTTTTATTAGTTACTATAGTTATACTCATTCTAACTCTTCCAAAAGAAGAAGCTCTTCCAAAAGATTATAATGATGAATGGGAAATTGCTATAGTATTGTAGGAATTAATTGTAATCTCTTTTATTCACCATCACAGTTATACTTATGCTCAGCACTCTTCCAAAAGAAGAAACTCTTCCAAAAAATCCTTATACTGTCTTAAGCATGATTGTGATCTTGAACGTTTTAGTTGTGTGTTTTCACTAAGTACCATAGTTGTTCTTGCTCTTAAACGCTTGTCAAAAATATCATAATGATGGGTAGGAGATGGCTATGATATCTTAGTTTTTCATTGCTTTCAGTCTTTATGTTTGAATTTGCACTCAATTACACAGTCATGATTGTTCTAAAAACTCTTCCAAAAGAAGGAACTCTTCCAAAATACCAATCATGATGGACAAACAGACTGTATAATTCCATAGAATAATGCATGATAGCTTAGTTAGGATGCTCCGGAGTTTAATTGCACTTAACTCATGCTCAGTTGTTCTGTTTTAAGTTTGATAATGACTTGTAGTTCAACATTGTTTTAGATTAGTGACATTTTAAGTTTAGTTTTTCATTGCATTTTCACTCCACATTCAGTTGTCATTCACTGCACATTAGATTACTTCAGTTGTTAAGATTAACAAAACAGCCTTCATTATTTACAAACCTCTTCTTGTTCTAAAATCCATAATTGATTCATCACCACATGAACAGAAGACAATATCATTTTAAGGCCTGAAGTACCTCTGCAATTTCCTTATCATTTCATAAACAGAGCCCTCCCTCAAAAGACTACTTTGAAAAGAAATCAATAACTCTTGAGTAAGTTTTTGTGACATTCAATTAAATTGCAGAATAGAGTTAGGAACTAGTCCTAGAATAGAAGATCTTATGATGATATCAATGTTTTATTCCAAACATACTTCAACAAATCTCTAATCAAGGATGAAATGTTGCATCATTATAAATTAGTTGTTCAAACTGTTTAGTTAGGAAGACTTGCATACTTAGTTGACCATGTCTCAAGCTCTCTCTCAAATGCCTTTGATGAAAGAATTTGACAAGTTTAGTTTGTGTTTTGAATCATTTGCTTAAAATTCATTATCAAGCTTTGCTTTTTCTTAGTCATAGTTTAGATTTGATTCTGTTTTTAGTATTGCATTTGCATTTACCATTTGACATCAACCAATTAGGTTTCACTCTGTTTTTAATCATTAGCTGCTGTCCATTAGCTTTCTAGTCATTTTCCTTGTGAACATAAAACCACCAAAAGACCAAAAACATCATAAATCATCACAAAAGACCAAAAACATCACAAGACACTACACACAACGCATTAAGAAACAAATACCTAGGTACATACAGTACACTTCACTTCAGCAGTTTACCAACCCTGGTTGACAATTAAATGAGCTCAGTTTAGGAGACTAGATTGAGACCAAACATTTTGGCGCCGTTGCTGGGGAAGTGAAAACTAGGTAACCTTTGTTTCTTAGCATCAAAAAACAATTATATGCGTAGGGAGAGAGATTCAAGGGGAAGATTTATAAGCAGCAGAGGCAGAAGTTTGATTTCTAGAACACCACTTGTTTCATCTAGATCCAGAGCTAGTACACCTTCAACTCAAACCCATCTTCCATCCTTTACTGATCCTGGACTTCTAGAAGACCTGAAATCAGATATCCCATTAGAAAAACCTTCCACTTCATCCACTGAACCTGCCATAAAAGAAGATCTAAAAACTTCTGTTAGGGACACAAACCTTTCCACTTCCACAGGAGAGTCAACCATGGCGGAAGAAGGAGGAGGAGGAGTTTTTAATGGAGAAAACACACTATTTGGAGGTAGAGGTAGAGGTAGAGGAGAAGGAGGTAGAGGTGAAAATGGAGGAAGAGGTAGAATAGGAAGCTCTTTTGGGTTCCCTATACTTGATGAAGAAACCAATACAACCATGAAAAAAATTTCACCCTCTGTCCTTCCGAACTTCTATGGACTTAAAACTGAAGATCCTGAAACTTTCTTATTCAAATTTGAAGTGTTGTGTAGGACTTATGACTACTTACAAGATGCTCAAAAACTGAAATTATTTCCTTCAACTTTGAAGGGAGCAGCATTGAAGTGGTTTATGAGTCTAATCAGTAGTTCTATTAGAACATGGGAAGACATGAAACAAGCATTTCTAGAGAGACATTTGGATTATTGTATGCCGGTTAATCATAAGGAAGAAGTGTTCAATATGTTACAAAAAGAAGATGAAAATTTGGAAGATTTGTTGGAAAGATTTAATTACAACATCAAAAGGGCAAAAATGGAAAACCTAGATCAAGACACCTTAAAAGCTCTTTTGTTGAAAACAATTAGGGATGAATGGCTGGATATCCTTAACATGATGGGAAAAGGGGATATATCACAACTCACATTACCTAAAATATCTGAGTTATGTATTAACCTTTCAAGAGGGAAATATAAAACTGTCAAAGGTCCAAGAGATCCCGCTCTTGCAAGGGCAAGTAAGTTTGCTTCTGGGATAGTAAGTAGATCAGAAATAGGACATATGCTTGATGATTTTAAATCTGACATCTTAGGGAGTCTTAGTGAACAAATAGACACCCTTAAGATACAAAACAAGCAAAAGGCTGAATCTAATGCCTTGGCAATTTTTTGTCCCAAATGTAGAAAGAAACATGCCTTGAGAGAGTGTCCTTTGGATGTAAAAGTTGTAGAAACCTGTGTCATTTGTTCTGAAAAACATGAGACTAAGAATTTTCCTTCTCTTCCTGGTCTCAAAGCTGTCTTTCAGGAGGAAACTCCTACAGATTCCACAGAGTCTCTCAATTTTGTATCTAGAAGACCTTGGCAGGGACCTCAGACACAAGGATTCCATGATCAAATGTATAATCAACCTCCACCTTGGAATTCTTGGCAGCAATCTTGGCCCCAATTTCAAAATCAATCTCAATCTTGGGCACAGGGAACACAAAGTCCCTATGGAAGATACTCTCCATACTATCAGTATCCACCATCCTATCCACCATATCCACATTTTTATCCTCAAAATACTCAACAAAATTTTCCTCAAAATCTTCAACAAAATCCTCAACAACATCATCAGAACCAACCACATCAAAATCAACCACTTCCATTACCATTCCCTCAAAAATCAAATCAATTGCCGGCTCAACCCATACCAAACTCCAATAATAAGAACCCTCAGAATACATACATGATAGAAGGCCAACAGTTCCCAACTTATTTAATTACTCCTCTAGACCTTAGTGATGTTCAACTTAGGTCTAGAAGGATACTTGAAAAGAGGAAACCTTCTGTGATCATACAAGAACAAGATAATTTTGAGGAAGACTCCCTACGGGTGAATAAAAGTCTTGAGGAAGACACATCCTTTCAAGACCCACACATTAAAAAACTAAAACAAAAAGATCCAATAAATCCAACTCCTGTATTAGAGCAACCATCCACATCTACTTCTATACCTCCCTTTCCGGAAAGATTACAAATTGATAGAGGTGTAGAAAAAAAAATCATGGTGCCTAATTATGATTTCTTAGATGAATTGAGAAATGTTTGCATTAAAATTCCATTATTGCAAGCCATCAAGGAAATCCCAATTTTAGCCAAAAAAATAAAGGAGTTGAGTATGAAGACAACAAGAAAAAGAATAAGAGAAACAAAGAAAATTCAACTGGTAGGACAAATAGCAGACATTATGATGGGCAAGATTGCTATTCCAAAGTATCTTGACCCAGGAAATCCAGTTGTCAAAATTCACATCAAAGGAATTGAAATTCAAAACACACTCATTGACTTAGGAGCAGCAATAAATATCATGAGTAGACAAATCATGGACAAACTGAAACTTCCTAATCTTCTCTTTACACCCACACTATTACAATTAGCAGATAGATCTGTGATCAGACGAGATGGGGTAATAGAAGACATTCCAGTGTCCCTAGACTCTTGGGAGTACCCTGTGGATTTCATGATCCTAACACCCAAGAATAATCTAGGAGGCCATCCTGTTATACTAGGAAGACCTTGGTTGGCTACAGCTGATGCTTTTATTAGCTGTAGGTCCGGTGATATGTATATTTCTGATGGTAGTTCAACAAATAAATTCACTTTATATCCTCCGGCTAGGACAATTACAGATCTAGATGACACTCAATGGATAGAGGATGAAGAATATTTACAACCACTCTTCACAATTTCAGAAATTAGTGAAGATAATCAAATTCTGAATACTCTAGAAAACTTTGAATCCTCTCCAGAACATAAACATGAATCATTTCAAGAGGGATCAAATATTGAGTTTTTGTCATCAAGGCAGATGTCTCTTCATTCTATGGACAAATTTGGCAGCTCTACAAGTGAAATTTTTCCAGGCAAAACTTTGAACATAAACAAGAACCTAGAAAAATCTGAACAAGAAGAGTTAGTCAACGTATTACAGAGACATTCTTCTTCTTATGCATGGGAATACACTGACATGAAAGGGATAAGCCCCAAGACTTGTACTCATCACATCTATATAGAGAAAAATTGCAAACCAATCAGACAACCTCAAAGACGGATGAATCCAAATCTTAGGGAAATTGTTAAAGAGGAATTGCAAAAATTGTTAAATGTTAATTTCATCTATCCTATTTCAGATAGTCAGTGGGTTTCTCCTTTAGTAATTGTGCCAAAGAAAAATGGAAAATGGAGGGTGTGTGTTGACTGCCGAGAACTGAATAAAGCTACTCTTAAAGACCATTTTCCTTTACCTTTCATAGATCAAGTATTAGATACATTAGCTGGCAAAAAGTACTTTTCATTCCTAGATGGGTTTAGTGGTTACAATCAAATCCAAGTAGCACTTGACGATCAAGACAAAACCACATTCACCTATCCCTGGGGTACCTATGCTTATCGAGTATTGCCATTTGGATTATGCAATGCACCTGTAACATTCCAAAGGGCAGTATTAGGAATTTTTTCGGATCTAATACATGACTGTGTAGAGGTGTACATGGATGATTTCATAGTTTATGGGAATACATTTGAAGAGGCTTTAGAAAACCTGGAAAAAGTCTTAAAAAGATGTCAAGAAGCAAACCTTTCACTTAGTCATGAAAAATGTTTTATGATGTTTACCGAAGGTATTGTTTTAGGGAACCACATTTCAGGGGATGGGATTAGAGTTGATGAGGCAAAAGTTGAAGTCATTTCTAACCTATCCATTCCAAGTTGTCAAAGAGATGTTAGAAGTTTTCTAGGATTTACAGGGTATTATCGGAGATTTATAGAAAACTTCACCAAGATAGCATATCCACTCTTCAAATTACTGACCAAAGATTGTGAATTCAAGTGGACTTCTGATTGCCAGTTAGCTTTTGAAACCCTGAAAACCAAAATTTTTGAAGCACCTATATTAAGGGGACCTAACTGGAAGTTACCTTTTCATATCTCGACAGATGCTTCCGATACAGCTCTAGGAGCAGTATTGGGACAAAAAGATTTAATTCCCTATGCCATCTATTATATCAGTAGAAATTTGACTCCTGCAGAGTTAAACTATACTGTAACTGAAAAAGAGTTTTTAGCTGTTGTTCATGCCATAAACAAATTTAGACACTATATAACAGGCTATGAAACTTTTATTCACACTGATCATTCTGCAATTAGATACCTAATGAACAAATCAATCACTAATGGAAGAGTTATAAGATGGTTATTGTTCTTACAAGAATTCAACATTAGTATTCTAGATAGGCCTGGAAAACAAAACACAGTAGCTGATTTCCTATCTAGACTCCAAAATATCAAAGATGACACTCCGGTTGAAGATCAATTTCCTGATGAATATCTTTTTGCAATCTCTACTCAAACTCCATGGTTTGCTGATATTGCTAATTATTTAGTTTCGGGAAAATTTCCTTCAATTATGAATGCAAGGGATAAAAGAAAAATCATTAATGATAGTGCAAAATATTCATGGGTCGCTAATGAGTTGTACAAGACAGGTCCAGATTTGATCATTAGAAGGTGTGTTCGTGAAGATGAGATGCCTGAGATTCTCAAGGCATGTCATGATGAACCTTGTGGCGGACACTTTGCAGATAAGAGGACAGCCTATAAGATCCTTAATTTGGGATATTATTGGCCATCCTTGTTTAAAGATGCTAAGGAGTATGTCAAAAGGTGTGACAGTTGCCAAAGGGTAGGGAAACCTTCTCCTTCAGGTGAGATGCCATTACAACCTCAAGTACACATTGAACCTTTTGAAAAATGGGCTTTGGATTTTGTAGGACCTATTAGTCCTCCATCAAAACAAAAGAAATATATATTAGTTTGCATTGATTATGTTACTAAATGGGTAGAAGCTAAACCATTACTTGTTGCTAATGAATCATCTGTAGTTACTTTTCTTTTTTAGGATATTTTACTCGTTTTGGTGTCCCAAGGGAAATTGTTACAGATCAAGGAGCTCAATTTACATCAAGGCTAGTGGAGAAAATGATGGAGAAGTACAAAATCAGACATAGAAAATCTACTCCTTATCATCCACAAGCAAATGGTCAAGTGGAATCTACTAATAAGATCATTGAAGGAATCCTAACAAAGACTGTTCATTTACATAGAAGAGATTGGGTAGATAGGCTTCCTAAAGCCTTGTGGGCCTATAGAACTACATGGAGAAACAAAACAGGCCATACTCCTTATGAGCTTGTTTATGGAAAGAAAGTTTTGTTTCCCATAGAGTTCCAGATTCAAACTTTCAAAATGGCAGTTCAGCTAGGACTTGATTTAACGGAGGCACAAAAGCATAGACTGGAGCAAATTAATGAATTGGATGAGATTAGACAAGATGCAGTTCAGAAAACAAGTCTAGTCCAACAGCAAAGGGCTAGATGGCATGACAAGTACATCAAAGAGAAGAAATTCAAAGAAGGTGACTGGGCTCTCTTGTTTGATTCAAAATTCAAGGATTTTCAAGGTAAATTTCAGACACATTGACTTGGGCCATATGAAATTGTTGAAATTTTTGATAATGGGGCAGTAAAAATCAGAACTATAGATGAAGAAGAGGTCATTTTTCTTGTGAATGGTCATAGATTGAAGTTGTATCACAAACCACTCTCAAGAGAAGAATTTGTCAAGAAGTTCCAAGAAAGCAGTGATGTGAAGTTAATGAAGAAGAATCTCTCTTCTTCATCAACTTGATTAAATTTTCTGAAGCATCTCTCTTTTGAAAAATAATAATAATAATAATAATAATAATAATAAAATAAAGGTATAAACATGAAAACCAATCATTTATTGGCATGTTTATACAGAAAATATAGGGTGAAAATCAGAGTCTCTCTGACACTCTAACTTTTCCATTTTGTTTTTGCAAGCAGCTGTTACAAAATCATAAGTTCAGATCCATAGTGCTTATGATCCATCTCATTTTCATTTCACTCCACTCACCTATCCATCCATACTCCATTTCATTCATTCATTCATATTCTACTTCATTCCATGTTTCATTCATCTCATTCCATACTCCATCCATCTCATTTTCATGTCAAGATTTAAAGTTTGATGTCTTGCTGTAAATAAATAAAACATGTCATGGATTACAGGGCAGTTCTTATGTTCTTCCACTCCATTTCATAAACTGAATTCATTCCACTTCATCATCCACTTCATACATATCATGTCTCATCATCCATCTTCATTCATACCATATAACATTTCACCTATATTCCAAAAACACTCCATTCCATGATCAAAATGCTCTACAGGTACATTCTGCAGCTTAACAGACATTCTGCAGCTGATTAGCCTTTCCGCAGCTAGCCAGACATTCCGCAGCTACAAATCCGGAAGGCATTAGTTAGTAGACATTAGAATTGCAACAAAATGATCCAGTGTATCCATGAATAAGAAGCATCAAGAAGAATTATGAAGACTCTTCCAAAGGAGAACAAAGAAGACAAAGACTACAAAAATCAAATGAAAAGCAGAGGTAACAAGTTTAGATTATAATGGAATTTCATAAAGTTTAGCATAGTTTTAGTTATGGATTGTTCGAAAAGGTTGTTTTAATTATTTTTATTGATCATGACCAATAAACCCTCCACAAACTTTGGATTAAAATCTCTCATTTCAAATCCCATGCCCGACATCATTTAAGCGGTTCAAATGGTCGAAGTGTTTGAATTCTTCACGTAAACCAACCAAATCATTCAATGATGATTCTCTTTTCCGTTGTAAAAATCTCCGCCGTCTCTTCAATCATTAATTCGTTTCCTCCACCTCACTCCATTACCTCATTCCGTGACCACTGCCATCACTCCATTCTGTAGCTGGCACTTCATTCCGCAAACAGAAATATCCTTATCACCGAGAGCAGAGCAAAAGGGTATATCAGTTTGAATATCAAAGCACTATCACCGTGGACAGAGATTGAGCATTATCACTGTAAACGCAGAGGTATAGCATTGAGCATTATCACTGTAAACACAGAGGTATAGCAGTGAAGAATTTGAAACCATTTGTTACCGGGAGACAGAGGTATAGCAATGAAGAATTTGAAGCCATTTGTTACCAAGAGACAGAGATATAATAGTGTGGGAATTTGAAGCTATTTTCCACCGAGAGACAGAGGTATAGTAGTGTGGGAAATTTGAAGCCATTTGTCACTGTCAACCAGAGACATATCAATCCAAAGTTTCATTGTCAAACAAAGGCATATTAGCTCAAAAATTTGAAGCCATTTGTCACTATCAACCAGAGGCATATCAGTCCGAAGTTTGAAGCTGTTGTTACCGTCAATCAGAGGTATGTCATTCCGAAGTTTGAAGCCATTTTCATTAAGAACCTGAAGCCATTTCAATTCGAAGGTGAAATTTATTGTTTATGTGGGTAGAAGAGTGTTAATCTGAACATTGAAGAAGCAATTATGGGTTTCATTGTAAGAACTGAACCAGTGGGTTCAAAATACTTAGAAGGCTACCCTCAATGCAAAGAAATGTTACAACAGATAGGATGGATTCAATTTTTGGAAAAATTTAATGGCTTCCACAAAGAAGTCACTAAAACATTTGCAAGATCATTTCAAGGAACCGAAGTTGAAGTGGGAGATGTCAAATTTACTATCACTGAAGTTTTCATTGCAGAAGCTACAGGGTTGCTCAGAAATGGAGAGAGATGGTTCAAAAATAGAGAATTCCATAATGAATCCTGGAAACAGATTCTAAAATCACCAGGTATGGATGTCACTGTATTTAAGAAAGGAATTCCAAGTTCTGCATTGAAAAATAAATGGAGAAACATACTACTTCTTCTGCAAAAATTTATTACATGTGAGGGTAGATATGGTACATTTTATGTCTACCACATTAGATTGATAATGCATTTTCTGGGGGAAGACTTAAACCTACCCTATTTCTTACTTCAAAGCTTGAAAAATATGGCTTCCTGTGTTCAAAGAAGGGTTCAATTTTTAGAGACAACTTTATATCATCATGGTTTGGTTAAAATTTTGATTGAACATCATTTAGCCAAAAAAAATGATACATGGGACAATTTCTTGATAAGAAATCATTTTGAAGAGCCAAAAGAATCCTCACCTGAACCATAGCCTACAAGGAGAAGTAGAAAATGGAGAGCCTCAAAAGTTGAAATCGACAAAACAGTCCAAGAAAGTAGTGAGGAAATCATCTCAGAGAAGTTGACTCAAATCAAAAGACAGCTTAAGGAAGAAAAGGTAATCAGGAAATCTGCCATGGAGAAAGGAGAGGGATCTTCTCAGCCTAGAAGAAGCCACAGACTAAAGGGGAAACTAAGGAAAACTCAAATCAAACAAACAGGGGTAATTAATATAGAAGATGAGGAAACATCCATTGAAGAAGATGTTGAAGAGGATTTTAATGAAGGAACCCCTGAAATTGACCCTGCTCAACAAGAAATTTATGACTATGTGGAAACTTTGGAAAGGAGAGCTTCATAAAGTAAGGAGAGAACCCCTAGTCCTCCACTGTCTGAAATAGATGTATTAAGAAGGGATAGGTATGAGTTGGAAATACTTAATAGACACATCAAAAATGAGAATGAAATTCTCAAAGATCAAGTCAAGCTCAAAACTGATATGAACTCAACCTTATCCCTACATATAGACAAAGTGGAAAGGACCAATGAAAAGTTGAAGCAAAGGAACAAGAAGCTAATCAGGGCACTTACCAACCTAAGGTTCAAACTTGTTATCGGAAAACCCAGAAGATCTTTAGCTTCCAGACAAAGGAGAAGGAGAGGATTAGATGTTCTTGCAGAAGCCTCTGAGTTCATAGGATAATTTGCATGAGGACATGCAAGGAGTTAGCAGTGGGGGTATGTTGAGCCTCAAAATTGTGCTTTCTTTCATTCCATTTTACATCATTTTCCTTTGTCCATTTCTATCCTAGACCCAATTGATCAATGAATTTAGTTAAAATTACTTTTAGAATGATTAACATGACTGAATTGCTAAGTTTTATGATTTTTGTCATTGTAATGCATTTTGACCGGAACTAGCTGCAGAATGCAGACATTCCGTAGCTAACCGGTGATTCTGCAGCTGTCTTCACGTTTGGGTATGTTCCAGGTGGCCTCTCAAGAAAAACCGCATATGGGTATATTCCACGTCATGTCTACATTGTTCGTTGCTCACCATGAAGGAAAAACCGAATTCTGGATATGGTTTTGGTACGTGGGAACACATTTAAGAAGGCAGACTTCTAATAGGACTGTCTTAGTCCAGATGTCCTTTTCCTTTTTACGCAGCCACTTCAAGAGTCCTAATGTGATTTAGATAAGGAAAGACAATGATCCTGGAATTGTTGCAAGTCTTGTTATGTACATTTGTTATATAAACACTTGGGAAACCGAGAGCTAGGCTAGATTTTGTTCTAGATTTTGCTTAGATTCTGTGCTACATTTCTGAAGACGCAGAGTGCTCTGTTCAAGTTATTTCATTTTTAATGAAGCAGACAGTGTTGTTTTGAAAGCGTTGATTTGATTTGGAGTTAGATTCCGTCAGGTGGTAGAGGGCCCCTGCCTCTTGCACGGATTTATTTGCGTAATTTAGATAAGTATTCTAGCCGCCTTTACGTTTCTGAAGTTGAATTTGTAGTTGTTTTTATTAGCTACTATAGTTATACTCATTCTAACTCTTCCAAAAGAAGAAGCTCTTCCAAAATATTATAATGATGAATGGGGAATGGCTATAGTATTGTAGGATTAGAAGTTGAATTCGTAGTTGCTTTTATTAGTTACTGTAGTTATACTCATTCTAACTCTTCCAAAAGAAGAAGCTCTTCCAAAAGATTATAATGATGAATGGGAAATGGCTATAGTATTGTAGGAATTAATTGTAATCTCTTTTATTCACCATCACAGTTATACTTATGCTCAACACTCTTCCAAAAGAAGAAACTCTTCCAAAAAATCCTTATACTGTCTTAAGCATGATTGTGATCTTGAACATTTTAGTTGTGTGTTTTCACTAAGTACCATAGTTGTTCTTGCTCTTAAACGCTTGTCAAAAATATCATAATGATGGGTAGGAGATGGCTATGATATCTTAGTTTTTCATTGCTTTCAGTCTTTATGTTTGAATTTGCACCCAATTACACAGTCAGGATTGTTCTAAAAACTCTTCCAAAAGAAGGAACTCTTCCAAAATACCAATCATGATGGAAAAACAGACTGTATAATTCCATAGAATAATGCATGATAGCTTAGTTAGGATGCTCCGGAGTTTAATTGCACTTAACTCATGCTCAGTTGTTCTATTTTAAGTTTGATAATGACTTGTAGTTCAGCATTGTTTTAGATTAGTGACATTTTAAGTTTAGTTTTTCATTGCATTTGCACTCCACATTCAATTGTCATTCACTGCACATTAGATTACTTCAGTTGTTAAGATTAACAAAACAGCCTTCATTATTTACAAACCTCTTCTTGTTCTAAAATCCATAATTGATTCATCACCACATGAACAGAAGACAATATTATTTTAAGGCCTGAAGTACCTCTGCAATTTCCTCATCATTTCATAAACAGAGCCCTCCCTCAAAAGACTACTTTGAAAAGAAATCAATAACTCTTGAGTAAGGTTTTGTGACATTCAATTAAATTGCAGAATAGAGTTAGGAACTAGTCCTAGAATAGAAGATCTTATGATGATATCAATGTTTTATTCCAAACATACTTCAACAAATCTCTAATCAAGGATGAAATGTTGCATCATTATAAATTAGTTGTTCAAAGTGTTTAGTTAGGAAGATTTGCATACTTAGTTGACCATGTCTCAAGCTCTCTCTCAAATGCCTTTGATGAAAGAATTTGACAAGTTTAGTTTGTGTTTTGAATCATTTGCTTAAAAGTCATTATCAAGCTTTGCTTTTGCTTAGTCATAGTTTAGATTTGATTCTGTTTTTAGTATTCCATTTGCATTTACCATTTGACATCAACCAATTAGGTTTCACTCTGTTTTTAATTATTAGCTGCTGTCCATTAGCTTTCTAGTCATTTTCCTTGTGAACATAAAACCACCAAAAGACCAAAAACATCACAAAACACTACACACAACGCATTAAGAAACAAATACCTAGGTACATACAGTACACTTCACTTCAGCAGTTTACCAACCCTGGTTGACAATTAAATGAGCTCAGTTTAGGAGACTAGATTGAGACAAAACACTTACCTTCCCCTACTGCCACATTAGCAGAAAGTCAAGTGGGTGGAATGGAATTTCCTATTTCTGGAGCTGAGATTGCTTATCATTCTATTGTTGACTCTGCAGAATCCATCCCAGCTCCTCTTTCACCGGAAGAGTTGGATGGCGATGTGGCTCCGGCTTGGACACTTAGTTCTTCTTCTACCCAGGATTGTCTTGATACCACTCTTCCATCTGAAGAGGCCATCCTGGAAACCATGACTGGTATAGATAGACCGTGGGATGACTTGCATCATCGGTCTTACTTCTTACCTGATTTGAGCGAAGTTGAAATGAGTTTTCCAAGTCCTCTGTCTCCTGGTCCTGTTCACCCAGTCTTGAACCCTTTAGCACCAACACAGGTTTATGCTGAAGGGAACATGGCTGTGATTTCTCCTACTATCCCGGTGAACATTTCTAGGGATCCCAATATTATTGAGAATGTCTTCATTGGAGCTGAATGTTCCCGTGAAGAGATTCAAATTTACACCGAGCTCTTTAAAGAGTATAGGGATGTATTCGCTTGGTCTTATGAGGAAATGCCTGGTATAGATCCATCTATTGTCCAGCATGAGATCAAGACTTATGAAAATGCTAAGCCGGTGAGGCAAAAACTTCGTCCGGTCAATCCTAGGAAGGCAGCAGCTATCAAAGCTGAGGTTGAGAAGCTGCTTAAGGCGGGATTCATTTTCCCTGTTCCTTTGACTGAATGGGTTTCAAATCCCGTTCCCGTAGATAAAAAGCAAGGAACGATTCGAGTGTGCATCAATTTCAGAGACCTAAATAAAGCATGTCCTAAAGATAATTACCCCACACCATTTATCGATCAGATCATTGACGAGTGTGCCGGTAATGAGATTTTATCCTTCATGGACGGTTTATCCAGATATAATCAGATTACTATCCGTCCTGAAGATCAGCATAAGACTGCCTTTATTTTTCCCTGGGGTACATTTGCATACAAGAAGATGCCTTTTGGTCTTAAAAATGATGGGGCTACCTTTCAGCGGGCCATGTCATATGCCTTCCACGACATCAAAAAGATTATCGAGGCATACTTGGATGATTTAGCTGCTCATTCTCGAAAGAGGATGGATCATCCTGGTCACCTCCGGCAAATATTTGAAAGATGTCGTTTCTATAAGATTAGATTGAATCCGAACAAGTGCGTTTTCGCGGTTACATCCAGCCAGTTATTGGGATTCATTGTGTCTAGGGAAGGGATAAGGGTAGATCCCTTCAAGGTAGAGGCAATACTTCGGTTGCCTCCCCCGTCCTCTATCCGTCAGCTTCAAAGTCTACAAGGAAAGTCTAATTTTCTTCGGAGATTTATCGTAAATTATGCTGAAGTTACAAAGGGATTTATGAGATTGTTGAAGAAAGGAGTTCCATTTCTTTGGGATGATTTCGCTCAACGCTCATTCGATGCTTTGAAAAAAGCATTGACCTCTGCTCCTTTATTGAGTCCACCTGATTATAGCAGGGATTTCCTTTTGTATCTGGCAGCAGCAGAATCTACCATTGGTATGGTTCTGGTTCAGGAGGATGATGCTCTTGCAGAGCATGTTATTTACTACCTTAGTCGAGGATTGGTAGGACCTGAACTCCGGTACACTCCGATAGAAAAGTTAGCTTTAGCAGCAGTTCATGCTGTGCAGCGACTCTGGCATTACATTATTCTTCGCAAAACTTATGTTTTGGCAGCAGCCAATCCATTTCAGTTTTTCCTCAGTAGGCGAGTGATTGGGGGCAAATACAATCGATGGATTGTGATTTTGCAGGAATTTGATCTTGAATTTATGTCTGCCAAATCCAAGAAATCATTAGTTTTTGCGGAATTGATCTCCGAGTTGCCCTGTGGAGAAGAGATGATCTATGATGAGTCCTTTCCGGACGAACACTTGTTTCTTATCTCTTCACAGGATCCTTGGTACGGGGATATCATTGTGTATCTCCAGACTGTGAAGTTTCCCTCTACTTTTTCGAAAGATGAGCGTCGTAAGCTGCGTCACTTAGCCAAGAATTATCTGATTATTGGTGATGCTTTATACCGTCGAGGGGTTGATTCAATCCTAAGACGCTGCTTAACTTTCGAAGAAGCTGAGGCTGTGCTCAATGATTCTCACGGTGGAGCTTGTGGGGGTCATTTATCAGGGCTTGCTACAGACCAAAAGATTTTGCGTGCTGGCTACTTCTGGCCCTCGATTTTCAAAGATTGTATTGAATCGGTCAAGAAGTGTCATCCTTGTCAGGTGTATACTCGAAAAATGCGCGCTCATCCAGCTCCGCTTTTTCCAGTCGTTACTGTCGGTCCTTTTACAAAGTGGGGTATTGATTTTACTACTTGTAACCTGCCTTCGGCAAAAGGTCACAAGTACATTATTGTAGCAGTAGACTACTTTACGAAGTGGGTCGAGGCTATGCCTACTTTTGGGAACGATGGTGAGACTGCAGCTCTTTTTCTTTTCAACCAGGTTATTGCTCATTTTGGTATTCCTAGAGAGATTGTCACTGATCATGGCAGTCATTTTCAGAATAGCATGATGGTTGAGTTGGCTCTCAAATTGGGTTTCCGGCAGGAGCATTCATCTCCATATTATCCTCAAGCCAATGGGCAAGTGGAAGCCGTGAATAAATCCTTGAAGACAATTCTTCAAAGGACAATTGATAAAGCTAGATCCAACTGGCATATTATGCTATATCTTGCACTTTGGGCATACAGGACGTCAGTGAAAACTGCAACTGGCTTTACTCCGTTTCAGCTAGTGCACGGGGTGGAATCCGTATTTCCTATTGAATGCGAGATTCCTTCTCTTAAATTAGCTATTGAACTTCTTCCTGACACTTCTAGTCTGGCAGAACGGCTTCTTCATCTGGAACATCTCGATGAGCAGCGTCGAGATGCCGCCACGATGAATGAAGCGCATAAAAATCGAGTAAAATTTCAGTACGATAAGGCGGTCAAGCCTAGGGTCTTTTCGGAAGGTGACCTTGTTTTGGTCTATGCCCAAGAAAAAGATGCCCTGGGGGCAGGAAAGTTTAAGTCTATGTGGTATGGCCCCTATATCGTTAAAAAATTCCTTAAGAAAGGAGCATATACCTTGGTTGATTTTGAAGGGAACGAGTTGCCGGAGCCCCGAAATGGGCTCTATTTGAAGAAGTACTATGCCTAGGCTTCGGCCTGGCATGTTGCTTTTGTATATAGTAGTTTTTTCTTTGTACATATCTGGTTGATTTTTGATCTTTGATGGGTTGGTGATGTTTTTGATCTACTTTGGCAGGTTGTGTTGGATGTCATGAGTCATTTTGGTTTCGTCGATGGTGCTAGTAGACACACCCGAAACTTAGCTTCTGCGGCTTGGGTGCTTCATTATCCATCCGGTCAGCTGTTAGTATCAAGAGGGGTCTGCATTGGTCCTGCTTCCAATAATATAGCAGAATACACTGCAGTTGTTTATCTACTCTCGGAGGTAATATCTTTGGTTGTTGATTCGTTGGTAGTTTTCTTGGACTCTCAGCTGGTGGTGTCGCAGTTGAACAATACTTATCGGGTTCGAGATCCATTTTTACTCCGGTTGTTCTTGAGGGTACGTTTTTTACAAAGGTCATTTCAGTTTTTAACTTTCATTCATATTCCTCGAGCTGACAATTGGTTGGCTGACTCATTAGCTAATCAGGCACTGGATTGGCATATTAATCATTCCATACAATAAAATTTAATCATCAAAAACATCATACATTTTGATACATTTATCACATCACATCAAATATCGATGTATATATATCATCAGAGTGTTCAAAAACTTTACAAAATTTGGATCCATAAAATCATACAAAATTTGGGCTTATGCCCCGATCATGTTCAGTCTCAAAAAATATACAGTCATCTGATACATAATATCTATCTACTCCTGAGGTCCCTGCCCAGAAGTCGTGTTCCTATAGAACATGATCGCAGTGGCAACTCGGCGGAATAACCGTACCCAGTCTCCGGGCACTCCTACCACCCGCCTCTGGATGGCTTCCGGCAGGTCTTCCACGGCAGCCATAGGTATTTGGCGGGTTAACCCCTCCAAGTTCCTCTGCACAGCCTGGAGGGTCCTGTCTGAATCCACTGTATCTGCTTCGCCCCTGCGACGCTTGTGGCGCGGGAAACCCTTAGGTCGAACTGGTCCAACATCTGAATCATGATCATTTTAAATTGTCAGTCATTATGAATCCAATCAAAAACATGTTTGTTTTTCATTTTTTCATACATATTTGAAAAAATCCAAAAAAATTATATAAGTCAAATTTTTTTTTGCAAACTTACCGACTGTACCCCATGCTGTGCCTGGTGGAAGAACAAGATCTGGATCTCCACGAAAGTCCATCCCGGCATAGGGATAGTCGTCCACTGCGATGATTTTTTCTCCCCACCAAAGGAAGAACTCATCGTCCCAAGTGGTCCAGGGTACTTCACTACCCCCCAATCTCTTCATCATGTCTGCCCAACGAGCAATTCTTGGATCTCTAGGGCTGTTGATGGTAGAGATGACTCTGGGTCTCAATGCTGGTATCTTCTCAAAGAAGAATGTCATCAAAATTGTACCGTATCCAAAGTGTTTGGTCTTTTCTTGGCGGATTGAGGTCAATTTTTGCTTCATGTTCAGTAATAGGGCTGTGCACCAATCATATACATGATTCAAGCATTCCACTTCTATGCTCATTTGCGTCCTGGATGCCTGATGTAGGGAGGAAGATCCTGCCACTCTGCCGATGGTGAAAAGGAGGATTTTCATGTGCAAATCCCTCAAATCTTTAATTGCAATTTGAGTTCCAACTTTCTTGGAACCCTCTACGCAATACACGTGGACATAATCTTCCACGGTTAACCCTCCCAGGGGCTTCCCATGCAAGTCTACTGGTTCTCCCCTCCGGGAGAGTCCAGTGATAAAATATATGTCTTCCACTTCAATGCATACTAGCATCTGGTCTATCATAAAGCAGTCCTCTTCCGGTTTTCAGTAATTCACGAGCATTTCTAGCAACCAGACATTGATTTTCATATTTGGCATTTTAAAAAATTTGAGCAACCCGCAAATCTAAAGAATATTTAGCGATGCTCGATCTTGCATGACTTCTTGATCAATTGCACTGTGTTCACGCTCTCTCCATGAGATTGTCATCCTGTCAAAATTCATTAAATCCTTCATTAGCCACGCATTTTTTGATTTCGGTCTGCGCATACGCGACTTCTTTTATGCACAGTCGCGTGTATACGTGACTTCATAGTTACCAACCCGCGTATGCACAAGTCCGTGTTTTTTAGCAAGGGTTTCTATGGTGAAATTCACTAAATTTTAATTTATGAACGGACAAAATGAATAACAAGGATGATTGATGAGCTTACTTGACAAATTCGGTGCGATTCGACGGTCGATTGCTCCTGATTTGACGAAAGAAGTTTTTTGCTCCAGAGCACTTTTCTCCAAATCAGCAATGTAATAATGAACCAAATATGAGGTAATTTGTCTATTTATGGCTAAAAAGTTGAAAATTTTTGCAAAAACTTGTTATGCTTATTTTTTCAATCTATCTTAAGCTGCATAACTCGGATGCTTGGAAGTGCCCAGTTTGGTATGTTTTCAGGTACATTTTGACGATTTTGAGATTTTTCCCGGTTTTTGATCCATGATTACTGACTCGTCACGGCAGGTATATGATCTTCACTGGCATATAGGTTAGGGAAATCACTTTCTGCTACATCTTGCATACTAGCCTCCATACTGATCACTTGTCATAGGGTCTATCCCATCAGGTCATGAGCATTACACCCATTTCACTCGCCAATTATTTAATCATGACTTGATGGTAGAGCCTTCCTTTACATGGGCTTCCTAGTTAGTTCCTCGCTATCACTTGTTGCCCATGCTGCGTTTTATGTAGGCTCAGGAGTCCTCTTTAGTCCCACCATGTCTTATGTGTTGAAGCTTCATTCTTCTTCTTCCTCACTATCATTTTTCTGGCTATTACCCTAGAGGCTCCCTGGTGTCGTTAAGTTGTATTACTGCATTGCATATTGGCTACTTGTTTATCCTGGCCTTTAGCCAGCTTCATTTGGACTCGATGTTTAAGCCAACTTTTGACCTTGACTATCTATACAAGTTAACCATTGCATGCACTTAGCTATCACGACTTGACACCCTTTTACCCATGGATGGAACGTTCCTCTGAGTATCGCTTACTAGTTTCCGCCACCTTGCATTGAGCATAGGATTGTTCCAATCCCAGGAACTAGTGCATCTGATTTTTGATACTCGTTCTATACATTGTACCATAGAATTCTTTTATTCTTTTTCAAGCTTATTATATGAAAAAGACAAAAAAAATCAAATATAACAAAAAAAGCGGGAACGGGATATATCTTCGTTGTTTTGATGGCAGTACAGAGTCAGTTTGTTGCCCTTGAACAAAGCACATATACTTATATATTTTTCCCCCATTTGGGATGGTTTTAGTTTTGACCTAGGTTCAGCCTTTACCATGTTTCACTTTTCAGTCCTCCCCCGGTTGGTTATCTCTTCCAATCATATGGAGAGTTTGTTCTGCCTCCTGCATAATAGACTTATACAGTGTCACTTTTTACTGCCATGGTCATCATGAGTCGTGCTTTTGTTCAAGGGAAGTTTAACCAGAGTCAGCCATTCTGCAGTGTCTCTTGACTCATTAGTCAGTTGGCCTTCCCGGTCTTGTCCATATCTTGTTCTATCACATCAGATGTTTTGGTCTTCTGCTCGTGCTGGTTTGAGAAGGTCTCCATTGACTTCTTGCTGGCGGGTTTGTCTCTTATCGACTACGACATATTTCTCTGAGAGTAAACCTAGAGCCGCACCCTGGCCCTATTTCCATCATTGATAGGTGACCTTGTGCTCAGCATTTGATCATCATTATGGGTCTTTGACTGAGTGGTTTTCCTTGTGTTCGACGGCAGCATACATTATCACACTTGGGATTCGTGCAGTACCTTGATTTCCATTTGACCCTATCGGTGGATATCTCGCCTATGTGTCATCTTTCATTGTTGGTTGGTTCAGAGGGTTTCTTCTGTGCGCTAGCATCATCTTGTGCATGTCGGAAACGTACTTCGGTTTGGTTCCGTCACTCTACTTCGTCCGATTCCTTCCAAATATTGGCCTGCAGGTTACACTCGCACTGGAATGATGTGGGATGCCTTAATGCCTTCCTTCCAGCAGATATTTTCCCATCGACTTTGACTCATTGCTCTGGGAATAAGTTCTAGAGTCTTTTTGTTAGTACCTTAGGGTTTGCAGTCATCAGTGGAAGACTCTTCGCTATCGACAGTGGGGATTCATCATTGCCTCCTGATTGGTAGATTCTTTCAAGTGTTCGACATAAACTCATTTATTCACACTTTTTAGATTGTACTGGGGCACCTTGACACTCATTTGCATTATTGGTGGGTTGTCTCGCGTTGGTTAATGGTATACATCATTGACCGGTAATCCAATGATTTCTCACATGGTCGACTTCAGCTCATTTATTCCCATTGTGTAGAATTGTACCATCGAGATCGGTGAAGACCTTGGGTTGCATCAGCATTTTTCGGTTCACTTTTGACAGTCCACTCAGTTTCTGCCAGTGATGTCGTTCACCCTTATATGTTTCGATTCGATGTGACATTTTATATGTTGGCTCTAGGAGTTAACGTGATAGTACCCCGTTTGTTCCACCTCTTATGATTTGATACTTGGAGATTCGATTACTTATTTGATCAGACATCCATTGCGACTTCCTTGATCGGCTTTCTATTGTGATACTTGGACATTGATTCAGACTTATATTTTCGGACCATGCTCAGATGATTCATTGTGTACTTTCAGTTCAGTTATACTTGTATACATGTTGGATCTATTCAGTACTTTCTATATGATGTATTTTTGACTGAGCATGGGTATGCCGGCCTCAGCATGAGTTGACTCTTTGTTTTCTTTCATTGGTTTTTGGCAGGCTAAACTTTGGTGAAGTCCTCTCTTGTCCTTGTGAAGTTCTTTCTATGTGCATAATACATTTCGGCCATCATGTACCCCTTCTGATCTCATATATTAGGGGGCATCTGTTATAGCATCATTTATCACCTTCATATGATTCATGATTTCTTTTGTGGCTTTGGGCACCCATTCCTACAGACTTGGACAAATTCACTAAAAAACAGTGTAAAAATCCCCATACGCGATTATGCCCAGACTTTTCCGCGTGTATACGTGAGTCCACATGAAATTTTCCACGTATGCCATTAAAATCATTAAAAAATATATAAAAATTCCCTATTTTCAGGCTGGGTTGATGGTTACTCTGGTAGTTCAACCACCCCAGCACGTGGCCAACTGTTTCCAACTGTTGAAACTACTTGGAGGGAGTATAAAAGCCCCTCATGTGCTGTGGAGTCTCATGTAACAAGAAAGATTGACAAAGTCCGATCACAGAGTTAACATCATTTCAAACAACTTTGGGATTCTAGGATCTAGCCCTCCTGAATCTGGAGAGGGATCTATCCAATATTTACAAAGATGGATATTGTCTTTGAAGTTTGGGGTGATGATATTAGGCTAGTTATGAAGACCAAGGGTTTTGTTTGGTTTTCTCGGATGGTTGAACATAGTTGTTGTCTGAGGCGGAAAGATCTATATGCAAATAGGTTCAAAGGTGAGAAGTTGCAAGAAAAATAGAGTAAGCTTTGATTATAAAGAAAGATGATGGAAATTTTTCAATCCATTGGGCTATGGAGTCATAAGAGAATTTAATTGAAACATTCAGGTTCAAGAGGGATCTATGGGGCAAGTCATCTATGCCTAAGGATCTCTTTGAGGTTTGATTTATGGAATGGGGTGATACAAAAAGAAAGGGAATTAACAGATACGAGAACAAAGAGCGACGGGATCTAACTATGTGCTGAAACTAATGACCTTCACCTTTGACCGGGCACTTAAGAAAAACAGAAACAAACTGGGCAGGCCAAGTACTTTGAAACTAGCCAGCCTTTGATACACTTCTAATAGAATACATATAAAAAACAAAGGGAAACTTGAAAGGCAACCTTTGGAGCAGAAACTAGTGGGCTGGGCTCACCCTAATCCTCTCCTAGCTCTCCTTTACTTAGTTACTTCCAAGACATTCACAAAGATAACACAGGATGGCCTAAGATCTGATAAGTACTTCGAAACTAGTCAGCTTTTGACATTCTAAGGGAAACAATCAAATAGTTGAGCAAACAAGAAAGAAAGGACTGAACTAATACAGGATTTCCTCAATTCATTCCTTACAATATACATAGAAAGTAGCACATTTAAAAATAACATTCGTTGATGAAAAGATGAGGGAACGCCAACATATCTGTACTTAGACTGAATTAAATCATTCTTAAACAACACATCAGAAAGAAAACATTTAAATAAAGATTTCTCAGCCAGAGAAGGTTACTGATATACAGTAGGTCCTAACACTGTTTAAACTGTTCTTTACAGTGGAAAATGAAACAAGTTGAAAACTGAAATAAAATGAAAAGTTCACGATGAGAATAACATCACCATCAGCATAGACCAGGATCCCATAAATCAGCTTGTATTGATTGCTTCAAACCGGTTACAATCTTCAGATCCAATGTTTTAATCCATCTCTCTTCACAACCTAACCTATCTGTTACAAGCAGAGCTCCAAGAGCCCATGAAACCACTATTTACAATCAAGAGTTTTCCACTCAGAAAAAGCTACAATACTTCAGCAATTACATTGACAACCAACTAATCCAACCCCCTCCTCATCTTCTTCTGAAGTATTTATAGAAGGATGAGGAGGTGAGATCTGATAAAAAGATCTCAAATACATTTAATGCGGAATTAATGTCTTCCTGGCCTGGGAGGCTCGATGAAGAATTTATACAAGTGTTCCACTGCATTAATGTGTTTTTACTTAAGAAGTAAGCTCGGAAGGAGCTTTTGTTGACCTTTGAGGCTCTGCGTACTGTTAGGGTTACTCTGAAAACATTCTGTCATTAAATATGGTGCAGAAATAACTCCTTGACTGTTTCGAGGCATAATATCTGATCTTGTTCAATAAATTCAGCCTCTGACTGAGCGTTCTGAGGCAATAGGTGGCACTGCGGTGGTTGAGGAATCAATTCGTCTCAAAGTATGGCGGTGGAGGCGATACGTCTGATAAACACTTTTAGGTTTTGCCTTAATCTGTGTTCAAGCAGGGATTGGAAGAGAGGCTTTGATACTTAGTCTTCGTAGTAACAATGATCTATCCACAAAACTCACGCTCTGGTTCATTACGTCTTCGTCGATACTCTTCCTGCGATCGATGTTATTTGCACATTCTTCAGGCTTTACGGGGACACGTAGCAACCAAGGCTCATGAAACCTTGTTGATATCTTTATTCTCTTCACCTGGTCGATTCTCGGATTAATTAGAAGGACGGGAGTCGTCCCCCTCATTCTTCAGGATTTTCATTAAAACATGATGAATAAACCTTAAACATATAAAATACAATAAAAATGAGAAAATCACACGTTATATGGACGGGCTTGCATGTGGGACGTGCGAGAAAATGGAAGCGATCGGAGTAGTTGATCGTTATTGCGATCAATGGTTGGGAGCATTTACGAAAAGTCGGCGGAGAAAAAGTGAACTTGTACCATGGAATCGAAATGATGAAGCGATCGATGGAGATCGGCGCGGTGGGATTCTTTCAAATGCGTCGGGGGAGATTTAACGGGCGAGCCGGGTTGGACAGGGCGGGAGGATCGAGGCGATCGGCGGCGGAGTCGGATTATGCATGGAAATCCAACGGTGGAGGTGGATCCCGCTGCCGGGCTAAGGTACGAGGATTAGCGCGCGGGCAATGGGATTTGCATGGCGGTTTTGGGAATGAGGTGGAGGACACGCATCGGCCAGCGTGTGGAATCGCTGGCCGACGGGGAAAACCAGCTTTACGCAGAAAGCGGTGCGGGATGAAACCGGTGGAAACAGGAAACCGCGCGGGAAGGGGGGGTCCACCAGGTGGGGGCTCATTCCGCTCCGTCGGATCTGGGGAGCAGATCGACGGTTCTGGTTGATCGCGAGATGTAAACACGTGATTTAAAATTTCCCAGCTGAAACTTTAGAAATGTGGGTTTTTGGTTTTGCAAAGGAAAAATGTGGCGGAGAAGGGTTATTTTTTGATTAAGCTCCTAAAGGCTTGACCGTTGGTTCCAGCGCTCGAATATGTGGAGAAAGACAAGCGGGGGTTTAGCCCGAGGGGGCTAAAGAGCCAGCGTATAGAAAATAGGTGCTTTTATATGATTTTCAATGATTTTTGAAGAAGAAAAAGGGTTCCGATAGGCCAAAAAAGTGGGTTTTTAACCTTAGGAAATGAGATTATTGGAGGGCTAAGGAATATAAAAGGGTTTGGTGGGGTTTTTATGGATGAAAGGAAACTGAAGAAATGAAGGTAAGATGGAAACAGGGAAAGGGAAAAAGGAGGAGGATGCAGCAATACTTGATTTGGATTTTCGTGGAGTATCAGAGGCTGGGAGAAGGAAATGTATGAAGATCTAATCAGCAGTTTATGGTTTCACCTAAAGAATTCAAGCACCAACAAATTCAGGACTGAATTTGTTTCTTGAAGGCTACAAAGAATATTTAGCCACCAGCTGATATAATGGAAAAATATAGGTGGCTAACAGTGGCTCCACTTGGGGATGGTGCCTTCTTGAAGGCATCAAGAATTCAGACTTGATTTCTCTGGGATGCTGACTGGTGCTTGACCCACTGCTTGCTCTTGCTTTTCTTTGACAAATAATATCAGTTTATGAAAGAAAAATGAAATTCATCAATACAACTTCTACTTACCCAATCCTACTGATCTAACATTTTTTCTTCATCAGAGTGCACTTGGATTGGCAAACTCTATTCAGAACAATTTATTCTTTTGAAAGCAGGAAATCTAATCTATTTCTACTCCTTATTTCTCCCTGAACTCAGATTAAACAGTTGAGCTCAGATATTTTTCTACCTAATCTACTGTCTGTTGGGATTAAACAGTCCAACAAACTTTCATTCTCTAAATTCTATAACAGAAATTTAAAAATAGTCAAGTCAAGCTTGAGTTGTTTGACTTGCTATGATCTATGGCATAAAAACAAGCTGCACATAGATTATTATTTGCAGAAAATTTTAAATCAACACGGAAGGCTTAAGATCTGAAAATTTTCTCATCAGGGCCTTCTGTCATATTCACAGCTCTGTTTTTTATTTTTAGTGATCTATCTTTATGTTTCCTCTGGTTCAAGTTTTGAGCGAATTAGAACCAGGTCTTTTTCTTTGACCCAAAAATTAGAGTAGCTTTGAGTCATCTCTTTGGAAACTTCGATTCAGATTTTGAGTTTGTTTGAACCTTCTTTTCTACCCTACTCTATCTACTGATAAGCCAAGATTAAACGGTTTGGCAAATCAAATTTGCTACCCTATCAGCAGAAAATTGAAAGCTAATTAGTCAAGATTAAACGGTTTGACCAATTAGAAGTGTGTTTCAAGGAGTGGCATTTAAGCTCGCACACTTTCAGATTCATTTCTCTTTTTTGGCATGGGGCCTTGCCTTTCTTGTTTTTCATTTGTGCCCTCTTTTCTTTCTTTCTTTGTTTTTGTATTTTTTGATTTTTCACAACTTTAAATGCAATGGTGGATGAAATATTTACAGCGGATAAAAAGGTAAAAAGGCTTCAAACATGAAATAATTTAAGAAAGATAATGCTTAAGCATCCTGCCATTGACAGGACCCCCAAACAATTCTGTTCCACTCAGCTCTTGTAAGAAAAATGCATTGTTCCCAGCAACTGAATGAATGGAGTAAGGGCCAAGCCACAGATTGTCAAATTTACCATGCTTTCCCTTGTCTTCCCTCTTTGAATCCCACTTTAAGACTTTATCCCCAATTTTGAAATTGCTGGCCTTTGTTCTTCTTTCAAATATCCTTTTGATATTGTCTTGTTTCTGTAATGCTTTATTGTACACTTCCTCCCTGGTTTGCTGAAGATGAATGGTCTGATTTATTCTTCTGATTATGTCATTCTCTTCAGTCTGCAACTCTTGAATTAAATTCATAACTGGTACACAGGGGTACATTAGGAAAAATTGCATACAACACCATACACAAGAGTTTGGAAGGGTGACATACCAATGGACTTATTCAATGTTAATCAATCGGCCCAAAGTGCATGGTTCGACTTTGTGTGCCCGAGACTTCTTGTTGTCTTCCAACGATTTCTTTATTATGTTCACTAGCTTTTGTTGGAAGATACGCAAGTCCATTACCTTAAGGGTAATAGGGTGTAGATGCTAACATTATACAGGTACTTGTAATAAATTTCTACATTCTCTTTGATCCAATCTTTGCTTTGCATTATGTTTGTAATGATCTTAGTAGGACGACCAAATACGGAGAGGATGTTGGTTTATGAATTTAATGATAATGAATCATTGGCCTGTCTACAAGGAATGGCTTCTATCCACTTAGTGAAAGAGTCTGTGGCAGTAAGGATCCATCGGTGCTGAGCAGAAGATGATGGGTGGATTTCTCCTATGAAGTCGAGTCCCCACTGTTGAAAAGGGGCTTCAACGGTAATTGGATGCAGAGGAAGGGGTAGCAATTTTCTCTTACCTTCAAACAATTGGCATTTATGGCAAGTAGTTGTCAGTTTGTGCACATCAGGAAAAAGAGTGGGCCAATAGAAACCAGCCCTCAAAATTTTGTTGGCTGTTGACTTCCAGTACAAATGGCCTCCACATTCTCCTTCATGGAATTCCTGTTTAATTTTTTCTGCATCAAACTCAGGCAAACATTTAAGCAATATTCCACTTGCATTTTTCCAATAAAGACATTTATCGATAATGCAATAGTTTACAACTTTTAACTTCAGGAATATTGCCTTTGTTTTGGATAAACCAGGAGGTGTATTCAGATTAAGCAAAACATAAACAATATCAGTATACCAAGGAGAATTCACAAAATGATCTTCAACAATAGGAGTTGAGAATTCTTCTTGGTTATCCAAAGCATTGATCATATTTATATCAAGAAGTTCACAATTTGATTCAGCCATTAATTTAGCTAGACCCTGACCTTTGATGAGCTTAGTGGGTTTTATTTCTAAATCATATTCAAGAATAACAGCAATCCACTTACCTCTTTTACCATCCGGATCCTGGGTTAGAATGTATTTAACAACTGAATTTGGGACAAAGGCAATGATGTGTGAGTGAAGTATGTACACTCTGAAGTCTTTCAAAGCCTTTACCAAAGCAAAAGCTTGCTTTTCCATAATGTTATACTTCAAAGGGGCATCTCTCAATGCCTTGATAAAGAATGCAATAGGCTGCTCTTGTCCTTGTGGATTTTTCTGTAAAAGGACAGCAACTATGGTATGTTCTGATGCAAATGAGAAGATATAAAAATATTTTGAAAAATCAGGGCTTATGAGAACTGATGTCTTGGTTAACGCTTGTTTCACCAGTTCAAAGGATGTCTTCGCTTCTGAGGTCCATTTCACCCCTTGCTCCCTTTTCAACATGTTTGTGATATTCCTAAGGAGCTCAGCCAAGTTGGGGATGAACCTTCTCAAAAAGTTTATCTTTCCAATTAAAGACTGCAACTCTTTGATATTTCGAGGATGAGAGATTTGCAATATAGCCTCAATCCTCTTTGGATCTATCTTTATACCTTCTTCCGAAATAATGTGTCCAAGAAGCTTACCTTCTTGGAGACCAAATAAAGTCTTCTTAGGGTTCAAAGATATTCCAAACCTTTTGCATTTCTCGAAAACTTTCCTCAAATGTTCTAAGTGTTCTTCATCTGTTTTTGAAAATACAGTTACATCATCGAGATAGATAATGATGAAGGAACCCAATTCTTCCGAGAATGCTATGTCCATGGCTCTCTGAAAGGTTGCTCCAGAATTCATTAGACCAAAAGGCATTTTCACATACATGAAAGTACCTCATGGTGTAGTAAAAGCTGTCTTTAATTGATCATCAGGGTGGACTAGGACTTGATTATACCCCGAATAGCCATCTAGCAAAGAAATTCTTTTAGACCCCACCACCCTTTGCAAAATATGATCCATCTTGGGTAAAGGGTAGTTGTCTTTCAATGAAGCTTTGTTTAAATTCCTGAAGTCTATCTGTCTTGATTTCTCGATCTTTTCCTAAGCCGGCACCGGATTAGATACCCCTCGGAGATATCTAATAGGGACGATAATGCTGACATCGTGCATCTTCATGATTTCCTTCTTAACCAACGGCAGCCGGACGGGGTTGATTACTTGCGCGATTTTGTTTGAATGGTTTTTGGTTTTCTTTAAGAGGGATTTTGTCTTTGTATTATTTCGGTGTCATAGGATTTAAGATCTTCGTAACTCCATGCAAAAACATCGAGAAAACTCTTTAAATAGCTCTAAGTATTTGAGTTTAATGTGAGTGGTAAAGTTTTAGACGGTTTGATCAATCTCGGTTTTCCCTTGTTTGCCTATGTGCATTCCTCCACTTCAGTCTCTACCGGTTCCAGTTTAGGTTTTTTGGCCACATCATCAAAATCAAACAGTTCTTCTAGAGGGGCCAAGCCCTTGGGTAAACTATCATCCTTAGAATGCAAGGTTTCCAATTCCTCTGTTTCAGATTTTGCATTTGATTCTGTTTGGTCTCTAAGTTTGATAGTCTGAAGGTTTATGTCTACCAGCTGTGGAGACGGTTCTTCTTCACCAAGAAAATTTTCTTCACTGCAGTCTGTATCATAATCTGAATCTGAACTGTGGGGTTCAAACTCGTTTCTGAATTTCATGAAGTCTTCTATTTGTTTATCTCCATCAAAAACCTGCCAATATTTCTTGTTATTCGGGATAGCTGGTCTGAATTTTATTTGAGAGGTGTCATCATACAGTATTGGGTAGGTTCTAGCAGCAAAGGCTAAATTGTGGGCTGCAATGTTTCTTTTTCGTGGGACAAAAGACAAGGTGGGCTCCTTAAATGTTTTCAAAAGGTCCATGACATCATTCCTGTAGGCCCTAAGTCTGGGGTGATTTGCATTATACTCCCCATTAACTTGCCTAATTATTAATTCAGAATCCCCATACACATTGATTCTCTTGGCACCTAACTTTTTCAAGAAATGCAAGCCTAAGAGAAGGGATTCATATTCTGCTATGTTGTTGGAACACTGAAAGTTTAGTTTGCAAGAGATGCATTCTGTATAATTGTTTTCAGTGTTGATAATCCAGACACCTGCACCAGCATTTGTTTTGGTGCACGACCCATCAAAATACATAGTCCAGAGAGGAAGTTTTTCAGTTTGGTGAATGGACTTGGTATCATTTGATTCCTCAAGTTTTTCATCGGGTTGAGGACTGTCTTTCCGACTGTCAAGTTTTAAGTTCAAAGGATTGATAATTTGCAGTTCAAGATCCGTGTTTAGTTTTCTAGGATCTTCAGACACAATAGACTGTTTCGACAATTCAGTGTTCTTTTCCTCCTCTTCCATCTCAGCCATTGATTCTGTTGAAATGATTTGTTCTGTGAATGCTTCATTATTAAACATGATAAAAGAATCAAGGGTTGTGTTTATAGCATAGAGAGGGGAGTTTTGAGGCTGATCTTGACTTGTTACTGTGTACTACATGTGGGATTCCCTATAAAGTTTTCTAGTCTGATTGAAAACAGGGATAGTTGCATAGGTCATGTCCATTTGCATAGTTCCCTGTAACTTGGCCCCCCAAGATCGTGATAAAAGCATTCCATACTTCGGGGGTACATCAGCCACAACAACATCCATGACTAAACATTTGGTCGGAATTTGGGCTAAGTTAACACAGAGATCCTTTATCAATCCTAGACACTTAACTCTGCTTGAGTCAAAGGAGTACAAATATTTGTAAGGTCTGGTAATCTCAAGACCCAGGCTTTCCATTACAGCTTTTGGCATTAAGTTATGGGAAGCACCTGAGTCATGCATAGCATTATGCAAAATTTTGTCATGAATGTTTAAGCTTACATAAAAGGGAGGGACAGGACCTTCCTGGAACTTTCCTTCAATATTTGGACCGAAAATAAGCTCTGGTTGGTCATCATTAAGATTGAGTGTGTCTTCATTGTCTTCTAAATTTAAAGCCTTCAAAATTTTGGACCTATAAACATGTTGGGCAGCTAACTCAGTCAAGGGAACAGATATTTTGATCTTTGAGATTTCCTGTTCTAGACTGAAAAGGTTTTGATTCTTTAAAGTATTGGCTTCAGCCTTGTTTACTGCCACTTTATCAGCAATAACAGCTTGCTAATTTGGTTTATCTATAGTTAAAACAGTTGTTTTTGCAGGAGTACTAACTGATGTGCTAGTGCTGCTAATGTTTGCACTCTGTTTTTCGATATTTTGAGTGTCTTTCTCTTTACCATTACCAGAATTAACAGCCACTGTTTTGTCCTTTTGTTTGATTGTTTTAGACTTGGTTGCAGTGCTGTTTTGAGAAGGTCTGTCAGAGGTTTTATTATTGGGGGTTTGTTGATTAGATCTACTTCTGAGTTCATATTCCCTTAAAGGCTCTATGACAGCGTTTTCCATATTTTGATAGTAATTCTGATTATCATCTCTTCTGTCATCACAAGGTGTATAAAGACCTTGTTTTTCATCATAATGAACCTCAAAGTCATCATCATCTACCCCAAATAAGTTTATATCATCTTCCTCTGTTATTTGATCTGTTTGTTCAACCTCACTTAAAAAATTCTGATGAAAGGGAGGAATGACCTGCTGATCATCTTCCCTGGGTCTGTTTGGAGGCTGATTTCTTCTAAGATTCTGATTCTGGTTTTGGTTTCTGTTTTGAGGAGCGTTTTGATTTAGACTTGCTTGTGCTCTCTCTAGAATACTCATTTTCTTCATCATTTCTTCCATCATTCTTTCCATCTTCGAGCTTGAAGTGGAGGGGGTGGATTCCTCTCTAAAAGATACTCTCTTTTCAGCTTTCATCCTTGCTCTCTTCTCCATGAGGTTCACCTCCACAGAAAGAGCACCTCTTTGCATATCTTCAAGGGTTGCAAAAACTCTTTCTCTGAGTGAATATGTCATGTCTGGATCAAAACCTTCAGGAAATTTGTTTAAAGCTAATCCCTGAGGAGGTTTTAGTTCAGGTGAAAGTGCATTATATACACTGTTAAATCTGGTACAATACGCTTGTACACTTTCCCCAGGGTTCCTATGGAGATTGTTATAGTCGGCAAGGACTTGGAGAGGGTTCTTCCTTACTTCCCATTTGTTTAAGAATGTTTGATGGAAGGCTTGGAGGTCGTTAATACTATGGGGGGTTAAACCTTTAAACCATTTTCTCACTTCTCCCCCCAAACTTTGAGCAAACAGCCTGATTTTGACAGATTCATTATCAATTTCGTTTCTGTCAAAGTAGTCATTCATCTTGTCCACATGTTGAGATGTTGTTGTGGTATTACTAGCATCATATAACGGAATTTTGGACTGATAATCTTGTGGAATATTGACTAATGGTACAGGAAGGACTAAGGGAGCATACCATGCTGCCATGATATGCGGTGGGGGTGGATTTACAAGAGGAGGTGTGGGTTGAAGTGGAGTGGTTTGAACAGTGGAGGAAAGATGAACAGAAATGGATGGAACAGCAGTAGATCTCTGAGCTGATCTCGGATGAGAGACACCTAGATTATGTAAGAAATGTAAATCAAGAGGTGTTGATTCTCTATTCCCAAGAGTTTCACTTATTTCGGGAGATGAAAGTGCAAGCTCAGAATCTAACTGATCCAAATCACCAAATGACCTAGTTCTGAATGGGTTTAATAAGTCAATTTGTGATTCATGAAGAGCTAAAAGGTTTTCAGGGACTGAATTAGCTCTTAGGGGTGGTCTAAAAATAGTTGAAGATTGTTTCCTAGGAGACTTCCTAAGAATTCTTTCTGGGTTATCAACTATTTCAGGAGGATCTGGGTCAGGATGGGCTCTAGTGTGAATCTTTTTAGGAGCCACAATTTTTATATGTTTAGACCCAACTAAACAAGAAAAGTTCAACCAGATATGACAATCTTTAGACGGTTAACTAATCTTTTTTCTCGATTTTTAAATCCCACATCCCTCTAACTGAGTTTGAATGATTTTATAAAGATAAGGGTTCTTCCCAGTGGAGTCTTAAGGTCTGTTCAGGATGGTGGAGTCGCCAGGCAGAAGGTTCAGAGTGTTTTCAAACGAGAACACTGTCCACCACAGTGTTTGTGAAACATTCCTTTTCAAGGATATCTCAAAACACAACAAACTCTAACCAGAGATTGACTGGGAGGGCATTCACCAGATATGTCACCCCTAAAAGAGGATGAGATCCAGAGGCTACCTGGCCCTTTCCAGACTCTGTCTAAGAGTATAAGGTAAAACACATCAAAGACGTAGACAAGATATCAAAACTAGTGTTTTACTACCAATCTGAAATGTTTTTGGTATTTTATGAGTTGTCTATATTTGTGGTTTAAAAGAATGTCCTAACTTTGCCTCAAAACTTAGCTATGGTTATGAAACAAAGACAGTCTATCCTTATGGCTAAGCTAGCTGATTTTCCAAGGTTAGATAAAAACTTAAAAGAATCCTAGGATTGACCTAGTTTGTCACTGATTCAATTGATCTTCATCTTAATTACCATTTTCTTGGTAGTGCTTGAAAAGGCTGCTTATGACTCTCAAGATGTTAGGAAGCTTCTGGGTAAGTCCCCAGCGGAGTCGCCAGAAATGTTAGGTCTCTGTAACAAGCAAGATTGGCAAAGTCTGATCACAGAGTTAACATCATTTCAACCAACTTTGGGATTCTAGGATCTAGCCCTCCTGAATCCGGAGAGGGATCTCTCCAATATATACAAAGATGGATATTGTCTTTGAAGTTTTTAGTGTGATGATATTAGGCTAGTTATGAAGGCCAAGGGTTTTGTTTGGTTTTCTCGGATGGTTGAACATAGTTGTTGTCTGAGGCGGAAAGATCTATATGCAAATAGGTTCAAAGGTGAGAAGTTGCAAGCAGACAGAATAAGCTTTGATTCTAAAGAAAGATGAGGGCAAGTTTTCAATCCATTGGGCTATGGAGTCATAAGAGAATTTAATTGAAACATTCAGGTTCAAGAGTAATCTATGGGGCAAGTTATCTAGGCCTAAGGATCTCTTTAAGTTTTGATTTATGGAATGGGGTGATACAAAAAGAAAGGGAATTAACAGATGCAGAACAAAGAGCAGCCCAGGATCTGGTAAGTACTTTGAAACTAGCCAGCCTTTGACCAGGCACTTAAGAAAAACATAGAAGCAAACTAGGATCTGGTAAGTACTTTGAAACTATCCAGCCTTTGATACACTTCTAATAGAACACAGATTAAAAACAAAAGGAAACTTGAAGGCAACCTTTGGAGCAGAAACTAGCGGGCAGGGCTCACCTTTCTCGTCATCTTAGTTCTTCTTTACTTAGTTACTTCCAAGACAATCACCGAGATAACACAGAATGGCCCAAGATCTGATAAGTACTTTGAAACTAGTCAACTTTTGACACATCCTAAGGGAAACAGACAAATAGTTGAGCAAACAAGAAAGGGACTCAGGGCTAACCTTTGATTTCCTCAATTCATTCCTTACACAACATACATGAAAGTAACATCTAAAAATAACATTCAGCAGTGACGAAAAGATGAGGGAACGCCAGCATCTCTGTGCTTAGACTGAATTAAATCATTTCTAAATAACAAAATTAGAAGAAAACATTGGGATAAAGATTTTTCAGCCAGAGAAGGTCACTGATATGCAGCAAACTCTAACACTGTTTAAACTGTTCTTTATAGTGGAAAATGAAACAAATTGAAAACAGAAATAAAATGACAAGTTACAGTGAGAATAACATCACCATCAGCATAGACCGGGATCCCATAAATCAGCTTGTATTGATTGCTTCAAACCGGTTACAATCTTCAAATCCAATGTTTTAATCCATCTCTTTTCACAATCTAACCTATCTGTTACAAGCAGAGCTCCAAGAGCCTATGAAACCACTATTTACAGTCAAGAGTTTTCCACTCAGAAACAGCTACAACACTTCAGCAATTACATTGACAACCAACTAATCCAACCCCTCACTCATCTTCTTTTGGGGTATTTATAGGAGGATGAGGAGGTGAGACCTGATAAAAAGATCTCAAAACACAATTAATGCAGAATTAATGTCTTCCTGGCCTGGGAGGCTCGATGAAGAATTTATACAGGTGTTCTACTGCATTTATGCGCTTGTGCTTATGAAGTAAGCTCGGAAGGAGCATTTGTTGACATTTGAGGCTCTGCGTACTATTAGGGTTACTCTGCAAACATTCTGTCATTAAATCTGGCGCAGAAATAACTCCTTTGGTTGTTCCGAGGCATAATATCTGATCTTGTTCAATAAATTCATCCTCTGATTGAGCATTCTGAGGCAATAGGTGGCACTGCGGTGGTTGAGGAATCAATTTTCCTCAAAGTATGGCGGTGGAGGCAACGTCTGATGAACACTTTTAGGTTTTGCTTTAATCTGTGTTCGAAGCCGGGGATTAGGCTTTTGATAACCGTCTTAGCCGTAATCCCCACCAATCTATCCACAAAACTACTGCTCTGGTTCATTCTGTCTTCAAAATCTGATACTCTTCCCTGCGTCGATGTTGACTGCATTCTTCAGGCTTTACAGGGACACGTAGCGACCAAGGCTCATGAAACCTTGTTGATATCTTTATTCTTCACCCTGCGGTCGATTCTCTGGATTAATTAGAAGGACGGAAGTCATCACCCTCATTCTTCATATTTTCATTAAAACACGATGAATAAACCTTAAAACCTGCAAAATACAATAAAAATGAGAAAATCCTGCGTTACATGGACAGACTGCATCGGAGGACGTGCGAGAAAATGGGGCAATCAGAGCTGTTGATCGTATTGCGATCAATGGTCGAGAGCATTTCTGAAAAGTCAGCGGAGAAAAAATGAACTTGTACCATGGAATCGGGAGAATGAATGAGAGCCGTCGATCTGCGGAGATTGACGGTGGGGATCGGCTTTCAAACGCGTCGGGGGAGATTTAACAGGCGGGCGAGTTCGTTAAAGACCGGGAGGATCTGGCGATCGGCAACCTTCAGATTGGAGGGCCCAAATCCAACGGTGGAGGTGGATCCCGCTACTGGGCTATGTTACGAGGATTAGCGTGCGGGCGATAGGATTTGCACGGCGGTTTTGGAACGAGGTGGAGGACACGTGTCGGCCAGCATGTGGAATCGTTGGCCGACGGGATAAAACCGTTATTCGAAGAAAAGTGGTGCGGGATGCATACCATGGTTTTGGAAATGGGCGCGGGGGAAGGGGGGTCCACCAGGTGGAGTATGCTCCGCTCCGTCAGATCTGGGAAGCGGATCGACGGTCCTGGTTGATCGCGAAATGTAAACACGTGATTTTAAAATTTCCCAGCTGAAACTTTAGAAATGTGGGTTTTTGGTTTTGCAAAGGAAAAATGTGGCGGAGAAGGTTTTTTTTTTTTTATTAAGCGCCTAAAAGCTGGACCGTTGGTTCCAGTGCTTGAATATGTGGAGAAAGACAGGCAGGGGCTCAGCCCGAGGGGGCTGAAGAACCAGCGCATAGAAAATAGGCGTTTTTATATGATTTTCAATGATTTTTGAAGAAGAAAGAAGGTTCCGATAGGCTAAAAAAAATAGGTTTCAACCTTAGGAAATGAGATTATTGGAGGGGTAAGGAATATAACAGGGTTTGGTGGGGTTTTTATGGATGAAAGGAAACTGAAAAAATGAAGGTAAGATGGAAACAGGGGAAGGGAAAAAAGGAGGAGGATGCAGCAATACTTGACTAGGATTTTTCATGGAATATCAGAGGCAGAGAGGAGGAAAAGTATGAAGAACCAACCAGTAGTTTATGATCTTACCAACATACTTCAAGTATCAACAATTTTAGGCCTGAATTTGTTTCTTGAAGGCTGCAAAGAATATTTAGCCACGAACTGATATAATTGAAAAATATAGGTGGCTAACATGGCCTAAGGGAGAGAGAGAAATTATTGATATTATACTCTGTTGGTATTCCCTATCCAAGTCTGAATTCCTGTGCCTCCTGCACTTCCCAGTTCATTACAGGAAACCTTTGTTTCCTGGAGATGCTCATCTTCCTATATGTCATCTCGTATGCACCAGTTCGGAAGGAATCTTAGCGAGGCAAGGGCAAGACGGATCCGGACGACGGTCTGCTCGAAGATCGTGGAAGGATTCAGGTGATCTCTCCACTCGTTATTTCTATACATGCTATTTATAATACAGAAGAACCGTCTTGTTCCCGAAATATACGTGTTAGTGTATTCTTGCATATATGAGAATGTTGTTATTTAAGCATTTATTATGGTTTATCTAATGTTTCATATGGATTTCACTAACATTTAGAGTAGATATATGTTGTACAACCAGTTCTTTGTGCTTGTTTCTTCTTGTCTTTCAGGTTAAGAAGGAAGAACGGTTGCTGGGGGTTTGGACCCCGCGGGATCTGCTTCAACCGTAGGACCTACGGGTAAATTCCTCGATCTGCTCTATTTAGTTTTTCATGAACATGTATGGTTGTGTGAGTCCTTCTTAAGTAGCATGCCCTACTCTGTGGAGGTTTAAACCCAACAAACCTCTAGGGTGAATTTCCCCGAAACAATATCTGGCCTGGTCTTCAATAGATGGCCTTTCTAACAAATTTTCCCGAGGCTTTTCAGAACAACACCCTCCGCATCTCTCCAGGTCTGGTTAGTAATACCTTTTAGGCTTATTTTATACAGATCGATAATCAATCGATTCAGCTTCTCTGATGACTCAAAAAAACTCTTGGAATCCTAAATTTAGCCTAAATCTCTGAACAAACTGAAACTCACTCTTCATATTCCTAACGATCGATTTCTCTCATGTTCTCCAACCATGTGGAGACATTTACAATCCCTCTCTATTTTTAATTTAAAACCACTCAAATATAAATAATTACATGAGAAAGAAAAAACATGGGAACCCCCTATGTCTATTTACATACAAAGTATTGTCTTGAGCCTAATGCCCCTACATCAGACTCCCTAGGTTAAAATGATTCATGATCTCCTGATCATGTGCTTTCATCCTTGTCTTCCTGGATCACACACTTTATTCTATAGCTGATCATCTGCTTTAACATTCTTCTGTTGTACTTCTCCTGGTTTCCATACTTTATGCTGCATCTTTCCACTTGTTATGCTTTCACAGTCTGTGATTGTCTTTCTCTTGCTGCTGTTTCTCTTCTTTCTTGCTACTTTCCCTTTCTAAGACACCTTCTCCATCAACTTTCTTATCAATTCAATTTCTTGATCTAGTTTATCTTCTAACTGTTGTTTACTGCTCCATCTTGATTGCTGAACTTCTACTTTTGTTTCTTCTTGCTGAGTTCTTATTTGATGAACTCTTACTGCTTCTTTTTCTTATTGAGCTCCCACACTTACTGCAGCTTTAGCCCTAGCTCTAAATGCCACCCAATAATCCATGCCCTCTTGTTCTTTGCAATAGTAAAACTCTTCCTGATTGCCATCCATGAAAATTTCTTCATTCTCTGACTTCAACAATTCTCTGGACTGGTATTTAAATTTCCAGTCACTGTCATCATCTCTTTTCTTCCCCTGGACCAAACCTCCTTTAGTCCTTACTTTAGTACATGCAATCATCAAAAAAACATCAAAACTACAAAATCCTTGTGTCTCTTCCTCATCTGGCAACACTTCAGATTTTTTCTCTAACATTTCATTCTCTCCTTTGAATATTTCCAGCAAACAATTCAGCCATCTATTCTGTACTTTTTTCGCATCCTCAATATGCTGCAAATTGAATTCAACATCTTCTTCTTCTTCTTTGACAATCCTCAGCAATTTTCCTTCATCCTCTTGATTGATTCTGCTAATCAAATCAAGTTCTTCAAGTGCTGCATTTTCATCTTCTATCAGAGTAAAACTCTAATTTTCTACTACTGTAGCAGCCCCAAAAGTCTATCTAATAGTCTTCTCTTGGCTATTCAGAAAATCCCATTCTTCCTTGTCACCAATAGTAACAAGTTTCTGCATATGAGACATGACTGTCTCATCTTCCTTCTGCAATAGCTCATCTTCCTCCAAGACAAATCCAAGTGATGGATTGTCTTCTATGGTCTCTGTCAACACAACCAATTTATTGGTTTCAAAACCACAAGACCCAATGGCCTCAATTGATGACTCAATCACCAATTCCTCTTTCTGCAGTTCTAAGTCTTTTCTGAGACTCAGAAAATCTTCCCTATCTTTGTTCCATTGTGTCTTCACATTCTGCAATCCCCAATTCTGAAATTGAGGTTCCCTCTTTTGCATAGAATCCTGCAGATTCAGCAACTTAATTTCCTCATTCCATGGATTAAACATTTCCACAGAATTCTCTTCCTCTTTCAATTGACTGCCGAATGGTGTCAACTTATCTTCATCATCAATAGAATCTGCATTCACAAAATAATTGTCAAAACAAAGATCATAAGGCCTCAGTGCCTTTCTTTCTTCTGCCAGCATTTCAGTATGCTGCCCTAAAATTCCTTCCTTCTCTATCAGCACATCAGTATGTTGATTCCAATCCCTCAACCAATTCTCGAGACTGTCAGTTAGTCTCTCCTCTGCATCATCATCTTCAAGGATGTCTCTCTGCTCTAGTTCATAAAAATGAACTTTCTCATCTTCATTCATCACTGCCTTTACAATCTGACCACCTTCTCTCTGTTTTTATGTCCTCTGTTCTGTAGCACCTAACTCATGCCACAATCCTGGCAACTCAACTGAGTAAATGTTCATACTGTCTTCACAATTCAAGTTTCCTTCTGTCACTATCTCCTGATATTTCATCTCAATAGAATTCTAATCTTCCATCTCTGTAATAACTTCAGCTATCTTTCCATCACTCTTCATTTGGCCATTTAACAAAAAAAAATTGTCATTATCAACCTTAATAACAAATTTATCATCATCAAACACAACTTCATTGAAACACTCCCTTTCATAAAACAAGGAAATTATGAATTCCTTCTGCTGCAATAATTCAATCTAATCTTCATCTGAAATATACTCATCATACTTTACTTGGTAACATTCAGCTTCATTGAATACAATTTCATCATATGAACTGTCTTCATCAATTCCTACACTCACACACAACTTGTTAGTTGTAAAACCATAAGACCTCATGGTCTCATTTGATGATTTGATCATCAAATCTTCCTGCTACTCCAAGTCATTTATACATTTTATAGATTCTTCAACGGTCTTCTCTTCAATCTCTTCAAGCTGCCCAATTGATTGCTCAATTCCCAGCTTCTGGCCATCATCACAATGTAAATCTCCTTTGCTTCCAATATGTTGGAAAGCAGAACCTTTCTCTAACCGTGCATGGACATTTTCAAAACACCTAGCTGCTCCATTTTCTTCCTTAGTGACGACATTAGCAGTTTTTTCTTCTCCACATGCTCTTCCCGCAAACATATAAAATTTTTCAGATGTAAGGCCATTTAACCCCTTGGTATCACTTGAAGCTTAAGTCTTCAAGTCCTTCTCTAGATACTCAATCATTTTGAGTAATATCTCTTTCTGCTAAGCATTTGTCATTTTCTCTTTTTGCATTTGTATCCTCTACCACTTTACCTTCTTTTGCATGAGCCAACCAACTCTCTAGCTTTCCTTCATCATCAGTTCCAATTTTTTGAACTGCTCTATGATCTCAGCTATCTCTTTCCAATACTCTTCATCAGTGATTTTCTTCCTCATGCCATTTTCTTTGGCATCTTCCCTCACTCTTTTGTTGTGGCCTCTCTCAGAACCTCTGCAATATCTGCTATGGCTATCAATAGCCATTTTCTCCTCCATGAGTTCTTCACTCACAAGTTGCACTAAGCCTCTACAAAATCAAGCTCTCTTGCTGCAACTTACCTCACCAAATCCCTTCCTCCGGATCTAGCTTTTGGCAAGTACTGATCCCCTACCTGTTGGAACCTTTTTAGCACTCTCTTTTACTCTTTCTAGGCTTCACTCTTCAACTTTTCAAGAACAAATCTGTTCTTCTTTTCCTCCAACCTCAATTGGGAATCCTCCAGGTTCTGCGACACTTTTTCTTACCTCAGAATCCTCTGCTGGATTCTTTTATCACTGATCTCAAAGCTGTGATCTGCCTTTGCTGAGATTTCTTCCTCACTTGTTTGCACTCTGCATTCTGCAAACAAATTCTTCAATCCAGAGTCAAATAAGGCTCATCAACTCACCTTCCAAGATCCTTGAATGATCTTGCTTCTTCTTTCACCTGCACTACATCTCTACTTGATGCAATCTTCAAAACACTTTGTCTCTAAATTCAAATTCTGGAAATATGAATACCTTCACTGCATGCTTCCTTATACCTGTGAATTCTGTTAAACAGATTTAAACATCAACTTTCCTCACTGTTCAGTACATGTGCATTTCAAAAACTAAATTTCAAAGAGCTATTCCAGCTCTGAAACCACTTGATTCCAGGGTAGAACCCACAGTCCCCAATTTTTTGTGTATATAAATGAATCCCAAGTTTCAATCCTTTACAAACTCTCAATCTAGAAAACTCACAGTGTTCTATCTTCTGGACTAGAAATTTAAATAAAATCTAGCTGGAAGTGTTAATATCTCAAGTCTGAGATTTGAGATATTAATTTCAAAATCCTCTTATGGTTATAAATCTGTGTGAATAAAAACCTTTAACTCTTCATATGTGGGGGTTCTCTATACCCTACTTCATGAAAGGGAATCAATATTCTAAACTTTGGTTAAGGGCCAACACAAATTTAAACCAGCAACCTTTATGTGAAAAGTTGTTTTCCTACCATATACTCTATGGCCCAAACCCACCTTATGAAATTGAAATCAACATTTCAATTTAGTGTTAAATCCCAAAGAAACTTTCGACCAATACATATATAAATATATGTACCAAAGCTCTCATTAACCATGCGGGTTTCGACTCGACTTTACTCTTTGTATAAATCAATGTGTATCCACTTCCTTGGTAAATGATTCAATAAAGACCATGTCCGCGATTTAAAAACTTACCTCTCCACCGATACATACATCTCGACACTCCATTGTATAAGAGTTCATATATGTCCCACAACATTTGTATAATCAACTATGCGAACATGTCATTAATTCAAAAGTTCACCCTTGTGGTAAATGTCAAATGGATCCGACGGCCTAGCTTTCATCGTGTTCCAGAACCCATTTAACCCCTCATCTGACATATATCACATAATCAAAATGCGTGAGGGTTAATCTTCAAAAAAAAGCGATATAAATGGTTTTTTGGAAACCTCTTATAGACACACGTCAATTAATAAGTCATATGGTGTTTTTTTTCGCAATACAACTTACCATTTTAAAATAACGTGAACCCACTGGTTTCATCCCACCAAAACGCTTTCACTGTTCATGCTCACAGTTCTGTCTTTCTTCATCGCTCGAGGTTCCGCTTTCCTCCACACTATTATATTACATTCGCTTGTTCCATGTCTTCTTTCACATCACCTTTGCTTTTGATTTCAATCTCGACCGCAGGTAGTTAGACTGCTAAGGTGGCTATAGAATGGTTTTTGTTCCATAGTTAAGGTTGTGGTTTCACTTCAATGTTCGGTAGAATTTAAACCCCTCGACCCTTGGCTTCTATCATTAGTCTGTGCCTTTACGTTATTGACATTGGTCACTCCACAGTTAGATTTTCAGCGGGGTTTCAACACACGATTAATAACCGGAGGTTAACTCATTTGCGCCCTTCATCAAGGGTCACAACATCATTGATTTCACAATTCCCTTTCATGGTTTCAACCAGAACTCCCACAGTATTATATGAACAACCTTTCTATTGCTTCTTGCAAGGAATCATCGTATTGACAGTAACTCTTGACACATGGTTTGCCACATATTCCTTATACGCTCTCTCCCAAAAACTTAAACATTCCTCAAGTATACATTTCAGATATTAATTCCTTAACACAAGGTTTATCACGCACAAGTTACACAATCTCTCATTGAGCCTTAAGGCCTATTCACACACGATTAAGTTCCAATTATACACATCATATTCAAGAATAAAATCTTTATCTACATAAATAGAGTTACTTACATTCATATCTGGCCTAGTCTTCAATAGATGGCCTTTCTAACAATTTTTCCCGAGGCTTTTTAGAACAACACCCTTCGCATCTCTTCAGGTCTGATTAGTATTACCTTTTAGGCTTATTTTATACAGATCGATAATCAATTGATTCATCTTCTCTAATGACTCAACAAAACTCTTGGAATCCTAAATTTAGCCTAAATCTCTAAACAAACTGAAACTGACTCTTCATATTCCTAACGATCGATTTATCTCATGTTCTCCAACCATGTGGAAACATTTACAATCTCTCTCTATTTTTAATTTAAAATGACTAAAATATAAATAATTACATGAGAAAGAAAAAGCATGGGACCCCCCTATGTCTATTTACATACAAAGTATTGTCTTGAGCCTAATGCCCCTGCATCAGCACTCCCCCCACAAATGAAACCCCCACAAGGCTTAGCCTTAATGAAGTTTCCTGAGAGATTTGACCTAGACATGTGTTATCAATTAAGAGAAAGAGAAACCCTCACATTAGAAGATATGCAGAAAGGGGCAGTAAGCGTAGAAGCTAACGTAAATGCCAGAAGGGCTATATTGAAAGCAGAAAAGAAGGTTACCTACAAAGATGAAACTGGACCCTCCACATCAGATTCCAAAATTGATAGTCTAGTTAGAACCATGGAAAGGATGATGGAAAGAATAAACATGAATGAGAGAACTTATCCTAAAGAAAACCAAACAAATCTTCAAAATAAAAATGAAAATCAGAACCAAAACTTTAGAAGGAATCCCCCTCAAATTAGACAAAGAGGCCCTGATCAGCAAGTCAGACCTCCTTTCCAACAAAACTATGTTGATGAAGATGAGGGAGTGATTGAAGAAACAAATGAAGATCACATAAACTTATTGGGAGTAAACAATGAGGATATTGTTTTCCTCACTGAAGAAGAACAAGGCATATATACACCCTATGATTAGGAAAGCCCAGAATCTGAAGATTACAAACAAGGCTTTGAAAATGCTATAATGGAAGTACACAAACAATATGACCTTAGGAGTAAAAAGAATCAAGACACTCCAAAAAAGAAAACCTCTGAAATTTCTGTTAGAACAATCCTGAAAACATTTCTAAAAAGACAGCAAAAAACAACAAAACAATGGTTGAAAGTTCTGATAAAAACAAAGGAAAAAACATCCAAATTTATGACAAACCTAGTGGTGACCAAAGTAGCACTAGCAACTCAGCTAATGCTCCTAGTAAAACAATTTTAACTGTTTTCCATAATAAAAACTAGCAAGATGATTTTGCTGAGAAAAAAGTGACTAAGAAGGCTGATCTAAACATGTTAAAAAATCAGATACCTTTCAGCATAGAGAGTGAAATTACCAAAATAAAGATCTATGTTCCTCTTACGGAATTAGTCACCCAAGATGGATATAAAACCCAACTTTTGAGAGCCTTAAACATAGGAGAACAAACTGATTCTGTCAATGTAACTGATGACAAGCCTGAACTTCTATTTGGACCAGAAGTAGAAGGAAAATTTCAAGAGGGAGGTGTTCCTCCTTTTTATGTCAGTCTAAACATCCATAATAAGATTTTGCACAATGCCATGCTTGATTTAGGAGCCTCCCACAACCTTATGCCTAAAGTAGTGATGGAGAGACTAGGGCTTGAAATAACTAGACCTTACAAGGATTTATACTCCTTTGATTCCAGTAGAGTTAAATGTCTAAGGCTAATCAAAGATTTATGTGTAAACTTAGCACAAATACCAGCCAAAATCTTAGTGATGAACATTGTAGTGGCTGATATACATCCTAAATATGGCATGCTTCTTTCAAGGTCATGGGGTGCTAAACTTCAAGGTACCCTGCAGATGGATATGACTTATGCAAACATCCCTGTCTTTAGTCAACCAAGAAGAATATATAGGGAAACACACATGAAATACATGGTTAGTAGTCATGAAAAAACAGAAAACTCCCCACTTTATTCTATTCACATAGACCTTGACTCATTCATTCTTTATAATGATGAATATATTAATGAGCAAGGGGAAGTAGATAATAAACCAATAATAGGAAAAGAGGGAAGAAAGGAGAAAAGACCAAAATAGTTTGCTAATTTAGAAAATCACAGCAAACATGATGAAGATCATAGGAAACAAACCAACCATCAACACAAGTCTGATTATGATAAACAAGGTAAAACTCAACATATTGAAAACCTCGAGGAACAAAATAAAAATGAACATAGTACAGATCCTAAAAAATAACATAATGATAGCCAATCCAAACAGAACAAAGAAGACAGAAATGACCTTAATAACGAATTTGAAAAGGAACCTCTTTGGAGTATGATTTTTGATGGGTCTTGTAGCAAAACTGGTTCAGGAGCGGCATATGGGTGCGTAACACAGAAAATAATCATGTTGAGGGCCATTCATACAAACAAAACTTTCAATACACAAATAACATAGCTAAATATGAGGCTCTCCTCTTACGACTAAAATTATTAAGAAAACTAGGAGCTAAGAGGATAACTATTCATGGAGACTCAGAACTGATTATCAAACAAGTAAATGGAGAATATACTACCAAGCATCCAAGATTACAAGAATATAGAGATGATGTTGTTGACATTTTGAAAAAATTCACAGAATATGAGCTTAAATTTGTCCCTAGAAATAAAAACATTCTTGCCAATAGTTTAGCCTTTGCTACTAGTACATGTTAGAAGCCTTATGAGACCAAACAATACACAACCCAAGATAAATATACACTAGCAGTCCCTGATAATAAAAAATATTGGCAAGTCTTTGAAGGAGATAAACAAATAGAGGATTTCCTACAGTCCAAAAATGGGTTTGAAATGGCCAATTCAGACTCAGAGTATGAATAAGACTGTCCTATTGAGGAAAAATCTTATGAAGAAGAAACTCCTAACATTGCTGATATAAATATGTTAACTAAAGAACACCCACAGAAAATAGAACTGAGAACTGATTTAGAACAAGAAGATTTTGAAGTGTTGCAGTCTCACACTGATAACTTTCCAAAGGGATTGGTGCCTCTTGAATAATTGTTTGACTTTAATGATGTTTCCAAAAGGCCAAAAATGGAAACCACTAAAGCTGAAATAGAAGAATGCAATATAGGTAGTAAAGAAAAGCCCAAAATGATTAAATTATCCAAAACACTGCCAACTCATATAAAACTGAAAAATCTTGAGCTTTTTAGAGAATTTTTTGATGTTTTTGCTTGGAGTTATGAAGACTTAAAATCATATGATACAGAGATAATCTAGCATAAGATACCCCTCAAAGAAAACCAGAAACCTTGTAGACAAAAAATTTGCAGAATAAACCCTATGCAATTACCCCTGGTTGAGAAAGAAATCAAGAAAATGTATGATGTTGGAATCATAGTCCCAGTGAGATACTCAGAGTGGGTGTCTAATCTTGTATCTGTAAGGAAGAAAACAGGAGAGATAAGGCTTTGTATAGACTTTAGAAACTTAAACAAAGCCTCTTTAAAGGACAACTACCCCTTGCCCAAAATGGATCATATCTTACAGAGGGTAGTAGGTTCTAAAAGAATTTATTTGGTAGATGGCTTTTCAGGATACAACCAAGTGCTGGTGTATCCTAATGATCAACTTAAAACAACTTTCACTACACCTTGGGGCACTTTCATGTATGTGAAAATTCCCTTTGGTTTAATGAATGTTGGTGCCACATTCCAAAGAGCCATGGATATTGCTTTTTTAGAAGAGATAGAATTCTTCATTGTGATATATTTAGATGACATTACTGTCTATTCCAAAATAGATGAAGAACACCTTTCTCACTTAAGAAAATTATTTTAGAAATGAAGAAATTATGGTCTATCCTTAAACCCCGAGAAAACGTTATTTGGCCTCCAAGAAGGTAAAATTATAGGCCATATTATATCTAAAGAGGGAATAAAAATAGACCCTAAAAGGATTGAATGAATATTGAAAATCAGCCATCCTAGAAACATCAAAGAACTGCAATATTTCATTGGAAAGATTAATTTCTTAAGAAGGTTCATACCAAACCTAGCTGAAATCCTTAGAAACATACCAAACATGCTAAAAAGGGAATACGAGTTAAATGGACCATTGAAGCGAAGAAATCCTTTGAACTGGTTAAACAAGAACTCACTCAAACACCAGTTCTCATTAATCCTGATTTCAAAAAAGATTTCTTCATTTTCTCCTTTGCATCAGAACATACAGTTGCTATTGTCCTAATTCAGAAAAACATAAAAGGAAAAGATCAGCTTATTGCATTTTTCAGCAAGGCTTTAAGAGATGCTCTTCTGAATTACAACATAATGGAAAAACAGGCTTTTTCCTTAATTAAGGCCTTGAAAGATTTCAGATTTTACATTTTACATTCACACATCATTGCATTTGTCCCACACATAATTTTCAAAGACATTTTAACACACGATCCTGATGGAAAAGAGGTAAGTGGATTGTTGTTACATTAGAATATGACTTGGAAATTAGGCCTACCAAACTAGTAAAAGGACAAGGACTTGCAAAACTTATGGCTGAATCAAACCTCAAAGCCTTAGATATGAATATGGTTGATGTTTTAGAAGAACAAGAAGAATGCACAACCCCCCCCCCTATTGAAGAAGTATTGCTAAATTCACTTTGGTATGCTAAAATTTTTCATGTGCTCTTCTATCTTAATGTTCCTCCTATATTATCAAATACAAAGGCAAGATTTATAAATTTAAAAGCTATAAATTACTACATTATAGATAAATGGTTATATTGGAAGAATGCTAGTAGTCTATTGCTTAATGTTTGCCTGAGATTTATGCAGAGAAGATCAAGCATGAGTTTCATGAAGGGGAATGTGGAGGCCACCTCTATTGGAAAACAACTATTAATAAAATCCTCAGAGCTGGTTACTATTGGCCCACCCTCTTCCAAGATATCCATAAATTGGTAATTTCCTGCCACCAATGTCAAATCTTTGAAGGCAAAAGAAAACTCTTACCCTTACCTCTGCACCCTATCTCTGTTGAAGCTCCTTTTCAACAGTGGGGCATAGACTTCATTGGGTAAATCCATCCTTCTTCATCTGCCCAACATAAATGGATCCTCACAGCTACTAATTACCTTACAAAATGGATAGAGTCCATCCCCTCCAGAACTGCTACTGATCTAGTCATCATTAAATTCCTTGAAAACCATATTTTTTCTAGATTTGGTTGTCCCAGAAAGATTATCACTGACATTGCAGCTGTCGTTAGATCCAAAAGGATGGTGGAATTTTTCCACAAATATCAGATTACATTGGGTCACTCCACAACTTATTACCCTCAAGGTAATGGGTTGGTGGAATCCTCAAACAAAATTTTAATAAACATCATCAGGAAGTTACTGGAGGTAAATCAAAAGTCATGGCACAGCAAGCTAGTACATGCATTATGGGTTGATAGGTTAACGTGCAAGAAATCCATTGGGATGTCTCCCTATGAGCTAGTTTATGGAGAAGATGCAATTTTTCCAACCAGCCTAGGAGTACCAATCATGAAGCTGATCTAGGAAGTACAGTCTAAATAAAATGACATGATAAGGAGAATAAATCAGACCATATAGTTGCAGCAGACAAGAGAGGAAGTCTATAACAAAACAAAATAAGTACAAGAAAACATCGAGAATCTATTTGAAAAAAGGACAAAAGAAAATTATCTCAACATTGATGACAAAGTGCTCAAATGGGACTCAAGAAGAGAAGACAAGGGAAAACATGGTAAGTTTGAAAATTTGTGGAAGGTTCCCTACATTATCCATTCTGCCAGAGGCAACAATGTATTTTTCTTACAGGAAATGAATGGAACAAAACTTTTTGGAGGTCCTGTCAATGGTAGGATGCTCAAACATTATTTCCATTCATAGTTCCAAGTTTAAAGCTTTATCCATTGTAAAAAAAATTGTTTAAAAAAAAAAAATTTTAAAAATGAAAAAACAAGGAAAAAGAGGGCAGAAAAAGAAAGGTACAACCCCATAAAAAAAAGGAATAAGTAATGAAAGTGTGCAAGTCCAAATGCCACTGCTTGAGGAGGGAAGCCTTATTCAGTCATACAGCTTAACCATGATTGAGTAGAATTTAAATTTCTGATGATAGGTTAGTGAATGAGTATTTTCCAAACTGTCTAAACTTGGATTATCAGTAGACTAGATTGGATTAGAAGAAAAATTGGTCCCCAAGCTCAAAATCTGAACCAAGAAAGAAGAGAGGAATAAAAAGAAAATTCTAAATTTCATCCCTCAAAGTTTTGTGTTAAAATTTCTACAAAATAAATTCTATATGCAAACTTGTACAAAGAATCACTACTTGTAACAAATCAGATTGTTCAATCCTGATTTGGTTATGTTTTCAATTTTTTGTTTTATATTAGAGAATAAAAAACTGTCATATAGCTTAATTGACATATAGTTAGATTAGGTAGAGAAATAAAAGAGTTGATCATCAGCTTAATCTGAACTCTTGGTTGATATAAGTGTAGAGTTTGTTTAGTTTCTTATTTTTCAAAAGAAATGATGTCAAGGGTTGGCTAATTCAAATACACCCAAAGAAGAAAAAAATTTAGAACAACTATGATGGGTAGGTAGATTGTTGAGTTGGAATTACTCATGTTATGATTCAGATGTTGAAAATCACTTCTTAAAAGTAGCGAGTCATCAAGTTTAATGGAGGTCTGTCAAGGTGAAAATCAAGGCAGTGGTCTACTTCTTCCAGAGATTTATTTTCTGAGGTTCTTGAACCTCCTAAAAAGAGATGCCCTTCCCCAGCTAGAGCCACTGTTATCCTCCTGTATTCTACATATTTCACTAGATGACTATGGATGTTATACATACACCTAAAGATAGCATTATTTTCCTATCAGCTATCTTTAGAAGTCTCATTGCCTTCATCATCCTAAGTTTGACTATTTATCACTAAACTTTCCTATCATTTATGCCTTCTCAAAATTTCACCCTGCTACTCCAATGAAACTCCATTTTTTAGGCCTAATTTCATCATTTCATCACCTTTTACCCCTCTAAAATCCATTTTTCTTCCCCCTCTAAAAACCCTCAAAAATCCCCCCTCATGCTCATTTCCTCATAAAAGCCCATAAACAATGAAAAAACCCTTTTTTCATTTTTTAAACCTGACTATTCAGCTTATTGGACCTTTTCACTATTTGAAAAAACTATGTTTTTATAACAAAAACCCATTTTTTTTATATGGGCCTTAAACCCCTTTTCTGCTTAAGCCCTAGCCCCTTCACTCTAATGTGACCCCGAACTTCCACCTATTTCTAGCCCCTTCCACCATATAATTAAACCTCCACCCTTTTTTATTTTTATTTAACCCCGACAACTTGTACAAAGCCCCGAAACCTTTGAAAAATCAAAAGTGGGCCCGTTTTCCTTCGCCCCACTTCATCCTTTCCTCAAACCATCTCGACCGTTAATCAAAGGCATTGGGCCCTAATCCAATGACCACCACACTCTCGCCCTTCATCCTGTCTTACAACCGAACTCACACTACAGGGAAAAATTGCATACGTCATCATGCAGGGCCCCACCTTCCACTTATCCTATTGCCAAAGCCGCCGCCTGCCACCTATCCACTAGGCCCCATCCCCCAAACTTGCACGTTGATCCCACGAGCCTTCCGCACCGTCGATATCATCTCTTGAGATCCGACGGCTCACAACCGATATTGCGTATGTTTTTGCAAAAGGGTTTAATGGCCCCAATCCATGCAAAAAAAGTGGTTTCGCCCTGGACACGCGTCCAATGACAAATGGTATAGCGCGGCCCCGGGCCAAAATCACTTATCGCCCATACCTTGCGTGATAAACCACCGGAGTTTTCTCAAAACTGTTTTTCCTTTCCCATGCCAAAATTCAAAGTTCTTTTCTGTCATTTGAATTTCCTCATGATTTCACCTCCGAGATCATTCCCCTACATCCTTTGTTCCTCTGCAGATTGCTCCCAATGCCTTAGAAACCCCAAAAATGATTTTTTATCCACTCCCGTAGGTTTTAAAGTTAATATTTGTTTTTGTGTTGCAGGTTTAATGGCGGTGATGCCCAAAAGGCTCTCACACAGTCCATAAATGAAAAAATCAGACCCTAGATGATGATCCAGGGGTCTTAAATCGAATTATGAAGATCAGAGGGTCTTTTCTCAGGGTCTGATCAATGATGACTCATGATCATCGATCGATCAGGAACCCTCCAACCCATCAATAAACCCTACCTGCACACAAGGAACAGATACAGTCAGAGAAGCAAAGAAGGAAATAAAGGACAAGAAGATTAAAGGGCTAAATTACAGATCAAAGAATAAACAGAAGATTAGCCCTTTAACAATAGTGATTAAAGATAAAAGGTCAAAGGTTTAAAGACAAAGGATAGATGAAAAAAATAATTATAAAGAAGAAACAAGGATAAAGGCACTAATACATAATATTAAAGCCAAATCAAGATCAAAGGTCTAAAACAGAATTTTGATGAATAAAACAAGGGCAGATTACCCAAAGACAACTTCGGATAACTCAAACAAAGAAGAAATTACTTCTCCAAAGAAAAATTTTCCACCTACAAAATTATTTCTTTCCATAAAGGCATCAGACATTTATTCCACAGTCAGATATATTTTGAATTCGCTCAACAATTATTATAAAGTTATTACAAAGCCTTGAAAGTCAAATATTTCAGCCAAATTAACTTAGAAGTTAAGACAGAAGTTATTATTTCAGAGTAACTCTTTCAGATATTCTTGCCTTGGACCTTGCATAGTCTCAAAGGTCAAAAATCATTAACTCTGTAATAAATAACATTTAAACACCCTAGTTTAGCAGCAACTCCTCATTTTGCATATAAATATTGCATAGGAGCCTCATTTTAAATGTTGGTTACTTGATAGTTATTAGACTGATTTCTACTGCTGAGCTAAGTGAGGAATGCTAGACTGAACTAAAGAAAGCTCTGAGTTGCATAGAGACATTGTACCTAGAGTGTTGTAACTGGTTTGATCATCAATTATGCAAGCATGTTCATGGGATCCTTGAGCTATATCAATGGTGAAGTTTTCCTAAATTTTTATTGTTTCTCCTTATGTTTTCCATTATGTTAATATTTCTCTGATAAAGAAGAAAACGTTTTAGATTAGGATTTGTTGTTTCAACACCCTATTTATGTCTGTATTCTTTAAATTTATGTTTTTCTTCTGCAAGGTTTGATTGGAATATTCTTAATTTCCTTCTAGTTATATCTATCTTGTTATCTTGAGAATGATTCAATATAGTGAAACCAAGGAAATTATGATGAATTCATGTTACTTTGAGTAATAATTGAGATATTGTTTTTAAGACCTTCCTTTAAAGTACACTTATTAGAGTCTAAAACCAGTGAGGTTTATGGTATGCCCTGCCCTCTGGACTGCCTTGAAATGTTGCCTTGAAAAGTCTTTTAAGATTTTTTCAAAAGTAGATTAGATTATTTCTGTTTGATATTAGACCACTCTTACTATTATCTTATATGTTTTCTTTATCTGAAAGTAGTTCTTGAATTACTGGATTTGTTTTCTTGAAGGTTTTCTTATTAAAGTTTGTCCAAAGAGATCTATGGTTTTCCCTGTCCTTTGGTTTGCTCCAAACAGTTACCTTAAAAGGATTTTCTTGTCTAAGTAGAGTTAGAATATTCTTAACTGACTATAGCTTTGCTGCCTTCATGTTGGCTCGAGGGGTCCTGACCCAGGTTCGGAGTTCAAGGTTTGCCAACAAACCCCTATACTACTGGCCCTATCGGTAGTGAACTACATGCGTAGGTCAAAGTCTCACCCAAAGTAGTATGGGTGGGTGCTGGAACCAAGTTTCCACACCCTGAGAAAGGATAGGTAAGGCAAGAAAATCTGCGTTCGGCTCTGCGATGCCCAGATCACCTCTTTCTGCGCAGTGTCAATAGGCCTCTTTTCGCATCCACATGTGCTAGATATATATTTATATATTTCTATGATAACAGCACGATATTGCATAAAATAGAACAAAACAGATCCAGATACAACAAACACACTTACATAAATCTTTCGCAGCTTGAATACAGAATGCGCATAATGCAGTAATTATAAATAATTCACACCAACAGTATACACAGATTCAGTTCTCAAACAACATTTCTTATTCATCAATTCATCAATTTCTTCATACAATACCCATCCCAGCCTACGCACACAACAACAGGGTCTGCACACAGTTGGAATCTCGATCTCCACGCACACAACCAGCAGGAGTCCTTTTCCCAAAACCCAAACCCAAACAGGTATCTTAAATCACAGTTCGCATCAATATATCTTCATTTCCTGCCTTACAATACAAAATGTTCCTCTATTTATAATAATTTAGCCTAAAATTTCCTATGGTTCGTAAACCATGGTTTGCAGACCCCTAGTTTTACCCTTTTTCCCATTACAATGCTTTCAGGGCTTTGACCCACCCCAAAAACCTTGCGCTAGACTAAATATAATCAAAAGTATTCAAAATTGGACCAGTTTCGTAGCTCGTAGGAAACCTTGTTCCAACAGCCCCTCAACACAATCTTGTGACTCGTCCTAAGTCACTATGGTGGTGCGGCCTCTATCTGCGAATGCAAGGTATTGAAAGCGGTGATGAGCGGAGGGAGAAATTCCTGACTTTGGGCAGCAGCACTTTGGGCAAGGTCTACCAGCTTCTGGGAGGTCGGTCCTTCAGTCGCCGTGGTGACACTTTCAAGAATATGATTAAGTCCAATATCATCAATATCGTGTGAAATTTGGAGGGCTGTGGTAGCCCAAGGCTTTAGACATTCCGCCATGATGTGTTGTTTATGCTAGAGTTTCACAATCTTGTCCTAGATATCATTGCTTTTTTTTAGCCATGCCAAGCGTTGGGTGGGTACCAAAGTGGTCAGCCTAGCATTTACTTGTTCGAAGGCTTCTTCCTTCTGCCGTAAGTCCTGATTTATTTTTTGAAGGACCGGATTGCACTGAACCTTAGTCCAGAGTTGCATGGCTGACTCCAACAACTGGGAACCTTGAGAAATCTTCCCCAAAATAGCAGTTGTCGCGTCAGTGACTAGGACGACACACTGGGCATGAACTTCCAGGGGCATCTTAGGCTGTAGTTTGGCCTGTAAGTTAGTGATTTGTTGTTCCAGGTGTGTCTTGACGGTGTGTATTTCCATCCGAGAGGCTTTTAGGGCCACAACCAATTTTTCTACTTTAGCCTGAGGCATGTCAGCGGCCGGGATCTCATCTATAACCTCTGTACAGAGCTGGTGGATCATTGTTTCGAGCTCCACCTATTGTGACACGGCCAGGAGCAAATCAACAGCCTGTTGTGTGATGGTGTGCTCAGTAGTACTAAGCTGTTGGTGTATTCGCTGGTCATGATGGCGAATCTCCTCGAAGACAGCATAATGAAGGCCCTGCAAGGCTGCGTGGGGCAGTTTAGCCAGGTCCAACTGGGTTCCTGTGCCTTCCGGAGGCTGCGTTCCTACCAGGGAAGCACTAGGGAGAGCCTAAATATGATTGTCCTCTTTGAATAGCGTCGAACTGCCGTCGACTGGAGGGGTGCAGGCTTGGCCCGCGCTGGTTGGCAATGTATCGATTTCGATCTAGAGAGCACAGAGCTCAGCCTGGAGAGAGTCAACCATGGCCTTCTATTGTGCCTCGAAAACTGCCCACTTATCTTTCGTAGCCAAGGCAACTGCATCCGCTATTTGTTCAAGGTCACCGTCAGTTAGTGTGACTGTCACATCATACTGCGCGCGATGGGCATGCTGTTTCTTTCGTGACCCTGGTGCCGACTCCCCTGACCTTTTTGTACCAGGGGGGTGGTAGTTCTGGCAGGTCCTACTTGGGCCTTAGCCACGGTAGTCTATGGCGACTAGGTATCCCTGGTCTCGGCTATAGTCGAGGCCGTCTAGTGGGGCTCTGCGGTCTCCCCACGGGTATCGGTGAGGGCTTTTTTCCAGGCAGGGGGCCATAGCGAGATCAATAGGTCAATTCCCTCATCTGCTACCATATAAGGGAGCGCCATCCATGTCTTATTGTTGAGGCTACGAATCCGGACATGGTATATGGTAATTTGGAACACGACAACATTCTTGTATTTTTCATATATGGTCGAGGATAGCTGAGGTTGGGATTTTATGGCAGCTGTGACACTGCTATGGAAAAAGATCCAAAAAACCTTGTTATCGTCGATGTGTTGCTTATCCTTAGAGTCCCATAAATGTGCATACCGAGCTCCTTCGCACATCCCAAGAGGAAGCTCAGGGAGGACCAACTCCTCAGGTTTGTCCCAGGAGACCAGCGCTATTAAGAATAATAGCCACGAATATAAGAAATATGTCCCTTGTTCCTGGGATTCGCGGACATTAGCCATAAATTCTTCGCACAAGTACTAAGCCCAATTGAAAAAAATGCCACTGGCGCACTGGCCGGCTAACTGGATCACATAGGCGGGGATAGTCGCAACCTAGCACTTCTGCATTAGCTTGCAGGCTAAGAACCGAGTACCCATCTGTGTGGTAGGGTCATTGATAGTCTGGATCACAAACCCTCACTGATTTTGATGCAATACGTAGGTCTCCCATACAAACGTAGCAGTAGCTGCTTCATATTTTTTTTTCTACCCATTCTAATGGGTGCAGCCCTTGCATAGGAAGGCCTGTAATCTTGTGGATCAACGCAGCATCAATAGGGAACCTGTCGCGAATCCATAACCAATCATCATGAAAGAGGGTGAGAAACTGGCGAGCCAGCCAATCTGTGACATTGTAATGGCCTAAATGAGGCATTCAGAGCAGATTCAACAGTCTCGATCCAGCCAAGCTGCATACCCAGCGTTGGGGCACCACCGTGACTCCATCATATCTATGGATCGTATCAAAGTATAATGTGGGGGCCAATTCCGGGAGGGTTTCAAAGTCTGCCAAATCGTGATCATCAAAATTGACCTCATGGAGTTGCCCACACGGATCACTGAGGATAGGGACATCCCTCGGGGTTAGGGGGGTTTGCAGATAGGTGACCAAGCCATCCAAGTTTTTTGGCATTCGTGTGGACGGCCTACAGGGGCGAACAAAGGGAGGTAACCAATTGTTCGGGTTAACAGGAAGAGCACCCTCCTATGCGTCTTGATCTTGAGGTGGTGTTGGTGGAGATCTGGCATGCCTTGGGGAAGTCCCAGGCTTCCCAGTAGCCCACCTTACTACTTTCGGGGTTTTTCCCAAACCTTGTGCTTGTTTCTTGCCTTTCCTTTTTGTCGGCGTGGGGTGGACTTCTTCCAATTTGGACTCAACCTCCAAGACTTCTTCAACCTCAGGCCCCATCGAGGCTAAGAGTTCGACAGCGTTAGTAGTTGGCATCCTTGCATGAAAAATGAATCCCAACCCTTGGTGACTACTATCAGACGGAGTAGGTTAACTAGACATGAGAGGGAAAGTGTGGATACAAAGAACCTGATTGCTTAAGTGTTTCCACGAGATGCATGAGGTGTTTCCCGGAAACGGAACCATTTGTTGGCTCGAGGGGTCCTGACCCTTTCCCAGGGTTGGTATGTCGTAGTCGATTACTCCTGGTTCTGTCCGGGTCCTTCCCTCTGAGGAGCAATGGTGGAAGTTTTTTGTAATTCAAAGACAATGCAGCGTGGAGACATCATGCAGCCGATTCTGCCAAGTTTCTATTTCTTCATCGGGGTCAGATAAGCACTCAGTATCCCCCTCGCAGCAGAGTTTTTCACCCTTGTTTGGGCTATCCGTGTCTCGTGTAGTCAACTTATAGATATAGTTGACATCTTCCTCCTTGGGGACCAGTTCTATATATCAGTTACCTTCCATAGGGTCTAGTGGTATGACTACCCTTGCGCCATTATTTTTTAACACCATCTTTCTTTTTTTTAAGTTAATGACACCACCCATTTAGATGGCCCATTCTAATCCTAGTAGTGCAGGGTAAGGGTCCGCATCTTCGACGATTTGAATGACTTCGAAGTCAGCCCAGACTTTTACTCCTGCGATATCTACCAGAATCCCCGAGAGCCTTCCCAACGGTACGATATTTTGGTGATTAGCCATGCGTAGTTGGATAGTGGATCATTCCAGCTTCGGCTCACCCATGCGTTGCCAGGTTTGCTTAGTTAATACATTGGCATTCGATCCGAGGTCTAAGATAACCTGATCCATTTCGTAGTTGCTGATCTGGGCCGTCAACCGCATCTCCCTCCCATTTTGTTTCTGATTCTGGTATAATTTGTGTACAATATTAATGTCAAGAGACACGGCGGTGCGTGTTGCACAACTATCTATTAAAGCCTACAGATTTTGCACTGCTTAGGGGTTTAGCAGCAATCTCATACATGCCTGCAGGAAGGGTTTGACCTCCTCAGCTACCTGCAATTCCACAGGGTGTATGGACGTAGGTTCCTCAGTCCCGAGGAAGTCCCTTTGAGCTTCCATAAACGTTTCCCTTTCTTTGTCTAGGTCCAACCCTTTTTTGTTAACTGCTTTGTGGATCAGCATTTCGGATTCAACCTTTTCCTCAATCCCCCTAGTAGTCAGTTCACTGCACGTAACAAAATTTACACTCAGACCCTTACCCCTTAGCTCCGTCTAGACCCTCTGTACCTTCTATGTTGGTGGGAGTTGCTTCTCCTATATTTTTACTATCAGGGCCGGACAATCTTCAAGCGTATGGCCCAACTGCCATCAATACCTACAGGATTGTCTCGTAGGGTTTGGGCACTCCCTCACAAAATTTCATGTGTCCCCATAGTTATAGCAGATCAATTGGCCCTGGCCCTGACCTGTGCTTCCACTTTGGCTTCCGTCCCTGCTTCTGGAATGGGATCCAATCATGGTCGCGGGTGTTTTTGGTGAGGCAGGGGCTGACTGTTATTTAGGAAAATTTCCCCAACCCAATATTAAATTACGGATTCGACAGTTCTGCTCATCATGTCCTACCAACTGGCAAAACCTGCACCATTTTTGCTTCAGTTTTCCCATACTTAGTCGAGGGCACTGGGTCGTATCGTGTAGTCCCGCTACCCAGAAATCATCGCATCAAAGATCTGTGCTAGCTTATTTTCCTCGTTCCTTCCATAGGTTCTGTATCTCCATGTGCACGGATCCGAGCTGCTCCTGAATTCACTTTACGCCTCCCAAAGTGTTGTCCTTTGGCACAGCTTCTAGTTTCATGGCATATTCCAAAGCTTTTTCTTGCGACTCAAAGGTCTGGTGGCCCATCGGTATACGCAAGTGAGGTAGCAACATAGCAATGAACCATTCGGTGTGTTATATTTCGTCATACTTAAATCCTCCTTCTCTGATTTCTTTTTTAGTCTTCGATCAGCTTCCCAGACAGACTCAGTCACTCCTTGCTTGAAATCTTTCACATCTGCGACAATATAAGAGTAATATTTAGGTTTTCGGAACTGTTGTTTTAGGGCATCCTTAATATCTTGAATGGATGCGCTCCTGTTATGAGATATGTACCGCATATACCAGTCCAGAGCTATCTCTTCGAAGGCTAGGGACAGTTGTGCTCTCTTCATAGTATCGTTGACAACACCCTGTGCAGTCCATATCGAGTCTTCCACAAACCAAAAACGATCCATGTCCTCATCGGCCGCACCCTTAAAGGGAGGTAATTTCAAGTGCGCTGCCATGTCTCCTTCTAGTGGGGTTTCGGTCGAGGGTTTATTCTCCCGTGGTTCTAATGTCAATGCACTGGAAGGTCTTTCACAGCTGCTCTTTTAGTGGGATATAGACAGAATTACCCCCTTCTTTATTGGTTCGATAGTACTTACCACTCCGCATTGTACTTTCATCCAGAGTGGCGCTCATTCACTTCCTTGTCAGGTTTCAAGGATTCGCTTGTTATTACCCAATTCCTTCCTCAAAATGCTCCAGGTCCCAGCAATGGAACCATTTTTTGGCTCGCGGGGTCCTAACCCACGTTCAGAGTTCAAGGTTTTCCAACAAACCCCTATACTACTGGCCCTTTTGGCATTGAACTGCTTGCGCAGGTCAAAGTCTCACCCGAACTAGTATGGGTGGGTGCCGAAACTAGGTTTCTGCACCCTGAGAAAGGATAGGTAAGGCAACTAGATCTGTGTTTGGCTCTGCGATGCCCAAATCGCCTCTTTCTGCATAGGATCAATAGGTCTCTTTTTGCATCCACGTGCGCTATATCTATACTTATATATTTTTATGATAACAACAAAATATTGCATAAAACTGAACAAAACAGATCCATATACAACAAACACACTTACAGAGATCTTTCGCAGCTTGAATACAGAATGCGCATAATGCAGTAATTATAAATAATTCACACCAACAATATACACAGATTCAGTTCTCAAACAACCTTTCTTATTCATCAATTCATCAATTTCTTCATACAATACCCATCCCAGCCTACGCACACAACAACAGGGTCTACACACAGCTAGAATCTCGATCTCCACGCACACAACCAGCAGGAGTCCTTTCCCCAAAACCCAAACCCAAACAGGTATCTTAAACCACACTTCGCATCAATATCTCTTCATTTCCTGCCTTACAATACAAAATTTTCCTCTATTTATAATAATTTAGCCTAAAATTTCCTATGGTTCGTAAACCATGGTTTGCAGACCCCTAGTTTTACCCTTTTTCCCATTACAATGCTTTCAGGGCTTTGACCCACCCCAAAACCCCTGCACTAGACTAAATATAATCAAAAGTATTCAAAATTGGACCAGTTTTGCAGCTCACTGGAGACCCTATTCCAACACTTCACAACTAATTATTGTTTCATATCACAACCTAATCTAAATAATCCACTTGATATAGCTAACTTTCCCTATGAAAGCCCTTGCAGAGTTGATGGACAATTAAATCCTTTTATGACTCCATTTCCCAATGAATTGATGTTTTCCCATAGTATATTTTTCACGCTAAAACATTTTCTCAATCAATCACACCATTGATCCTTCAATCTATCAATTAATCCAACCAAAACAAATAAGTCCTTATAACTTCATAACTAGCCTAAATCTTAAAACAAAGAGTGCAAAGATATATCAACTAAATAACACCTTAATAGAGAGATCCCTCTCTGAATCTAGGAAGGCTAGGTCCTAGGATTCCAAAGTGGTTCTGATGTGGCCCCTACAGTGTTTTTTCTTGCCACTCTTTGAAATCACAGGGAGCCAACAACTCCTTTCGTTCCAAATCTTCTCAATATCAGCTAACTATTCCAAGTGCATCTGCCACCCCCATTCATACATCCATTGTTCAAACCCCTTCATTTCACCCTCCACTAGTAAACCCTCCTCTTGTAAATCCTCCTTGGGTTACATTAGCTCTCATCATGGAAGCATTATATGCCCCCATGGTACTACCACAACCTTTACTTCCTATGCCACAGGACTATCAATCTAGAATCCCTCTTTTTAATGGTACTGATCCTACAACTTCCCAACAGTAGGTAGACAAGATAAATGATTCTTTTGACTACCAAGAAATCGAATATGAGACTATAAAAATGAGAGTGTTTGCCTAAATTTTAGGGGGAGAAACAAAGAAATGGTTCAAGAACTTAACTCCTAATAGCATTCATGATCTCCCTTCCCTTTACCAAACATTCATAAACAAGTGGGAGACAAAGAAAAATCCTCTCCAAATCTTATTAGAGTATGAGAACCTTAAAATATATTTTTGGGAGAGTGTTCAAGACTACTACACTAGGTTCAATAGTGTATATAATGCACTCCCCCCCACATGAAACCCCCACAAGGCCTAGCCCTAGTAAAATTTGCAGATGGATTTGATCCAGACATGGCTTATCAATTAAGAGAAAGAGATCCTCTTACCTTAGAAGACATGAAAATGGGAGCAGTAAGTTTAGAAGCCAATCTAATTTCTAAAAGGGCTAGAATGAGAAAAAAGAAGAGGGTTACATATAAAGAGGAAACTACGACCTCCACATTTGATGCTAAAATTGATAGTCTAGTTAGGACAATGGAAAGGATGATGGAGAGGATTAACTTAAATGAAAGAGCACCCCCTAGGGAAAATCAAACAAACCCTCAAAACAAAAACATAAACCAAAACTTCAGAAGAGAACCTCCTCAAATAAGACAAAGAGAAAATGACCAGCAAATCAGAACTCATTTCCAAGAAAACTATGTATACGAAGAGGAAAGAGAGAATGAGGAGCTGGAAGAAAACCATGTGAACTAATAGGCTCTGATAGTGTGGATGTTGTTTTCCTCACAGAAGAAGAACAAGGTATGTTTTCCTCAAACCAAACTGAAAGAACATATGAGGATTCTGAATAATACAAACTGGGGTTTGAAAATGCTATCATGGAAGCTCATAGGCATTATGACCTCAGAAGTAGGAAAACCCAAGATATCCCCAAGAGGAACAAACTAGAAGTTGCTGCTAGGAAGACCCCAGAAAACACTCCTAAAAAGACAGCAGAAAATAAAAACACCATGGTTAAGAATTCTGATCAAAGCAAAAACAAAATCAGCTAACATGATGGTGACCAAATCTTCCATAGTACATCAACTAGTGTCCCTGAAAAAACTCTTTTAACTGAGATTCCAAATAAAAATCAGCAAGCTAAAGTTGCTGAAAAAACCATGTATGATAAAACTGATCTAACTCTACCAAGAACACAGGCACCATTCAGTATTGAGAGTGAAATT